>JANBPO010009603.1:66902021-67502021 GCA_024336825.1 Amorphophallus titanum
ATGCGCCTCATGTCCTTGCTGATGAAGCCTTGAAGACGGAACAGTTTCTTCGAGGATTGAGGGCTGAGTTGCGATTGCCATTGCTTGCCACGCGCGTAAAGGAGATGAATGAAGCATATCAGGCCGCGGTTGCGATAGAACTTGATCTGGCAAGATCTCGAGGGCATTCGCAGGTTAGCTTTGTTCAGCCGGCTGTGCAGTTTCAACAGTTCAGTCAGCCGTCTGTGGCTGGAGTTCCACCTGCTGTGTCTGTTGCAAGTGGTACCTCTTCTTCTAAGCCTAAGTTTAAAAAATTTAAGAAGTTTAAGAAGCGTTATGGCAGTCAAGCTTCTTCAGGTACTGCGCAGCAACAATCTACACCTTCTTTACAGCAACGTCAAGGATCAGTGACGGGTCAGCCAAGGCAGTGTCCACGATGTGGTGGTAGCCACCCGGGTAAGCCGTGTTCGTTACCAGTGGTTTGCTATCTCTGTAATCAACCGGGACATGTGGTACGAGATTGCCCACAGAGGCCCAAACCAGTGCAGTTTTCACAGCTTTCTCAGCCGCAGTCGTCTCAGTTCAGACCTCCACCACCACCTCAGACACAACAATATTATCCGCAGGCTTCAGTGTCTTCTTCCCACCAGTTTACTACAGCAGGTAGGAAGCAGAGGGGAAAGGTCTCTCATATTACCCGTGCTGAAGCCGTGGCGTCTCATCTTATTGAAGGTACGATCATGGTTTATGGTCACGCAGCTCGTGCCTTATTTGATTCAGGTGCTTCACATTCATTTATCTCTGAAGATTTCATTGCCTGTATCGAAGAGCCGACCTTTGAAAGTGCTTGTGACTTGCTTGTGGAGTTACCTTCTGGGGATTTTATGTCTACTCCTCTTTGTTTGGAAGAGTCACCTATTTTGATTGGTAAACATCAGTTGCCGGCTAAACTATATGCATTGCATCTGGTTGATTATGATATTATTCTGGGCATGGACTGGTTAGAACAACATGGAGCCGTGGTTGATTGCAGATCCAAGAAAGTCTATTTTCAGCCACGCGGGAAACCTGCCTTCTATTTTCAAGGTATACGATCCCGTTCTTCTCGCTTGATTATTTCTGCTATTCGAGCCCGTAGGTTACTTAATGCAGGATGTCAGGGATTCTTTTTCTAAAGGAACTTTTGAATTGATCCATGTTGGCACTACAAATCAAATAGCTGATATTTTCACTAAGCCACTGGATAATGACAAATTCACAACCTTGAGGAGAGAATTAGGCATTTTTAAATCTTCTTGAACTCTAAGCTCCATGAATAAAATGCTTCCATGTTACTGTGTTAGCACTTGCATTGAGATGAGTTTCTTTTTGCATATTTCCCCATCAGCAAAAGTTGTGTCTGCATATTAGTTCATAATGTGAGGGGGAGTTTTTATCTTTGTGCTAGCTGAAAAGCTAAGGGTTTGATTAGCTGCATACACTGCATTTGATTTGGTTGAACATCAGATCATTTGGTGAGGGGGAGTTTTCCGCGTGAAGGTGCTTTATGCTTTAGATATTCTTGCATGGAGTGCATGACAGATAGAATCATACAGTTGCATGGAGTGCATGGTGAGGGGGAGTTCCTTGACTGATTCAAAACGAACTTGAAAGACTCTTACAGTTGCTGCTTCTATTGAAAGAATCATACAGTCTATTCACAGTGAGTAGAATCTCATACATTTCTTAAATCTTTAAGTCTGAGCAACTGATCTATAGCTAGAATCTTCTATCTCATAACCGAGCAGAGACCTGGTTAAAGGGTCAGAAGTATATCTTCCTACATATTTCATGATCATGGTTCAGGTTAAATTTGTATGTCATGAAATCTGCCAAAAATAATAAACTTGAAATCTAGACTTCAGGAACTAATTCATTCAGAATCAGTGCTTCTGGTATTCTTGTCAAACATACCATCTCAACAATTTAAAGGGATAAAATATCCAGAGCAATGGTCTGATTATTGAGAAACTAGGTGTTTCATCAAAGAAATGAAAACCTTCCTACGTCATGAGGTGTCAGATTAACTCTATTTAAATATTACAAAAATATTTTTAATCTGATCATGACAGAGCAATGGTAGCAAGGTGGTGAGTAACTGGAGATTCTGACCTCTGATCAAGGTGTCTCCTCACGTAAAAAGCCACAGTTACTAACTCTATTCTCTAAAAGAGAGGTAATGAGGTTCTCACATTGAGTAACTGGGGAGTCTAGCCTCTGATCAAGGTGCCTCCTCAATGTCAAAGATGTGATCTACCTAATTACTTATTGATCTCTATGCAGCTCTTTAAAGAAAAAATATAATTCAGTCAAATCCCTTCTCTTTGCTTAAGTTTGTGGACTGTTTGTCCTCAATACCTCGAGAACCATCTCTGAGGATAAATTTCTTGCAGTCTATTTCGTTCAGTTTTGCACAGCTTTCTATTAACATATCTGTTCACCCTTGATTCCTCATCATATCCTCTGTACGTAGATAAACTTCACTTCACTCTTTCTCTAGGTCACTCTTGATTACTAAATTTTAAGAACTATGCTTGCTTTAGTGAACCTACTTAATCTTTTAAGATATGAACATGGGTCAATCTACCCTGTGACAATACTGCATCTTTCTCTCTCTAATCCAGAAGTCCCTTGTCTCTTTCATTTTCCTTTGATGATGTCAAAGGTGGAGAGCATGAAATTAAATTTCTTTAGTGATTATGTAGTCAGGGGGAGTTATTATCAGGGGGAGTCATTGTGATTGTGTTGTAAGCATCTGCATCTACATATCTTGAAAGTGTGCATATTTTTGGCCTCAAATAAAAATTTATTTTCAAAAACCGATATTGTTGCCATCAATAAAAAGGAGGAGCATGTTGCATCTTGTGTTTTGATGATGTCAGTAGAATATAGCTTATTATCTTTGAGTTATTGCGTCTCATGCCTTATGTCACATAGTTTTATTTTCATCTCATACATATTTTTATTTTTGCCTCATGCATGGCATTGGGTCTCTAGCATCTCATGCATTGCATAGACTTTGCGTCTCAGTGCACGTTTGGGTCTATGCATATAGTTAGGTCGTTGCATGCCTCGCTCGTTGTCCATTCTGAGGTCTGTGCACGACCAAAGTCGGTGCATTTGTGTGTTGCATGTTTGAACACCAAGGTCTGTGCATGTCTTGATCAATTGCTGCTCACATCAGGTCGGTGCATACGTATTTCAAGGTTAGTGCAATTAACTATTCATCTCGGTGCAAGAAATGTTCTTGCACTTGCCAAAGTCCGTGCATACTTAGTTCATACAAGGTCGGTGCAAGTGACTCTCACGCATGATTAATGTCGGTGGACTACTTGCCTCAGTGCATAACTGCATCGGTGCAAGTTTTGTCTTGCATTACATAACAGGTCTGTGCATATTATGTCTAAGGCATACATAAGGTCGGTGCAACCCTTATTGATGCATGCAGGTAAAGTCTGTGCATATCACTATTCAAGGTCGGTACAAACTTTGCATCGGGCTGCATAAGGTCGGTGCAACTTTTCCAATCTCCTGGCCAAAGCCAAACCATACACGGTGCATTGCTTTGTTTGCTGCACGTTTTTCCTTGGTGCAAGTTCCTGTGCATGTTCATATAAGTAACTGAAGTCGATGCACTTTTGTATTCAACAGCAAGAGGAGAAAATCTTCATGGTTTCTGAATCGCAGAAGGAGGTGTCGGTTGTCCAATGCACTTATCATAAAATCTTCCTTAAAACCACATCTGCTGGATAGTTGCACCCTAATATCAGAGAAAGAAGGTCTTCCTTGTAGAGTATGGGCCACCAGAGAGAAAGAGAAAGGCTGTAGAGAAGCCGTAATCTCATCCAGATTGAAAAAGACAGCGGGTTCGCCACTATCAGTAAATGCAGGGTCATGGACAATGTCGTGGACGATAGGCGGCGCCATGGAGGAGGATAAGACCTCTGCAAATGTTCTGGTTTTCAAAGTTGAAGAAGAGCCTGGCGCAGCAAAGGAAGGAGGCAAAGTGGAACGAGGAGAAGAGGCCAGTGGGGGCCCGACGAGTCCCCAGGGTCAGCCATGATGGCGACCCACACTTACGCCGCCGAGAGCTCTAGGTTCGCCATCATCAAAAGCACACAAGAGTTAACCTTTCAGATAGGCCTGACCTATCTTTTTAGCTAACCCTTTTTATATACTATCTAGGTGTTATAAGATAGCACATGAGTAATTCAAGTGAAGCTCCCCCTTAGCAAATGCAGGAGCAATGATGGAGGCAAGTGAGACCGACTGATACCAATGTTTGAGATAAATTGCTGGAAGAACAAAGGTAGACATGCGGTTCAAGAATTTTCTTATGCTCCCCCTATCTAACTGCATGATACCAATAGATAGCATGAATGCTGAGCACTTATAAGCTCTCCCTATCTAAATGCATTGAGCCATCATATATGTCATGAAGACAATGCAGGGGACTGATTGATACCAATGAACACATATGCATATGCATGAGACATAAAAATGCCCTGATTAACTCCCCCTATTTATATGCATTGTATGACTCTCTGAATGCATCAAATATAATGTCCATTGTGTAGGGAGTTTTATTGCAAAATGCTCATGAACACCTAGACTGCTCTAAGTGCAACTTGACCCATGGTACTAGACGGAGTACTTTTTTTTTTGGTAGTTAATGGTATAGCACTTGTATTAGATGGAAAAGTAACTGTACATCAATGTGTGCAAAGCAGAACTATAGCGCTCAGGACCACACAGGCTGTGGACTTAGAGGTTAAGAAGAAAATAAAATGAATCTATCAAAAATTTCTTTTGCCCTTCTAGTTGGTCTCTTTTTCCCTTGGAACTCCATGGAACTTCTTGCATCTTCCAGAATTTGGATAAGAATTGTCGATTTGGTGGTGGAAGAGTCTTCAAAGATTCTCATACATCTTTCTTTCCATAGTTTCCATATGGTAATGTGGATCAAAATTCTTGCAAACTTGATTAACTCCCCAGAATTCTAGAATTGGGTTTGTAGAAGTTGGAGTTCCTTGCTCAACCCAATGCTCGGCCTTCTATGCAAATGAAATCTCAGCAAAATCTGCCCCCAAATCCAGCTGGTAAAAGTGCATCCAAAGAAGAGATGATTTTGGGTGTCTCTTCCCTATTTGCAAAGTGGACATCGGCTGGGTAAATGAAAACCCTTTTTTGAAGGTTTTCAGATGTGGGCAGTTTATCAATAACAGCTTGCCAAGCATAATGAGAAGCAATATGTGAAGTTGGGTTAGCCCAAACCCATTCATAATGAGTGAAATATTCTCCTTTATGTTGAATCCCCTCCCAGATGTGACTGACCTTATTTATTTGGATATTATTCTTCCATAAGATGGCATCAGATTGACCATTATGTATTTGGACTTGCTGTATAATATCCCACAGGTCTGCCATTTCCCTTGAAAGTGCAGTTGGTAGAACCCACTACCTTCTAGAGATGAATGTAGCCACAGTTGCATCTCTGCCTAGCTCTAGATCTTGTCTAATATGGTCTCCAAAAACATTGTTTATGCTGGATCCATTCAGCCAAGGATCAGACCATAGATTAGTGTCTAGTCCATTTGAAATGGAATAAGTTACATGGCTTCGGATCCAATTCCTGGCTTGCAGAATTCCCTTCCAAGCTGAGGAGTGGTATGGCTTAATCTTGAAATCCCAAATGTTCCTATCTGCAAAATATTTTTCTTTCACCCATGAATACCCTAATGATCTATTCTTCTAGAGAATATCCCACAGCAGTTTACTCAAGCATGCTTGATTCCATTCCTTCAGCTTCTTAATACCTAATCCACCTTCAGATTTTGGTTTACAGATCTGATCCCAAGAAACCATATGCACTGCTGAATTAGAAGATTGCCCTTGGCAATAGAAATTTCGAAGAATCCTTTCAACTTCGTCAATAAGTCCTGCTGGAAGTAAAAAAGCTGCTGACCAATAGAAACAATAAGAAGACAGGACATATTTGATCAACTCTAGTCTGCCTGTTCTTGATAGCAGTCTATTCTTCCAAGCATGCAGTCTTGATGTGACACGACTCTCTTGGACCTAGTATGGCAAGCAACCTAATGAGTTGGCAACGTCACACTAGCGAACTCACTCGCGTAGGCACACTTGGGTCCGGAGGAGGGCCAACCACAACCTTTGACGCTGGCGTGGGAAGGGTGAATTCGCCACTGACAGGCATTGTGAAAGGTGGAATGATTACCCCATCCGCGAGGCCAGTGACGGTTTGCCCGGCGAGATGTTCCCCACCAGAGAAGGTTGTGACAGGAGGCCCGATGTATTGAAGTCCGCTATCGACACACCATGCATCCTCTACTCCGTTGGGGAATTGACGCTCGGCAAAGCGTTCGATGTATTTCACTGTGTTGCCGTTGATGGTTCGTTCCACAGCAACATAGGTTGCGTCAGCGTTGCCGGTTTGGGTTATCTCAGTCACAACGCACACTGAACGGAAATATCCATTGGTGTGGGAGTGGGTCCAGCCAATGAATTCCTGTTCCTTAATGAAGGTGAGGGTGAGAATCACACCATCATTGCGAATGGCTTGAACGAGTTTGAATGGTTCCTCAGCCCATGCCCATTCAAGGATTTCATATCCGTAGAATAGATGAGAGGCGATGATGGAGATGTCCGTGCCGGTAAAGACGTTTTGATAGACATTATAGGCATTATCGCGGATGACGGAGCCTTTGGCTTGAACATAGAGAACGTCATAGTTGGCGACAATTGGTGGGACATCGTTGGCGCCAACATAGGATTGGGCATTGGCGACGATGGCTGATGGGGTTACAGCAGAGCCATTGGAGCCACCATTCACAAGCCAAGTGCCCTTGTCGGTGATCATCAACAATCCCGAGGTTTGTGGGATCATGGCCTTGATGGTGTTGAGTTGCCCGGAGACGAGGGTACCAGTGATGGCGTCGGTTTCTTGTGAGAGTTGGGAAATGTTGTAGTTGTAGTATGCTCCTGTTTGGGACATGAAGAATGTTTGTGGCGCACCCTCGGGGGCAGCAAGGACAAGACGTTGTTGGAAGAACCCGGGAACGGATGGATAGCCATTAGATGCGGTGGCAAGAACTGCGGTAGCGGCTGCGCCTCCGGGTGTGAAGGTCACGGTGGGGATTGAGGTATACCCCGCTCCCGGTGCCGTGACGATAACCTGCCCCACACCCCAAACGAGATTGGCTTGTGCACCCACACCAACACCAGAGGTTGACACTTGAAGAACTGGGTTTGATGGAACTGCGCCAGAGGTAACAGCGCCGGGGCTCGCTAGGGGATTGGAGATCGGTTCCCATGCAGTAACCGCACCACCGGAGACCGAAGCCACAACAAGAACGACGTTGTTGGTGAATAGGACTGTGTCGCCGATGACATAGCCGCTGCCGCCCGCTGCAACGGTTGGGGTGCCTTGAACTTGAAGAACTGCAACGGCGCTACCGGCGATGGTTGATGCAGCGCCGGTGAAGGAGACATTGGGAACAGAGGTGTATGTGCCGGGAACAGTGACATTGACGTTATTGACCCCGGTGCCTTCGAAGGGATTCTTCGCCAAGGGAGGAGTGACACTGTAGTTTGGTGCGATGTTGGAATCAACAAATCGATCAGTGTAAGATGTGCCGATGTAACCAAGCACGGTACCCGGAGTGTATCCGGGGGAATTGTATGAAGCGCTGGTTTTGTAGACGTTGTAACTCACCGCTCCGGGGACGGGGTTCCACCTAAGCTCAATCGACCCTGAAGCCAATGCAATGTTAGGGCTGAGGAAATTAACCATTGTCGACATTATGGATTCTTGGCCATTGGAGTCGACAGCTGTTACACCATAAGCAAACCATGCGGAGGATGAGACGGCGCCGTTATGAGTTATGGATGTTATCGAAGGAATGCCTGCCGTTGTACCAAAAGTAATGGGAAGTAGGGTCCAATTGGTAGCCGTGACAAGGGTCAGGACATACGGCGCGTAGTTGGGATGGCAGAGGATCATTTGGTTAACATTCTGTGCGAACTTAACCAAATTCAAATCTGCGGCAGCATATGGGGAAGCGATGGTGTACACACGTGCCGTTGTTCCGCCGCCGGTGTAGACGCCATATCCAGTGGAATCGATTAGATTGCCATTAAGGTCAGCAAGAGTGATGGCGTTACCTGCCACGTTAGCGATGCTAAAATAGCGCCCGTTGAGCTGGGTTGTGCCAGTGACACCCGTTACAAAAATCCACTCCCCAACGATGTAACTATTCCCGGGCACGGTGATGACGCAAGGGTTGGCGTTGGTGATAGCCGTGATGGCAATTCCAGTTTCCAGTACCGGAGCGCCATTGATAAAGGGGCGGATGTATTGATCGCCAAATTCCAACACATAGCCGATGTTGAAGGATGCTTGGAAGGGGATCAATCGAACAGCCGTTGCGGATTTGTAAGCTTGGAGGATGTATTGTGTCCCCGGTCGACTGGATGCGCCACCGCGATAGTCGATGTAGAAATTCTCCAACAACGCAGCGCCAGAGCGATACTTCGACAGGTCCACACGGGCATAGAGGGTTGGCGCCCATTCACCGGAGTTGAAGGATGCTTGAATGGCAAGGTCCGACATTTAACCCTCGTTAGTAAAGTGGATACAACCCGCCCCAATCATATCAGGAATGCCTCGATCTCGGCCACCATGTTGTTCAGGCGATCGAAGGTCTTGACCTCGGCCCCGATCATTCTTTCGAGTATCTCCCTTTTCAAATTTTGCTTGCAAATTTGTACTGCATCCTCCTGGTGCGGGGGACGCCTGCACCTCATGCTGAGATTCCTCCATATCTTGATGAAGTCAAGTGCCGATTCATCATTCCTTTGCCTCGTGGCGTAGAGCTCTGCCACGGTGACCTCTCACTCGGTGATGTAGAACCTTTCCTTGAACTTCTTTTGCATATCGGGCCAGTCGGCGATGGACCCAGGCGACAGGCTCGAATACCACTGGAAAGCCAGCCCAGTGAGTGTTGAGCCGAAGAATTTCAGGAGATAGGCTTCATCAGCAGCCAAATCTCCCATAACATTCACGTAGTAGGCAATGTGCTCTCTTGGAGACCCTTGCCCATTGAACTTTTCAAACTTCGGCGGCTTGGTAATGTCGGCCGGCAGCTTCCTTGCGGCATAATGGGCCGGATAAGGGACTCGGTAGACGTCGAACGGCGTCTGCTCCCCGTCGCCCCTTTCTACTAGCTTCATGTCGATTATTTGTTCCAGCATCAGTCGACTGACCACCGCCGGGTCGACCGGATTTGGGTAGAAATGAGCAGGTTGCGCGGCTGGGGTAGCCATCACCGTTGCCTGGGGGGCTGGAGGAGGCTGCTGGGAGGAAGGCCCCCGCAACGGGGCCAAATATTGCACTTGTTGCAAGGGAGCGCCCGCGGAGAAGCCGGGAGCTGGTGGGAACGCCGCAGCTTGTAGGGTCACCTCGGAAGACTGCCCGTTGCCCCCAAGTATTTCGTGCGGAGCCTCGGTCTGCCCTGACGTCGAAGGTAGGGCACTCCTTTCACCGAGCTGCCTCTTCAATAATTCGATCTCCCGCTGATATTGCTGGATCATACTCAGCATGGCGGGGTCGGTCACCGGGAAGTTGGGCATACCACCCGCTTCTTCGGCCGGGGCGTCCTCGGATGATGTGGAGGGTCCGCCGCTCGTGCCCCCAGCGGTGACGACGTTGGCCGTAAGAGCTACAGGGGAGCCGCTCGGGGGAGTCACTCCGACACCTGCTCGTGCCACCTCGCTTGCCACCCTTCCTCTCCTAGTGAGGGGACCGGGCCTGGTAGCTAGTCTAGCCACTTCATCAGGGTCGGCAGGTAGGGCCCCATATCGATTGGAGAGTCTTGCCATGCTACAGGTGAAGATCCTCCAAGCTCTGTTCCTTTTCACCGCCCTCCGCGACTGCTTATTTGGGAAGACCAGCCTGTAGAAGACCGATCATCGAGGTGGTGTCTCCTCCTGTACGGGAGATTGATGTCGCCTCTCCAGCTGGTTCCCTGATCCCACGTCAGGCATGGGTCGGGCTTGCTCTTCTTCTTGAAAGGCGGAGGCCATTGCCCCCAGCAACCTCTGGCGGCCCGAGGGAGTGCTACCTAGGCCTCGAAGATAGTTTTGCATGGCCTGCTCGATCCCTTCCCACTCCTAGTCGGGGAGAGCGACCGGTAGTCGGGCGTTGCTGACGGCGCTAGGGTAGGAGTGATCCGGGCTGGCCGGGTGGTCGGCGTGGTGATTACGCTTGTGATGTCGGTGGTGGGCACCCCCGGTCGGCCCACGTGCAACGGCGGCTAGTTGGTGGGTCGTGGCTGGTACCTCGACATCTCTGTCTCTCCCCTCCCTTGCAGGGCGGGAGCGGCTGGGCCCTGCCTGTACAAGTGCCACGGGTTGGGTCTCCTTGGGGACCCAGGCTTGTTTCAATTTCACCGACTTGTGAGTCGGCATGCTTCTGGGTTCGACGGCTAGAATAGCGGGTGCCTTTCCCTTCTTCATCTTCTCTAGTCCCTGGAAAGAGTTACGGACTGGGATAGTTGGTACTATTAGGTCCTGGATGGCCTCGGACCTCTATCCATTCAGATGGACTCAAATGCCTCCGTCAGCGACGGACTTGCCGGAGCTGGAGAGCCAGCTTCTTAGTGTACCAGCCGCACGGCCTCTTCGGCACCTCCTTCGGTGGGATGTCGATTCCTGTTGAGACGCGTCGATGGTCAAGCGCACGTGATGCACGTGGCAGCTCAGCATATTGGATGGGGCGTTGGTGTAGCTCTTGCCCCTAGCTTGGACGGTGATGGCTTCAGTAGTCCGCGTAGCAGGGGGACTGACCTTTGGCCTATCGGACGCTTCCACGTCTAGGATGGTGACAAACGCTACCCCCAAGAAGTTGGGGAAGCCGACGACGGGAGGGAAGCTCCCGAAGCAGAGAGGGACGGCAAGGTAGCCATCCCTGATGTGGCTTTCGACGACCAGGGGGCCAAACGAGACCGCCATTCCCGCCGCCGTACACGCTTCGCCTGCATTCGCAACAGATGGCATAATCAGTATCACAAGAAGGGGGCCGCGGAGCCCCTAATTTCGGCAAAGAGATGAAAGGTGGATGGGTCCCACCGGGCGTGCCAGACTTGTGGACGCACTTTTCGATGGAATTAGGTTCGCTGACGAGCGCGACCTCAGCTAGTCCTTGTTCGTGGTACTTTGGTTACTGTGCGTGTCTGAGTCTCGCGCCCGGGACGTTGTAGCTAGACACTTGTGACGCAGTGTAAGACGTCAGGGGACGCATCTGGTTGTTCTTCTAGTGGGAGGTGCTCCTGTCTACCGGTAGGTGCGAACTCGAGTTTTGACGGACTGAGGTTTGGTTTGTGCGGTACTCCCGTCACGTGACGTGAGTTGTCGTGTCTCAGTTTTCGTTTCCCATCTAGGAGGCGGGGTTTCGTGTGTGGTTTTGGGAGTGTTCCCAGAGTCGAGGTCTGGGGTTTTCGGTGAGTATCACCGAGGGTTTCCCTAGACAGCGTTGAGTTCACGACGGCAAGATCATGACTGTGTTTCTAGACCGCGAGGTTTCGGCTTGGGTCCTTCAGGGAGGGCAGGCCTCTGTGATCGAGGTGTCGTGACATTTTCCTAGTAGTGTGGCTAGGGCGGTTCGTGTATGGCTGTCCCCCGACCGTGAGATCAGGATGTCGGGTGCGTGACTTGGTTGTTCTCCCGACGGGAGACTGAGTCATGTTTTCTATTGCCGGTAGGAGTAGCTGTAGTGCCCAGTTTTGACCGGCCACTGGTTTGCTGTTTCTGTCATTACTGTTGTTCCTTCTGTGGCTAGCGTAGTTTTCCTTTCCGCTGTTATTTTCTCGGTTGGGGTTTCGCGGGATCTCTACTGGGCCAGTGATAGGAGGCTCACCCCTGATTTTCAGGTGCAGTGGTTCTTCCTCGGAGTTCGAGGGAGCGGCGTGGAGGTTCCTAGTTGCCACCCTGTCGGGCCGAGTGTTCACTTGGCGTGTGGTATATTTTACCATTTTAGACTGTACTTTCTGTTGGTCTGGACTCTGTTGTAGTTAGTTATTTATATCTGTTGTCTTGCTTTATTTCTTATTTCTATGTACACCACACCTATCCTTTTATCCCTTCCGAGTCTTCGGACTCGTGGGAGGTGAGCCGAGGTTCGAGTCGCGTCGGTTCCTTTTCGGTACTCCGATCCCGGGTCGCCACATGCGATCATGCCAGGGCCGCCACCCTAGGTACCAGATCGAACGCTCTCCCCAGTTGGTGTTGGGCTCCTCCGATTCATCGTCAGAAAGAGAGAATGCTGCCATCATGTGGATCACATTGGCTGGGTGGTGAACCACACGTGCTGCTTTGGCTGGTCTGGACCACGTATGTGGCTGTGGAGGATCGACAAGATCACTTTTCATTTGCATCAGGCCATCTCGGATCAGCTTCTGTACCTGGGTCTTGAAGGCGTAGCAATCTTCAAGAGAATGACCTAGCATACGGTGGTATAGGCAGTAGTTAGGATTGTCAGTTTTCTGGGCTTCGTCCGGCTTGCAGACTTCAGGTAGTTCGATGATCCTCTGAGCCATGCAGAGGTCGAAGAGCATCTTCGTGTGTTCCTTCTTGAAGGAGAAGAGCATCTTCATACGCTCTGAGAAGGAGAGAGCAGCTGGCTTATCAGCTGGCCTTTTGTCAGAATTGCTTGTTCTGGCTCCCTTGCTGGCTTTAGTAGCGGAGGTGAATTCGATGATGTTCACCTCCTTACCGGGCTGGCGTTCCCGTGTCTGCTTACCCTTTGCTGAAGCGTAGCTTGGGTTGTCGGCGAAGAACATTTCTATCTCGGTGACTACCGAGTTGAGCTGGTTGAAGCCCTTGACGTTGGTGTCGAGAAGCTTTTCACTGACCTCGGTTGCCAAGCCTCGACGATAGATAGTGATGGCATCCTCCTAGACTGGTGGGTTGACGCACCTCATAGGTCTCGCCATTTCTTGATGAAGTCGAGGGCACTCTCGCCCTTCTTCTGTCAGAGGGAGCAAAGCTCGGCTAAGGAGACTTTTCGCTCGGCCGTTCGAAAACAGTCGAGGAACTTCTTTTGGAGATCTGCCTAGTCAATGATGGAATTGGGCTTGAGGGGGGAATACCACTGGAAGGCCGTTCCCGTAAGTGAGGTGGCAGAGTAGCGGAGGGGGTAAGACTCATCCAACGCGAGCTCGCCCATGGCCGTAACGTAGTAGGCCAGATGCTCGTGCGGAGACCCCTGTCCATTGAATTTTTGTAGCTTCGACGGTTTGGCATACTCTGGGGGAAGCTTCTTGAGCTGGTGATGTAGTGGATAGGGGACACTGTAGAGATCTACAATCGTGACCCCTTCTCCAAATTGGGCAAGCTTGGTCTCAACGATCCGCTCGATCATCTGGCGCTGTGCCATGATGTTCTCTGGCACCGGCATGTTAGATGGCCGTGGTTGAACCTCGGCCAAGGGCATGCCGAACCCAATAATTGTAGGAGTTCGGGCAGCTGCCACTGAGGCGTTAGCACCATTTTGCACACCCGACGGGGCCGGAGCGTCCATTGAAGGCCCAGTGGGCGGCTGAGGACGAAGGTCACGTTCCTGAAGTAAATCTTGCAGGAGGGCCTTCAAGTGCTGGTTCTCCTTCATAAGAGTCTCAAGAGTCACCTCTTGGCTTGGCCTATCCGATGTATCGAAGAAGTATTGATAAAAAGAACAGGAATTACTTTTGCTCTATATTGTGTACATGTGTGTTTTTGAGGGAGGCTCAAAAATAGAACTTGCATAGTGTTGTTGTATTCCATGTCTGAGGGATAGGTGGTCCTTCTATGGTGGCCAATCGGTACACCCCTTTCCCGAGCGTCTCGACCACTCAGTAGGGGCCTTCCCAGTTAGGGGCTAGCTTGTCCACCGCCTCCAGTGGTTGAGAGGCTTCACTTTTTCTCAGGACAAAGTCTCCTACCTGGAAGTGTCTATCTTAGACTCTGGCGTCATAATATTGAGTGTGGCGCCGCTAGTATTCTGTGGCTCGGATACTCACGATCTCTCAGATTTCGCTCACCAAATCGAGGTTATCCAGCAATTTCTGTTCATTCACCTCGGGCGAGAAGCTGGTGACTCGAAGAGAGTGATTGCCGATCTCCAATGGAATTACAGCTTCTATGCCATACACCAACTGGAAGGGGGTTTCACCGGTGGCCGTTCTTGGAGTAGTTCGGTGTGACCATAGTACGCTTGGTAATTCCTCGAGCCAGCTCCTCTTGGCCTTGCCGTGCCTATTTTAATGCCTTTTAATATAGTTTTGTTGGCATTTTTGACCAGTCTGTTGGCCTGAGAGTGGGCTACCGAAGTGAAGTGGTTACGAATATTTAGGTCGACACATCTGTCTCTAAAGTAATGAGAATCAAACTACCGACCATTGTCGCTCACAATCACCTGGGAGATACTATAACAACAAATGATTGACTTCCACACGAAGCTCCATACGACCGACTCGGTAATCCTGGCAGTGGCTTCGGCTTCAATCCATTTTGTGAAGTAGTCGATGGCGACGATGACGAACTTCTTCTGGGCCTGAGCCATAGGGAATGGCCCCAGGATGTCGATTCCCCACCGAGCGAAGGGATACGGCTCGGTAAGGGTGACGAGCTCCGAGGCAGGCTGGTGGACCAGGTGGTCGAAGTGTTGGCATCGGTCACATTTTTGCACGTAGGCCAAGCAGTCGTGTTGAAGAGTGGGCCACCAGTAACCCTGCCGAAGCAAGATCCTGGCGAGCGATCTTCCTCCTTGATGCGTGCCACAGATGCCTTCGTGAACTTATTGGATTGCTCGGCTGGCTTTGTCGGCCCCGAGGCATTTGAGGTGGGGACCAAAGGAAGACCTACGGTACAGGGCGTCGTCTAGGATGACGAAGTGCCGGGGTTGGTACTTCAATCTTTGAGCTTCCTAAGGGTCGGGGGGCTCTTGGGAGTCCATGAGCCAGGATATGTAGGGGGTCCACCGATCGCTAGGGGGTGCCGGGTCAACGATCATGAGCTCAGATTCAATGCTCGGTCGTTCTAGCTCCTCAAGGAAGACCGACTGACTACCTTCGGGCCCGAGAGAGGAGGTCAGACGAGAGAGGGCGTCTGCCCGGGAGTTTTCCTCCCGAGCTATTCGGACTACCTCAAAACTCTCGAATAGTTGGGCCAACCCTCTGACCATTTGGAGGTACTTGATCATTGGCACTTCTCGAGCTTCGTAGTCACCATTGACCTGGCTGGCAACCAATTGGGAGTCAGTGTGGATCCTGACTCGCTCGGCCCCTAGTCGTCGAGCCATCTGGGCTCCCGAGATGAGGGCCTCATACTCGGAGGCATTATTGGACACCGGGATGCTGAACTTCAAAGCCTACTGTAGCTCTACACCTTCGGGGGATTTGAGGAGGACTCCGGCACCACTTCTGGCCGAGTTGAATGACCCGTCGATGAATAAGTCCCAAGTGGGCCCGTGCGTGCACAGAAGGGTTTCCTCGGTCGGGACAGTGCTCTCTGTAATGAAGTCAGCGAGGGCTTATCCCTTGATGGCTGAGTGGGGGCGGTAAGAGATGTCGTAGGTCCCAAGCATGATGGCCCACTTGACGAGGTGCCCCAAGGCTTTAGGGTAAGAGAGGATCTTCTTCAGGGGTTCGCTGGTTAACATGACGATGGAGTGCCCTTGGAAATAAGGTCGGAGGCACTTGGCTGAGGTTACCAATGCTAGCAGGAGTTTCTCGATTGCAGGGTACCTTCTTTCGGCCTTGTTAAGCACCTTGCTGGTGTAGTAGACTGGCCTCTCGACTCCCGTGTCGTCTCGGACTAAGACCGGGCTTACTGTAGAAGGAGTCACTGAGAGATAAAGGTGTAATGCTTCGCCCAGGACCGATTTTGATAATACCGGGGGTGAGGCCAGGAATACCTTGAGTTCTGTAAATGCCTTCTGACATTCCTCGTCCCAGGCGAACGTGGCAGACGCCATTTTGGGCCCCCTCAATAATTTGAAGAAGGGTAGGCATCGTTCGTGTAGCAACCCTAAAATTTCAAACATAAAATTTTTGTCAAAATATTAAATAGCGACTTATTGAAAGCCGCCAATTAAATAAGAGACGTCCTTCGAAACTGGCGTCAATTGATCTAGATAAAATGGTAAGAATCCTATTTGGAATAAAATAACGGGGCTTACACGGATCAACAGAAGCCGTGTAGGCCATTGCACGGCCCTGAAAACGACTGCTCTGTGCCTTGGTGCGTCTGGGAGTTACACGGTCAGTCGTTCGACCGTGTAACCCACTGGGCAGCCAGAGGCTGACCATCCAACTCCGGAGTTTTGACTGTTAGATTTTTGACCGTGGCACAGTGCTGAGATTGCATGGCCTAGTCCTGGCCGTGCAGTCACTGAACTGCCTAGTGCTAGCCATTCAGTGTCTGTGCTGTTGGGCAATGGAATGGCCTTGAGGGGTCCGTTCTTATCCTTGAATGGCACACTGCTGACCGTTCAGTATTGAGCGGCCATGATCTGGCCATTCTGTGTTTTTGACTGTTGGGCTATTGAACAGCCTGTCTGGGACCGTTCATTACCCTGCGCGGCCAGGGGCTGGTCGTGCCCTTTTTGAATGGCCAGGTTTGAGCTGTTTTGTTTCCTATCTGGCCCAATGAGGGCACGGTCCCATGTTGGCCGTGCACTACTTAGGACAGCCCGGTTCTGGCCGTGTAGCCTTTGAATGGCCCATAATGGACTGTCCATTGTCTGAAGCCTAACCGGTGGTTTCTTTCATGCCGATTCGAGTCCCAGGTGAGTAGACCTCGATCCACGTGCTGACCCATGGTCTGATCGATGCTAGACATCATGTGGGGGCCATGCGCGGGGTGCGGTGGGGGTCCCAGGAGGTGACCTTTTCGGCTTGCGTCACCGTGAGTCGGTGTTGTACGAGGAGTGATCCTTGTACTGGTCTATTTTCAGAGTCATTTTCTGTGACTTGAGACTCTGTTCTTCCAGTGACCCGTCCACTAGTCGTAGCTTCCACGGCACGTGTGTGTCGGCCCACCGGGAGCACTGGTGTGGCATATCCAAGCGAGACGATGAGTAGGCTGGTTACCGTAGGGCCCCTGACGGGGGACGAACCTAGTCGAGACACTGGGACCTAAGCCAGCAAGCAACGAGCACAATCATCTAGTTGACAAGGCAAACACTCGCGCGCGTTGCGGACTCCACTCAGCACTCGTAGTGACGGATCGGTGAGTTGTGGCTCGCGAGTGGGTCAGACACGGTCCGAGTAGCGAGGAGAGTGGTGGTGAACCACCCGGGGAACAAGGTCGTGGGCACCGGATTCAACCAGGCGGACCAATACCGAGGGGATCGGTTCAGATGTACACTCACTCACCGGCAGCAAGAACTTACGAAAAGTGGAAGTTTGGATCGGGCACTCCTCACACGGGTGCTGTAGTTGGAACTAATACTAGGCAAGCAAATTGGAGTGACAGCCGCACGTACCTAGCCCGTCCGAAGGACCAGCTCCGGTCGAAGACGAAGGTGAGCCGGGGAGCGTGCGCACCCAGCGGACACGCTGCGTCGAGGAAGCTTGGCGATGATCCCTGTTATTACAATTACTACACTCCACGTAGGGAGGGGATCACGGGGATGGGGCAAACCACTACATACACTACCCTCACGCAGGAGGGGGGAACGAGGGGAGGGGAAACCAAACTGTGATCATACGCCTAGCTCTGACATCCAATCGAGGTGCTGTCAATGCCTGGACGAAGCTTGGGGGATGCCGAGGGATGCCTGAAAGTCCAACGTCGAGCCGATGTCGCTTGAAGGTGGAGGAGGTCACAGCCGATGGCCTGCGCAGTTCTACCTTGCAGGACTGGATGGCGCGGTTGTGGTGCGTCGATAGGTACGCTCGCTGTAGAACTCCAAAAGTGACGGGACCAACTCGTGGGTGTAGCAGAAAGGGAGTACTAAAAACCCTCAAAAGTTGGCAGCCATCAGATCAGCTCGCCAGTCGTGGTCACCCAGATGGTCGGCATCAGGTTCCTGGGTGAATAGCAGGGCAGGTTGACGACGGCCGTGGTGGAACTTCCGGTGCCGAGTCGGAATGGAACGAAACCACCTGGGTTGGTTTCATGTCATCGAGGGGCACAACTTAGGTGAAGATGCCTTGGGCCGAAAACCAGCAGAGGGAGGCGTTCCAAGGCTGACGATTCTGCTGTAGGTTCTGGGTGGACTGGGTGGCACTTGTCAGGCGTGATTGTAGGAAAATGGACGCCCCGGGCTGTGCTGACGTCAAAAATGGACGAGACCACCTCTGAATTGTCGGCGACTCGACAAGGGAGAACTCTTCTGATGAGATTTTGGGCTGATTCAGGCTGTAGGAGACGGTGTAGCTGCTACCAAATGGTACTCAGGATCAGGTGTGAATCTAGCGCAGTTGGACGAAAATGGTCGACGCGATTGGTGCCAATGTCGAAATGGGGCGGGACCACTTCTGGAGTGAAGCCGTATCACAGCAGCACGATGTCTCTGAGGATCGCAGACACTAGTTCACATCGTCTGGGGGCGTGGCAGAGCATGCAAGCTGGACCTCACGTTCAGTTTGAGACTGCAGGCAGTAGGGCCGATGAAGCTTCCAACGCAAGGCCGAGGAAGACGACGGGGCGAACTCCGCGCGGCTGGGAGCGAGCTTGAGTGACTTCCCCAGTTCCTGGTAGCGGTAATCCGATGTTATATCGGGTTATCGGTACCCGGAGCTCTGGGTCGTTACAGGGAAAGTGCCCCGCTACAAGAGCCGTCACGCCATAACGTGACGTAAGGCTACGATTAGTGAAGGCTCACAAGACACGGAGACTCAAAACACGAGTGTGGAAGTACAAATAGGCAAGAGAGCACTGTCACACGTACTTCAAAGCATCAATGGCAGCACAGCCACAGCCGACAAACTCAGGACAAGGCAACTAGACCTACTCACATAACGATCCTTGAGTCAGACGACTCGGAGGTAAGATCGTCACTAATAATGGACCAAGCCGCTAATCGGTCTAATCATAAGCCAGAGGGAATGATGCTGTCGAAGGAAATGACACGTGAAGACCTGAGGGAACACCGAGGACCCTCAGCACATCTAGACATGTAGAATGAGGTAAAACAATACCTCACTGTAGCCAGAACCATGTCTCGAATTGGACAGAACCATTGAGACACATAAGGTTACTTGTCAACCACTAGGTGACCCCGGGTTGACCGGAACCAGACAATGACGACTCAACAGTAGTAAAGAGAATCCTACCACAAGCAAGAAGACTCCTGGCTGCCTTATAATGTAGTCTTAGCCCTCATAGGATGTCAAGGGACATCCACAGGAAAGCGGGTAGACCACAAGGACAAGCCAAGACAATCGGAAATGAAAACACCGGAGGACGGCACTCTGGGCAAAGCGAACCATCACTCAACTACTAGGCAGACCCGACAGTCAAGGAATGGCCACTACGTCACCAGAGATAAGGATGCTCATAGTTCTAGATTGAGTCTTTAGGGAACTGTCGCAGTCAGGGAAGTGACCGCACCCAGTCGCCTGAACTAACCTATCTAGAAACCACCGACACACAGACACCGCCCTAGAACACAAATCTAAGACAGACAGACACAAGGCAAGCCATCACGGCCAACATGCAAGATGATGGACTCAATAGGATGTACGGTCACAATGTGGCCGCTCAAGGGGATGAACGGTCCGGATAGGACCACTCAAAGGAGATGAACGGTCCAGAACTAACCACTCAACCTAGGATGAATGGTCCATATGGGGCCGCTCAAGGGATGAACGGTTAGGGACCAACCGCACAATGGACAGACCCCTAAAGGCTAAAGAGGATGGACGGTCCGGGTAGGACCGCCCAAGGGGATGAGCGGTCAAGCTTTGGTCGCCCAATCCCACGACCCAGTCAAAACAGTCTTGATCGGACCACTAAATCGAACCGACTTACTGTAGTGTCAGTCAAAACGGTCTTGACTAGACCGCCTAACTTGACCGACACTCAACTATTGACCAAGGGTCAACTAGGATGGACGGTCAGATGCTGGCCGCTCAACCCAACGGAAAGACAGGCGGCTGATTGCTGGCCACCCAAGTGGGGATAGGTGGTCCTTACGAGGCCGCCCATACCTTGTGCGGTCTATCGTGTGGCTGCACAAGCCCTTAGACTCCACGAGGATAAACGGTCCAGGCATGGCCGCTCATACCATGTGCGGCACCTGGTTCGACCGTCCAATCGTGACGGTGAGCAAACCATGGGGTTGGCCCAATCTTGGCCTTCCCACGTCCCATTCGCACCGAAACGCAGGGGATACAGCCATGGACATGCATAGAATCACATGGACTCCATCCGGAGTCAAAATGGTACACGGATTGCAAGAAACGGGCGATTCTAATGAAATCACCCAAATGGGACAATCGGACTTCCCGGGCTCCCCATGGTCAAACGGGACCGCTGATCGACATGAATTTGGCATCAATGGAATGCTGACGTTCCTAGAAGTCCATTGACTCCAACCGATCACAGAACCATCATTGATTTTTGACGAAGCCTACGAAACCCACGAAACCCCAATGGGGCCAATCTCACCCGTTCGAGCACTAAACAACGAGCAGGGACAGGGAAAACGTAAAGGACGAAGTGGTGAACCATCTCCCTACCTCCACCGAAGAAACCGCGCACCGAAGTGACTAAACCATGCCAAAAAATGCTAGGAATGTGAACGGCACCTTCTTGGAATCCACCGAGGGATCGCACCCGCCACGCTCCAACCGCCACTCTATCCTGCGAACCGATCTCCCTAACGCATCTCCGCCTTAGCCAGCTCCGCAACGGTGTGCGCCCTGCGCCGAGAGGACCAGAGACGAGAGAGAAACGAGAGAGAGACAGGAGGGTGAGAAATGAGAGGGGAGAGAGGGGGTTAAGGGTTAAATAAAAGAAATTAGGGAACCCGCTGCATCTTGAGGAACTGCCGTCAATCGGCCCCGAATATCATAAAGCCTTAAAGAAGTAGAGTTCAGCTCTGTACTCATGAATTCCAATATTCGCGGCAATAATCTCCAGTCCTGAATGGCGCGAGGAGCGAACTCTGGAAAGAGAGAGTAGACCCACGCATTAAAGAAGTGCAGTGGGAACACAAATCGGGCCTGCTGTGGGATCTGGTGAATGCTCACCTCTCCCTACCCCAGTCCGACCCCAACCAAGACCTCCACTACTCCCACTCCCAAACCCAACCCAAGCTCATCCATGTTTACAACCCCAGGTGCACCACACCGGCTATCACCACTCCACCTATCATAGATGATCCTACCCCATTATCCTTGGAGGTTGTGGACCACACACCCACCCAAGCGAAGATGGATGCCAATCCGGATCCACCTCCCACCAAAGAGGAAACCCAAGAGCCTCAAACTCCTCCCACCCCTCATAGTCTGGATATTCAAGAGCCACACACTCCTCCACATGGCACCCTTACCACAAATGAGTCCATACTTCAATGGCTCAAACAAGGCCCCACCGTTCCTAGCTCACAACCATACCTCTTACCCATGGACATCAATCCCAAATTGTGCCCATCCACACCTCACGCACCACGATCCAATCCTACTGTGAGGTAGAGTGTTGGGATGACCTTGTCAAAGGCCTAAAGTGGCAACTTGAGCTAACTTGTTTGTTGACTCTCGGGACGGACCAACCCAAGAGCCTTGACCTCATCCACCCATGCGTTGAGTCAATCACCTCGGTTTGCACAGCTAGTTGTTACACTAGTGACCTACTTTTCCTACTCCTCATGGAGGAAGAACCCATCCTTGTCCACTCCCCTCCCATTGAGATCCCAAGTGCCTTGATCGGCCAACCCACTAGAGACCTTGGCCCAGCTATTTTGGAGGAGGATGACTCATCACCTTTTGAGGACCTCGAGGACATAAAGTACCTCTCTCTAGGTGACCCTTATCATGATCCCTTCGATCCCTTCCTATGGGAGTCAGGATACCCATATGACCCAACCACCTTACCCACCACCCACCTATCCCTACCACAGCCCACCCTGATTGATCTAACCCACCACTTCCTAGACTCGGGCCTCATATGGGAAACCATAACCATAGAAGATCTTCACCTAAGGAACAAGGAAGAGCTTCTCTCCATGATGATCACCTTCCTAGATCCCTTCGACCCTTTTGAGTGGAAGCTCAAAGACCATCCCACAACCCCGCCCATGGAAGTCATCTTTGGAGTAGGAAAGCATATGTCCTGGCACCTCACACCACTTGGCATGATTAGTAAGTCAGGTCCATTCATTCATGGCACCCACATGTCAAGTCAAAAGCGTGAGTGGTCCATATTTAGGTGTAACGGTCTTCCCCCATTCGTCATTGGTCTTACACATGATAAGATCATATTTGGATGCCCCGATCCTCCAACCTTGAGTAGAGAACTTATGCATGATAGGGCTAAGTTTGGATGCCCTGGTCCTTGATTGGAAGCATAAGCAAGCTAGATCCACTTTTGGATGCCTCGGACCTCCCAAATCTCACAAGCCCGATAAACACCTCATGCATGGAAGGTCCGCATTTGAGTGCCTAGGTTCACCCATAAACACTGGAAGGTCAGCATTCACAAAATTACATAAAAACCTTCGCAAGCACCTCAGTAAGAAAATTGAGATTTACAAAAGGCAGGTCGACTCCAATTGACACCACCAAGAATTCTGCATAGGTGATTCTGTGATGGTGAGAACTGAGAGGCTCTCCCCAAGAGCTGTCTCAAAATTGAGGTCTCGTGGGGTTGGTCCCTTCCAGATTCTGAGGCGCATTGGCACTAATGCCTATGAGTTAGACCTTCCTGAAGAGTACAGAGTGAGCTCCACATTCAATGTTGCAGACTTGGTGCCATATAAGGGTCCCATGGTGGCACCCAGTGAGGATATTGATCCCATCCCCTCCCTTGAGAGAGCACCTACCCTTGAGAGACATCCACCATCCCGAAGAGCCCAGCGTGAGCAGATTAAGCGAATATTGGATGAATAGGTCACTACCACTAGGAGCAAGGTGTATGAGCACTCTCTCATTAGCTGGAAGGATCGGCCTCCTTCGGAAGACTTATGGGTGACACTACTATAGCACTCCCTGAGGAGGGAGGACTCTTACGCAACGGAGTCGAGTTCTCTGCACCCCAGGAGTATGATGGGGTCATCACCATCCGACCTTGCACTCACGGCCCGTCTCCTTCCCCGGAAGCATTCAGCATGATTTAGTCATTTATTTTGAGTCATATGATGTATTTTTCATTTTCTTATTTGAGTCTTACCATGTAGTTTTCCTTTTATTTGAGTCAAGTACCTAGATTAGTGAGTTATTTGCTTAGGTTATGTGTCTAATGGGCCTAATTCAGTGGGCTAGGCCCAGGGGCACCCTCCCTTGGACTGCTTTGGTCATTTGCTTGTTTGTCTGGGTCAATTTGGTCAAGAGAAAAGTTGGGTGCTTATAAATAGACCCCAGCCCCTCCATTGTATAACTAATGCATTGAGAATTAAAAAAAATCACATTTGAGTGAAATCTTTTCCCTCTTCAAGTGGAGTGTGACTCTCCCCTTTCTCTCTCTCTCTCTCTAAGAGGGGTGCACCCCTTTCTCTCTCCTCCCCCTCCCACCTACTTTCTCTCTCTTCTCCCCTCATTCAAGAGCTACCACTTCATATGAGTTGTTGTTTGTCACCGCGGGAAATTTCCCTTTATGGTTCTTTTCCTCGCGACAGGGGTGTACACTCGCCTTTTACGGAAGGCCAAGATAGGTCGACTTGACACGCGAGAATTCCAAGGGTATTGAACTGAAGGTGGAAAGAACGATAGGAAAGCACTAGAGGAGTGGCGTATGGTTAATCGTTCTAGAAGACTGGAACAGGGATGGCTGGATGGAATGCAGGCGTGTCAGTCGATTTCTCGACGATCACCTGTGGAACCAAATGTTTAACTGGGGATGCGTCGCCAGGACGCAGCACGTGAGCTCGGGAGATGGGCGACACGTGGAGAGACGGGAGGGTTCCACAGGTGCGAGTGCGCAGGTGATTGTAGGGAGACGTGTACATGACGTCTTTTCCCACTAACCGCAAGCAATCGGTGTTTATTTTACATCAGGCAAAGCCCGAACACTTTTGTTTCTACTGCCGAAGGAAGAGTTAGGGACCTTGGACGCCACGACGTCGGGAGGGCTTAGTCCATGCTACAGCGATGAGGCAATAGCAACACAACAGGGATAACTGGGGGTAGAGAGACTGGTTGGTGAGGCGAGGGATCCGCTTCCTGACTGGATTACATGAGTTATATGCCGTAAAAGGCATTTATTTGGGAGCGTGAGAGCCCAATTACAAGTGTTTGTAAGCCACAAGATAATTCTGTCATTTGCGACAGTCCCTGAGTCATTGCGTTATTATGTGGGTAGTTCCATATTCGCACAGAGAGTCCGTCAGAGGACTTGTGGGTTAGCAGGGTGCCATCCGAGGGGCGTCAAAGTGTATCCCCGACATGAAACAGTGTCAAGGTCAGGGTAGTAGGGGTGCCTTAGGCACCGTTATGCTGGAGTAGTTGGCGTCACCACGGCCGAAGTGACCAAATGAAGTAGGCGCAACTTGTCACTGGAGCGGTCGGGCGCCATTGAAACTTGAGTGGTTGAATGGCGTGAGCATCGCCATGACTGGAGCGACCACAAGCCACTGAGCTTAGGATTGTCGGGTGCCGTGGGCCCCGGTGGGACTGGAGTTATTGAGCGATCGGGTGTCACGGATCTTGATGTGACTAAAGTGGCTGGCAGTCGAGTGCCAGGGGCACCGTTGTGACTGAGTGGTTGAGCGATCGTGTGTCGGGCACCGTTGTGGCTAAAGTGGCTGGCAGTTGGGTGCCGAGGGCACCATTGTGACTGAAGTGGTTGGCAGTCGGGTGCCGGGGGCATTGTCGTGACTGAGTTGTTGACAGTCGGGTGCCGGGGGCACCGTTGTGGCTGAAGTGGCTGGCAGTCGGGTGTCGAGGGCACTGTTGTGACTGAAGTAGCTGGCAGTCGGGTGTCGGGGGCACCATTGTGACTAAAGTAGTTGGCAGTCAGGTGCCGGGGGCACTGTTGTGGCTAAAGTGGTTGGAAGTCGGGTGCCGGGGGCACCGTTGTGGCTGAAGTGGTTGGTAGTCAGGTGCCGAGGGCACCATTGTGACTGAATTGACTGGCAGTCGGGTGTCGGGGGCACCATTGTGACTGAATTGGCTGGCAGTCAGGTGCCGGGGGCACTGTTGTGACTGAGGTGGCTGGCAGTCAGGTGCCGGGGGCACCGTTGTGGCTGAAGTGGCTGGAAGTTGGGTGCCGGGGGCACCGTTGTGGCTGAAGTGGCTGGCAGTTGGGTGCCGGGGGCACCGTTGTGACTGAATTGGCTGGCAGTCAGGTGCCAGGGGCACTATTGTGAGTGAATTGGTTGGCAGTTGGGTGCCAGGGGCATTGTTGTGACTGAAGTAGCTGGCAGTCGGGTGCCGGGGGCACCATTGTGGCCGTAGTTGATGGGCACCATTGGACCTTGATCCACGTGCTCAGAGCCCGTTGATGGAGGCAGGGGCTTGGTGCTTCATCTTCCGCCAGGACTTGTGAAGTATGCCCATTGTCTGGGTAATAGCACTGAGGGCATGCTTATAGAGGCAGAGAGCTAGGCTGGGTTCTTTGATTGAGCCATGTATGAAGGTACTCGATCATTAAGGCAAAGACTGGGTAGGGGGCTCTTATCACTCAACGACTGTGTCGGGCATGAACATCGAGGCAAAGATGAGGCTGGGCGCCTCAATCGAGCAACGTTGCATAGTGCCTGGGCAGGGACTGGGCAGGGCAGGGCAGGGCACTCTCATGAAGCGGCATCTGGGTCATGCACGATCATCGAGGTGGGGCCTTCCCTGTCGAGCAACGTCTGGGGGCACAACATTACTGAGACAAGGCTCGTGCAGAGTGATTTCACCAAGCAACATTAGGGTCATGCACGAGCATCGAGGCGGGGCCCGAACAGAGTGCTTCCACCAAGTGAGATCTGGGGTCGTGCATGATTATCGAGGTGACATATCACAACTGGGGGGCGGAGGTGAGTGTTTAGGTTCGAGTCCGTATAAGGGATGCTCATGCGGCATGCCCTCGGTGTGAGCCTAGCAAACACACACAATTCTCCTTAGCGCGCCCTTGCTCCTTAGCATACGGGCCCACCTAATTTTAAATCAACCTTCCTTTAGGGTTAGTTGCCATTACTTCTCTTCTTTTGACCATAACAAGGTCACCTTTCTTGAATTCTCACTCCTTGACTAGCTTATCGAAAGCACGGGCCATGCAAGCCTGATATAATTGGTTGTTCTATTGTGCCCGAAGTCGCCTTCCTTCCAGTTCAGCAAGCTCCTCCAATCTTCTTTCTATGTTAGTTTGTTCGTTGCTAGCTAGACCATATTGAATGGCGACTCGTAGTAATGGAACCTCTAGTTCAATCGGTACCACCGCCTCTGACCCATATACGAGGGAAAATGGTGAGCAGCAAATTAGGGTTTTATAAATTGTATGATAAGCCCATAGAGCTTCATACATCTTTCCTTCCCAATCCTTCTTATTGGACATAACAATTTTCGCCAGCAAAGTGCAAAGTATTTGGTTGAAGGCTTCTGCGAGCCCATTGGCTTGGGGATTGTAGGGGGGTGATGTCCTCCAATCAATTTTGTTTTTATCAGCCAGCTGATATACCTTCTGATTTCTAAAATGGCTGTCATTATCGGAGATAATTTGGTTGGGGGCCCTAAATTGAAATATTATGTTATGTCAAAAGAACCTGGCGACCAGCTCCCCCATCACTTCTCTTCGCGCTATCACCTCTACTCATCTAGAGAAGTAGTGCATGGCCGCTAAGATATATTTGCACCCTGATGAAGATGCTGACAGAGGACCCACCACGTCTGTGCCCCATTGGGCAAACGGCCAACTCGGGATGGTGGGGTGTAGCGGTGTTGGTGGACTTCTTGACACGGTGGTGTGTTCTTGACATTTCTGACAAGCTTTGGTGAACTTGCGGCAATCATCAAACATAGTGGGTCAATAGTAGCCCAATTTCTTTATTTCAATTTTCATCTTCAGACCGGCCTGATGTGCCCTGGCTAACTTGGCATGAATTTCTTCCATCACTTGCCAAGCTTCCTTCGTGGACAAGTAAGGGAGCAAGTGATGTGAAACCACTCCTTGGACCTAGCAAGCAAGCACGAACAGAATGGTGGACTCACTCGCGTAGCGCACACCTGGGTCCGTAGGTGGACCGACGATGGGGGATAAGGGTCCAAAGTGGGGCCTTGCTGTTTCAGGGTTTGGCTAGCTTGAGATTGAACCCCTAAGGGTCTGAGATGCCTAAACCAACGGGCGGTGAGCATGCCGAGGGCATGGGTTGTAGGGTCTCTCTCACAACTCGCTCTGCGATGGCACTCGATTTAGTGGATTCCGGACTGGGCACTCGCTCACCGTTCGATGGACAATTGAAACCAATAATAAGCCAGCAAAGATAATGATACCAGCAGAGGAGAGTGATCAGGAGCTCACCTGATCGGCGTGAGGACGCCGATCTCGGCCAAAGATGAGGGCGAGCGGGAAGGCGTGGGTACGCACCCGCACACCGCGTTGGTGTCACTTTGTCCTAAAAATTAAAAGTGAATACACCACTATGCCTCACACAGGAGGGATGATCTCGGGGTGGGGGTTAAGAGCTTTACATCCAAACACTACCTCCATGCAGGGAGGCGCTGTAAGCCAGCCAGGCGGGGAGGGGAAGTGAGGCTAGAAGCCGTTATGCTGATCCCCGTTGATTCTGCCAGCTTCTGGAACAGTCAGATAGATAGTTGAAGATGGTGCTGTCACGGCCTCCCTCGAGCTCAGAACAGGTTGGAACTGGTGCCAAAATTCTTTGACCTGACCTAGGAGGATGTTGGAATTTTCATGGAAGTTCTTGTTGGTGTCACTAGCCGGGGTGGGGTCTGGAACAGGGCCCAACCGCTCTGGTTCGGGTTGCTCTCAGGCTTATGCTGCTGGAAGATGAGGGCGCCACGAACAGCCCCGTGATCTGTTGGAGGCAAGACCAGAGCCGTTGCGATCGCGATCAAGTCCTCTTCAATCCAAGACCAACGGCGCCATCAGGAGATGTCAGAGTTGATTGCGATGGCCAGAACAGTGGTGGTGGCTTGGTGCAGGCTTAGGGAGACTGACCTAGCACACCATGGATAAAAAAATTGGAACTTCTAATGACAAGGTCCAAACTTATATCTGCTTCTTGGATATGAAAGAGGACTGGAGGGGGAAGCCCTCAGCCAAGTGGTGCTCCAAGAATCCCAGGGATCTGGTCGTGGGAGCCTCTGTAATCCTCCTCTGGTTGTCTGTCTAGGCAGAACTACACAGTCGAGGGAGATTCATTCTCACGGGCCGCTCGGAACTCAGAAGTCGTCGAAACTGGTGCTGAAACGTCGCAGAAGGGGCCAGGTACACTTGTGAATTTTCGTAGGTGGACCCGATGTCATCACTGGCCAGGGCAGATTCTGGATCTGAGCCTTAGAGCTCTGGCTCGAACTGGACCCTGGATACTGCAGCAAATGGACGTAGTTTCCACGGCCGCTCCCGAAGTCCAAACGTGGTGGGACCAAGACGAGTACGACCGTGATCGAGTCCTCTTCTAGCAGCAACCAGGAAGAATTGGGTCCGCCAGGGTATCTCTATTTTTAACCCCATTTTGATATTTTTGTTTTCTTCTTTTTTTTTTTGATTTTGGAGCTCGTTGTCCGTAGAAATATACCGTTACGGGACGTATCCAAAAACTAGAGAATGTAGGCAATCAGGCATGGGTTTACCCCTATCCAGGGCTTTTACGAGTTATGGGACTATGGGACCGAGGGAATTATCACCCTGGCCAAATATGACTGGAGGCACTGGACTGTGGAATATGGGAGTGTGTAAAGATGGAGACCCGGGGTAAACTGGGACTGGGTTTTGCTAGACTAGCGACTAGAATGTCGCATAAAGACTGGAATCGACTAGAGACTGGAAGAGGTGATATGAGGGATGACCGGGAAGTATCGGGCTACCTGTTTGGAGGCGTGAATTGATCGGCTACCAGCACGGGAGAGTCCCGAGGTCTATTGGGAAGTAGGTGAAGATCACCCTGATTGGTAGGCGAAGAAAGATTTTCCCGTTATCGACTCCAGCGTCCTTTCAGGTTTTCACTGGAGTCGACTCCCTTTAGCTTTTTCTGACGCGCCCTTGCAGGTTTTCAGGTCGAGGGATTTCTCGATTTTGCCTGAGGCACCCTTTCGGGATTTGACCTCAGCTAGGTTGTTGGCCTTCTTGCCCCTAGTCGCCTCCTCATGGAAGGGGGGGGGACGACTGGGTTCACTCGGGCACCTCTATTGTTAGCCCCATTTTGTTATTTTTTTTGTTTTCTCTCTCTTACCTGAGAGCCTGATGACTAAGCTGTGGTTGGTGCGACGGTGCCCTCGCGCTTGTCATCGCGAGGACGAAGGCGGGAGACTAGCTCTCACGAATGTTTGACGATAATTCTAGGTGGCTCGGCTGGCCCTGTTGCTAGACTGGAGAGAAGAGCCGGGAGAGGTGACTGGTTTGTTATTCTACAAGGGAAAGATCGGTTCAATTGGCTGGGACTGGGAGCATACGCCTTAGTCGATGTGGCGTGTGAACTCATGTTCTGCCGCATGATACAGCTTCATGTGCTTGCCATTGAGAGGCGGGAAGGGTTTGTGGCCCTTGTGGTCTACGACTGTGTAGGCCCCACCCTCATAGACATCGCAAATGATGTACGGGCCTCACTAATTTGGCTGAAGCTTGCCACTAGAACGCCCTATCATGACTTCTCTTTCCTTAATCATGACTAGGTCACCTTGCTTGAAGGCTCGTTGCTTGATGAACTTGTCGTAGGCTCGCGCCATGCGGGCCTGGTATATCTGCAGGTGTTTGTAGGCTTCGAGCAGCTTGCCTTATAGATCAGCAAGCTCTTCTAGCCTTCTCTGGTATTCGTTTTCATCAGAGCCGACCAAGTCGGTGTGTACCGCCACGCGGTAGGATGCTAACTGGATTTCGATGGGGATGACGGCTTCCGCTTCGTAGATGAGGGAGAACGATGAACATCCCATGGGGGTTTTATAGACCGTCTGGTAGGCCCATAATGTCTCGGAGACCTTTTCACCCTAGTCACGTTTCCGATGGCTAACAATCTTAGCCAGGAGCTTATAGAGAGTCTTGTTCAAGGCCTCGGCCAAACCGTTGGCCTGTGGGTTGTAGACCGAAGAAGTTCTCCAGTCGATGTGGAACTTGGCTGCCAACTGGTACATGGCTTTATTCTTGAATGGCGTCTCATTGTCGGAGACTATGTGACTAGGAGTGTCGAATCGGTAGATGATGTTATGTCGGACAAATCTGGCGACCAGCTTGCTAGTGACTTCCCGTAGGAGAAAGGCTTCCGCCCAACGAGAGAATTAGTCGGTGGCAGCTAGAATGTACTTGTGGCCTTTAGAAGATGACGGGAAAGGCCCCGCGATGTCCATACCCCACTCGACAAATGGTCAGTTAGGGGTTGTAGGGTGCATTGGGTTAGGAGACCTTCTGGGTACTGGGCCAAAAGCTTGGCACTGATGGCATGTGTGAGCATACTAGATGTAGTCCGCGTACATCGTAGGCCAATAGAAGCCTTTGAGCTTGATGTTATACTTCATTCTGTCTCCGGCCTGATGTGCGCCGCACAGCCAGGAATGGAGCTCGCGCATGATGGCTCGAGCCTTTGCTGGGGAGACGCGTCTCAAGAGAATCTTCTCGTGGACAAGTCGATACAGGGAGTCACCGATCAACTCATATGACGTTGCCCGATGGAGCAGTCGGACCCTTTGTGCCCAATCAGGGGGGAGCCATCCCCTCTTGAATTTGATGATGGGCTCCCGCCAATCTTCTTCTTCTGGAGGAGTGTCCTGGTCAAAGCCTTGGACCTCATAAACTGTGAGATCGGAGTTGCTTTCGAGTGAGCTAGGCATCAGTCTTCTATGTTTGACTATGATGCCGACTTCACCTTCAGGCGGTAGCTTGATGGCCGCGGCCAACTTTGCCAAGGTGTCAGCCTGGGTGTTGCCACTTCTGGGAACGTGATCTATTTCAAAGAAATAGAACTTCCAGGTTAGCCAACTGACGGCGGCATGGTACGGGACCAGAATGGATTTAGTATGCACGCATGCTTGATTTGGCTCTGTCAACTGTATAGACTTGCTTAGGAGTCTGCACTTTTGCAGTTCATCTATTCGATAAAGTGCATCATTAGTTTTCATATTCTACAGGGCTTAATTACTTTTAACTCTGATAGATTTGAAGCATAGTTTCAATTGGGCTTTAAGTTTCTAAATTGATCAAGTTTTTAGAAGGGGATTCATTCACCCACCCTCTGAATCCGAGTTGCACCATCTTATTCACCCTAACAGCTTGAATACTGATGCAATTGCCTACTTGACAGGTCTGGTGGACGCCATACCAGGGAGAGGGCCACGTGGGCCAACCGTGGGTAGTGGCAGCCCTAGCATATGAAGGACAGGACATCCAACTCCACTGTAGGAACGTGGTGGAGCCACTCCACTACTGGCTGATTATGAGGACCGCAGGGCTCCATCAAGCGGAGGTCGAGTTCTCGGTACGTGAGAAGCCGGAGGAGTGCATAGGACGCCACGTACATGGGCTGGTGGTGGAGATAGACTAGATCACCCGAGCAGCGGACCAAATCCAGGACAGGACAGGGCTGGGACGAGTGGTGCCTGCCTAAGCTACGAGCGACGAGGCCTACCTGACGGCCTACGCCCGATGCTATGAAGACCAGGTCTTCCATGGCGCACGGCGACTGGTATGACTCTAAACTCATGCTTTCTAATATGTTCATGATTATAATGCGTTGACGCTTGACTTTCTACATGTAGCTCGACCCCCAGGGACGGATTGCGGAGCTCCAGGGATCGCTCCACTCCATGGTCCAGTAGTGGGATGACCTCCAGCGCTCCTTGGACCTCCTGGTAAGCTTTACTCCACCTCAAACTTAAAATGTTATGCTGTTCCTATGAAACTGACATGCCCCTATGTGCAGCGTGTTGAGGGAGTCCAGCGTCAGGGAGTCGATGCACCATCCTCTTCTCAGCCACCCGCAGATCGGGTCTAGCGGGAGGCAGAGTTTGCCCGAACGGTTGCGCTAGCCGAGGAGGCTGAGGCCACACTCGCTGAGAGGGTAAGTAAGCCATTGCACTTCCCTTTTGACTATGATTATAAATGCACCTAGCTTGATCATGGTGTGCATATATGTACACGACCAGGCTAGCAGCGGTGCTGAGCGAGCTCACTCGATAGAGAGAGGAGGCAGAGTGCTCTCGTGTGGATGGGATAGAGCTGGCGCTCCTTCGTGCAGAGCTGGAGAGATTTCATGCCGGGGCGGCGGAGGTAGAGCTTTACTGGGCCGAGGCTGAGCGTGCCCGCATAGAGGCGACAGAGCTGAGAGGAGAGGTATGGGCACTGAAGGAGTCCGTGCGACTACTGAGCAGAAGGTCAGAGCGTAGCGCGAGCCAGAGCGTCACACATAGTGGTGCATATCAGAGCTACTTCACCAGCTCCTTCGGCCGTCGGAGGAATGAGGAGGAGGAGTGTCACCGACGACACCGTGAGGAGGGGAGTTCAGCCATGGTCCCACCGTCGAAGAGGCTTGAGGGTACGGGTGACAGTGGAGGTTCAGGAGAGGGACCGGCTTTATGTACTACATGTGACTCATGTACTTCTTGTTATGATATGACATATTTCTTTTTATCTTTGAAAATGTGTGCATGCTGACACTGACTGACTGACAATGAACCCTACAACTGACACGGTGTGGGGGGGTGAGAGACGGCGATATTTGAGTAGAATGACTCAAAAAAATAACAAAAAAGACAAAGGCAGTAGAGAGAGAGACGGTCATCCGGATGGCCGCTCCCGAGCTCGACGGTCTCACAGTAGACTACTGAAGGTAAACTGGCCACGAGCTCAAGGAAGGAAGTAAACGGTCTCTCTTGGACCGCATCGATTGCAAAGTTGGTTCTCCCTTGTCCGTTTGGATTGAGAAACGGCCTCCACAAGACCGTCTAGACTGCCAGATCAGTGAAGTGTGTAGATGGTGGAGAAATGATCCTTTGAAGACCACCATCAACTTGCTGCGGTCACTCGATAGACCGCTTCTCAGGAAACTCTACCAGCTCCAATCGGGACTCTCTTGGAGAGTTCCAAACCGTGAGCATAGAGTCCTAATGCGTGCTAAAGCCTATCCTAACCCAATTTGGGGCTATCCTACCTCAATCCTAGTGTGATTAGGCCAAGAATTTGGGTTCTATAAGTAGGAGGGCACCCTAAACTCGGATCTCACACAAAACCCCTCTTTTAGGCTTTGAAAACCTTGCTAAGCTCTCCTAAATCACCATGAAGAGGGCCCTTGAAGCAAGCTCTATGGGTGAGGTCGCCTATCACGGGCCAAAACCGGCTAGGAAGGAGCACGGGGTGCTGCAAAGGCTTACTACCATCCCTAGACATCTGAGCTCCAGTGATGCGGGACGGACCCGCGAGACCGAACTGGGACTCTAAGCAAGCTCGAACACGTCCCTTAGCGAGGGAAGCGGTCGGACCGTGCGCGGTTGAGGAACCGGCAAAGAGCTAGGGCAGTCGGCTCTCGGGATCTGAAGATAAAGCAACCCAAAAATTCAATTAAAAGGCCAAACTCCACTCGGGACCCACAAAAATGCTCCGAAAACTCCCAGATTCCACTCCGAAAGATCCAGTGTAGTACAATGAGTGCTCATCTCTTGGGAGCCCGGAAGCCACCATCATTGGGCTCGGAGGGTGACTTACAATGATCCATTGGCATTGGGGACTCAGAGCAATGAGAAGGAGTAACAATTTCTATTCACTGATAAAGCACTCTAAGATTTACAAAGTTCCAAGTTCGTGGAACTTCTCACCCATCCAAAGTCATCAATCTGTATGCCCCTTTACCAAGCACCTTTGTAACCCAATACGGGCCTTCCCAGTTTGGGGCTAGCTTCCCCTTGGCTGCTCTAGGGTCTACCACGCTAGCTCGATGTAGCACAACGTCTCTAGGGAGGAAGTGGCACTCTTTGATGCGAGTGTTGTAGTATTGCGCTAGCCAATGTTTATAGGCTATGAGTCTCAACTGGGCACGCTCCATATCTTCCTCAAGCAGGTCCAATTTTTCTCGCATTGCCTGGTTATTCCTGGCCTCGTCGAACTAGCTAACCTTAATGATAGGTTGGATATCTCGACTGGGACAACTACTTCTTCTCCATATGCTAAGTGGAAAGGCATCTCCCCCGTAGTAGTCCGGGCACTAGTCCTGTGTGCCCATAGGAGGCTTGGAATGGACTCAACTCAAGACTCACAGGCCTATTCTATGTGGATATTGATGCCATGAAGAAGTGTTCTATTGACGTTTTCCACTAGGCCATTTGGTTGGGGGTGGCCTACTAAAGTGTAATGATTCCAAATCCCTAGCTCCGAGCACCTCTCTTAGAAGATAGTGCTCGCGAATTGCCTGCCATTGTCAGTTGTGAGAACGCATGAAATTCCAAACTAGCAGATTATGCTCCTTAGGATGAATTTCCACGTTGCTTCACTTGTGATTTTCCCCAATAGTTCTGTCTCGACCCATTTGGTGAAGTAATCGATGGCGACAAAGAGGAACTTCTTCCTTCCCCGAGCTTCTGGAAAGGAGCCCAATATATCCACCCCCCACCAAGTAAATTTGAGAATTTTTGACACTGGGGGCAGCTTTAAATGTAGTTGAGGCAATCTTGCTGTAGTGTTGGCCACCAGTATCATTGCCAGACAAGGCTCCTCGGGAGTGCATGTCTACCGATATGGCTTTCACAGAGGCCTTCATGGACTTCCCGAACTGCCTGTTTGGCCTCTGTGGGGAATAGGCAATTCAATAGGGGAGCCAAGAGTGATTACCTGAATAGTCGGCCATTGATGATCATGAAATGTGCTGCTCGTGCTCGCACATAGTGGGCATCGACGTGTTGCTGTAGGAGGAAATCCAGGATTGGGTCCATCTACGATAGTTCATAGTCTATGGCATGCACCTGGGGGTTTGGCTCTTTGATGCTCGGTGCTGATAACTCTTCTACCAAGATGGCTTTAGAATTAGAGATAGTCGTTGAGGATGCCAGGCGAGAAAGGGCATCTGCTCAAAAGTTCTCTTCTTTTGGGATATGCACCATCTCAGAATGAGAGAATGTTGATGTGGCTTCCTTCACCTTTTCGAGGTATTTCACCATTGCTAGCTCCTGGGCCTCAAACTCTACTCAGACCTGGCTGGCGACGAGGAAAGAGTTACTGTAAGCCCGTAGGTTGGTGGCCCCAATGTGCTTTGCCATGTGGAGGTTGAAAAGTAGTGCCTCGTACTCTGCTACATTATTAGTGGCTGGGAAGTTGAACCGTAGGGCGTATTGTAACTCTGCCCCTTCCAAGGATATGAGGACTAGGCCTGCCCCACTATTGGTGGCACAGGACGATCTATCTACGTAAAGTTCCCACGTCGGCCCTACGGATTGCTCTAGTTATTTTTCTCTTGGAAGCGTGCATTTAACAACAAAGTTTGCCAGGGCCTGAGCCTTGATTGCTATTCTAGGGCGAAACCTGATGTCGAACTCTCCCAACTCGATGGCCCACTTAATGAGCCTCCCCGATGAATTTGGATTTTGGAGGATTTGACGTAGGGGCTGATCAGTGAGGACCGTGATCGGATGGGAGAGAAAGTATGGTCGCAGCTTTTGTGTGGCCATGACTAGGGCTAGCGTGAACTTTTCCATCTGTGAGTACCAAAACTCCAGACCTTAGAGCCCTCAACTCACGTAGTACACCGGCTTCATAATTATGTCCTCCTCCCGGGTGAGCACGACGCTCAGAGTGCTTAGGGTTACGTATAAGTATAAGAGTAACTGTTCCTCGTTTCGGGGCTTAGAGAGCATAGGAGCCGAGGACAGATACCGCTTAAGCTCTTCAAACACTTGCTTATACTCCTGATCCCAATCAAATTGCACTCTTTTTTCTGGGGTCTTGTTTGCTTGCTTGATGAGCCTAAGGAAGGGTAGACACCTCTTGGTGGCCCTAGATAGGAACCGGGTAAGGGCGGCCACATGACTAGTGAGGCATTATACATCCCTTACCTGCTCTAGGCACTTCATCTCTAGTACTGCTCAGATTTGGTCAAGGTTCGCTTTAATTCCCTGGTGGGTTACAAGGAAGCTGAGGAACTTGCCCGACCTAACTCCGAAAGCACACTTGCTTGGGTTGAGTTTCATGTTATACCTCTAGAGCATTGTGAATGCTTTCGTCAGGTCCTCTAAGTGCTCAGTTGCTTTGAGGCTTTTGACGAGTATGTCGTCGATGTAGGCTTCCATGTTGCTACTGATCTGGGCATCGAACATGTGATTGATAAGGCGTTGATAGGTGGCTCCAACATTCTTCAACTCAAAGGGCATACGAGTATAGCAGTAAAGCCCGTGGTCAGTGACGAAAGTGGTTTTATATTGGTTGGGCTCATGAATGCTGATCTGGTGGTACCCAGAGTACACATCTAGAAAGCTTAGTATCTCATGCCTGGCCGTGGCATCGACCAGTTGGTCGATTCATGACATGGGGAAGCTATCCTTTGGGGTGGCTTTATTGAGATCCATGTAATCTATGCACATATGTCACTTCCCGTAACCTTTGGGGACCAAGACTACATAGGAAACCCAATCTGGGTATTGGGTAGGCCGTATGAGTCTCGAGTGTAGCTTCTTGCCCATTTGCTTCTTTGTGATCGCCTGTCACTCAGGGTTGCAGTGCCTCCGGTGTTGTTAAACTGGGCGGCATCTCGGATCTAACCTTAGCTTGTGGGTTATGACCTCTAGGGAGATCCCTAGGAGTTTGTCATCGAACCAGGTGAATACATCCTGATTTTTGATCAGGAAGTTTCTGTAGTCTTCCCTTTCCTACTCGGACAACATGGTACCGATATGGAGGGTCTTGCTCAGATCTTCCCCCACCTAAATGAGGTAAAGGTCTTCGACCGGGGTGCTACCATTGGGCCCAAGGTCCTCTGTCCTCATCTTCTTCTTGGGTGGAGTCTCCCCAGCTCGCCTTTCTCTGGTGGAGATTAGGTAGCATCTCCATGACTCCCCCTGGTTGCCTTGGACCTCTCTTACTCTGCGAGGAGTAGGGAATTTTAGCTTCTGATGGTAGGATGAGGGGACACCCCTCAAGGTGCCAAGGACGCCCCTACCTATTCTGGCATTGTACCTATAGATGCCTAACTTAGGACATCCCACAGATCCCTAGTTAGACAATCATATTGGTGATGCTGTCATTTTACTCGGATTGATTGACGTTCCGCGTTTTAAGTCCAGCCCAACTTGCATTATTGGGCCCTAATCAACAGATTGGGTAATAAGAAGCCCATAGGCTAGGCGGCCAGGTCGATGGCTGCCCTGGTTGGCTGGGCAGCCAAGACCTTGGCCACCCTAGTTTGGTAAGCAGCTAAACACCTGGCCGCCTTCAACTTATGAACGGCCGGTGATCTAGCCGCCTTCCTATAACCGTTGGTCAAAGGTTCGTGCCCCACGGTCGCTTCCCACACTTCGCACGAGCCTCGTTCAATCTCCACTCCCTGCCTCGTCACCCATGTTCCCAGGCATGAAGGTGGAAGCCCCTAGAAGGGAGTCCCAAGGACAAAAACTTCGAAGAGGGCAGAAGGCAAAGGCGATCGAAGGGAGGATTAGAGAGAGGGGGTGAGCAGATTTTTGGAGAGCTTCTCTCGAGAGAGAAGAGCCGAAGGAAGGGACGGATGGAGGGAGAGTTCTTCGAGGAGGAAAGGGTTCAGAGAGGAAGGAAGATCAAGGGAAAACCCTTTTAGCTTCGCTGTGCGCCACTTAGCCAGCGTCCACTCAGAAGGGAGACGGCCATTGATCAGGCCGCCTTAGCTTCTGGGTAGCTAACACTTTGGTTGACTCCTAGCTTGTCTTTTGCTTCTCTGTTGCTTTTGTTCACATACACCCGCATGCATTTTCATTGCATCTTAGGCAACTCATAGATCCCTTCTTACAGAGATTTTAAACTTAAACAATCGGGAAGGCGACTGGTCGAAAGTCTCGGCCATCCCTCCTTCCAAACCACCCCCCAGGTAATCTCGCCACCATTATTCAGCGTCTGTGTATTGTTTTGGACTTTTATTGCACTACATAGTTCTAATTGGCATATTTCTTTTGTGTTCTTGGGTTTTGACATTGCTCGTAGGACTTTCAACACGTTGGTGTAGGTGCCCAGAAGGTTCGTAGGAAAGGCGATCAGTCGGGGGGCGTCATCAGAAGGAACGGACTCCCGCTTCGCTCTCTGCTCCTCTTCTCTACTTGATGCTACTGGGTCTACAGTGTGCATATTAGACTAAAGGAAAGAAGGTGATCGCCAGAGGCTTATACTTGAGCCTCATAGGAAAGGGTGATCACGTTGAAGTGCCTCAAATAGGGTGCTTACGGGAACCCAACTTCTCGATACTTAGCCGGCCAAGAACGAAGAGCCCTGCATAGTCCAGGGATACTAAAAGTCTTCCAAATGATGACAAGAGCCCATGAAACACAAGGAAAACAAACACCAATTAGATCTAAGAAGTGCGATAGATGTTATAAACAATGCAAAGGAATGAAAAAGATGGCCCCGTGATTACCTGGGGGGTGTTTGGGAAGGGGGGATGGTCGAGACTTTCAACCACCCACCTTCCCATTTGTTTAAAGATAAACCTCTATAAGCAGTGGCTAAAGATCGACTAAGATGCTATGGATGTAATTGCAAAGGGGTATGAAATGTGTAACAGAGAAAAGGAAAGCGGAAAGACAGGATCAAACCTGGGGGCAGCCAAGCCCTTGGCCGCCGGGGAACTGAAGGTGGACGAAGCCAAAAATTGAGGATGAACTCCTTGTTGACACCCGTTTTATGACCAATTAGTTGGGTTGTCTCCTTACTCATCTTAAATGATGCTCCGAGTTGTTCACCCTTGTCGAGGGGTGTTTTTTTTCTAAAAGCAATGCATGAATTATTAGACTATATGGATGACTAACTCTTGAATGTTAAATGTATGCAAGGAAAGCATCGGACAAGGATCTCCTGGCTGCAGGTCTGAGTAGTGTACTTGGCATTGTCAAATTACCAGAGAGAAAGATTGGCTGCGATGAGGTTCGTTGAGTTCCTCGAGATAGAGGTCATGAGGTTGGACACTGCCCTCCTGTACGCACTCCACGACTAATGGGATCTAGTCAGTACGACATTTTTGTTCCCGTGGGGACACATGATCCCCACATTGGAGGACGTGGCGAGGATGACTGGGCTATGAGTCCACAGAGCGCCATTGACAGGGACGACATATGCCGACTATCGAGAGTTGGTGCATGAGCTGCTAGGGTTGGAGCTGATGAGGCCGGGACACCACTCGTCCATGCTGGCACGAGCGACCCTCCAGGGGAGCTTAGGATTGAGAGGAGTGGTGATAGCTGTGGGAGAGCTGCCAGAGGAGCACTTAGGATGACTGACGGACCAAGCTAGATAGAGAGTGGCAGCGAGACCAGGCCCAGAGGCAGATGTAGTCCTTTGCCACTTCCTAATGCTGCTGTTCGGGAAACTCATTTTCGTGATGAGGGCTGACGGAGTGAGCTACAAGCTCCTCCCACTACTGAGAGACTTGGATGGAGTTAGAAACTATGCTTGGGGTGCAACTGTTCTAGCATTCTAGTTCGACTCCCTCAGCACTACCGACCGGCAGACAATGTTGGGCGGGTTCTCACCTCTGCTGTAGGTAACCATACCACCTTTAAATGCTTATGCAATTAAGATTATGATTCTGTGACTGCTATATGCTGAGACTTGACAATGCAGGTATGGACTTTCATGTACCTCCCCAGCCTAGGGAGAGGGAAGGAGGTACATCTAGACCGTGTACCCATCGCGAGGCGGTGGATGGTGGTACGAGACACTGGGTCGCTATGATGCTTAGTGCGAGCGATCCAGGACGACATCAACACACTGCCCTATGCATCGATAAGACTCAAAACTTCTAACGTAATTAAATGCTTTAACTTGATGACTCTGATGCTGACTCTAATGCCTCTCCTTTTAGGTGTGCTGGACACTGTACCATGACGAGGGGCATGAGGGAAAGCCCTGGGTAGAGGTAGCCCAAGCGTACGCAGGACGAGATGTGTGGCTGCACTACATGAACATCATCGAGCCACTACATCACCACCTGATCATGAGGACTAGGGGCATCCACCAGCTAGAGGTGGAGTTCCCGGCGAGGGAGGAGGAGTGCGTGGGGCGGTCTTCCAGGGGACTGACTAACGAGATCGACTAGATCACCCGGGCAGTGGACCAGGTTCGAGACTGAATAAGGAGAGGGCACGTGGTGCGAGCCCGAGCTACCAGCGATGAGGCCTACGCCAAGCGCTATGGAGACAAGGTCTTTCATGGTCCCCGACGACCAATACGACTCTCTTAATTTATGCTCTTCCTAATGATTCCGATGCACTAACAACTAGACTTTCTACATGTAGCTAGACCCGCAGGGGCGGATAGCGGAGCTCCAGGGTCTCCTCCACTCTATCATTCAGCAGAGGGATGAGTTCAAGTGCTCACTGGAGCTTCTGGTGAGTTTAACTTAACCTTAGACTTAGTATGCAAATGATTGAACTTGCCTGACTGACTTGACTTCTAAATGTAGCGGGTAAAGGGAGCACAGCGACAGGGACCCAATGCTCCATCTTCTTCCTCCCAACCACCTGCGGACAGGGCTGAGTGGGATGTCGACTTTGCACGGGCGGTTGCTCAGGCCAAGGAGGCCGAGGCCACTCTTGTAGAGAGGGTAAGCAAACCAACCGAACTCCTTCCTGACTTTATAATACTTATGCAATTGACTTACTCTAATGAATGCATGTGCCGGCGAGGGAGCTAGAGATAGCAGTGAGGGAGGCCACTCCGCAGAGGGAGGATTTCAGGCAGAGGTGGTAGAGGTGGCCCACCTTCGTGTGGAGGTGGAGCGCCTGAGAGCTGGGGCAGGAGAGGCAGAGCGGTACCGACTGCAAGTCATTCAGCAGAAGGATGTGATAGCAGGACTGAGGGAGGCCCTCCGACTTCTGGGCAAGAAGTCAGAGCCTAGCAGGAGCCAGAGCGACGCGCACAATAGTACATACCAAGGTTACTTCACCAGCTCCTTCGGATACCAGAGGAGCGAGGAGGAGGAGTAAGGAGGAGGAGCGACAGCGACGCTGCGAGGAGGGGAGCACTGCCATGGACCCGCCAGCGAAGCACCACGAGGGCATTGCTGGCATTAAAAAAAATGGGCCAAACCCAACTTCAAAAAAAGAGTAGAAGAAGTAGATGATAAGTGGGGCAAGCCCAATCCAGGAAGAGCGAAGAAGGGGTGCAAGAGAGTATTTACGCAAAATGAAGAAAAAGGAGGGTTAAGAAGAAGATGAAAGGTTTTTTTAAAAAAATGTAAAATAGAAGGAAAATCACAGCACTGTTGCATGTCCCAAGCGGAGCTAGAGTCATGACTGAACTCCTCATGTGCAGTCCACATATGCTGAAAACAGAATCTGGAAGGCCCCCTTGGAGTCTCCGGGCAGACCGACGCAAGCAAAGGGGAGTGGTCACTACAAGCTCATGATAGGTGCTGCACGGAGATAGCCGGGCAAGAGACCGACCATTCGCCATTGAGAAGAATCCTGTGAAGTCTGGCCCAAATACCAATAGCTCGCTGACCATTGAACCATGTGTAGCTGTTCCCAAGGAACCCGGCATCTTGTAGTCCCGAAGCTGAAACACATGCTTGGAAGTCTGACATGGATAGTGAGAATGCTCGCTTGCCTCCGCGCTTCTCCGAAGAAACAAGGATGATGTTGAAGTCACCCCCCACCAGCCATGGAGAATCACAAGCGGCAGAGAAATCCACAATGCTGTCCCATAATAAACGTCATTCAGATAAACAACAGCTAGCATGGACCACTGTGATGAAAAATTTACTGGGGAGAGCTGAAGCAATGGACAATGTGATGTGCTGGTCCGAGGATGCGACCATTGAGATATCGAAAGGATCTTTCCAAAAGATCCAAATTTGAGCTTTAGTTGGGGAATTAGAGAGACATGAGGCCATGTGAAGCTTCTTCCTGCAGGACTCAAGTAAAGACATGAATGCCTTCGGTTCAATTACAGCAACAAAGGCAAGATTATGCTTCCGGAGAAGTAGTTTCAGCTGGCTAATGGATTGGTTAAGGAAATGGCACTAGTGTTATCACAAAGAATTGTGATACAACCTAAGTTGATATGATAATCAATAAGGTGGTGCTTAATCCAGAGAACTTGGGCTACACAGTTTTCTGCTGCCACATACTTTGCCTCAGTAGTGGATAGGGCAACAATGTGTTGTTTCTTGGATGCCCAAGATACCAGACAACCACCAAGATATTGATAATATCCACTAGTACTTTTCCTATCTATCCTACACCCTACATAATCTGCATCAGTGTAAGCTGTGAGGTCTAACTCACACCTAGCAGGATACCATAAGCCTAAGTCTAGGGTGCCAGATAGATACCTAAAAATCTTTTTCACTGCTTTCATATGAGACTCTTTAGGACTAGCTTGAAAACGAGTGCACAAACACACTGAAAATTGAATATCAGGACGTGAAGCAGTAAGGTATAACAAGGATCCGATCATACCTCTGTAGAGTTTGGTGTCTACCATTTTACCTTCAGGGTCAGCATCAAGGCTGGTTGATGTGCCCATTGGTGCAGTTATGGCCTTGAGGTTTTTCATCTTGAATTTCTTCAATAGATCCTTGATGTACTTCTCTTGAGTTATGAATGTCCCATCCTTAGTCTGACAATCTTGCAATCCAAGAAAATTTTTTAATTCTCCCATTGAGCTCATTTCAATTTCATTAGTGATTAATTCAGAAAACTCCTCACACATAGATGGCTTGGTTGACCCGAACACTATATCATCTACATAGATCTTTATCACATACATTTGTCATTAATGTCTGGTCAACCTTACTGTTTACACCCATTTTTTGCCTACGAGTTGAGTCATTCCTCTGACCATTATTTTTGATGTCTCGAGTTGTCCATTACTCATTGGGCCATTTCCAGGCATGTCTTTGGGCTCATTTTATGGGTATTTCCTCCCTGGCTAGGTTTACTCTCGAGTTCAGACTTAATGGACCTTGATTTCACTTAGTCTTTGGGGTAAATGGGCTTATTTATCCCATTTTTATTAACTTCCATCGCCCAGCCTAAACACGGTCTATCGATGGACCATGTAAGACGTTGGGCGGTCGTTTTAAGACCGTTTGTTTCGCTCAGGGTCCTACACTGGTCTACCTACGGATTAATTGACTATTTTTTTATTTTCCACCGACAACCTAATACGCGGTCTTTCGGTGGGCTGTTTATGTGAGTTAAACGGTGCATCAGTAGACCGTTTAGTGGCCAGAGTTCTAAATGGGTTGGCTTTTCCGATAAATATCTATTTATCTTGTTTCTATTGATTTATCACCGACATCATGTAAACGATCTGGCAATGGGCCAGGTGACTGGTTGGACGGTCTATCGATGGACCGTTTGTCTCCTAAGAGTCCTACACTGGGTCAGTCGGCCTGTTATGCGGGATAAATGGCTTATTTATCTTAATATTTATTTTCCATTGACACATATAGGCGGTCTAGAAATGGACCGTGTATGTTGGTAGGCAGCCCATCATTCAACCGCATTCAAGGCCGATATCCTGGATTCGGTTGGCTTCTCTCTCTCTACCCGTGGTTAAACTGATAGCTTGTTCTACCATTTTCTCCACGAATTCTCAATAAAAAGTGATGTCGTTTGATCCTGGTAAAAATTAGGAGTTTTATCTACGTTTTATCCTAAAGAATCTCAGCTTAATTTTCACCAAACATCTCTTAATTCGGGTCTGAAGTCGGATCAAGGTTCTGCTTCTCATCTCGTAATAGTCTTTGACCCTCAGGAACTTCATTCATTGCTCTTTTTTGAATAAAAATAACTCACAGTGTTGCCATCATGAAAAAGTGGGGGAATTTTGTGTCCCGACGATTTTGATGTTGTCTAACACTGTGAGTCATTATCCTTCTAATGGTATTTTGATATCCATCAGATTGCACAGACAAAAGACTCAAATGAAGAAAAAGACATCAAATGCTTCGTCAATGCACAGTCAACGCACATGTGTTTGGGTCAACGCATCTTTGGTCTGCATTTCAACTCTATAGCATTTCAAGTCAATGCATGCACATGGTCTGTGTGCAAAATAGGTCGACGCACATTTGAACCTTAGCTCACTAAGGTCGATGCATGTTTTCATCTTGTGCATGTAGAAGGTTGGTGCACATCTTCCTTGTTCAGTTAGAAGGTCGATGCACATATTGCATAGCGCATACTAAGGTCGACGCACATTTGAACCTTAGCTCACTAAGGTCGATGCATGTTTTCATCTTGTGCATATAGAAGGTCAGTGCACATCTTCCTTGTTCAGTTAGAAGGTCGATGCACATCTTGCATAGCGCATACTAAGGTCGACGCACATTTGAACCTTAGCTCACTAAGGTTGATGCATGTTTTCATCTTGTGCTAGGCTAAGGTCGATGCATGGTTTGAGGGTCGTTACCAGCAAAGGTCCATGCATGTTTTAAGTCTGAGCATATTGGTCCATGCATCTTCTGAGGTCGGTGCACATGCTGCATTTGGCATACTGAAGTCAATGCATATCTTGTATCCTGCATACAAGGTCGATGCACATTCTTTAACAGACTTTATGAGGTCTGTGCACATTTTAGGGTCAATGCACATTTAGGTCTAAGTATGTCCGAAGTCTATGCATATTTGCATATTACTCATATCAGGTCTGTGCACACATATAGGTCTGAGCATGTTTGCATATAACACAAAGTCTGAGCACATGTGATTTCAAGGTCGGTGCACATTTGCACGACAGCAAGTAAGGTCGATGCACCTACGATGTGACACGACCAAGGGGGTATGCAGCAAATAGACAATGGATCCTCGGACCTATCACGCAAACACAATCAACAAACGAAGTCCTCGGTAGTGGCCGAATCCACCGTTGCTCACACATTTCCCGGGTGACTCGGTAATGCCGAGTAGAGGTGATGGATTAGGTCCCTTGTTGGTAGAGTGCCAGCAAGGCCACGGTGGCCCTCCTAAAGGATCGAAGCCCACGAGTCGAGGACTAGCTGGGTGCCAATTGGGGCACTAGGACCCTCTCTCACATAACCCACGATGACCACTCGAAAGTGGAGTACTCCGGGGTCGGGCGCTCCCTCACTCGCTCAACAGGGCAATTTTGTGAATATTAAACAAAAAAGCACTAGCTATGGAGCAAGGTTTAGAGCTTACCTAGTTGGTTTGAAGAAACCAACTTTGCTCGAAGAGGAGGGCGAGCGGGGAAGTGTGGGTTCCCCGCACACTGCGCCGATGTCGCTTCCCCTATTATTATTATATGCACTACTCCCTGCACAGGGGGGTTGGACTAGGGGAGGGAAACTTAATATTACATGAAAATACTACCTCCACACAGGGAGGGGCACTAAGCTGGCCAGGCGGGGTGGGGAAGAGGTTCACTAGATTACCGAAGTAGCCATTCGACCAGTTCTGCCAGTTTCAGGAACAACTGACCCATGGTCGCTGTTGACACCGCCACAGACTATAACAGACTTGGATGACGCCTAAACCAGCGCCAATACGTCACTGTCTAGTTCTGGAAGTCTCCAGAATTTTTGGGGAACCATCCGCAGTCATCGCTCATCGTGGCTGTCACTGGGATAGGGTGGCTGTGCTCTGGTAGGGACTATTCTCAGGGCGCAGCAGCAGGGAGTCGATGCCGTCACGAGCACTCTCGGAGTCGGAATGGCACGGGACCAAGACAGACGCGTCCGTCTACGAGTATTCTCCAATATCCAACCAAGAAGGCCTCTAGGGGAGGTCAGAGCAGGGAGGTGGAGGGTGAATAGTGACAGGGTACCAGGGCTGGCTCTGAGTGGGCTGACCTGCGCACCCGGGAGAGAAAATTCAGAACGGACCGCTCAGGACTCCGAACGAGGTTCCGCTGGCTGTGCTGGACAGAGAACAGTTAGAGGAACTTCCCAGACGAGCGGCGCACCAAGGGGAGCAGAGATGTGGCCGTAACAACTTCTGCACTGGAGCTCAGGTCTTCCCACAGATGCCAGACGCACTCTCCGACGAGAACGGACCTCTCGGACAACCCCGAACTCTGATGAGGGCATGATCACCTCGCAGACGAAGATGACTAGAAGAGCTTTCCAGAAATATAAGATGATCCCTCTGGAACTCTGAACTACAGTGGAGACCGGCACTTTAGTAGGAGGGAGCTCCATAGGGCTCCAGCAGGGCACAGCAATCAGTTGGGGAAATGATGGAAGAGGGGTTTTTTATGGTGGAGGGCTTTTGGATCTGTAGTGGAGATGGATGGGGGATGGGATGAGGTTGTAGGAAGGGGAAATGGAGTGGGGTGTTATGTCCAGGGCTGGAGTCTGAGGAGGAGAGCGTGCCGGCTCTTGTCGAGGAGGATCAGGGAGAGCCCTCTGTCTCCCCGATGGTCACTGGGGATGATCGAATTACAGAGGAGCCTCTGCCCTCTCCAACTCCAGCAGGAGATGCCACCGAGGTGGAGGAGAGGTTACCCTCACTGACCCTGAGCGGGGATGTTGCAGGCACGGCAGGAGCCACATCAGGTGAGAGTTAGGACCTTTCTCAGGTTTTTCACCTTGTCTTGTCATAGGAAAGTCCCGAACATTACTGACCCATTTTGTGTTTTGTAGGGTCGTGCAGGTCCTTCCGGTGTGCTGATTGAGATGGGCCAATCCTCCCTAGAGCTGGGGATCGAGTGGCCTACGTCTGTTTCACCACCGGAGCCACTGCTGGATGCCAGCATAGGTGCGGCCTTGCTCCAGCGAGCCCGAGGCTACGTAGGAGGTGATCCCCTGCCTCCTCCGAAGGAGCTTTGGTAGTGGCTGAGGGACTGCACCCAAGGCTACCACGGCCTTGGATTCCCTCGCGAGCTCTGGATGTCTGGCTTGGCCGACATCTGGGTGGAGTACTTGTGGCTCCTGGAGGCTCAGGAGTAGAGGGTTCGGTGGCTAGCGGCCGTCTGAGAGGTACGGGAATAGAGGGCTCAGCTTGCATTGGTGGCTATCGAGCAGAGGAGGTGCGTAGATGCGGCCGTGTCACTTGCTCGGGACCATGCCGTGTGGCTGAGTGAGGCAGAGAGCAGGGCAGAGGCCTTGGAAAAGGCCATGGAGGAGCAGCGACGAGGCATGGAGCTCGCTAGGGCCGAGTGGCAGACTGTCGAGACAGGGGCCGAGGTGAGCGTGCAGCTTGCGTCGACCTTGGAGGTGGAGCTGGCTACTACGGAGTCTTGCTTGGTGGCACTTGAGGGGAGTGAGCCTGGGCTGTGATTGTATAACTTCTTCCCCTCTTTTTTTTGTTATCGGAACTGTACATCTTTTGTTACTACAAGGGCATTTCTTGGGCTTCCTTTTACGGAGTATCAATGACAAATTCCAGATTTTGATGATGTTATTTGCTGAGTTGTTCCACTTCTTGTTCCATGGAACAGTGTTAGATGTAGGGACTAGCGACCACTTACTGTTAGTCTGCTTGATTCTTCCCTACCATGTACTGGTACAGGACAATAGGCCAAGTTCACCCAATTTTTGGGCGTTGAAACAGAGGACTAGGTTTGGATTTTAGATACAGGGAGTTGAGTGCTGGGTACTGGGGGAGTAGGGGAAGAGACCAGACGCTGGGGGCTAGTTCCCCGAAGAGGAGGGCCCGTGTTGTATGAGGTTAGCGTAGGTTCATCAAGATATGGCGGCCTACAGGCTTAACGTTGGAAATTGATTCTGGAATGCGTCGGTTATAGGTCGACGCATGAATGCTCGCTGTCTTTATGTCGTTGACTTGCAGTGTAGTCTGCAATGGCTTAAGAGACTAGGGCTGGGATGACCGGATGGTCTTGGAAGGCATCACAGCCAAAGGTAAGACTGGGGACTGGGGTTGGACGGCTGACCTGTGAAGGATTTGTAGCCGAGATGCTAGAACTGACGACTGGTACCAGAATTGAGTGGCTGGCCTGTGGAAGCATCGTGGCCACCATGTTAGAACTGGTGACTGGTACTGGGATTGGGTGGCTAGCCTGTAGAGGTGTTGAAGCCACGATGCTGGGATTGAGAGTTGGTACTGGAACTGGCGTGGCTGGTTTGTAGAGGCATTAAAGCCACGGTGCTGGGACTAAGAGCTGGTGTTGGAACTGGATGGCTGGCCTGTGGAGGCGTTGAAGCCATGACACTGGGACTAGGAGCAGGTACTAGGACTGGCGTTGCTGGCCTGTAGAGGCATTGAAGACACGATGCTGGGATTGGGAGCTGGTATTGGGACTGGCATGGCTGGCCTATAGAGGCGTTGAAGCCACGGTGCTGGAACTGAGAACTGGTACTGTGACTGGGTGGCTGGCCTATAGAGGCATTGAAGCCACAGTGCTGGAAATGGGAACTAGTACTGGGCTGGGTGGCTGGCCTGTAGAGGCGTTGAAGCCATGGTGCTGGGACTGAGAGCTGGTACTGGGACTGGGTGACTGGCCTGTAGAGGTGTTGAAGTCACGGTGCTAGAACTGAGAACTAGTACTGGGACTGGGGTGGCTTGACTCTCGAGAGTTTAGTGGTCACCATTGTCGTGGGGTGATACTGAGGTCACCGTTTATAGAGTGTCGAGGTCGACGACCCTCGTCGGTGAGGAGCAGAGAAGGAAAGGATTTTTTTTTTGTTTTTCTCTTTACCCGCTCTACCGCACTTGCGGGTTTTCGCCAGAGCTGCCCCCCTTTAGCTTTTTTCGGTACGCCCTTACGGGTTTTCATACCGAGGGGTCACCTGATTTTGCCTGAGACGCCCTTTCGGGTTTTCACCTCAGCTGGGTTGATGGCAATTTTTGCCCCCAGTCACCTCCTCGTAGAGGAGGGAAATGACTGGGGATGGTTCGATCAATTTGGCAAGATTTTTATGGATTGAATAGGACCTCCAGTGCTAAGGAGGTTGGGAAAGGGTTTCTCCATATTTTCCCCCCCAAATGAGTTGAGTGGGCCTGGTTTGAGCTCCCATGGCTGAGCTCCTGTATGTGCGTGGCTGGAATCGGTCGACCGATTTAAGAAATCGGTCGACCGATGGCCCTTCTACCATGGAACAGGGTAGGCAGGCTGGGTTCGATCGACCAACTAGAAATTTCGGTTGACCGACCCATCCCCAGCAAGAGGGCTGCTATGGTCTAGTCGACCAACCCACTGGGTCGGTCGATCGACCCTCAGTGTAGGTCGATCGACCCAGTGGGCAGGCTGACCTAAACGCATTCTCCTTGCCTGTCTTGGCCTCCAGTAGACACAGTTGAGACCTTTTGGTCAACCTTTGGCCCCGTGAATGTCCCAAACATTCCGTAGAGACTGTGACCGTATTTTTGGGTGTCCAGAGGATTCATTATATCTTGATTACATTGCCCGCATCATTTAGAGGGTCTGGGTGACCCCGTGTGTTCCGAGTTTTCTTGTTATGCTAGATCAAGTCACCGTGTACTAGTGTAGGTGCAGAGGGCTGTACTCACACGATGTTAGCTTTTTCGGAAAGTGATTTCTGTGTGGGCCATGAGTATGGCCAAGAATGTGGTCCCATGACCCCGCTAGGGGATGGGGGCTTTCTAGTCTCCCTTAGAAGGGGAGTGGACCCGGTGGTTGTGATCCGCCTCATGAATCCTTTTGATCATGGTTTCTGACCCTTAGATTAGGATAAATTGGCAGCGTGGAGCCATATTGTACAACAGTCTTAGCCTGAGTCACGTGACTCAAGGACTGTTGGATTAGTAGGTCTAGATAGCCATCTAGAGTCTAGTGGCACTGAACCACCCGGTACTTCATGATACTTGCGATGGGTATATGTATGACCTTTGGTACTTCAGTGTTTCCTCTCTACGGAGAGTGTCCATGTTTAGTGACCCCCTACTAGTCGTACCTTACGTGGGCATGCATGTGCCAACCTACCACGGAGTTGGCGGAGAGCTACACCCTGGAGAGACGATTTTGGGTAGGTTGCTATAGGGCCTCCCACTGTGGCATTTCGAGTCTGGGCCGGGAGGAAAACTAGCTAGAGGGCCTAATGTAACAAGTCAGCCAGTGTATGCACACATGGTTGGGGACTTTGGATGCGAGCTGACCAGTATGACCCTGACTAGACCATTGTCTTGTGTTCTTTGGTAACTGTATGGTGTCTTAATTTTCAACTGGGGCGATTAGAGAGACACCCGAGGCATGAGATAAGACGTTAGTGGACACATCTGGCCTTACTTCTAGTGGGTAGGTACTCTCGTCATGTTACATGTGACTCTTGTGACTCGAGATTTAGTTTCCCGTCAGCGATGGCGTAGTTCTTCAGGTGGTTTTAGTGTACATTTCCCGATGTTAAGGTCTAGGGTTTCTGGTAGAGTTACTGAGGTTCTACCCAAAGACAGTGTAGGGTTCATGATGGCAAGGTCGTGACTATACCCTTGGGCCACATGGTATTGGGTTGGACCTTTGTCTGTCAGGATGGCCCTCCATGACAGAGATGCCATGGCATTTCTTTAGTAGTGTAGCTTGGGTTTCCCGTTGGTTTGGCTATCCCCTAACTACAAGATCGGGCTTCGCTTCTTGTCACTATAGGAGTAGTTAGAGGGTCATGGTTCCATCAGATACCATTTTGACTATTCACGCTATGGCTATGGTTCCCGTCAGTATTGTTGTTGTTGCTACTTCTGTCACTGTGGTTGTTGTTCCTATTAGCAATACTATTTACCATCGTGTTTTGTGGTGGGGATCTGCAGGACCCCTATTGAGCCAATGAGATGAGGCTCACCCCTATCTTTTCAGGTGTTGCAGTTCCTCCTTGAGGTTCGGAGGTGCAATGCAGAGGTTCGTAGCCAGCGGTTCAAGCTGTGAGTCAGCGGATGGCTAAGCTGTATTACCCAGCGGAAGCAAGCTGTGATGCTCAGCGGTTTGTAGGCAAGCTGTGGTGCCCAGCGGACGCAAGCTGTAAGGCGCAGCAGTGAAGCCACACTCGGGTTTGAGTGTGGGGCGGACGTAGGTCTGTAAGACCAAACTACCTAAAAATTATGTGTGCATTGTGGTTTGATTGTCTTATCAGATTCGCTAGATTAATGCTTAGGTCCGAACAACCTTCCCTTCCAATCTAGCAAGCATTTCAATTGCACTCTGGATGTTTGCCCTTGGTCTCATGTGAGTTGGATGACTTTGGATCTGTTCATCAGTCTAATACGCTGAACTCAGAAAATCTGTTTACCTGTCATTCACTCATCATTTGTAGAGAGCATCTAGTTTATCCCAGGAACTTGTTCATTCTGCTTCCACATTTCTGACAGTTATTTTTAAAATCGGTCAAGGTTTTTAGAGAGGGATTCATTCACCCCCCTCTGAATCCATCGCACCTATCCCATCAGTATCCATCTCCTTTGAAAAATTTCCTCCAAATGTAAAATAACCCTAAAGCAACTAAAATTGTTAATATGCTCATTTTATTTTAATAAATCCTTAACTAATTTCATTAAATGCCTAACCACCGCCTAAAAATCCACAAAAATAGCCTAAATTCACAGAATCAATTCTAGATCTGAACCACTAAAGATCCACTAAGACACGGATCTTACATCGTCTATCCTCCACCATTACGGGCGTCGTCCTAGAGAGTTGTCTCCCAACTCTTATTACATCCTCTGTGGCTTTGTGTATGCATGTCGGAGAGCGTCGGTGGAGCCTAGTGTCCATCTCTTCTGATAATTCTACTTTATCCAGCGTTGCCCGATCGATACGACTTATGCCTACTTCAAGGCCCGGTCCAACCAGAACTTCATCCGAGTCCCTGCTTCTGCGGCCAACCTCAAGGGTTGGTCGCAACGTTACGTGTACATTGTAGAGTCTAGGGATTACGACCACTCTGACAGTTGGAGGTTCAGGGGCACTCCTCCTATCTGGGCCGATAGGAAACCTCTGATTAATGTCGAGGAGAGCAAGAAGGTGAATGCCATCCTCCGATACCCCCTCGTCGATGCGGGCTTCGTGCTGACTCCAAAGTTACTCTGGGAGATGGGGCTGAGTCCTCCGTTGCCGCAGGATACTGGTCTTGGTTCTCCATTGGGTTGTACCGGTGGCGATATGCGCTTAACTAGCTTTGCTCTATTTTTAGGGGCGCCGGAGGTCTCACCGTGGAGCTACGAGATTGTCAGGTTGCCGCGGTGTGCTCCCCGCCCTGTGGATCACGTCATGCCAGGGTCTGGTCAGGTGACCATTGTTGCCCCTCAAGTCGAAGCTGCATTTGCTCTGGGGAGACTTCATCATCTGGCCCCTGCGGGAGTTCCCCTGGTAAGTTTGGCTATAGCTTCTGCGGCCAGTGGAAGGTCCATCCCCCGGAAAGTTGCTTCCAAAGGGGCGACCGGTGTCGAAGGAGGGGAATCCGCCATGGCTGGGGGTAGCTTCCCCCCGCTGTTCGTAGATGAGTTGGTGGCACTAGACAGCCAGTGGCGCTCGAGGAAGAGAGGCAGGGCCTCCACTCCACCTCAGGGTCGAGTCTCGCCACCGTCATCCGAGTTGCCTCTTGCAGCTCCGCTGCCACTGCCGATCAGGGAATCGGCCACTCCTCTCCCCGCGCCTGCTTCCGCAGAGCGAAGGCGTGACAAGGGAAAGGCCCCCGCCATGGCGGACGCTTGCCATCTTCCTCCTCCGGAGGGTCCTCCTTGTGGCCAGCCTTCGCCGCCTGAAGAGGCGATGTCAGGGCTGGCGTGGATCGCAACGGTTGTCAATCTCATGGGGAGAAGCGTTTAGTGGCATGAGCACCCGAGGGAGCCTGGCCCCCAGACTGAGAAAGAGTTGACGACCCTAGCTGCGAGGGGTGTGTGCTCGGTCATTGGTGCCCTCGGCCTGTGGAGGCACCACTTCAGAGGCCTTGCTCGAGAACTGGAGGCCAGCCAAGCCGTTCAAGTAGAGCTCTCAGCCAACTGCGAGGGGCTTGAAGATCGCCTAAAGCTGTCGGAGGCCGCTAACACCAGGATCCGCGATCAGCTGGCCCAGGAGGGATTGGTCCTCTCCGGGATGGAGCGGGACCGAGACTTCTTTCGAGCTGGGGGTACAGGTCCAAGCTTTGGAGGCTCAAGTCAACAAGGTCGAGGAAGAACTTGCTGGGCTGCGTTCGTCAATGGCTACCGCTGGCGAGGAGGCAGTGGAGAGCTTCCGTGCTTCTCCGGCCTACCGAGATGAGCTGGCCACGGCGGCCTTGGAAATCTTTGGCCCTGCTCGCGATCGAGCATTCCAGGAGGGATGGAGCACTACCGTCGTGGCTACGGCCGAGCACCTTGGCCTTACGGTGCCGCCTCTTCCCCCTCCTTCAGCACCCTATAGCCCGGAAGCTGGTGATGGTGAGGAGGAGACGGGCGGTGAAGAGGCCAGGGCCAAGGAGTTGGTGCCGGGGCCGAGCATTGGCGAGCGGGCACCCGTTGTCCCCCCAGCGGCAGAAGGTGGTGCAGGGGATCCGACTGAGGATTTACCTCCGTCCAGTCAGTCTATTGCCTCACGTGAGCCTGGAGAGTCCGGGGCACATGATGATGTCGCTAAGAAGGACCCTTAGGAGGGCGCCTCTTGTTGTTCTTCTTTCTTTCTTTTGTGTGGGCGACTACCCGTCCTCTATAAGCTTTTTGTCTTGAAAATAGAAACCTTTCCTTCGCTTTGTAAATCTTGTGTACTTTCCTCCCTTTTGAATGGCTCTGAGCTTCTATGGGGATACGAAGCGACGTTATTGAAGGTGGCTCTGAAAAGACGTGACTTTCGGGATCCGCCACTTCAGTTTCTGTGGATTTACTTGAGGCGGTAGGAGTCCTTACCCTCCTAGAGATTTCGCTTCTTATAAATAGTGGCTTTTGGGAGGAACTCACGACCATCTCTGGAGTGGCGAGCTTTGAGGAGGGAGTTCTTCTACATAATATCTCGGTCGAAGTCATAAGGCCGGAAGGAAAGAACAAAGGGATTAAAGGGACTGAGGAAGGACCGGCAACATCCGAGCCTGGTGGCGAGTTGCTAATGGTCTTCCTAAAAGGCGACCCTACCCTAGGAGTCAAGATCGGAGCTAACCTCCCATCTGATATTCAAGAGCAATATAAAAATTTCCTTGCTGAGTATATCCAAGTCTTCACATGGTCTGATAAGTAGCTTCCCAGAATTCTCGGAGAGATTGTAATGCACAAGCTCAACATCGACCTGATGGTGAAGCCCGTCCAACAGCGCAGGCGAAAACATGCCCAGGAGAAACAGACGATTATCAAGGAGCAAGTTGCCAAGGGGAAGGAGACTGGGCTTTTCCGACCGGTCCTTTACCCTACGTGGCTCGCCAATGTCGTGCTCGTGCCCAAAGCTTCGGGAAAATGGTGAATGTGTATGGACTTCACCGACCTCAACAAAGCCACCCCGAAAGACTATTACTCGCTACCGAGCATCGACCAGCTCGTCGATTTAACCTCCGGTAATGAGCTGTTCAGCTTCCTAGATGCCTACTCTGGATACCACCAGATCTGGATGGACCCAGAGGATGTTGAGAAGACCACTTTCATCACTGACTTCGGTGTGCATTGCTACACCCGGATGCCTTTCGGGTTAAAGAATGTCGGGGCGATGTATCAGAGGCTGGTCAACCAAATTTTCGAGGGACAACTTGATCGGAACATCAAGGCTTACATCGACGACATGCTCGTCAAAATGCCAAAGGCCGAAGATCATTTTGCCGACCTAGCCGAAACCTTCGGCACCCTCCTCAAGTACAACATGAAGCTTAACCTCGCCAAGTGTGCCTTTGGAGTTAGATCGGGGAAATTCCTAGGTTTCCTGGTGACTCAGTGCGGGATTGAGGCAAACCCTGACAAGGTTCAGGCCATCCTGAACATGCGGCCACCCACATGCATCAAGGACGCCCAACGCCTCACTGGATGCATCGCTGCACATAATCGAATCCTATCTCGGGCGGTCGAACGATGCCTACCCTTCTTTAAGCTGTTGAGGGGACCCAAAATGGCATCTGCTACATTCACCTGAGATGAGGAATGTCAGAAAGCCTTTGAAGATCTCAAGGAATTCCTGGCCTCACCCCTGGTACTATCAAAGCCAGTCCCAGGCAAAGCATTACAATTGTATCTCTCGACGACTCCTTCCACCGTCTATTCGGTCTTAGTCTAAAATGACATGGGAATCGAGAGGCCGGTCTACTACACAAGTAAGGTGCTCAACAAGGCCGAAAGAAGGTACCCTGCAACCGAGAAACTCATGCTAGTATTGGTTAACTTAGCCAAGCGCCTCCGACCTTACTTCCAAGGACAATCCATCGTCGTGTTGACCGATGAACCTCTAAAGAAAATCCTCTCTCACCCTGAAGCCTCGGGGCGCCTCGTCAAATAGGCCATCTTGCTCGAGGCCTACGATATCTCCTATCGCCCTCGCGCAGCCATCAAGGGATAGGCCCTCGCAGACTTCATCGCAAAGAGTACTGTCCCAATCAAGGAAGAATCTCCGTCCACACGAGGACCCATCTGGGACTTGTTCGTAGACAGATCATCCAACTCGACTGGAAGCGGTGCTGGTGTCCTCCTCAAATCACCCGAAGGAGCGGAACTACAGTACGCCTTGAAGTTCAACTTCCAGGCATCCAATAACGCTTCCGAGTACGAAGCCCTCATCTCGTGAGCCAGGATGGCACGAGGACTAGGAGCCGAGCGAGTCAGGATCCACATCGACTCCCAGCTGGTCGCCAGCCAGGTCAACAGCGACTACGAAGCTCGGGAAGCACCAATAATTAAGTACCTTCAAATGGTCCGAGGTTTGGGCCAACTATTTGAGAGCTTTGAGGTAGTCCAGATCGCCCGGGAGGAAAACTCTCGAGCGAACACCCTCTCTCGCTTGGCCTCCCCCCTTGGCCCGGAAGGTACTCAGTCGGTCTTCCTCAAAGAGCTAGAACAACCGAGCATCGAGTCCGAGCTCATGGTTGTTGACCCGGCTACCCCGAGTGACTAGCGGGCCCCTTACATATCCTGGCTCCGAGACTCTCAGGAACCCTCCGACTCTTGGGAGGCTCGAAAGTTGAAGTATCAAGCCTGGCGCTTCGTCATCTTAGATGACACCCTGTACCATAGGTCTTTCTTTGGTCCCCTACTTAAGTGCCTTAGCACCTACGAAGCCAGCCAAGCAATTCCAGAAGTTCATGAAGGCATCTACGGCACGCACCAGGGGGGAAGATCACTCGCCAGAATCTTGCTTCGACAAGGTTACTGGTGGCCTACCCTTCAGTGCGACTGTTCGACCTACGTACAGAAGTGTGACCGATGTCAACGCTTTGACCATCTGGTCCACCAGCCTGTCTCGGAGCTCGTCACTCTTACCGAGCCATATCCCTTTGCTCGATGGGGAATCGACATCCTGGGGCCATTCCCTATGGCTCAGGCCCAGAAAAAGTTCTCTTCGAGTCACCGTAAATCCAGAGGTGGTCCTGTCCATTTTTGACATCAGCACAGCCCGGGGAGTCCATTCTCCTGCGACTGCGCTTGACTGGTGCGACCCAATCTGCCCAAAACCTGCAGCAGACTCGTCAACCTTGGCATGCCTGCCTCTGCTGGTTTTAGGCCAGAGGTGTCTTCACCAAAGTTCTGCCTCTCGAAAACTCGAAACCAACTCAGGTGGTTTCGTCCCATTCTGACTTCAGCACCGAAAATTCTATGGTGGCCATCATCGACCTATCATGTTGTTTGCACAGGAACCAGAAGCCGACCATTTCGGAAACCACGACCGGCACGGTGATCTGAGAGTGGCCAACTTCTGAGGATGCATAGTTCGCTCTGTCCTCTACCACGCCGAGTTGGTCCCGCCACATTTGGAGCTCTACAGCGAGTGTACCAGTCATCGCACCTCGACCGCGCCAACTTGTCCGGTGAGACAGAACCGCGCAGGCCCTCCACTATGACCTTCCCCACCTTCCAGCGACCTCAAATCGGCGTCCAGATCACAGGAGTTCTTCGGCATCCACCAAGCTTCATCCAGGCACTAACGGCACATCATTCGGACGTCGGAGCTGGGTGCACGATACGGAACAAGCAGGCTTCATCCCGACAAGGCGGTGCGTAGATCGGCCGACCAGATTCCCACCCCCTTGCTCCCCCCTCCTGCGTGAGGCTAGTTTGTGTAATAATTGCCCCTCCTCATGTTCCCCTCCCAACATGGAGTGTAGTGATTATTTTAGCAGAGATCGACGCTAAGCTACACCGATGCAGCGTGTCCACCGGGTGTGCACGCTCCCCGGCTCGCCCTCATCTCCGATCGGAGCTGGTCCATCAGACGGGCTAGGTACGTGCTGTTGCCACTCCAATTTGCTTGCTTAGCATTGGTTCCAACTGCAACGCTAGTGTGAGGAGTGCCTGATCTAAACTTCCACTTTTCATGAGTTCTTGCTGCCGGTGAGTGAGCGTACATTTGAACCGATCCCCTCGATATCAGTCCGCCCGGTTGAGTCCGATGCCTACTACGTTGTCCCCCGGGTGGTTTCCCACCACCCTTCTCGCTGCTCGGACTGTGTCCGGCCCCCTCGCGAGCCACAGCTCGCCGAACCATCACTACGAGCCCCGTGTGGAGTTCGCTACACGCGTGAGTGTTCACCTAATCACCTAGACATTTGTGCTCGTTGTTTGCTGGCTTTAGGTCCCAGTGTCTCGACCGAGTTCACCCCGCGTCAGTGGTCGATCAAGACCCTAGCTGGTAGAGGTCCAGTAGGGCTAAGGTTACCCTTGCAAGGGTACGATGCCAACAACTAAGGGCTGGCTGGGTGCCATTTGGGGCACTTGGTCTCTCTCTCTCACAACCCAAGTGCTAGTAAAGGGAGCAAGGTTTAGAGCTCACCTGGTTGATTTGGAGAAATCAACCCCGTTCGGAGATGAGGGCGAGCGGGGAGTGTGGGTTCCCCACACACTGCGTCGATGTAGCTTCCCCTGTTCAATAATACATGCACTACTCCCCACACAAGGAGGTTGGACTAGGGGAGGAAAATCAAGATTACAGTCAAACACTACCTCCACATAGGGAGGGGCGCTAAGCCGGCCAGGCGGGGAGGGGTGATTAGCTAAGCTAGTGCCCAGCGAGCACTTCTCTGGTTCTGTCCAGGTCTGGGACTGCAGGATAGTGAGTCGCTGTAGTCACCGCTGTGCACTCCCCCGAGCTTGAAAGTCACCGAAACTAGTGCCGAATCGTCACTGACAGACCCTGGTACACTGGAGAATTTTCATGGATGAGCCCATTGTCATCACCGGCCGGGGTGGTCCCTAGAACAGGTCCTCTGTGCTCCAGTTCGCACTGGTCCAAGGGTACAATAGGAATTGGATGTAGGTGCCACAGTCACTCCAGAAGTCCAATCGAGACGGGACCAAGTCAAGGATGACCGTGGACGAGTCTTCTTCGAGCATCAATTAGGGGGAGCTCCAGACGATGTCGGAGCAGGGAGGAGGAACCCGTTGAGTGACGGGGGGTCAGATCTGAACCTGAGTGGCCTATTCTGCGCACCTGGGGGAAGAAAATTAGTTGATGCTCCTCCGGATGCAGAACAGGATGCCACCTTTTGATGATGGATGCCGATTGGTTGTAGGAGACCTCGGCCAAGTGGCACCTTCAAAAGTTGCGGGATGCGAACGTGGGAGTTCCAGGAAGTCACCTTTGTTCCCCAGCTGGTCCTGATCTGCGCAGTCAAGAGAGATTGAGCCTCCCGAACAGCAGGGATGTCGGATGCTAGTGAGACCACACAGCTACGAAGCTATCTTGATGAGCTTTCCGACGATATATGGTGCGCCTCCAGCTGATGCCGAACGACTCTGAAATGGTTTCTGCAAGTTGACCTCCTTCTACTGCCTGCGAATTGAGTGGAGTGATGGAAGCTCTTGATGGATGTGGGGTGGTATGAAGTGGAGGGAATGGCTAGGGGAGAAAGGGCTTGACCGTAATGTACCATTTGGGTTGTCCCACTGTGACATTTTGATTAGGATCTGACGTGAGTCTTTATGACCAGACCAGATTTATGAGTCGGGACGTCACAAAGAGTGGTATTAAAGCCACCGTGGTTGAGAATTTACATAAATGGTCATCAGCCCAATCCACATTCTAAAAGACTTGAACTAGTAGGTTGTTATGACAAAACTTAACCATATAGCTGTATTGCCAGACCATGGTGGGAGGAGGTCGTCGTATTGTTTAGAATGACGATGCTCAAGAGGAGCCAAGAGGACTCCCGTCTCCACCTCCACCACCTTTGGTGGATTATGGAATGTTCATGCAAGGTCTAGTTTAAGTTATGTAAGCCCAAGCTCAGACACAGATGGCTCTTCAAGCGCAACTCTAAACCCAAGCAACATCACCCTAGGAGCAAGTTTTTGGAGGGGTGACTATAATGGAGAGATTTCAGCGGATTGCTCCACCCTCTTTTAAGGGGGAGAGTCAGCCAATCATGGCTGAAAACTGGCTCCGCAAGATAGAAAATTTTTTTTGGGTCATCCGATGTGCAGATGAGGACAAGACAAGTCTAGCGGTGTAGAGACTACAGGAGAGAGCGGACGTATAGTGGGCGTCTATTCTAAGGAATCAACCTGACAGACTCAAGCATGATATTTCTTGGGAAGAATTCAAGCGGCTATTCACAACAAAGTACATATAGGAGCATGTGCAAGACAAGATGGAGCAAGACTTTCTGGCCCTAACTCAAGGGTCGATGATTGTGCTCGAGTATGAGGCTAAGTTTGCATAATTGTCAAAGTATGCACCGCACATTGTTACAGATGAAAGAAAGAAGGTGAAGAAATTTGTGACGGGACTACGACCGTCGCTTCGGACCCGTTTAGTTACACTAGATCTTGCTACGATGGAGCCGGCTCCTGGCGCGACATGCCGTCAAGAGAGCGACATGGAATTACATCAAGAGGATAAGAGGACTTCGACAAAGAGACCATCGACACCATTTTACCAGTATGACAAAGGCAAAAAGGTGACGAAGAATTCGTCATAATCATTCGCGATAGGGAAGACCACACCGCCAGCATGGGGCAATGACAAGCCAGAATGTAAACACTATGAAAATTGACTTGGCAGGGAACTATGTTGGATCGCCACTGGCAGGTGTCTTTGTTGTAGTGAGGAAGGCCACATGATCCGAGACTGTCCAAAGATTATGCAGCCTGTACTAGCTCGGCCAACAGTAGCAGCAACAGCTCCAGTAGTAGCCAGACTAGCAGTAGCAGGACCCGCAGGGAGACCTCGAGCGCCAGCTCGAGTGTTTGCACTAGCTAGAGAGGATGCTGAGCTGACGAAGGAACTCGCAGAAGGTATTATCTCTATCCATGGTATTCATGCTAGAGTATTGTTTGACACTGGCGCAACACAAACATTCATTTCTAAGAGGTTTACTAGTCAATTACATGAGGAACTCGGGATTGAGTAATTAGACCTAGAGGTGCCCCTGTTGGTACACACACTTGAAGGAGTGGTGTATACCAAGAGGCATATACCCTCACTGTTAGTTAATATAGAAGGAATAGCTTTGCCTGGATGTTTTTGCTGTTTACTTATACAAGACTTTGATGCTATCTTAGGACTGGATTGGTTAGAAGAGCATTACGCTCTGATAGATTGTCGAAGGAAGAGAGTTATTTTACGCATCCCTATAGAGGAGGAGTTTTCTCATCCCTTATTGCAACATTTGGCTAGAAAGAAGTTAGTGGTTTTAGCAATGAAGACTGTGCGGATGTTGAGAAGGGCTACGATGCATTCTTGGCAAGCATAGTCACAAAGTCTAATGCTGACCAGGCACCGACCGTAGTAGAGATCGAGGTTGTTCGGGAATTCCTAGATGTGTTTCCAGAGGATTTGCCCGGGTTACCACCTATAAGAGAGTTATAGTTTGCCATAGACTTGTTATTTGGCACTGCACCTGTCTTTAAGGCACCCTACCGAATGGCCCCAGCAGAATTGACAGAACTAAAAAAGTAACTTCAAGACTTGTTAGACAAAGGGTTTATCCGTCCAAGTGTGTCACCATGGGGAGCTCTAATTCTATTTGTGGAGAAGAGGGATGATTTTCTCAGGTTATGCGTTGACTATCGTAAACTTAATGAGGTGACCATTAAGAATAAGTACCCTTTACCCCACATTGATGACCTGTTTGACCAGTTGCAGGGAGCCACGGTGTTCTCAAAGATTGATCTATATTCAGGATACCATCAATTGAGGATAAGGGAAGAAGACATATCCAAGATGATGTTCCGAACAAGATATGGCCATTATGAATTCTTGGTGCTACCTTTTGGTCTGACAAATGCCCCTGTAACATTTATGGACTTGATGAATCGGGTGTTTAGACCTTATCTTGACACCATTGTTATTTTCTTCATTGATGATGTGCTGATATATTCCCCTAATGAAGCTTTGCACTGAGAACACTTGAGAATCATCCTCGAGACGCTAGGAGTTGGTGCAAGGTGGGATGTCTGTGCTGTAATATCGAAATAGATTCATGGTATTGGGCCTATATGCGCCCCATGTTCTAGCAGATAAAGCCCTGACGACTGAGCATTTTCTTCGTGGCCTGAGACCAGACTTGAGCAACATTTAATTGCAACTCGGGTGGCTGAGATGAATGCAGCTTATCAGGTAGCCGCAGCCTTAGAGCTGGATATGGCGAGACCTCAAGGTTTTTCTCAAGTGGCGTCAGTTCAGCCGTCGGTTCAACTTCAGCCGAGTTATCAGCTTTCTGTGCTAGGAGTTCCTCCTACAGTACTTGCTGTGAGTGGTACTTCTTCCTTCAAGCCCAAGTTCAAGAAATTTAATAAGTCAAAGAAGAGATTCTAGCAACAGGTATTTTCAGGCATTGCGCAGCAGTTAGTCCCTTCTTAGCAGCAGCAGAGAACATTGATGGGACCTCCGAGGCAGTGTACGAGACGTGGTGGTAGTCACCTAGGCAAGCCCTGTTCCTTGCCAGTGGTCTGCTATCACTATGATCAACTGGGTCACGTTGTTCAAGACTATCTGCAAAGGTCGAAGCCGATACAGTTCTCGTAGTTTACTCAACCACAACAGTCGCAGTTCAGACCTCCTCTTCCACCACCACCGTCTCAGCAATTCTTTCTCCAAGCTTCGGTGGCATCTTCCTTCCAGTCTTCTGCAGTAGCTAGTAAAAAGTAGAAAGGTAAGGTTTCTCACATCACGCAGGCAAAAGCCATGGCATCCAACCTCGTAGAAGGTACGATTATGATTTTCGGCCATGCAGCTCATGTCTTATTTGATTCTGGTGCTTCTCACTCTTTTATTTCTGAGAATTTTCTTGCATACATCGAGGAGCCCAATTCTGAAATCTCTTGTGAGTTGCTTGTTGAATTACCATCTGGGGACTTCATGTTCACTCCTTTATCTCTGGAAGAGTCTCCTATTGTCATCAATGATCGAAATTTGCCAGCGAGACTGTATGCTTTACAGTTAGCAGATTATGATATTATTCTGGGCATGGATTGGTTAGAGCAGTATGGAGCCGTGGTTGATTGCAGATCTAAGAAGGTCTATTTTTAGCCACACGGTAAACCAGTCTTTTATTTTCAAGGTATTTGATCTCATTCTTCTCGTTTGATTATTTCTTCTATTCGAGCATGTAGATTGCTTAATGCAGGTTGTCAAGGGTTTTTAGCTTCAGTGGTTGCTGTGGAGGCACCACAGCAGGATCTCAATGGTATCCTAGTTGTTTGTGAGTTCCCTGATGTCTTCCCTGACGAGTTACCAGGCTTACCTCCAGAGCGAGAAATTGAAATGGTGATTGAGTTGATTCCAGGTACGGCGCCGTTAGCAAAGGCACCTTACCGAATGGCTCCAGCTGAGCTTAGAGAACTACGAGCACAGCTGTTAGAATTGTTAGAAAAAGGCTACATTCATCCCAATTTTTCTCCCTGGGGTGCTCCTGTTCTGTTTGTCAAAAAGAAAGATGGCAGCCTGAGGCTTTGCATTGATTACAGACAGCTTAATCATGTCACTATCAAGAATAAGTATCCTCTACCCAGGATCGATGATTTGTTTGACCAGTTGCAGTATGCCACTGTGTTCTCTCGGATTGATCTCCGTTCAGGCTATTTTCAGCTGAGGATCAGAGAGTCAGATGTTGAAAAGACCGCTTTCAGCACTCGGTATGGTCATTTTGAGTTTTTGGTTATGCCGGTTGGGCTAACCAATGCTCCTGCAGCATTTATGGATTTGATGCAGCGTGTGTTCCATCCTTACCTAGATCAATTTGTTGTGATCTTCGTCGATGACATCTTGTCTATTCTGCCTCTGTGGAAGATCATGTACAGCATTTGAGGATTCTTCTACAGACTCTGCGAGATCATGAACTCTATGCAAAAGTGAGTAAATGTGAGTTCTGGCTTCGAGAAATTCATTTTCTGGGCCATGTGATTTCTGGTGATGGAGTTGCAGTGGATCCAGCCAAAATAGAAGCTATTCTTAATTGGCAGAGACCAAGGTCTGTGACAGAGATTAGAAGTTTTCTGGGTTTAGCTAGATATTATCGGAGATTCATTCAAGATTTTGTAAAAATTACAGAACCGATGACTAGACTGACTCGTAAAGATGTACCGTTTGTCTGGTCGGATCAATGTGAGCAGAGTTTTGCTAAATTGAAGAGACTTCTGACTTCTTCTCTAGTGCTGGTGTTACCTTCTGGCTCGGGTGGATTTGTGGTTTGTACAGATGCTTCTCGAGTAGGTCTGGGTGCAGTGCTGATGCAACATGGTAAAGTTATCGCATATGCATCCCGGCAACTAAAATAGCATGAAGAAAATTATGCTACACATGATGTAGAGCTTGCTGCAGTCATCTTTGCATTAAAAATTAGGAGACATTATCTGTATGGTGAAAAGTTTAAAATCTTTACTGATCATCAGAGTTTACAATATGTCTTCTCTCAAAAAGATTTGAATCTCAGGCAGCGTCGCTGGATGGAGCTCCGAATTTGGGAGACAACCCTATTTTGCTCATATTGTTCTATCTTGTAGGAAAAGAAAAGGGGGAAAAGAAGGAGGAGCTCTTAAAGGAAGGTTGTGATCTACATCCGTCCATCTTTGAAGCTCGTGATAGAAGATAAAGTGGAGTGGCTTGAAGAGAGGATCGTGGAGATGTTCAAATCGACGCCGTCTGACTTCCCTCCGACCTAGACTTCGAGGAACTTCTTCAATCGACTTGTGGAGCTCAAGGGGAAACATTCTACAACCTTCCATCATCTATCTACGTTGCTCTTCATTGTTTACATTCTGGGTTGAGCTGTATTGACTATATTTTCTTCATTTTTTGAACTAGATAATACGTTGTGGGTGGACCGTTTGCATGCGGTCGTGTGGATATTGCTACGATTAGTATAGTGTGTGTGTGTGTGGTTTGATCCTGCAGTTGGATCGTTGTGGAGACGAAGTCTCCGTGTGTGTTGGAGTTTCTACTCCGTGTGCTTCTTGCGAAGTGAGTGAAGCCTCACCGGGTTTGGTGAGGGGTGGACGTAGGGAGTCCGTCGTGATTTCGAACCACTTAAAAATTTCTCATGCATTGTGGTGTGTGCTAGCTCACTATTATCTATTGTCTTGATCGTGTGGGCACATTTTGATTGAGTGAATCTAGTTAATTCTACTGTTAAGTTTAAAATTGGTCATCATGTTTAGGGGACAATTCAACCTTGCCTTCTTGTCCGCGTATATCGTTATCTGGGCCAACATCCTCCTCGGCTATCTGCTATGACTCTTCCTTGTTTGATATCTTCTGTATCTTCTTCTCTTTCTCGTACTCAACTTCTTAGAGATCTTCTCTTTTTATATGCCCTCAAGCCTGATGGTGTGGACCCCACTTAGATTGGCTTCGGCGTGTGGAGGGAGAATTCCCACCAATGGCTCTATCAGTAAGATAATTCCATGTGTCAACTATTGAGGATTGGGCGAGGCCATGTGTCTGAGTATTCTTGGAGAGGAAGCAGCCTCAGATCACGTGTTTCCTTAACTCAGGTCTTGGATCACGTGCCCACTTGAGTAACTACACATTAAGTGTTTGAGTTAATCCTGTCAAAAAGACATGAGTCATTTCATCAAACACCTTTATCATCATTATTGCTTATGAGGATGCTGACTTAGACAATATCAGAAAGATCATATGCTCAGACCATAGGAGTGTATGTTAATGCAAATGCTTTAAGTATGGACTTAATGCACAGACCTGACAACCAAAACCCTCATGTGCATCGACCCTAGTTTCTTCATGTGCATAGGCTTGGATGCATCATATGCATAGATCATAGACATGCACAGACTTACATATGCATAGACTTGGATGCATCATATGCATAGACCCTAGACATGCACAGACCTACATGTGCACAGACATTTATATGCACAGACTCTATGGATGCGTAGACCTTAGACTCTATACGTGCATAGACCAAGTACTGTATGCTTAGAGCATATGCATCGACCTTATGGTGTATGCTACAATACGTGCATCGACCTTTAAGACGTGCTGCAAAAATATGCACCGACCTGAAGTGCATAACACAAGCATGAGCATCGGCCTTATGGAGTGAGTGTAAGGATGTGCATCGACCTTGCCTTAAACAAGATGCAATGTGCATTGACCTTGAGTTACACAAAGTACAATGTGTATTGACCTTACTTTACTCAAGGCACAATGTGCATCGACCTATGTTTTACTCAAGGTACAATGTATATTGACCTTGCTTCACGCAAGATGCAATGTGCATCGACCTGTATGACTCCATGCAAGAATATGCATCGACCTTATTTTTCAACATAGTCTAAGGATGCATTGACCTATGTGGATGAAGATGAATGCATGCATCGACCTAACACACTTGATATGAAGATGTGCATTGACCTGCTATGCTTAGACCTAGAATGTGCATTGACCTTATGTGAGGAAAGTGTGAATGTGCATCGACCTATCTAACTCAGATGTGAACCTGCATCTATATATAGGGGGGGTTATTTTAATCCACCCCCACCCTCTTCTTCTTCTTCTTTCTTCTTCCTCTCCCACCGTGAGTGCCCCCTCTCTCTCCCTTCGACCGGCGACGACCGTGGCGAGCTCCCACCGGCTGCAGATAGCACGGGGCGACAACGCGGCGGTGGTGGGGACGGTGTGGCGATCGAGGTGGCGTAAAGCTCGTGGAGTTTCGTGGAAGAACGGGAGTTTTCTAAAGCGTTTTTCGTGATTTCGGCATCGATTTGGTGGAGCATTCGTTCCATTGAGGTAGGGTGACGTTCCCTATCTCCCCGCGTTTCATTTTCATGGTTTGTAGTCCGTCGTGAGGCCGAGTGGGGCGTGTTTGAGCGGGTTAGGGTAAAACTATGATTTGGGGAGTGATTGCCCGATCTAGCGATTCACCGCGTTTTTGACCGATCTGAGGCCGTAGAATCATGTCTAGGGCTATTGGGGAGTTTCCCCCTTGATTTTCCCCTCTCCCAAGTAGAAGCATAATTTCTTTGGAACAATCACCCACTCCGCAAGGTGAGATTATATGCCGGCCCAGTCTCTGATGACGGCAGAGCAGGTTGAGTGGGGTGGATAAGTGGTGTGGCGAAGGGTGTAGGGTTAGGAGAAGTGATAGCGGGGGTAACAGGTTGTGGCGGAAGGATAATGGGCGAGGAGGTGGGCGCAGTGATGATGGGTGTTGGTGTGGGAGGAGGGTTAGATGGAAGAGTAGTGGTGATAGTGGTGGGGGTGATAAGTAGTGAGCGAGATGGAGGCGCGAGTGTTGGCGTGGACGTGGAAGGGATGGTGAATGGGTGGACGAACGGTGTAGCGGACGGAGGAAGGGTTTGGCGTACGGGTGTGAAAGTGGAGGGGTAGTTATGGTGGAAGGCTGATACTTGGTGGGTCATACCGTCATCATCAAAAGACCATCCGGGTTGGGGGCCAGAGGCTGGACTACATTCACTTGAGCCGGTGTCGGCGGCTGAGGTTGCGGAGCGGGTGGATAGTTCGGCATTGGGTTCTGGTGGATCGCCAAGTCTTGAACCTGTTGTGGTTGCTGCTGCGGTAGCTGCTGTGGCTGCGGTGCTTGCTGCCTCGGCGGCTTCCTTCTTTTCTCTTTTAGCTCAACGATGGCCTTGTGCATTTCGGCCTAGTCTATCCGGTGTCCTTCATGCAAATCATATACCAAGTCTCGGAATTGAAAGCACCCTTCAATGGTGTGCCCTGGCTGCCTATGGAATACGTAATATTTCATCTGATCAACGGCCATATTCCAACTGGGCCGTTCTGGAGGAAGTTGTATAGCATTTACTAACATGAGAGTCGAAAATATGTCAGCAAGAGTTTCCGGCAGAGGAGGATATTGGGCACTCTTTGGAGCCGGGTGCTTGTTATTGTTGTAGCCATTAGGAGGAGTGACATTATGGTATTACGGTGGTGGTGGAGGCTGTTGTGGAGTGGAGTAGGTGTTTTGTGAACGGTGAAGGTGAGTGGAGGGTTTGGTGGAGTTGAATAAGCTGGCGGAGGGTTTTGTGGAGTGGCGAAGGCGAGTGGAGGACGATTTTGTGGAGCGGACTGGGTGTTGCGGGGATTCTGGGAAAAGTAAATTTAGTTATTGTGGTTGGCGGGAGGGAAGGTAACGGCTTGAACTTGCTCATTTGTTTGGACTCCCTTGGTGACAGGCCCTTGAGATTTTCTGTTATATTTGGGCTTCTGGGCCTCGAACAGTGAGCGGATGGGAGAGTCCTTGAACTGCGTTTGAATGAATCGCACCCGGCTATACAATTGGTGCATGTTAGATATGTCATTCATGGCCAATATATTTCGGAAGGTCGGAGTAGCATTGAAAATTAACAGCTTGACCTTCTCTTCCTCCGAAATATGGTCGGGCACCCTGGCGGCCATCTGCCTCCATCTGTCGGCATATGTTGCAAACTCCTCATCAGCTTTCATTTTCTCGGCTACCAAATCTGTGAATGAATATTCTGGGCTGACTCTGTCTTGAAACTGCTGAATAAATTTATCCTTGACTACCTTGAAGCTCTCGGCATCTTCAAATGGTAGAGAATAAAACCATTCCAATGCAACTCCATCTAATGACCGGCGGAACAAATACGCCATGAGGCGATCATCATATTGGAATTGTGCCGACTCATATAGAAAGTCCCTCACATGAATAAAGGGATTACCATTCCCGTCGTACTTCCTGTAATTAGGGAGCTCAGACTGCGGAGGAAAATGGATGTTCTGGAAGCTAGGAACGGGCACATCGGCCAAGGACTGTGGACCAACCCGCTTTTGCAAGAAGTCAAGTTGTTGTTGCATGGTGGCCTATTTATCGAGGAGCTCATGTTCCCTAGATAGAGCAGGGGTAGTAAAAGGAGAAGTTTGAACCTGGGGAGTAGAAGGCTGAGCAGCCGAAGGAGGTGGCCCGTAAGACGACGCAGAAGGATAGGTAGCTTCAGTCGGAGGAAGCCCATAAGAGGGATATTGGGCCGAGGGATGACCCAAATTCGGGTGGACCTGGGCTGCCCCTTGCTGAGGGTGCCAGAAATCTGATGGGCCCACAAGGACTTGCGGTACTGATGGGGTGGAGGTGTGGTGATCCAACTGAAAAGAGGAGGGGAGAGCGGACTTTCCCTTATCAAAAGATGGTTGGGCCGATGCCGAGGATTGACCCGTTTCACGATTGGAGAAGGTAATGGTCCTAGGCTGGACCGGAGTAAGATTGATTGGGGTATGCTGGACGGCGGTATTGGATAGGCCTTGCGTAATCATTGAAGGTGGGGTATTAGGCCCCTGCATGGCCTGATAGACAGCGTGAGTTGGGCCGGGTCCAACTGGGCCATCATCTGAACGATGGAATTGGCGGAAGGAGGGGAAAAGGATGGTGTGACCTAGGCACCCTCCATAGGGATGGAGGATGGAGGAGGTGTAGACCCTTCTCCTGACGGCAAGGAGATGACCCTAGAAGGATCTTCTAGGAGTTCTTGAGGAAGAGATTCCCGACGGCAACTCCGGCGGCAGCGACTCGTTCCACACCAAGATCTCGCTCTTCGACCAGGCCGGCGAAGGCCCTCTAGATCGCCCTTTAGCTGTTCAACACCCTGGTAAGTTTGGCTACAACTTCTGCGGCCAGTGGAGGGTCTGGCCCCCGAAACGTTGCTTTCAAAGGGGCGACCGATGTCGAAGAAGGGGAATCCGCCATGGCTGGGGTAGCTTCCCCCCCATGTCTATAGATGAGTTGGAGGCGCTGGATAGCCAGCGGTGCTCGAGGAAGAGAGGTAGGGCCTCCACTCCACCTCAAGGTCGAGTCCCACCATCGTCGTCCGAGTTGCCTCCTGCGACTCTGCCGCCGCTGCCGATCAGGGAATCGGCCACTCCTCTCCCCGTGCCTACTTTCGTAGAGCGAAGGCATGACATGGGCAAGGCCCCCGCAGTGGTGGATGCTGGCTATCTTCCTCCTCCAGAGGTCCCTCCGCGTAGCCAGCCTTCACCGCCTGAAGAGGTGATAACAGCGCTGGCGGGGATCGCGACGGTTGTTGATCTCATGGGGAGAAGTGTTTGGTGGTATGAGCGCCTGGGGGAGCCTGGCCCCCAGACTGAGAAAGAGCTGACGGCCCTAGCCGCGAGGGGTGTGTGCTCGGTCATTGGTGCCCTCGGCCTGTGGAGGCACCACTTCAGAGGCTTTGCTCGAGAATTGGAGGCCAGCCAAGCCGTTCAGGCGTAGCTCTCAGCCAACTACGAGGTGCTTGAAGATCGCCTAAAGGCGTCGGAGGCCGCTAACACTGGGATCCGCGATCAGCTGGTCTAGGAGGGATTGGACCTCTCTGGGATGGAGCGAAATCGAGACTTCTTCTGGCTCCGGGCTGACACGGTCGAAGCCCGTGTGATCAAGCTGGGGGTATAGGTCTAGGCTTTGGAGGCTCAAGTCAACAAGGTCGAGGAAGAACTTGTCGGGTTGCGTTCGTCAATGGCTACTATTGGTGAGGAGGCAATGGAGAGCTTCCGTGCTTCTCCGGCCTACTGGGATGAGCTGACCACGGTGGCCTTGGAGATCTTTGGTCCTGCTCCCGATCGAGGATTCCGGGAGGGCTGGAGCGCTGCCGTCGTGGCTACGGCCGAGCACCTTGGCCTTACGGTGCCGCCTCTTCCTCCTCTATCGGCAACCTATAGCCCAGAAGCCGGTGATGGCGAGGAAGAGATGGGTGATGTAGATGCCAGGGCCGAGGAGTTGGTGCTGGGGCCGAGCATTGGCGAGCGGGCACCCACTGTCCCCCCAGCGGCAGAAGGTAGTGCAGGGGAGCCGACTGAAGATTTACCTACATCTAGTTAGTCCGTTGCCTCATGTGAGCCTGGAGAGTCCATGGCACGTGATGATATCGCTGAGGTGAACCCTTAGGAGGGTGCCTCTTGTTGTTTTTCTTTCTTTCTTTTGTGTGGGCGACTGCCCTTCCTCTGTAAGCTTTGTCTTGAAAATAGAAACCTTTCCTTCGCTTTGCAAATCTTGTGTACTTTTCTCCCTTCCGAATGGCTCTAAGATACTATGGGGATATGAAGTGACGTCATTGAAGGTGGCTCTGAAAAGGTGTGACTTTCAGGATCCGTCGCTTCGATTTTTGTGGATTTACTTGAGGTAGTAGGAGTCCTTGCCCTCCTGGAGATTTTACTTCTCCTTATAAATAGTGACTTTCGGGAGGAACTCATGACCATCTCTGGAGTGGCGAGCTTTGAGGAGGGAGTTCTTCTATAAGATGTCTTCAGGGGAGTCTGGCACTTCGTCAGACGATGATGCTTCGCAGGTTCCTCGTCGACCCCTCATCCTCCGGAGGGAGCCTCCACCGGCTCCTTGGCGGCCGTGGCCAGAACTGGGGGTGAATGGCCCCATTTCCAAAGAATATCGAAATGGGTAGTTGGATGGTTAGCATGAGGCCTTGGAGAAGGTCAATCACCTGTATGCCGGCAGGGGAGTCCTACTCCTCGAGCAAGACAGCTTTCGTCCTTAAGGGGACAGAGAATGCCCTTGTACTCGTCCTCCTTGCTTTTCGATATCGTTTCTCCTGTCATCTTCCTATCGCATGGCTGTGACTGCTTTTCTTTACGCTTGCAGGTGCATGATAAGGTATTTTCCCGGGCTAAGGGGCGTGCTCCTCTGCCTGAAGATGGCTCTGCTTTCTAGTTTGCAGGCATGGCCAGTGCACTGGGTTGGCTTCCGTAATGGGTGGGCCTCATTGCTCTAGTGCGCCCCGTCAACCAGGGGTGGATTGATCAACCGGTCTTCACTCTTGGTGTAGGTTTCTCTGCCGTCGGCGTCCCTGGTTGGTTCGCTTCCTCAGAACAACCGGGTCCGGGAAAGGTCATCTATTACCGCCATGAGAAGCGAAGGATGGGATCGTGTTTTCACAATCTTGCCTTCTTGCATGTCTGTAACATGGTTCCGCGAGTGCGGTTCTTGTCCCTTGGCAGTTTTGTATCTTGACAAGGTCTCTTGTATTTTTTGCATCTTGACTAAGGAATAAAACGGTTGGCGCAGACTCTGAGGGTGCCTTTGAAGGCATGGGTCCATCACTTCTATAACGGGTCCTTCTACTTTTATAATGAGTTTGCACAGGACCAGACTCCATGGGAGGAGTACTCAGAGGTAGAGCTACAGCTCAGGACTTATTCGCGCTATATTTATGAGCTGAAAGAGGGGTGGAATCACCATGGGCTACCGGACATCACCTACTTGGCCACGTACTTGGCCTACTGGCTGGCGACCTTCGTGGTTCGTCATGATGAGTATGACCTTCTATGGGTGGTTGTGGTCCGCGTGTTTGTTGGCGGAGGGACGGAGGTTGGCATTGGACCTAGCAGCTTTGGCCAACATCTACCATGGACTGGGAGCCTTGTCAGTACATCTTGCTCTGTGAGAGCAGAGTCTTCTTCTACTGACCCACTACCTTAGCATGTGGGCCGGTCTACTCTTTTCAGGATTTGTGACTAGAGCAGCAGTGGCAAAGCTGGCGGTTCCTTTACTTTTGGGTTTCATTGGTCAGCTGGACGGAGACGCTGTCGATCAGTTGGAGAGAGCCAGAAGGGCCCTGTCTTGCTTGCCATGCAGGGGCGAGGATGGGCTTCCCTTTGACTATGGGTCGAGAGACTTTCGGCCAGTGTTAGTGCCATTAAGCGATGGGGCGGCCTGTGCCCTATCGCACTAGGGTGAGCCAGACATGCCGGTGTATACTGAGTGGGTGATCAGCACCCAATCAATGGTGTAAGTGCTGCACTAGTCCAGCACTAATGTCCTGGAGCCTTACTACCCGCACCGGTTTGTTAGGAACTTCAAGTACGACCAGGCAATTCCGTCAAACCAAGAGTTTTCCCTAGCATATCAGGTGTACAAGGGCAGGGACAGTCACTTGCTAGCAGCCACTCGATGGGACTTCAACTGCCAAGGGGAGCCAGAGAAGTTGTCGATACTGAGACTAGATCATCAAGGGAGGTTCGACGTCCACTATGCCTAGTGGTGGTTCTAGCACAACCACTTGTATCGCCAGAAGGCTTCGACAATCAAAAAGGTTGAGGAGGATTGGCTTTTACGGGAGGACCTGCCTCCCATCTTGCTAGATGCAGAGTTCTTGAGGTCTCGGCTTTCCAGGATCTGCTGGGAAGTAGAAGGGCTTGAGCAGCAGTGGCCCCGAGATAGTCGTGTTTCCTTATTGTTGAGGCAGGGTTACAGTGGGGCAATCAAGCCCCTGAGGTTGGCATTGGTAGGGCTTGCAGCTACTGGGGTTGGGACGTCACGGTTAAGGGTGCCGAGGACCTGGTGGACCCAGTTCCGAGCTGACTATGGCTTCGGGAGGAGCACTACCTTTCATGGCATGCTCCCGAAGGGGAGCTTTACCGACATGGCCGTCCCTGACTGGAGGCATCACATCGCCCTCGCGATTGGATCAGCCAGACTTATGGAGTTCATCTCTCACATAGAGTGCACCTACACGCTGAGACATCAAGGATGTAGTTACAAAGGTTACCCGCGTGTTGGGGCTAAAGTCGAAGCAACTAGTTCCTCTACCGTTGACTCCCTTTGGAGCTTCAGGTAAGACATGTTCTTTATTACATTGTCTTTACCTTTCTTCTCTATCTATTTGGTTGATATCTAATTCATTGGTGTGTATCTTTGGCAGGTTCCCCGGTGGTGGAAGATTATTCCTCAGCGGGGGCGTTCGCTGGGAGTGGTGACGGGGACGTTCAGCCTAGCTGGAAGCACCCCTGTGTAGATGCTGGCACGACTGAGGCTGGGGAGTCCTCTCATAGGCACGGGGAGGATGAACACATTGAGGCGGATCCGGCTCTGAGTAAGTGCCAATGCTTGACCCTTCTTCTTTTACCGGTTTAGTCATTATTATTAACACCTATTTTTAGCCTGCGAGTCGAGCCTGTTTCTCTTATCCACCTCTGATGCCCTGAGTTGCCCAATGCTTTGGAGTTTTCCCTGATGGCATTATCGAGCCTATTATTGATCATCTCCCAGCCTAGTCAAGCCCTAGAAGCTCCCCACTGGCTTGGTTCCTAGTCCGGTCAACAGTCCCTCCAGGTCATTTTGCTAAATCCCACTTGCCTACAGTAGCGGTCGTTGTCTAACCGCTATCCCAAGGTAGAGGTCAAAATGAGACTATGCACTCCTCCGTGGTGTGTGCCAATTTTTCCCTCGAATTAGTCAGTTGTTCTTTCTGAGCGGACACATGGCTGCGGTCTGTCCACGATCGCTATCATCTCTTTGCGGTTGGTCAAGGATTGCGACCTCGTAGGGTTGACCTATGAGCATCAAGGGGTCGACGCACCTTGTGCCCCCAAAAGATAACAGTCATCAGTTGAACGTGTATTTGAGATAGTGGTCGCTCAACAAGCCGCATTCTCAGCGCAGCCTTCTGTTGACAAGATCTCTGATTTTTTGGCTGTAAGCATCTTGAGACTGGGTCTTGCACGAGAATCTTGCATCAGAGGGGTTTAAGACTCTTCCTGGGTTCTATTCTATCGAAATCCCATGCATTCCAGTGTGGGGTGGACGTAGATCTCTAGATTGAGATCGAACCACCTTAAAACCCTGCGTCTACTGTGCGTTTGAATGAGTTACTTATTTTGCTTTAATTCCCTGTTCCTCACTCAGTAGGTGTTTGATAAAGGAAGTGTAAAATCCAGGTTATAGAACCTGTTCAGTCTCAATTCATATTCCGCATTAGACTCTGCTTGTCTCCAAAACTTTTAATCCGGTAACAGATCCATTCAACCCCCCCTTTCTGGATCTCCTACAGACATTCCATCTGTAGGATTTGGTCTTTAGGCGTCCATACGGACTTCATCACATGATGCGGTGGGTAAGGCACCCTATATGCATCAAACACAACGTAGTCGCTTTCACTTCTTTCAGCGAGCTTCAGCTCGATCATTCTCTCCACCATCATCTTGTTCATGACAGTCGGATCAACCGGTTCTGGGTAGAAATGTGCCGACTATAAGTAGGGGGTGACCAGGGTGGTCGCCTATGGAGGAGGTCGTAGCAGTGGAGGCGCTAGGGGTGTTTGGTGCACCCATGGCTACAATGGTGGCATCAGCGCCTGTGTTGGGCATTGCTGAGCTGTCGCCAAGAGGGTCATTCTGGTTGATGGCTCCCCGTGATTATTCGCCCTGCATCTCAGGTTGTTTGGAGGCTGAAGATTGCACTGTCTTCTCCATCAGCTGTTTCTTCAGCAGGTCTATCTCCTATCGGTACCTTTGAAGCATGATCAACACTATCGGATCCATGGCCGCTATGCTGGGGATGGCCTCGGTTGCTTTGCCTGATGCACCTTCGGGTTGGATGTGGAGCAAGACATCATCTTTCTCCTCCGTTGTCACCACATTGGCGGTCAAAATAGTAGCTTCATCATATTGTTGGTGGTAGGCTAGGGCTTGCTTTCCCTTAGCCGTTGCCAACAATTCTCTTGCGGCTTCCACCCTTCGAGTGTTTGGCCCTGGCCTCTCGGCCAATCGAGTCAACTCATGAGGATCCTCTGGGAGCCTTCCCTATCGGCTGGATATCCCAGCCATGTTGCAGGTGAAAATCTGCATTCTTCTTCTTTGTCTATGAACCTTCCTCTTTACATGCTCTGGGAAGGTGAGTCTCTAGAACACAAAGATTCTTTTTCTTTCTTCTCGCCGACGGGAGATTTCATTGTCTTCATCATCGAAGCCATCCTCATGTCCATTGTCGTTGACCGATGATGTCATCCTCCTTTCTTCTTCTTTTTCTTCAACTACCATTGGTGGGTAGTGGTCTTCTTCAGCCACGGCCGCGTGCAGCAGCCGTTGTTGGCCTAGTGAGGGGTTGCCTAGACCCTTGAAGTAGCTTCCAACCATGTTGGTCATCTCCTCTTGCCCCCATCCCTGATGTAGGACTGGGGATAGTTGTTGACCTCCCACGGGAGGGATGTAAGCAAGCCGGCATTCGACGAGTTGCTGGAATCTTCGTCCCACTGTGGGGATGTTGGCTTGTCAGGCATAGGCCCTGAAGCTTCCACGACATGGAGGGTCCCCAACCATCTCCTCCCTCCTTGGGGCCAAGCCCCTTTCCTTCTTCTCTTCTGCTCCGTCACGTGCAAGGCGGTAACCGACTGGTGCATCCTGGCGTACGGGTTGGATCTTTTTAGAGACCCAAATCTGCTTGAATATCCTTGGCCTAAGGGCCAGCTTCTTTTGGCTGCGACGGTCAGTTTCTTCTTTCGCTGCTCTCCTCTCAGAAAGGGCCTGGTAGGAGTTGTAGACAGGTACAACGGGGATGACCTGATCTGGGACCACCCGAGCATCGCGTCCATCCAGGAAAACGTGAACTCCACCGATTAGTAGAGACTTGCCGGACACGGAGAGGCATCCGGTAATAGCAGCAGCATTCTTCCAGAATCCCCTATGTCGATGCCCTCCAGAATTCTTGGCCGGGATGGGGCCGGCCCCATGAGTGATGTGGTGCACCAGGTAGCTGGCAACTTGAATCGGGCTCTTGAGTGAACCCGCACAGCATCGAGCCTTCAAGGCCTCGACCTTCTTGGCAGCATCCTCGACAGGCTCCGAGGACTCCACTTGAAGCAGATCGGCGAAGGCCAACCCCAAAAAGTTGGGGAAGCCTACAGCAATGGGGAACGTCTTGAAGACCGTGGGCACCACCATGTACCCGTGTTCAACATGGCCGGCGACGATCGCGGGGCCAAAGGTAAGAGCAGCAAACTCGACTGACGTCATTGTTTGCTTGCAAACACAAAACATGCAAACAATCAGTAGTCTTTGGGAGGGCCTCAGAGCCCACATATCTCAGCAAAGAGATGAAAGGAGACACTGGTCCCACTGGGAGTGCCAGACTTGTTCGTTTGCCTTTTCTTTCTTTTGTTCGTTTATTTTTATTTATTTATTTATTTATTTGAGTCGATCAACCAATTAATTAACCAACAATCAATTGATTAATTGACCACACAGGCATGCCAGTCACATGAGTGACAGATTTATTATTCGCTCAATTTGACCCTTATTGGGCGAGAGTGACATTTACCCCCTTTTTATATTTTGTTATTCTTTTGACCACATGGGAGAAGAAATTAAATATTTCATCCCCTAAGTGCCCCTCCCTAACCCTAGATCTGAGGGTACTAATGGTCCTTTAGCTAGGGTTTACCTTTCATATAAAATGTCTTGTAAACATATTTTTCATAGAATTAATAGAAGAAAATTAGCATTATTGTGCATGAAGCCTTGGGCGCCCCTCTCTCCTTCTTCCTACTTGCAGCTATGAAGGTTGTGAATCAAGGTGTGATGCCCTCTTCCTGGGAGTGATTCCCAACTTTATCACCTCTGTTGAGTGTGACTCTCTGCCAACGCCACTGCTGCCTCCAACGAGCCACCACAACCTAGTTTCCATCCTGCTGTCTAGAATCACGAAATTGCTGGACAGAAGCTCTGTAAAAAGGTTGGTTCTCCTCATCCAGTGGTTTGATCGACCTCAAATTTTGAGGTCTTCTTCCCTATGTCTTCCCCCATCCCCAGATCAAATTTCACGCTGATCCGCCACCATTTGTCACTCCATCCACCTTCGTCTTTCCACCCCTCACAGCATGCCTGTGTGTAGATCTGCGAGATAGTAACTTGAAAATCTATTTTTTCCACCCCCAAAACCACCTCAGATCGCCACCAAATTTGGTGTGCGTGATCCCCCCTTCCCCCTATTTCACTCAAATTAATCCCATCACCCAGATCCATCATTTCCCCTTCAGTCAAACCACATCTTTAGGTGGATCACAGTCTACCCTACACCCGTGCCAGATTGAGATCCCCTATTTCAGAGTTTTTCATTTCAAATCTGACCATTGGATGAAATTTGAAGTTCACATATGTTGTATCTCCTTAAGTATACTTTGCAATGACATTGGTTTCGCTCCGATCTGCCTTTGGATCTGAGCACAGCAAGCGTTTTCGCCGGAGCGCGTACTTTAGTCCTGAGATAGGCCAACAAAAGGAGATCACCAATTAAATCCTCAGAAAATACGTCGGTGCAAATCCAGTGACCGCCACTCCCGGGGGACAACCAGGAACACTCCACCATCCTCCCAATCAGCCGCCACCTTCAGAAGGTCCTCGGAGGTTATCATCCCTTTGGACGCCTCTGCTTGCTGTCCTGTCGGCCAGCATATTTTAGATCCGGAACCACAGCCCACATCCGCCCCGGAACCCCGCTGACGCGGGACGAACCCGGTTGAGACACTGGGACCTAAAGCCAGCAAACAACGAGCACAAACATCTAGGCGACAAGGTGAGCACTCACGCATGTAGTGGACTCCACATGGGACTCGTAGTGATGGCTAGGCAAGCTGAGGCTCGCGAGGAGGCTGGACACGGTCCGAGCAGCGAGGAGGGTGGAGGCAAGCCACCCGGGGGACAATGCAGTAGGCACCGGACTCAACCGGGCAGACCGATACCGAGGGAATTGGTTCAAATGTACGCTCACTCACAGGCAGTAAGAACTCACAAAAAGTGGAAGTTTGGATCGGGCGCTCCTCACACGGGCGCTGCAGTTGGAACCAATACTAAGCAAGCAAATTGGAGCGGCAACCGCACGTACCAAGCCCGTCCGATGGACCGGCTCCAGTGGGAGATGAGGGCGAGCGCACCCGGCGGACACGCTGCGTCGGTGTAGCTCGGCGTCGATCCCTGCTAATACAATCACTACACTCCACGTACGGAGGGGAACACGGGGATGAGAAATTATTACATGAACTACCCTCACGCAGGAGGGGGGGAGCAAGGGGGAGGGAATCTGGTCGGCCGATCTGCGCACCACCTTATCGGGATGAAGCTTACTTGTTTCGTATCGTGCTCCCAACTCCGATGTCCAAATGAGGTGCCATCAGTGCCTGGATGAAGCTTGGTGGATGCCGAAGAGCTCCTGAGATCCTGACTTCGACCCGAGATCGCTGGAGGGTAGGGATGGTCACAGTCGAGGGTCTGCACTGTTCTATCCCGCTGGACAGGTTTGCACGGTCGAGGTGCGATGACTGGTGCGCCCGATGTAGAACTCTGAACGTGACAGGACCAATGCAGTGTGGTAGCAGACAGAGAGCACTATGTACCCTCAGAAGCTGGCTGCCATCGGATCACCTTGCCGGTCGTGGTCGCTGAAATGGTCGGCTTCTGGTTCCTGGGTGAGCAACTAGATAGGTCGATGATGGCTGTGGTGGAACTTCCAGTGTCGATGTCAGAATGAGACGAAACCACTTGGGTTGGTTTTATATTGTCGAGGGGCACGACTTCCGAGAAGATAGTTTGATCCGAAACGGAGAGGAAGGGGATGTGCCGAGGTTGATGAGGTTGTAGTCTGCCCTGGACGGATAGAAACTTCTGGGACTGGTGCAGTCGTAGAAAATCAGACGCCCCGGGTGGAGGTGTTGTCTAAAGATGGCGGAACCACTCTTGATCATTGGCGACTCGAAAACGAAGAACTCTTATGAAGGGAGTTCTGGCCGATTCGCACAGGGGAAGATGGTACCGCTGTTGCCAAATGGTACTCATAGGCGGACCAGACCAGCCCTATGGGCTGGTCCACCTAAACTCTCCCTCCCCCACTCAGCCATGTACCATTCAAAGGGTTTACCTGGGCTAGGTTGAACCATTCACCCTCGCCCGCCTAAATCCTTCCCCGACCTTTCAAATTCCCTATAAACCCCCTTAGAAGCTCAAGGGGTGGATACACACATGCATCAATCCAGGCCTCCAGTGATCTCCACACTTCAAGCTCCACAACAACAGCAAGGCAACGAGCAAGGAGAATTGTGCGTGGGTGACTTTGTCATTGGCTAAGGATGTCAAGGGTATGTTGCTTGTACTTCCCTCATGCGGTGTTTCGCCATGACGCACAAGTCTATCCCCACCACAGGTGAGACGTTATGACAAGGGTGAACGCCCCGCCATGTCGGGATTCCCCCTCGTGTGCCCGTCAATCGCAACCATGCACGCACCATGATGACACGCTTCCCGGTAATCGTGAGGCCATGTCTGATCGCTCGACCCGAGTCGTGATCGACCCTCGCCCAGACACTAGTCTGACATTTTCTCCAGTTGCCCAGTTACAAGCCCCTTGATCGGCGGAGCAAACATGGCCCACGTCATGAGAGGAGTCCCCTGTAAAACACGCAGATACCCACTTTCTCACGCAGTGACCTGAGGACCAACCACCATGTCGGAACTGTCCTGCGACTTGTGCCTGTTGTACCTCAACCACTATGGTCTGCCTGTAAAGCCATATAGCTCTCAGAAATTATACTGCCATTTAAACGAATGCGCTTGCATCCACATTCGGGCCCTCAGTCCCCCTTTTGTGTGTCACCTAGCATGAATCCCTAGCACCTCTAACCCCAGCCAACATCATCCTATCTAGTGCGAACCCACAACTATGAAGTGCTCCCTGCTCTCCACCTAGGGCTTCAGGCATATACAGACCTCTTTTCAGCATGGAATAAAGGTGCTCGGATTCAATCCGATGTAAATAAACACCGACTACTTGCGATCGGTAGGGAAAGACGTCCTATACACGACTCCCCACAGTTGCCTGCGCACTTGCACCTATGGAACCGACCTTCCCTCCACGTGTCTCCCACCTCTCAAGTCCACGTGTCGTGCCCTGGCGGCACTTCCCCTGATGAAGAAAGACGCCCCCTTCATATGGGATTCAAAATGTCAGACGGCTTTCGAGCAGATCAAGGAGTATCTTCTCACTCCTCCAGTCCTGGGGGCGCCTGTCAAGGGTAAACCCCTCATACTCTACATTGCCGCCATGGATGCCTCGTTGGGGGCTCTGTTGGTGCAAGTCAATGAAGAAGGTAAAGAGCAGCCGCTCTATTACCTCAGCCAAAAATTGATCGATGCCGAGTATCGCTACTCCCCCATGGAGAAAGTATGCTTGGCATTGGTGTTTGTCGTCAAGAAGTTGCGGCACTACCTCCTGTCCCATCGACTTGAGCTCATATCTAAGCACGACCCCCTGAAGTTCCTTCTCAGATAGCCCATCCTCTCAAGCCGACTAGGGAAATGGGCTCTCCTGCTCATGGAGTACGACATCACCTACGTCCCTAGAAAAGTAATCAAGGGGCAGGGCATGGCTGAATTCTTGGCAGCCCATCCGGTATCGAATGATTCTCCCTTCAATGCGGAGCTTCCAGATGAGGAGTCTCTTGTTTTTCAATAGCAACAACTAGTTGAACAGAGTGGAGATGCCTTGCATTACTGGCAACAAGATGCCCTCACACTCAGCCTACCTTGCTAGGAGTTATACTTCGACGGTACTTCTCAAGGTACTACCCGGAACAACCTCAGCTCAGGCATCACGGCAGATGCTGGAATTATCTTCCTGACTCCTCAGGGCAGAGTTTTGTACAACTCCTGCGCCCTCATGAAGGCTCTGACCAATAATGAAGCCGAATACGAAGCCCTGATCATCAGACTCCAAATGGCTCTCGACATGGGCATCAAATGCCTCAAAGCCTATGGAGATTCTCAAGTGATAGTTTGACAGGTCCTTGGCATCTACGACGTGCGAAAATCAGAGCTGGTCCCATACCACACCGCCGTCACTTGGCTAACCCAGAAGTTCTATTTCTTTGAAATAGACCATGTTCCCAGAAGTGACAACGCCTAGGCTGACGCCCTGGAAAAGTTGGCTGCGACCATCAAGCTTCTGCCCGAGGGTGAAGTCAACATCACAGTCAAACATAGAAGACTGATGCCTATCTCACTCGAAAGTAACTCCGGTCTCACAGTTTATGAGGTCCAAGGCTTTGACCAAGACACTCCTCCAGAAGAAGAAGATTGGCATGAGCCCATTATCAAATTCAAGAGGGGATGGCTCCCCCCTGACCGAGCTCAAAGGGTCTGACTGCTCCACTGGGCAACGTCATATGAGTTGATCGGCAACTCCCTGTACCGACTTAGCCACAAGAAGGACAAGTCCAACCTCTTGAGATGTGTCTCCCCAGCAGAGGCTCGAGCCATCATACCCGAGGTCCATTCTGGGCTGTGCGGCGCTGTAATGCTCCTCAGCCTTCCTGATCGCAGAAGCCTTCTGTCGATACAAGTGGCTGTGCTCGAACCACCACCTAGCATAATGGACGTCAAATCATCCCCGACGTCCCAATCTCGGTAGCGGTAGTTGCTCTGGCTCCCGGCAGTAGTAAAGATCCCACCATGCTGCGGCCAGTAAGTGAGTATCCTTGCCTCTGTACTGTCAGCCCGTCAAAGGGAACTCCCAGTTCGGCGGGATCCTTTGGTCGTAGCCGAAGTTCCTAGCGAACCTGTACAAGTAGTACGGCTCCAAGGAACTCCTCGCGAACCGGTGCAGTGTCAACACCACTGGTCAGGTGCTCATCACCCACTCTATCCGCAGTGATGCGTCTGGCTCCCTCTTAGGTAGGTGGGCGCTGGTCGCCCCTCCGCTCAACGGCCCCAGGAACAGACTGAAATCCCTCATGGCACTGTCAAATTGCAACCCCTCCTTGCCCTAGCCGGGCAAGTAACACAGGGCTCTCCTAGCCCCCTCCAGCTGCGCCTCAACGTCTCCGTCTGGCTGACCGGTAAAGCTGAACAGTAAGGGAGCCGTCGGGTTCGCTACGGTGCCCCGAGTCACTAACCCCGGAAATAGCAAACTGGCCCACACACTAAGGTAGTGGGTCGGCAAAAGCAGACTTCTCTCCCTAGGCACCGGATGCGCTGCCAGGATCCCCAGTCCCTGGTACACACTAGCCAGCGCGGCAGGAGCCAGGGCCAACTATCTCCCCTCCGCCAGCAAGCATGTTGGCCACAGTAGCTTGGCCCTCAGTAGGCCTTCCTCCCCGTGCGGGACCACGAACGTCGTCAGCCAGTACGCCAAGTAAGCTAGAAGGTGTGTCACGTCAGGCAACCCATGGGGGTTCCACCCCTCCCGCGGCGCATAGATGTACCTGGAGTACGTCCAAAACTGCAGCTCCACCTCGGTATACTCCTCCCACGGAGTCTGGTCTCTCGCAAACTCTTGATAGAAGCGGAACGGCCCACTGTAGAAGTGGCAGACCCACACATTCAATGGCACCCTAAGGGTATGTGCTGCCCGGTTCCTCCCAGCCAGGGCCAGATCCCTCCAGGTCTTCAGAAGATATTGATAGCTGTACGAAACTCGGTATCGTCCCTGTCCGTCGGTGTGGCTACGGTGGAGGTCATCCAGTACAACTTCCTCATATCCTTTGCCGCTGATCGACAACCCAGAGATCCAGAACAGAGACCATAAGTTAAGTGAGGTCTCTCCCTCAACTGTCGCCACCATGTTCCATCAGTGGTTGAAGCGCTCCAGTAGCGCCTGCAATAGCCCCGTGTAGCAAGGGTATGCATATAGCGCTGCAGTGACAGCATACCTAATCCCAGCTCTATCTAGTAGCACCCAGTAGTGGTGCACTATACCCATCAGCCACTCGGTGGCCCCCTGGCGGTATCGGTGTGAGGAGATCACTGCCCACCGACCGTACCAACTAACGACGGTCTGTCGCATGACCCCATCCAGGATGTTGTGGTCATCATAGCCCTCTCTGGCATACTGCAGGCCTGCATGCTCCAGCACCAGTCTGGCTATCCCCTCTGTCTCAGTCCAGTGATGGCCATGTAGGTCCCAAGAAGCGGGACCCATCGGCCTGACCTTGACTCTGAACTGCTCTGTTCTGTTAAAAGAACCCAGGCACTCAGCGTTGGGGAACTAACACTGCCTCCAGTAGTCCCTAGAAAAGCTCGGATAGCTGTAGAAGGTAACTCCGTGTAGGCTGTCCCTGCCTATCGCCTGCTCAAGTCGGCGATGTGCTCCTGCAACCTGTGAGTCTCCCTCCTCCATGCCGAAAGAGACATAGCTCCTGATGAACTCGAACAGGTGGCGATCCATAGGAAACTCCACAGGGTAACCTCCACTGTGGTCATAAGTGTACAAGCCGCCTACCTCAAAGATCCAGGCCACCTCCACGGTCCCAACTCTGGCCGCTCTCTTGCCAACCAAACCCTCAGCCACTATCGTACGACCCAGGTCCAACTAATCTGCACTAGCTGTAGTGATCACCGGTGGACCCAAAGGAGGCATGGGTTGCTCCATCCACTATACCTAGTGATCCTCATCCCAGGCCACACGTCTCGGGACCTGCTCATCTCTGCCAAATCGTGCCATAGCTGCAAGATAAAGCACGAAAGAGTAATTAGCACACTAGAAAGTAACATATGTAATGCAACAAACAAAAGACACATGAAGTGTCAAAATACAACTACAACAACTCGAAAAGAGGGGTTCACGAGCGGTATGCCCTCGTCTTTGCCTCTGATGCACGTCTCGTGGGGGGTATTTATTATACCCGGATAATTTCTCAGCAAAATACCAAGGAACAAGGGTCCAAAAATTTTCCCGAACACCCTTATGGCATGGGCTACGCAACTCTTTCTACAACTCTGTGGGGCCGGCCAAGGGCCCTAACCAGCTAGCCGTGACGTATGGTTATGCCAGCAACCAACCAGGACTATTCCCGACCACTTGGTCGTGGGCTTTGCATCGAAATTTGTTTTGTAGTGACTTCCCATCATGGCTCGCTTCAGAGGAGATCCGAAATTACGGGCACTGACCCAGCGCTCTAAAAAGTATTATGTCAAGTAAACTGACAAACCGATGCCACCACTGGATCCGCCGACAATAACAGCTGAAAATTTTGACTCAATAGACCATGGCTTTTCATGGGTCACCGATGGACTGACAGGTAAGGCAAGCTCCACTGAAGGCGCGGTCGACTTGTTGAGAATCTCCAAAGAGAATGGCATTTACAAGTATAATCGCTCCAGAGGATATCCTTCGCATTATGCACTGGACCACTATCTTTACTCATTTATTCAGAGCTATATTCCCTCTAACATGGAGGTTGACGACCCGGATCTTCTAGATGAGCGGTGTCGCCTTGAAAGGGACATTTTGTTAGAATGGGACAGCATGCAGGGGACATGCATTTTGCCTTGCCCAAGTTATCCGGAAGACTTCACACAGCAATCACAATTTCCATATCAAAGGCTCTTGGGCTTTTCTAGCGGTTTCGAGAATTTCTAGATCCGCACAACGCCTTTAAAGCCAGGTATTTGGAATATGTATGGCCAACACAAGCGTATTGATTTTACAGTTGACGAAATGATACCAATGCCTTCTGGGACACATTTTGCTGAGGATGGCTATGCCCATGCTTACTGGACCGGATTTTGGGGTTTAAGGCCCCCAGTTGGTATTGAAAGTGGTCTGTGATCCCCTCGCATAGCTACCGTCAAGGGGCCATTAGATGACAAAGTGGCATTTGTAATGCCCCGAATTTTTCGGATATTTTTCGGATCAGGATCCATGGGTTTCGGATCGCTTTCGGGAGTCTCGGAGAGCGTTTTGCGGTTTACACGTGTTTTTTCCTGACGAGCTTTTGGAACCCTGTACAGGGTGAACCGTTACGTTCTACTCCAAGATGTTACCAGTGCGTTATGCGTTTTTCGAGGATCGTGGGGAGTATTTTTTCCTGTTTTCGTATTTTTTTAGATTTTAAAACCCAAAATATTTCTTTATTATAACCCCCCACCCCCTCTCTTTCTCTCATTCTCTCTTTCTCACTCTCTCACCTCTCTTTCTCCCCCTCTCACTCCGGGCGGCCGACGGAGGCGGCGAGGTTCATGAGGTGAGGAACGACGAGGACGAGACGAGGATCGAGGCGGTGGCGCTCGTTCGCGATTTTGTGGACCCGGCGGGAGTTTCACGATGGATTGGTGACTTTGACGCGCAGAATCTTCGGTGGAGGTAGGGGGACGAATCGTTAATCTCTGTACTTCCTTTCTCGCGAGTTTTGTAGGCCGTGGTGAGTCGAGCGGGATTTTTTTCACATTTTGAGAGAAATACATGATTTTGGGGTGTGAGCCGGATCAAGGGTTTTGATCACATTTTTGTAGTTTTAATGGGTCCTCTCGGTGCTAGAGAGGTTAGGGACTAATTTCTCATTATTTTCCTCTTCACATGGGTGTGAACGGGGAGTAGAATGGGGTTTTTTATGGAGTTCGCCGTTTTCGGGCTTGGGACGACATAGTGGTCCTTCCAGGGACCGCTAGCAGGTGAGGCGGTCCTCATAAGACCGCCAGGGGTCCCTTATGTAGGTTCGAGCTTGGCGGTCTCGCGATGGACAGCTACCGAGCTTTGCGGTCTCTAGGAGACCACCAGGGTGTTCCTAGCGGTCAGGGCTTGGCCATTTTCTGTTTTCTTAGTTGTTCAGAGTCGGGTAGGTTAGCGGCCTTGAGACTGACCGCCAGCCTTTAGGCCAAGGATCGCCACCCTGCTTGGCGATCTGGAGGTGACCGCCTACGATTCGAACGTCTCTCGGGCTTAGCGGTCCTGGCTGGACCGCTAGGCCAGGCCTTGCAGTCCGGAGGAGACCGCCAGGCGCTGTGACGGCCCAGGGAGGACCGCCACACGGTTCTCGTGTTTGCCGTGTCTGTTTCGCGTTGTGATGGCCTCCGGTCGACCCGGTTGTGACCCAGTGGTTGACCTTCGACCTCGTGAGAGTCACGGACACCCGAGAGTTTTGTGTTCATGTTTTTAGGGGTGTCCGAAAGTACCGAGTTATCTCGATTAGCGTGCCATGAGTCTTGGGGGTGTGGGTGACCCCACGTGATCCGAGCTTTCGTACTTTTGGTAGGACGAGTTGTCGTGAGTCAGCACGAGTGCGGTGGGTCTTTCCCACACGACATGGGTTTCTCCGAAAAAGTGGTTTTCGAGTAGGCCATGTGTGTGGCCTTGGACTGAGTCCAATTAACCAGCCTGGGGCTGGAGGTTTTTCGTGTGTCCCTTGGATGAGGGATCGACTCAGCGACTGATGAGTTACCTTGAGAATCGTGTCACCGTGATTTCAGACCTAGGGATTAGGCCAGATTGACGGCGCTGTGCCATCACGTGTAGCGGTCTTGACCCGAGTCTCGTGACTCAAGGACCGTTGGGTTATAAGGTCTAGTGGGTTGCCTAGAGTCTGGTGGCCACGAGCCACCTGTCACTTCGCGTTTGCTCCCTCTCCTCCTACTTGTCGAGCTGTGGTGTGGTTCAACGCCTTGCCTATCCCCACATGCACTAGCAGAGCGGTCTCGCCGAGCGCAAACATTGTCATATAGTCGAGACGGCACTGGCACTATTGGATCATGCCACCCTCCCCTTCTCCTTCTGGGAGGATGCTATGTCTTGCACAGTCTATCTTATCAATAGGCTGCCAACCCCTACACTTGGCCACCTTTCTCCATTTGAAAAATTATTTGGCACGCCACCGGACTATTCCCTTCTTCATACATTTGGCTGCACGTGCTATCCCCTCCTTCGCAAATATAATCAGCACAAATTTGCTTATCATTCTGATTGTTGTGTCTTCCTCGGGTATAGCCTAGCCCACAAAGGTTATCGGTGCTTCCACCCTCCCTCGGGCCGAGTCTATATCTCTAGGAACGTGATATTTGATAAACATACATTTCCATACTCACGCTTTGCTGCCTCTTCTGCCCCTCCTCTTTCACCACCCCACCACCATGTGCTAATCCTCTGCCAACTCCAGGTGTCTCCGCCACCCCCTCTCCCTCCTCCCCGTCGCCAGCGTCGGACGCCCTACGATAGTCAAGTACTATTGTGTCCTCTCCTTCCTCCACTGCCCATGATACCTCCCCACTTGAGGCTTCCTCTTCCCCACCGCGCAAGATGCTTCCTCTAGCCGACATTTTGCGACGGGCACCACCAGCTTTCCCTCCTATACCACCCATACCCTCCCCTCACACCCGCCACCCGCTGCCACACGCCTTCTTGGCCGACCATAGCCATCTTGAACCCATCTATTTTCCACTGCTAATAAATACCCTGAGTGGAGAGTTGCCATGCGTGATGAATTTAATGCCCTCCAACAACAAGGCACTTGGTCTCTTGTCCCTCTTCCTCCGAATGCTAATGTGGTCGGGTGTAAGTGGATATTCAAATTGAAGCGTGCTTCTGATGGCTCCATTGCTCGTCACAAGGCCCGCCTTGTCGCAAAAGGCTTCACCCAGCAACACGGCTTCGACTATAATGAAACGTTCAGCCCCGTTGTGAAGCCCGCCACCATCCGAGCTGTTCTCTCTATTGCTATCACTCGACAATGGCCGATCAAACAGCTCGACGTGCACAACGCCTTCCTTCATGGCTCCTTGGATGAGGTTGTTTATATGATGCAACCACCCGGGTTTGTGGATATGTCCGCACCCACTCACGTGTGTCGGCTTCACAAGGCCATATATGGGCTTAAACAGGCCCCTCGAGCATGGTTTTTTAAGCTCTACTCACATCTTCTTAGCTGTGGTTTCAAAGGGTCCTCTTGTGACCCATCTCTCTTCCTTTATTTCCACAAGGGTGTCACCATCTACCTGCTCGTCTATGTAGATGATATTATTATTACGGGCTGTGATCAGCAAACTATTCAGGCGCTTGTTTCCAATCTCTCCAAACGGTTTGCCTTAAAAGAGCTCGGCGACCTTCACTACTTTCTTGGCATTCAAGTGCAGCGGGAGGCAAATATACTTCACCTCTCTCAACAGCAATATATTAAGGACATATTGAGCAAGGCCCACATGGAAGATGCGAAGCCGATCTCATCTCCCTTAGCTGCTACTTGTCGCCTCTCTATTAATGATGGTGACCCCCTTCCTGATGCTTCTCTTTATCGCAGCATCGTTGGTTCTCTGCAGTATGTCACGCTGACACGGCCGGATATCACTTTTGCTGTTAACAAAGTTTGCCAGTTCCTCGCTGCTCCCACATCTCCACATTGGGCTGCTGTAAAAAGAATCCTGCGATATCTTAAAGGGACCATCACCCTTGGTCTACAACTGCAGGCCTCCTCTCTACGTTTACAGGCTTACTCGGATGCCGACTGGGCTGGTGATCAAGATGATCGTCGTTCCACTTCTGGCCTAGGTGTCTTCCTTGGGTCTAATCTTATCAGTTGGGCCGCAAAGAAACAAGCCACAGTTGCCCGCTCTACCACCGAGGCAGAGCTTCGTGCCATTGCCGTCGCCGCAACAGAGGTTGTTTGGACTCAACAGCTCTTGCGGGACCTTGGTGTGCCACTCACTACTCCTCCAGTTATTTGGTGTGACAATGTCAGTGCACTATACCTTGCGGCTAATCCTGCCTTCAAAGCCCGAACTAAACATATTGAAGTTGATTTTCATTTTGTGCGTCAGATGGTGCTCGATCAACAAATCAGTGTGAAATATATTGCCTCTGTGGATCAGGTAGCGGATATATTCACCAAGAATCTTCCTTCCCCTCGCTTCCGGCTTTTGCGAGACAAGCTGCACGTAGCTTCCACCGTCCAGCTTGAGGGGGCGTGTAACGGATAAGCACCCAGGGGGTTGCGATCCAAGCTCCCAATATTCCCTCTGTTGTAACTAATGTATATCCTCACGCATCCTGCGGGCATATCCTGCGGAGGTCGTTTTCCATCTCACTGTATTTCACACAATTATATATACACTGTTTACGGTGGGTCTCTTCAATGAGGAAACTCCACTGTTTGCCAAACCTGTGCAACCTCTGTTCGCATCCTGTGTTGTGTGCTGTTACATGGTATCAGAGCCGATGGCAACCGATTCCTCCTCCTCTTCCCCTTCACTTCCTCAGACTCAAACAATGACGACGGTCCCTACTATTGCGTCTGCCTCGACCACCACCTTCTCTGCCTTTTCTAGCCTTCCCAATATCTCACACTTCCTTCCCGTCAAGTTAACTGGAGCGAACTACACCGTCTGGCGAACTCAGTTTCTCCCCGTCCTCAATACCTATAACCTCTCTGGTTTTGTTGATGGTACCATCCTGTCCCCTCCCCCCTTTATTGAGGATCCCACCACTCATCTCCAAACCCTTCCCAACCCTGCTGCGGCTCTCTGGCGTCAACAGGACCAACTCGTCCTCAGCTGGATTATATCATCTCTTTCAGAGGACATTCTTCCACAAATTGTTGGCTTGCCATCTTCTGCGGCTGTCTGGACTGTTTTGGCGAAGATTTATGGCTCGCCTTCCCGAGCTCGTATTCTTCAACTTCGCCTCCAACTACAAACCCTCAAGAAGGGGTCCTCCACTGTGACAGAGTATGTCCAGAAGGCGAAGCATATTGCCAACTCACTTGCTGCCGTCTCTGAGCCCGTGCCTTCTAATGACATGCTGCTCTATATCCTTGGCGGCCTGGGTCCTGAGTATGAGTCCTTTGTTACTTCCATCACCACTCGTATGGATGCCGCACCCCTCTCCCTGGAGGATGTCCACGGTATGTTGCTTAGCCATGAAATATGGCTGCAGCAACATCATGCTCCTTCCGCCTCGGATCCGGTTTTACCTTCTGCTAATGTTGCACGCGTCAGCAATCAGTCTACCTCCCAGGGGCGCAGTGATCAGCGCGGCGGGCGTCGCGGCGGACGTGGCCGTGGACGCCACAACGGACGGGGCCGGGGCACCTTTCAGCAGCATCCCCACCTCTCCGCCCAGCCACAACATTCGCAGCCCAGTGACGTTTGTCAGCTTTGCTACTTTGCTGGACATACTGCACCGCAGTGCACTCGACGCTTTGACTCTTCTTACAATGTCAGGCCATCATTTCGCTCGGTTCAAGCACATCATGTCCAAGCTCAAGGCATGCCGGCGTTCGATCCCAACTGGTACCCAGACACCGGAGCTACACATCATATGACCCCTGATGTGGGACTCCTTCCCACACCGACGGAGTACACGGGCGCAGATCAAGTGCATGTTGGCAACGGAGCTGGTCTTCCCATTCATCATACTGGTGACTCTTTCTTACATACTCCCTCTCAGTCCTTCAAACTTCCTAACATTCTACATGTGCCATCATTGACTAAGAATCTCATGTCTGTTTCTCAATTCACCCGCGACAATGGTGTTTTCTTTGAATTTCACCCCTCTCACTTCTCTGTTAAGGAAACCAACTCGGGGATGGAAGTGTTCCGCGGTCCCAGTATTAATGGTCTCTACCACTTGCCTGCTTCGTCCACTACAAGTCTCCTCTTGTCTTCTTCACCAGGAGCCCTCACAGCCACCCGCGGTCGCACAACTCTTTGGCATGCTCGATTGGGACATCCGACGCTGCGGCTAGTTCGTCAAGTTCTCGCTAAATTAGGATTTAATGCAAATAATGACTCCATGAGCCCGCTCTGTTCCTCTTGTCAGCGGGCCAAGGGTCACCAGTTGTCTTTTCCTTCTTCTAATCATCAGTCTACTGCCCCTCTAGAATTGGTTTTCTCTGATGTGTGGGGTCCTTCTCCCTACACATCCACTAATGGTTCCAAGTATTATGTTATATTCATAGATCACTTCAGTCGTTTCACTTGGTTGTACCCCATGTCTCATAAAGGCAGTGTTCTATCATCTTTTGTGCACTTTAAACGTCAAGTGGAAAACCTTTTCTCCTCACGCATCAAATATTTTCAAAGCGATTGGGGTGGCGAGTACCGCTCCCTCTCCTCCTACTTGTCGAGCTGTGGTGTGGTTCATCGCCTTGCCTGTCCCCATACCCACCAACAGAATGGTCTCGCCGAGCGCAAGCATCGCCACATCGTCGAGACGGCACTGGCTCTGTTGGATCATGCCACCCTCCCCTTCTCCTTCTGGGAGGATGCTATGTCTTGCGCAGTCTACCTTATCAACAGGTTACCCACCCCTACTCTTGGCCACCTTTCTCCATTTGAAAAATTGTTTGGCACGCCACCGGACTACTCTCTTCTCCGTACCTTTGGTTGTGCGTGCTACCCCCTCCTTCGCCCATATAATCAACACAAATTTGCTTATCGCTCCGATTGTTGTGTCTTCCTCGGGTATAGCCCGGCCCACAAAGGTTATCGTTGCCTCCACCCTTCCTCGGGCCGGGTCTATATCTCTAGGAATGTGGTTTTTGATGAACAGACATTTCCATACTCACGTCTGGTTGCCTCCTCTGTTACTCCACCACAGCAGGGCACCTACATCTCCTATCCCATTTTGCCCTCATTACGTCCCTCTGTCCCCTCACCATGCGCCACTCCCCTGTCTTCTCCAGGTGTCTCCGCCACCCCCTCTCCCTCCTCCACGCTGCCAGCCTCGGATGCCCAACGACAGTCAAGTACTTTTCCTTCCTCCGCTGCCCATGATACCTCCCCACCTGAGGCTTCCTCTTCCCCACCACGCAAGATGCTTCCTCTAGTCGATATTTTGCGACGGGCTCCACTAGCTTCCCCTACTACTCACACCCGCCACCCACTGCCACACGCCTTCTTGGCTGCTCATAGCCATCTTGAACCAACCTGTTTCTCCACTGCTAATAAATACCCTGAGTGGAGAGTTGCCATGCGTGATGAATTTAATGCCCTCCAACAACAAGGCACTTGATGAAATATCTTTATTTGTCGCTTCAATCATGACCTCTTTCTTCCCTTTCTTTTCTTTTCTCACTACAGCTGATTAGCTCAGTCCAGGGATATAAATTACTAGCAGAGGAGAGCGCTCACACCTTCAGCGAAGGGGTGAGGTGTTCACTCCACCGTGGATTAACTACTCTCGGAATAGAGCTTTGGCCAAGGTGCGACATAGATAAAGTAGGCACATGTGCCCTATTCATTTCGCTGATGGTGATGAAAGCTGAGAGTGTGATTCATTCATCGACATGGGTTAAATGTCAAAGCACTAGTAGTTCATCTATTAACAAGGATGGATGATGTGACACAATCCCTTGGACCTAGTTTCACAAGCAATCAAACCGAACGGTGGATCCACTCAAGCGGGTTTAACCGTGTCATGCACACCCGGGTCCGTAGGTGGACTGACGATGATGATGAGGGTCCGAGGATGGACCTTGGGATTCCATGGGTATGGCTAGCTCGCGGAGGACCCCAATGAGCAAGGGCTGCCCAATTCACGGGCGGTCGGCACTCCAAGGGTGTGGGAAGTAGTGTCTCGCTCACAACTCACCCATGGTGGCACTCAACTTGATGAGAATTTGGGACCGGGCACTCACCTCACCACCGATGAGCAACTTAGAAACAATACTAAGCTAAGTAGAGTTAAACTAGAAAGGAGAGAGGGCCTGAAGCTCACTTGATCCACGTGAAGATGTTGATCTCGATCGGAGATGAAGGCAAGCGAGGGGGCATGGGTGTGCACCCGCAAGCCGCGATGTCGCTTCGAACAGTGACCTGCTGTTACATGCACTACTCCTCACGCAGGAGGGTGATCTTGGGCTAGGGAAATTAGGTTACACTCAAAACTACCTCCACACAGGGAGGTGTTGCATCCTCTATGGTTTTGATGATGGCCTATACTATAAGTCAATTACATGTTTTGATGATGTCTATGTTTTTTATTGAAGTTCATGAGTCTTCACATGTTCAAAAAGAGTCCGTGCATCTTTCTCTTGGTTGAAAGACCATAGCCCAAGCATTTCCATTTGAAGTCCATGCATTGGAAAGTCCGTGCATCTTTTTATCTATGCATAGTCCTAGCACGTTTCCATACCTGTGCACATTTCAAGTCTCCCACAATTCTAGTCAATGCATATAAAGTCCATGCAGGTTTTTGGCTTGATCACTAAGTGCGTGCATAGTATGAACAACCACTATAGCTAAGTCCGTGCATAGTCTGTGCAATTGATGCATGATCTTCACTCCAAGTCCGTGCACATTTTTGACTCCACTTCACAAAGCACATGCACACTGTGTATTCATGTGTACATAAAGTCCGTGCAAACTTACGAGTCCATGCATGTTTTAACCCAAGCAATGAAGTCCATGCATTTTTCCACTCTTGTCCATGCTTGCTTCAAAAGTCCGTGCAGTTTTCCAGCAACCAAGTCCGTGCACGTTTCTACAAGTCCGTGCACACCCTAGTCCGTGCAGTTTTTCAGCAACAAGGTCCGTGCATATATAAGTCCAAGCATATTCTTGGTTCCATGGCATATCAAGTCCGTGCACATTTCCTTAAGTCCGTGCTCGTTTCCTGAAGTCCATGAATATTCAAGTTTGCTCGTTTGTTAAGTCTGTGCACAGATGAGTCCGTGCATGTCTCTTCCAAACCAAGTCTGAGCATTCGAAAGTCCGTGCACTTTTTGGACTTAGACGAAACTCTGTTGGATTGTTTGTTAAAGTCCGTGGATGTCTTGCATCTAAAGTCCGTGCAGATTTTACCTCTGCAATGGTCCGTGGAAGCAAAACCCCATGCAGGCTTTTGTGTTTCATACAAAGTCCTTGCATGCCTTCACAGGATCCGTGGAAGTCAAAGCCCGTGCACATCCTGGACTTAGTATATTGTTGGTTGGGCTGCATCCCAAGTCCGTGCACACCTTCATCATGTCCATACACGTCAAACCCCGTGCATATCTCTTGTTGTGTGTAACTTGTGTATAAGTCTGTGCATGTTTTCTGGAAACTGCATCCAGGCATGTTTTGCTTGCTTCACAAATTCCATCATCTTGGCAAGCAAGTCCGTCTACATCATACCCCGTGCACATCCCTCTCAACAAACTCCTTGCATGCTCTGCCTGCTATCAGTTGTGCAGTTAGTCCGTGCATGTCTTGAAGTCAGATCATACATTGTAGCTAAGCTAGCAAAGTTCGTGCAAGTCTGTACTATGACTGCCTTAGCTGCAGTAAGTCCGTGCAGACTCCTTAGCAGTTAGTCTAAATGCTCTAAACATACCTCGTGCATACGTCGTGCATCTTTCCTCTGTCTCATATATTTTTAATTGAACTAACAATTATTTCTGTGATTGACAGACAATGTTTTGTGGAAAATTAGATAAGCACGTGATCCAAAGTAGATCCCTATTCATAGATGCTGCCACGTGGATAGTCAAGCTGGGAGATTCTAACACATGGCAAGGGTCTCCTGAACCTTCCAGGCGGCGTGTTTTATCCCTTAGGGTGACCGCCAGCCGACCAGGGAGTGTCGGCTGGGTATGCAGTCGGCCGACTGACCATTACCCTCTACGGCGGCCAAGCGGCTGACCGTTTCTCTCGTAGAGCTAGCGTGACTCCCAAGGTATTTCTGACCGTTACTTTTTGACCGTTGAATAATTTTTAGACTTGGCAGTCATGGGGTGACCATTTTAACCCCGCCTGGCGGTCCCAAGGGAGACCGTTTCAGTCTCCAATGGTCACAAGGTGATCGTTTCACCTTTTCGTGCAGTTTCGTGGCGTGGCGGCCCCAAGGGGTCTGTTTCACGCTTGAGGTGACCCAGAGGGGACCGCTTATGTTTCAAACGGTCTAAAGGAGACCGTTTATCTTCTTTGAGCGGCAGACTGTAGGTTACCGCCCCTCCTCCTGATGCGGTCCAGTGAGAATCATCTCTCTCGCCTTGAGGTGGGCCAGCATCTGACCATTTGTGCCAGGGACAGTCCAGAGTGGACCGCCACCTGTGTTTTGTCTAAACGGAGTTCGGCTCTTATCGATTTAATTCTCGGGTGAGTGGACCTCGATCCACGTGCTGACCTATGGTCCAACTGATGCTGGGCATCGTGTGGGGGCCATGTGTGAGGGTGTCGTGGGGTCCTGGGAGGTGGTGTATTCTCGATTTGTGTCACCATGAGTCGGTGTCGGTACAAGGAGCGGTCCTTGTACTTTGTCCGGTTCAGGCGTTGTTTCCGTTGGTTAGAGACTCTACTCCTTCCATGACCCTCCAATAGTTGTAGCCTTTCGACACACGTGTGGTCCCACTAGGGAGTGGTGGCGAGGCTACCCGACGATGCTACCCGAGAGAGACAGCTTTAGGCTGGTTGCTGTGGGCCTCCTACTGTGGTGGCTCGAGTCCGGGCTGGGAGGAAGAACTAGCTAGAGGGCCTGACGTAGTGCAGTCAGTCAGTGTGTGCACATGTGGTCGGGGACTTCAGACGCGTGTTAATGAGCACGGCCCTGAATAGACCCTTGTCAGTGTTACTTGAGTGTGTGTCTCAGTTTTCGCCTGGGGTGAGTAGGGAGACACTACGGCGCGGTGTAAGTCATCAGGGGACGCATCCGGCTGTGCTTCTCATGGGAGGTACTCCTATCTTTGTCAGGTAGTGACTCTTAGTTTTCACCGTGATGTGCGTCTCGATTTTCTCACCATGAGATCGGTGTCAGACATAGTAGGGCTTTTTCATTTATTTATTCCTGTTGTACCCACCTTTAGCTGCCTTACATTGCAGTTTCTTGTTTGCGAGGTAGGGGTTCGAGTGATCCCTACTGAGCTGATGCGGGACGGACTGAGGGACCGACTCTAAGTGATGCGAACCTCAGAATCTAGATGGAGATGCGACCAGCAACACGTGACACTAGAGATGCATTGGCCCGACACTTGAGAGTTCCTATGGGCTATACGTCGCTAACAGAAACGCAAGCTCACTCGTCTTCCCAAGCGAGGGATAGCGTGGATCCGTGCGGTTGAGAAACCGACAGAGTCAAGGGTGGTCGACTCACTTTCGTGCTCGGACCGAGTCACGGGATGGGTCACTCTCTTGCTCATAGCGGTGACATGGACTCACGGGCTAGGATCCTATCGCTCTCACAGTGGCACATGACCATATACTAGCTAAGTAAAATAACGCCAAGAAGTTAGACCGTTGCCTCCACGCTCCCAGCGTGGGGAAGACGACCCTGGCCAAATCCGTACTCCCGGTTAACAAAATTTTACAGTGGTACAAATGTTTCGACCCACTCCACACAGGGAGATAATAAGTCACATGTGGGGCCCAGGAGTAATGGGAAATGGGTTGATGGGCAGCATATTGATGTCGCTCCGTCGGTGCCGAATCTCGCATTTTAGTGCTGTCCGGATGGCGCGATCTGCGGGTCCGTGGGGCCCACGTGCTGCTCTGTCCTCTGGGGTTGATGGGATGGGTCCTGCTGTGATGGAGACCCCTGGTGGCGCACCTCCCTAGAAGGTGATCGGGCGGGAACGCCGGTCGGAGGCCGGGTGGCTCCAATCTTCAAGACTTGGGGTTGCTGCCCACGGATCTGTAGGTTCTATTTTCAGGCACGCGATCCGGTGAGATCTGCTACTGCGATCACTCCCAACGTCAGATCAACGCTCAAGAGGTACTGTTGGAAAGCTCTTTTGAAGTCCTTTGGCCTTGTGGGATTCAGAAAAATTCACCGGATCTGTGCTTCTGATGGGCAATTTTAGAACCGACCTGTTCCCAGTCTCAGATCTAACTGGGTAGAAACTGAGTTTCCTGCAAATTGGCATTGACCATAAGGCAAACCTCCGAGTCAGATCTCGAGCTCTTCATGAATATTGTAGAGGGGAAAGATAGGAAGAGGGGGATATTTTTTATGAAAGGTTTGGAGGAGATATGGTTAGCCAAAGGTATTTCTCACTGATGGGTGGTTAGATTTGGACGATGGCAGACAGGGCTGATTTGGGATCTGAGAGGAATTGTTAGAAAATATAAAATCAGATGGGAAGGTCTTTGGTGGGAGGGGTGGTGGTAGCCGAATGGCGCACCCGGGGTGGTGGGTTAAGGTAGGATTGGGTTGGGGTAGGGAGTGGGAGTAGCGAGGGCCTATGATGGGGTCAGGTTGAGGTAGGAAGTGGGAGGTGGGATGGGTGATAGAGTTTAGGTTGGTTGGTCATGGAAGGTGTCCCCTTCATGGGGGTAGGTGGAAGGGTAGAGGTGGCGATTGAGGTAGGATCAATAGGGAGCGGTGGTGATGGTTGAGGAAGTTTAGGCGGGCTAGGGTTGGTGGGTGTGCCCTTCATTGGGGCAAGTGGTGGGGCAGAGGTGGGGGCCAAATGGGTTTGTGAAGAGAGGGTTGTGGTGAGGGCTAGGTGGCAGGGTGTAGAGGTGGTGGTCGAGGTAGGGCTGGTAGGGAGCCGTGGTGATTGAGCCATTAGGGTGGTCTTAGGATGGGCGGGTGGGGATGGAGGGGTTGTTGTGCTCCTTAGGCTATGGCTATCAGGGTAGGAAGGGGAGTGTCGGGGTGCATAGGCCTTTCTAAGATCGGCCTTCATATTCTTCCAAGTGTCAATCAGGTCTTGCACACGGATCCTCCTTACACCCTCAATAATTAGCCAACGATTATTGGCTACCTTGGTGAGTTGCATTTTGGCAAGCCATACTTTGCTCCTTTAGGGCATGGGGTTCCAATCAAAATGTTGATCCAAGGAAGCTTCCCATTCTAAGTAGACGCTGGGGTCATAACACCCATCAAAGTGATAGAGTTTAACATCCCTTGGTGTGGAACCATTTTCATAGTTTCGGGCAAGCTGGTTGGATATGTCCTTAACCTTCCTAAGAGTGATTGTGATGTCCCCCTTGTGGGCGTTCACTTGGCCTAGGAGACCATTCACCCAAGTGTCATAACTCTCTTGGGGGTTAGGACCCATGGAGAGGGCCGAGGATGATGGATAGGATCGATATGAGGTAGCCATACAAATGGGGAAGTGATGATGCATGGGGTAACGCTAGTGCCAGGGTGCCCTAGGACTAGACTTGTGAGGATAAGCCTAGGACTTGCTCTGATACCACTTGATGTTAGACGACCTAGGGGTGCAAGGGGAATGACCGAATGCGCCTCGGACCTAGACTTGTGAGAACAAGCCTAAAACTTGCTCTGATACCACTTGATGTGAGATGACCTAGGGGTGCAATGGGAAAGACCGAATGTTCCTTGGACCTGGGTTCGCAAGCACATACACAAGACAACAGACTCGATTTCGGTAGGTCCACTCATGCGATGCGCACTCTTCCCAAAGGCAATTCAGGATGGTGGTGAGGGTCTGGGGTGGGACGTCGCTATTCTGAGGGCTTGGTTATGCCAGGGCTGACCCCCGAAGGGGTTGGGATACCCACGTTCGTGGGCGGCCAACACGTCGAGGGCGTGGGTTTGTGGGTGGATCTCTCAACTTACGCCGTAGTGGGGCACACAAGCCAAGTAGATTTGGGGTTCGGGCACTCGCTCCCCATCCGTCAGCAGTAAGATATGATACTAACTAAGGAAGGGAGGTACCAGGATGGGTTAACAATGTGCTCACCTGATCGATTTGAGAAATCGATCCGGTCAGAGACGAGGGCGAGTGGGGAAGCGAGGGTTCGTAACCCGCACGCTACGTCGATGCTGCTTGACCTAATATAATCGATTACACCACTACTCCTCATGCAGGAGGGTTAATCACAGGGTGGGAAAATCAGTGTTACAACCAACCAATGCCTCCACGCAGGGTGGGGCGCTCAGCCAGCCAGGCGGGGAGGGGAATCAGTGGCAGGATGGAGGTGGTCGGACTTCCGGCCTGCACACTCACTGGCATAGGTGGACTGCTCTAGCACCAGCAACTTGTCGGATGTGAAGCTCCCTGTCCAGGTGTCCGATGAAGGTGAGGTCGGTGCCGCTGGAATTCTGCTCATTTTGTGAAACTCCACGAGGAAGATTCAACACGTTTTGGGGTCGGTGGTGTCTGGGTTGAAGGATTGTGAAGCAAGTTTTTTAACTCTTAAGGAACATGTCACTACACCCATATATTGGCACTTCCTATTGAAGGTGGTGACTTTGAAGTCTATACCGATGCATCTGGCATTGGCCTTGAATGTGTTCTTATGCAAAATGGCAAGGTGATTTGCTATTCTTCGAGGCAGTTGAAGCGCCTGTTGAACCTCTACTATTTTGATGATGTCATATACTAACTATCAACTTTTTAATTGATCTGCCATTTAATAACACTTAGTTTATGTGCTTAATCTGAGGGTGATTTGCATTAAAAATCTAATTGTGTGTTCATCAGTGTGCATACTGTGTACTTAGTCTTTGCAATTACTTTTATACTTGCTTACAATTTCATGTTTCTTTTCTATTGCAAAGTCCGTGCATATTCATGCATTCGCTGAGTCCATACATGTCTTAACCCCGTGCATGTTTTAACTCCACTGCACAAAGCCCATGCACACTGTGCATCTGTGCCACATGAAGTCCGTGGCCTGATAGACCTGAATGTTCTGTTGGGCCTGAAGTCACTTTCCCTCCAGACTGGAGAGTTCTTCGAGTCTTCGCTCGACATTCGTCTGTCCTTCATGGACTAGCTCGTGCTAGACAGTGACCCTGAGGGAGGGTATCTCCAGTTCGATGGGGACAATTGCTTCCGAGCTGTACACCAGGGAAGAAGGTGAACAGTGCGTTGGAGTCTTGTATACTGTCTGGTATGCCCATAGCGCCTCATACATCTTCTCCTCCTAGTCCTTTTTGTTGGAGCTGACAATCTTGACCAGGAGAGTGCAAAGAGTTTTGTTAAAAGTCTCAGCTAGGCCATTGGCCTGCGGGTTGTAGGGAGTTGATGTCCTCCAATCAATCTTTTACTTTTCTGCTAGTCGGTAGACCTTCTGGTTGCGGAAGTGGCTGTCATTGTCTGAGATGATCCGGTCGGGGGTGCCGAACCGAAATATGATGTTACGGCGGACAAATCTGGCAACCATCTCCCCGCTGACCTCACTTAGGCCGACGGCTTCTGCCCAGCGGGAAAAGTAATCAGTTGCCGCCAAGATGTATTTGCAGCCTGTGGATGAGGCAGGCAGTGGGCCCATGACGTCCGTTCCCCATTGGGCGAATGGCCAGCTGGGTACTGTCGGGTGTAGTGGCACGGACGGCCTCCTGAGTATTGTAGCATGCTCCTGGCATTTCTGACACGACTTCGCGTACTTGCAGCAGTCGTCAAACATTACCGGCCAGTAGTAGCCAAGCTTCTTTATTTAGACTTTCATTTTTGGCCCTGCCTTGTACGCCCCGGCTGCTCCGGCATGAACTTCCTTCATAACTCTCCAAGCCTCTTCAATGGACAGGCACCGGAGGAGTAGCTTTTGTTTAGCGTCGGCCACAATTCGGAATAGTATCCCATTTCAGAGCTCATAGGAGTCCTTTGTTCTGATCAGTCTGATCTTCTCTTCCCTTTGCTTGGGTAATTATCGGTGCTTGAACCATTGCATAAGAGGGTCCCTCCAGTCGGGCAGACTGACCGCTTCTGCTGTGGCAACCTCCAGTTCCTCTTCTTCTTCTTCTGATTCTTCTTCTATCATGCTAAGCACTTGGCGCTGGTTGATCACTTGGATGTTGAGCGATCCATCTGGCGGGACTGTCGATGAGCTTGCCAGTTTTGCCAAGGCATCCGCCTGCAGATTCTCTCCCCTAGCAACATGGCCTATCTCAAGGAGGTAGAATCGCTCCATGAGCCCCTTTGCCTTAGTGTGGTAAGGGAGTAGCTCGGGCTTTCAGACATCGAACTGTCCCTGGACTTGCTTGACGACCAGCAGTGAATCGCCAAAGACTTATAGCATCTTGATCTCCATCTGCTGAGCGACCTGGAGGCTAATAATCAGAGCTTCATACTCTACTTCGTTATTTGTGCAGGACTTGTTAATGCAACAGGAAGTGTGCACCACTTCTCCATCTGGAGATTTAAGGAAGATGCTGACTCTGGCCCATATCTTGGTGCGCCCGGAGAAGGTTGTCTCTGTTCTAGAGGCCCCGTCGAAGTACAACTGCCAGACAGCCTGCTGGACCTGATCCGCTTCCAGCACTTCATCTTCAGGTAGCTCCGTAGCCAGCAGGGAGTTTTTGGGCACAGGGTGTGCCGCGAAGAAGTCCGCGATGGCTTGCCCTTTGATGGCCTTCTGTGGCACGTAGGGGATATCAAATTCCATCAGCAGCACGGCCCACTTGCCAAGATGTCCCTTCGGGACTGGCTGGGAGAGGATGTGCTTGACGGGGTCGGCCCTGGAAATCAGGCTCACTTCATGGGACAACATGTAGTGCCTCAGCTTCTTGACCGTGAAGACCAAGACGAGGCAGACCTTTTCGATAGGGGCGTATTTGGCACCAATCTTCGACTGAGGTAGTAGAGAGCTTGCTCCTTCCCCTCGTCATTGTTCTGGGCGAGCATTGCCCCCAGTGAATATTTAGTAGCCGCTATGTAGAGGATGAGCAACTTGTCTTTGACAGGTGCCCCCAGTACGGGTGGGGTACTCAGATAATATTTCAACTGGTCGAAAGCGTGCTAGCATTCGTCACCCCAGCTGAACGGTGCATTCTTCATCATTAATTTGTGGAACGGCTGGCAGCGTCCCGATAGGTTAGAGATGAATCTGCGGATGTAGGCTAGCCAGCCTTGCAGAGACCTCAATTCTCCCAGGTTCCTCGGGGGCGGCAGCTCCTGAATAGCTTTTATTTTAAAAGGGTCGATCTCGATTCCTCTGTGTCGGACAATGAAGCCCAGGAATTTACCGCTGGAGACGCCGAAGGTGTACTTCATCGGGTTCATCTTTACCTCGTATTACCGGAGTCTTTGGAAGATGACTCTGAGGTCACTCAGGTGATCGTCCCTCCTCTTTGTCTTGACGACCAGATCATCGATGTAGCACTCGACCTTGATGTAAAGTAGCTCGTCGAATATCTTGGTCATCGCCCGCTGGTATGTGGCGTCGGCATTCTTGAGGCCAAAGGGAAAAAAAAATATTTTATTAAGGTTTATGCGGACCAAGTTCAACCCCTTAACCTGGTCCGCCTAAACCCTTCCATGACCCTTCAACTTCCCCTATAAAAGCCCCTTAGAAGCTCAAGGGGCGGGGCAATCAAAGGCATGCAATCCAGGATCATCCAAGGCATCAACACAAGGCAACAGACGGAGCAAGCAAGGAGATTTGTGTGTGCGGGTGACTTGTGAATTGGCTTACGCACGCCGAGGGTATGTCGCTTGTGCTTCCCTCACACGGTGTTTAGCCATAACACGCAAGTCTATCCCCGCTACACATGCGGCATGATGACGATGGCAAATAGCCCCTCATTCCAGGATTGCCCACGTGTGGTCATCATACGCACATGCCACGACGTCGCACCTTCCGTCGTCACGAGGCCGTATCTGACTACTCGGCCTGAGCCGTGTTCGATCCTCGCCCAGTCGCCAACCTATGCCTTCTCCAGTCACCTAGTCTACTCCTCCCTCGATAAATCTGGCATTGCCCTTGCTTCGAGGAGATCCTTTGTAAAACACGCGGATATCTACCTTATTACGCATTGACCCGGGGACAGACCCCCTTGTCAGAATTGTCCCATGGCTTGCGCCCATTGTACCTCGACCGCCATGGCCCACTTGTAAGCCCTTGTGGCTCTCATAAATTATACTATCATCTGAATGGATGCCCTCGCATCCACGTTCAGGTCCCAGCCTTCTCCAGCACCATCTGGTGCAGGTGTCTAGTACCTTCGACCCCAACTAGTACTTCCCGGTTAAACGCGAACCCATACCTGTGAAGTGTCCCTTTGCTCTCTACCCATGGCTCCAGATGTATATACAGACTTCTCTTCAACATAGAACAAAGGTATTCAGATTCAATCCGATGTAAATAAACATCGACTACTTGCGGTCGGTGGGGAAAGACATCCAGTACATGATTCCCCACAATCACCTACGCACTCGCACCTGTGGAACCTCCCTCCTATCCACGTGTCACTCGCCTCCCAAGCCCACATGTCGCGTCCTGGGGACGCTTCCCGGTCAGCTCTTGGTTCCCCAGGTGATTGTCAAGAAATCGACTGGCACGCCCACACCCCAGCCATATTTTCCCCAAAATCAGGAAACCTCTTGTACCACTCGGTCCTCCCTCGACTTTCCATAAATGATGAGTGCATGGTACCGCCTTGAGAAGGGTACGGCCATAGAAAGGGGGTGCTCGAAGTACGCCCGAGCCTGGCATCTCCCCTATCACCTTATCCCGTCCCTCAGCTGGTCACCGAACACACACACCCCTGCGCGACCCGACGCGCACGAATAATTCACTAATGTGTAATGTTTAATCTTCTAAGTCTCTAGGTGTAGGCTTTATGTTTGCTGTGACAATTGTAATGTCAAGGTTGATTATATCTAGTTTTGCCTCTAACTTATTCCTATCCCAATGGATGATGGGGTTATCACCTATAATGTCTTCATCTTTTAATTTAGAAACTAGTTTATTGAGACTAGACTTACAATCTACACATCCTGAGGTATTACTTTGTTATTCTAGCTCACTATCAATATGGTCTACCTTATCTTGAAGAAGAGAAACTGTGAAAGTTACTGCACGAGAGAAAATGGAGATGGTATTTTTCTGTACTAACATGCCTCCTATAGATTTGACAAAGTTAAGTCCTAAAATGAAAGAATATGTAACTGGAATGTCTATGACTAAAGTATAAGGAAGATAAAACAAGTATTATAGGTGATAACCCCATCATCGATTGGGATAGGAATAGGTTAGAGGCAAAGCTAGATATAATCAGACACGATTACAGAACAGAGCTCTTAACTTGTGTAGGGGGAGTTTACTCACACATGGTAACAAGTATGCACAGAGAAGATTTCAGTTTACAGAAAGACTCGATTATATTATAAACACTGTGGCGGTTACAGAGACGCGATGACAATTACAAGACACGTTTACAATCTGACAATTACAAAGACACGATTACAGCAGCATGGAGACACAGAGAACACAAGTACAGAACAACAGGCTTACTACAAATAGAAACTAGAATATATATATCTTCACGGATGCACAATTGAGGGATTTCTCTATCAGACGAATCAACAAATAGTAAGCGGAATTTAAGTTTAGAAGGATCAAACTTGGGTCGAAGTGCGATGTCACTTTCTTTAGAGTTGTTTCGCCCCTACATGGTGCAATAGGCTGCACGGTGAAATTTCTCTCAAGATACGATGATCCAAACGATGGCAGCGCAAAGGTGCACTCCAACTTGCGACGCCTTGGCAAACATCACAACTGACCACTTCGAGCTCTTGCAGGGAAAGATGATAGAGAGGAAGAAACGAGAAGATACACAGTTCGCGTTAGTTCAATCTTGTGAAGAACTTCTCCCCAAAATAGCTCCCAACGGGAGTCTAAAACTGGTCAAGCTCACGAACAAACACTTCCGTTTCCAAAGGGATGCGGGATAGAATCTGAGGAGACGTGAATAGAAACCTAACCTGCCAGTGCCAACAATCCCATTGCATCAAGTAATGGCACGATAATCAACATGCCTCATAAAGTCAGAGACAAACTCCCACCAAGGAAGCAATCCTCTTAGCAAGTCAGAATCTTCCGACCCTACAATCCTCGACCATTGGGTTATGAGCCCACCATGCTTCCGCTATGCCACTCAACACAACACGCACATGTATCGCAATAGCTCGGGAGTCGACATCCCGACAATCCTCAACTCGGTTGGCTAACTCTAGAAAATAGAGTGGGGGAAGCTCAAACACCTCGATCCCAAAGCACAGATTCGAACAAATGTAGAGGGTACTCATCCTTCTGGAATAATGCCAACACACCCTCATGCCTCAAGGGAATAGGCATCTCTTCACACAGGCAACCATATTGTCAAAACATAGGACATGTCTCGTACAGACTTCATAGCACACGAGAGAAGGCAAACCAATCCGAACACGTGATATAAGACGTCAGAACTTAGCTAAAGCACAACTCTCACCAACCAAGGGGAAGCCAATATACGTCCCACAAGGTGAGAGATCTCCATGCATGACCTGAACTTGAACCTGGCGCACATTGAGAACTGCACCATCCAGCACCAGGAAACCATTACAACCATCAGGTTAGCTCCTCAAACAACACTTGCCAAGTGTCCCATCAGACCACATTCACAGCATCATCTGGTGTACCATTATTGCAATTCCTCGAACTGCAACCTCCCATGCCTCAAGCACCAGGGAACGAAGAAAAATCTTCAAGGACACCAAGCTCATAGGATGCAGACTCATTCTCCACTCTTGAGTCCTCAGAATCTCCATCTTTGAAGCTGCTACCATGCAGATCATTGTGCCAAGGGCCACAGCATGAACCACAATGAGCGCCTACCTCAGGTTATTGTCTAATCTCAAATCAATAATTGAACCTTCACATCTCAATAGCCACCTTGCACGGCACAGCAAATATGGTGCATAATGGCCCCCAAGTCCATAATTTGGGTCCAAAACCAAGCCACCTCCAGAGGAATGTCAAATCAGGTTTAGATCTGACACAGTCAGCATTGAAGTAGACACACATGACTAAGGACTTACCGAGACAGCTTTTCCCAGGCTAATATCAAAATGACACCACAGGACAGGATGACAAAGTCAAGCTTGGTTAACAACAGCTCACCAGGAAGGAAATCCTTAGCTCGCCCGAGCACTCTCTCGATCAGGGCATCCATCCTGCCACCTCAAACCACAACCTCGACACCTTAGGGCTAACTAAACCTCAAGCTGGGATGGCCAAAATGACATTAATCTCCATTGGAGAACATTCATGGCCACATACAATCAATAATTCCCATCAGTCACCTAATCTTGCCACAATCATTACGAATGATGCACCGCAGATTCGTGTCTGCCGACAACCTCTACCCATCGCAGCACAATTAAGACCACCACCTCAAAGAAAAGATGACTCTTCATCACATTCCTCAAGTCCCGCGCCAACATTCTAACAAAAACAAAATCGCCTCCACAGCGCCAACACCTTGCAGTCAAGCTCTCACGTAAGAAGCAAAGTGGTAAATAAACACAAAACCTATGCTAGTTACCGACTGTACTGGACCTTATAGACTCTGATCACTACAATATCTCAAATTTTCATGTGCATCCACAACATTCACTCTGATACCAACTATAACAACCCAGCATCTGAGCATCGGGAGAACCCAATAACCACTTGGACCTTGAGACGCCACCCAAGAGCTGTGAAGCTCCAAAGGGTTAGAACCCTTATTTGCTGCATGTGTGGATGGAGGTACACATGTGCTTTGACTTCGATGACATGGTGATGACCACTTCTCGTATCTTCGAGAAGAGCACTTTGTATCCAGCTAGGGCCATCTTTGGTCCTGAAGATCAGGTTAGGTGCAGAGCAACACATTTGAAGACCAGAGATGACTGGCATGACTACTTGAACTTCCTGCCTGAGGAACATTTCATCTTTGTACCAATGATGCACTGGCGTTTGGAATTTCGAGTCTGCGACTCACCATATCGAGAGCTTTGGCTAGTCGGGGCTCGAGACATGGTATTGTACCGAGATCATCATTATCACCACCAAGTGGGCTTGCCTAGGTGGATTCCAAGGGTCACCTTGAGTGAGGCTTTGATCATGAGGCGTCTCTTGGGAACTGAGGATGATAGGAAGTAGCTTCAGAAGATCAAGCGGGCATGGAGGCATCATACCACTACATCGACTACATAGATAGATGTAGGGGAGGATAGAGGTGAGTTGAGAGCTTATGTAGGTTATTTAAAAGGCATCTGTCCAGTTGTTAATGAGTTTTTCATGAGATGTCAGACTTAATACGCGAATGCTTTACACCCATTTAGGGATTTTCTAATGAAAAAAAGAAAGTTAATGAAATGACATATTTGTTTGATTTTTTTGGATGAATGCAAAAATAAGAAGACATATTTTTGTTGATTTGCATTTGTGTGTGTTTTTTTATATTTTTTTCATTGCTTTCCTCTTCTCTCCTCGTTGTTTGTGCATTTTGTTATTCATCTCCATTTAGGTTCTTATTAGGTGTTGTTTCTCTTATTTCAAGGTACTCATTGTATGTGGAGGTGCTTCACCCCCATAGGATCTTCTCCTAGGCGCAACCCCTCCTTTGTTTCCTATCTTAATCCCTTGTTTGATTCCCCCTCCACCATGCCATCCTACGACTTCGCTCACTCCCACGAGGATTCCCTTCCTCAGGGACTCTTGGAGGACCCGCCTAGGGTCCCATCTGTGCAGAGGAGAGAGGGGTCTACCCCTCCTCTTCCATCTATTGCTGTCGAGGGTAGTCAACCCTCCCCCTCTGATCCTGCCACTCACAACTTGGCCAACCATATTCTTCATATGATGGCCCAGCTGGATCCGACCCAGCTCCACATTCTTCGCCAGGCTTTGCAGGGGCCGGATGCCCCATCTTTAGTTTCTCCTCAAGGCGTGTCTACTGTCGCCACTGCTCTATCTTTGGTTAGTGGGCCAGGGGCCTCGTTTGCTGCTCCAATCGATCTCACCCCTGTCTCCAGCCCAAGGTCCTCCGCTTCTCCAACCCAGAGACGGGCTAAGCCTCTAACTCAGCCCATCAGATGCCTGATAAGGGGAAGACCCCGCTCCTCTCATCTTCTCATTTGGATCCTTATGGGACCACCTCTCTAGCGCCGCAGGCTCTTGTGGGCCCAACTGACTTCTTACATTCTCAAGCGGGGGCTGCCCAATTAGCTCACGTGGATATGGGCCCATCCTTGGCCCATTATTCCTCTTATGGGCTTCCCCCTCTGGCTACCTATCCCTCGGCCCCTTATACCGGGTCTGCCCTTCCAGTTTTGCCTCCTCCATCCCGGGAATGGGAACTTCTTGACAAGTGGGCTACCATGCAACAGCAGCTCGACCTCCTCCACAAATGGGTCGGCCCATAATCCCTAGATGATATCTCAGTTCCCCATTTTCGTGACATCCGTTTCCCTCCCCAATCTGTGCTCCCCACGTACCAAAAGTATGATGGGAACGGCAACCCCTTCATTTATATAAGGGAGTTCTTATACGAGTCGACGCAGTTCCAATACGACGATCACCTCATGGCGTATCTTTTTCGCCGCTCATTGGACGGGGTAACTTTGGAGTGGTTCTATACCCTGCCACAGGAGGAGGCAGACAGTTTTAAAGTTGTTAAAGACAAGTTTATACAAAGATTCCAAGACTGGGTGGGCCCAGAGTATTCTTTTACTGACCCGGTAGTCGAAAAGAGAAAGGCTGACGAAGACTTCGCTACCTATGCTGATAGATGGAGGTAGATGGCCTCCCGTCTGCCCGGGCAGATCTCGGAGGAAGAAAAAGTTAAGTTGCTGATTTCCAATGCCACCCCCACCTTCCAGAATATTTTGGCTATGAACGACATTTCCAATATGCACCAGTTGTACAGTAGGGCCCGGTTTATCCAGACCCAGTTCAAGGACTGCACCATTCACTCCCTATTCGAGGCCCAGAAGCCCAAACCCACCAGAAAATCCCAGGGCCCAATTAACGAAGGAGTCCAAATAAATGAGCAGGTGCAGGCTGTCCACTTTTCCAACCAATCCGCCCCACCTCATTTCTAGTAACCTCCCCGCAACCCCCAGTTCACCACTCTGCCAACTACCTAACCATCATTCCCCACTCCTCAATAGCCGCAACAGCCGCCATAGTATCACAATGTCCCTCCACCAAATGGCTACGCACCTGCTCACCTGGGTCCCAAGAGGGCTCATTACCCTCCCTTACCTGAAACCCTGCCAGACATCTTTTCAGCTCTTATGTACACTGGTGATCTCTAGCTTCCCCCAGAATGCCCGAACTAGAATCCAGCTGCCGACCAGTCCAGATATTGTATATTCCATCGGTAGCCCGGGCACACGATTCAGAGGTGTTACCAGTTCTATGATTTGGTCTATGATTTACACGAGGGACAGTGAATCGACTCGGCAGAAATGCACAAGTTGATTGTAGAGATTAAGGAAAGTAGAAGACAGGTGCCGAGGCCGCAGTAGCCGGCACCGCAGCAGCAGCAGCCACAGCAACCCCAACCTCAGCAACAGTAGCAGCCCGCACAGGAACTTGGGATTCATCAGAATCTGCTACAGAACCACCAGCCCGCTCTGCAACCCCAACCGCTGGCACCGACCCAAGTAAACATTGTCCACTGCCCAGCCCCCAACGCTGGGTGGTCCTATGATGACGAGACTCCTACTCACCTTTTGGCCCTCCACCATACATACCACAACCCCCCTTCACCTTCTACTCCCACCTTCCTTCGACCCACCGTCGTGACCTCCACTACACCCGCCATTCCTTCCAAACCCCTCATTACACCTACCGCCTCACCCACTGCTTCTCCAATCCTCGCACCGTCACCCGTCACACCCTCCATTGTCACCCCCTCACCTAACACTTCGCCTATCATCCTCCCGCTAAGGCCTATCAGAACCGTCTCCACCATCATCATGACCGGGTGGCGATCGCGGTCATTTCTTTTCACCCTTGTCTCATCTCTCTCTCTCTCAACAAAAATAAATAATCAACAGCTGTGTGCGAAGAGAAGGTGGTAGTTCACCATCATCCTAGGCCTAGGTGACAGTAACGGCACCAGAGGTGGGAACTGAGGAAGGATGTCCCTAGCTCGTGGGGGCAACACCTTCCTTCAGATGCGGGGCTGAAACCTTGAGGAATGTAGGGCGACAGGAGCGACATCTTAGATGATGCCTACGCCATTGGGGGGTGGCCAATGTGGAGAGGTCCTGGCTGGAGGTGGTAACGAGGCCCCTGGGTTAGGGGCCTGGGCCGAGGTGCAGTGTGGGACAAGGGCCCCCTTAGATGCCCTTGAGGTTGCGACTAGTCACGGTGGTGATTTGAAGATCTCACTCGAACAAGCTCATCAGGAGAGGGGGTCAATGGCATCCTCAGTGTTGGTGGATGGAATACTTTTGTCGTGGGAGACAAAGAAGTCCCCACATCCTGCCCTTCATAGAAAGGATGTGAGAGACCCGCTTTGAACTCCCTCCATCAGGCTTTCAGGGTGTAGACATCTTGAGAGAATTCGGTTCCTTTTCTACAAGGGAAGTTCTTACCGGGGTAGATGTTCCTCAAGAGAACTCTCTAATGCTCAAATCAGGAGATGTCATGAATAAAGGAGGGGTTCCCCGATAGAGAATGGACCCTAGGCTTCGTTGGGGCTATAAGAGGGAGAAGGTCGGAGGAGGAGGGGATCTCCGTCGGAGTGACATTCCTTGGGAGAACTCTCAAGGTGATTGGGGGATAAGGACTAGGACAAGTTTTCTTTGGGAAGAGGGGGTTGAGTTTTGGGATTATCCTTGCCCTTTTTCTACTTAGCCAGGTTTTCTTCCTTACTTGGAGGCCATTGAGACATCCTCTATATTGTTGTTGACAAGCGATGGTTCCATATCAGTAGAAATCTCCTAGCCCCTAGACTTCGAAGAGACCAAACTCTATGGCATCAAAAAGGCACGAGGATCAACTGTTAGCGGTAGGTCATAATGGCATATTGAATCCTTGCAACCCAGCGAGATTGCCTGGATTTTATAGGACAGGGGCCACACAGTGGTCCACAGGGTGCCCACATGCATGCATCCCTGGCAATTGAAAAATTGAATGTAGGGTGGTGGTTGTGTTTTTCAAGGGATATTCACCTAACTGAGATCACGTCTTTGATGGCGTTGTCTCATGAACCAGTGAGGGAGCTTGACTGCATCCGTTAGTGGTCATGAATCTTACATGACGCTCATGAGGACCCAAGGGGATGGGCTCCCATGGTACGTGCCAAGGCATTCGAGTGTCGAGATCGAGTTAGCGCTCCAAACCTCCAGGTAACGCTCGGGGTTGAGCTACTACTTTAGATCTCCTAAGGTTAGGGTCGAGCTACCTCTTGATCAAGGTCTCCGAGAAATGGCCCAAGACCAAGTTGGCATTCTAAACCTACTACGAAGGCTCAGGGTTGAGCTAGCGCTCCAAGTGTCCGGGGGACGACTGGGTTTGAGTTACTGCTCTAGATCTCTTGTTAGGGTCGAGCTACCTCTTGAGGTCTTTGGGAATGGCCCGGGACTGAGTCAGCGCTCTAGACCTCCTAAAAAGGCTTAGGATTGAGCTACCACTCCCGCCCTCTGAGTAACGTTCGGGTTTGAGATGCTGCTCCAGATCTCTTATTGGGGTTGAGCTACCTCTCTAGGTCTCCTGAACAACCCAAGATTGAGTTAGTGCTCCAAACCTCCTAATTAAGAAGACTGGGGATTGACCTAGCACTTTAGGCCTATGGGTAGTGTCTAGAGTCGAGCTATCTCTCTAGATCTCCTGTTGGGGTCAAGTTATCTCTTGAGGCCTCTGAGAATAACCCGGGACCAAGTCAGTGCTCCGAGTCAAGCTACCTCTCGAGGTCTCTGAGAATAACCCGAGATAGAGTCAGCGCTCCAAAACTCCTAAGAAGGCTCAGGATTGAGCTAGTGGGGCCCCAGCTAACCCCGTTGGCACCTTCTTCCCAGATTTCATCCTGGTGTAAGGGTGCAGAGCTCGGGCTGCCGTGTCTACGTCATGGACATGGGCTTGATATAGGTCAGCCTCTTGGTGATATTGGGCCACATCGGCCTCCTGTTGTTATTGAGTCGTGCCATGCTTGTTGGGTTGTTGGGCTTCTTGGAAAAAACCTCCTCTACACCCTTAATTAATTAGCCTCCATACTTCCTCTTCCTTGTGAAGCAATTCCAACTTTTGAGGTAGATTCCTTGCCTAATTTTGCCCCTCCTTTCCAGCTTGGATATCTACTCAAATGGGATGAAAGTTACCTCACTGCCTTGTGCTTCCAATATGCTTATCTATGCTTTCCATGGGCTCATACAAGGATTGGTTGAAGTTGGGGGAAGGGTGCAACACCCTCTTCCCAGATATATTTTATTTAGTCTGGGGATGTCACATCATACACGTACATTATGAGACAAGAAATAATGCAAGGTGTAGCACCCCGTCTCTCTCTTACGGGAGTGACCTCCCTGCATTCAGCCCACCCCAACAAACATTAGGACCATTGAGTGTGCCCAGCTTCCTTATAGAGGAAGGGGGAATCACCTCGAGCCTTGCAGGGCCGGCCTTGGAGGTCCCAGGGGCTAGTGAGTTGGGACTCGTGCCATTTGAGGTGAGGTTTTCTTTTGTGCATAACTTTCTTCACATCTGCCACCATTTGTAGCAGAAGCTCTGACATGTTTTTATTTCCACCTCTTTCGTGCTTGATCTTTTTATAGGGACTCGTGGTCCCAGTGGGGCTGACACCGCCAACAGTGGACACCATGGCCGCCTTCTCTCCCTTTCAAGTAAGGGCCATGTCTTTTACCCCTATTATGGGCACAGTTCCCGTGTTGAGGTCGATTGCCCTAAAGTTTTCAGGCGGGTCTATTTCAATGCTGGGCTTTGGTCAACCCTCCGTGGAGCAACTTCAGCTTCAGTCTGTGGAAGTCGGGTCAGAATTTATGGATGCTGCTTCTGCCGGGACGTCGACAGGCGTGGAGTTCAGAGAGGTGACCGACGATACTTCCATCTTAGCAATTGAGGCCGGCACTAAACTAGAATAGGCAACCCAACTGGGACAGCAAGATGAAGTTACCTTGGAGGGTGGAGACTTTGAAGGAGAGATAGTCGGTGAAACAACTGCTCTGATGCTCATAGCTGGTACCGAGTTGCAAAAGGTGACACACCCGGAGCAACATGTAGAATTCACCTCTGCGGATGTGGGCCTTGAAGTTCAAGACTTTGCTCCTTCAACAGAGGTTGAAGCTGAAGTCCCTGCCCCAGTCAGTACTGAGTCTATCAAGCAGCTTGAGAAAGAATTGGGGGAACCATCTTCCTCATTGCCTTCATCTTTTTCACAGCCTGCTGATGATATCTGGGCTGAGGTTGACAGCAGGGTGGAGTTTCATCTCCCTGATACACCATCACTTGGCTTGCAATCATCTGATGAGCTGGTATAGCAGAATTTAGAGATACTAAAGCAGGCTATGTTGACCCATTGAGACTTATACAATGCATGCTGATGGGGCTAGTAGAGCCTACATCACATACCCTCATGGCCTTTGGCTGTCCTCTGTAACATTGGATGCCTCGGGTGATCTTGCTTCTCCGATATGTAAACCGGAGAGAATTCATTGACCATGGCCTGTGGGATCAACTGACTGCCGTAAAGCTCCAACGGAAGGAGGGCCTTACTACGCTACAAGCCTCCACAGAAACCGTCAGTCAACAGAGGTTCATTGTTGAGGGAGCGTTCGATAAGATTTCACTGTTGCAGAAGCAGACTTCTGACCTCCGTGCTGAATTGGCCCAGGCTGAGGAGGATTTGGCACATGCCAAGCAGTTGCAAATACAGAGCTTAAACAAAGCTGCATTGGCGGAAGGGCGTGCTATCTCCATCCAAGAGGAGCTATTGAAGCTAGAAGCCGAAGAGTGCCGACTATAAGACCTGGTTGACCATCCTTCTATCGGGCTTATGGAGCTTGATGATATTTTCCATCGCCCCAGACAATGATGTATTATATTTTTTTCTCTTTTTTTTGAAACCTCATGTATATCGGAGCTCGCTTTGAAACTCCATGTATCTTTCTTTTTGTACAATGAAATTTCTTCAGCTTTGCTTTGTAGTCTCGGTGCTAAGTTGCAGCTGAATGTTTCTTTTCTTTCCCTCATGGATTTGGGCAGAGGTGTGATGCTAGTTCACCAACCCTGGGGTACGTTAGGTGCTAGTGTAGGAGAGCGCTCACGCCTTCAGAGAAGGTATGAGGAGTTCACTCCACCGCAATGCAAATTTCTCCCGAGGTCAAGGTTATGCTAGCTGAGTAGAGAATATTTTGGCCAGATGTCAAATGGTTATCGTATTCACCGGCGTTGAAACGTATTCCAAGGCAATGAAAGGGGATAGTCATCAAGGGTGGAAGACCCGAGTGACTGTGTATTCACTGGTCCTGCTGATGATGACAAAGACCAGGGGCTAATGCATTCGTCAGCATTGGGTAAAATGCCAAAGCAAAGGATAGATTTTCTTTCATTAATAAGGACGAAAGGTCCAAGTTAAAGTTACATTCACTGATCTCACCGATGATGGCGGAGATCAGAGCTAGTGCATTCATCGGCATTGGGTAAAATGCCAAAGCAAAGGAGTGGGTTTTCTTTCATTAACGAGGATGAAAGGCCCAAGTCAATGTTTCATTCACTAATCTCACCGATGATGACGAAGATCAGAGCTAGTGTATTCATCGGCATTGGGTAAAATGCCAAAGTAAAGGATAGATTTTCTTTTATTAACGAAGATGAAAGGTCCAAGTTAACGTTACATTCATTGATCTCGCCGATGATGGCGGAGATTAGGGCCAGCGTATTCATCATCATTGGGTAAGATGTCGAAGCAAAGGGTAGATTTTTTTATTCATTAACGAGGATGAAAGGTCCAGGTTAATGGAATACTGACTGGTCTTGCCGATGATGACATGACTCGCGAGTTGCTTGAGACGCAGTGTAAGCCGTCAGTGGACGCGTCTGGTTTCTACCTTCTAGTGGGTTCCTCCATCTCTCATTTCACTTGGTTAGTTGAGGTTTATTCTATTGGTGGATTTAGTTCCTGTCGCTAATGAATTATATTTAATTGGCATATAGTTAGCTGTCTAAACTGTGTAGATAGGTTTTACAGCTTTACTATCCACATGTTTAAATGGTGCCAATGCATATTTATTACATAAATGCATGCTCTAATTACTTTATATTTGCATGCCTGCTTGTTTAGCTTGTGGTAGGGATCTGCATGACCCCTACTAAGTCTGGCTGTGACTTACCTTTCTCTCTTTCAGGTGAGCCGACGTAGCCGTCCACCGAAGGTTCACGAGGTTTTGGTGACCGGGTCTAGCGTTGCCAGCTTAGTCAGTGTGTCCTTTGTATATACTTTTGATCGGGGTATGTCCCATGTAGTTGTACAGTTGGACTTGTATTTTTGCAGCTCTGGACTATTGTATAAGGTTTACCACTCTGATGTATTTTAATTTGCTTCCGTATTCCAGTTTAAATTACTGTTCTAATTAATATTGCACTCAATGTAATTCCAATTCATTATGCAACCCTCGACAAACTTCCCCAACCCTTATGGGGCCTCATCAGCCTCTTGGGTGGCGTCCCCTGTTCCTAGTGTCGGTATATCGATGTTATCGGTATATCGGTATCCGGAGCTCTTGGTCGTTACAGTTGGTATTAGAGCGGAGTTGAGGAATTGTGTAAGGAATTGAAATGGCATTGCTACCCTCCAGAACTAGCTTAATTGCATCGTCTATTGCTAGCATAGGATGTTTTTCGTGTGATTAATGGATTTTCTTGTGTATTATCCGTGTTTTCTAGTCGTTTCAATATGCCACCTCGGCGTCGGAGAGCCCTAGTTCCCCAGGAAGCGAGCAGCGTTCCTACTCCTCAAAATATTCTTGATTTAGCTCCCATGGTTCCTGCACAAGAGGATGCACCTGGCAGTCGTGGTCATGCATTGAAGGATTTTTTGATGATTCATCCGCCGACTTTTGAAGGCCAGACTGATCAAAATGCAGCCAGGGTGTGGTTGGATGCTACAGAGTGTGTGTTTCGGTCCATGGAGTGCGCGGAGGATGAAAAGGTGATGCTCGGCACCTTTCAGCTTCAAGGTACGACGCTGACTTGGTGGAATACAGAATGGGAGATCGCCTTTCAATCCCGTCTACTCCGACAAATTTCCTGGCCAGAGTTTATCACGACTTTCGAGCTTACCTTCAGCCTGACTTATCTCAGAATGAACAAGATGCACCAGTTCATGCAGCTTGTGCAAGGAGGGATGTTGCTGCTTGAATATCGAAACAGGTTCATAGAATTGGGCCGTTATGCGCCCCATATTCTGGCAAATGAAGCTTTGAAGACTGAGTAGTTCTTGTGTGGCCTTCGAGCCGAGCTGAGACAACCGCTGATCGTGACCCGAATAACAAATATGAACGAGGTGTATCAGGATACTGTAGCATTAGAATTAGATTTGGAAAGATCTCAGGTTCCTTCTCAGACAGTGTCGGTTCAACTGATGGTTCCGTCTCAACCTGGTTATTATCAGCCTCCTGTACCAGGGGTGCCATCTGCCGTTCTTATTGCTAGTGATATTTCCTCTTCGGGCAAGTCCCAGTTCAGAAAGTTCAAGGGTAAGAAGAAGCTCAAGAAGTGGTTTGACCAGCAGGCATCGTCTGATGTGGTTCAACAATCAACCCCTTCCTCCTAGTAATGCCAGAGTTCTGTTAGGGGATGTGTGCTGTGTGGTGGTAGCCACCCAGGTAGACATTGCTCCCTACTGGTGGTGTGTTTTTATTTTGACCAGCCGAGTCATGTGGTTAGGGACTGTCCCCAGCGATCGAAGCCAGTGTAATTTTCTCAAGTCGCTCAGCCCCAGCTGTCTCAACCTCAATTTAGGCCTCCTTTTCCACCACCACTGTCTCAACAATTTTATCCTCAAGCTTCTGTGGCGTCTTCTTTCCAGTCCTCTGCTGCTACTAGAAGGAAACAAAAAGGCAAAGTGACTCATATTATGCGAGCTGAAGCCGTAGCTTCCAACCTTGTCGAAGGTACTGTTACAGTTTTTATTTATGCAGCTTGTGTCTTATTTGATTATGGTGCTTCTCACTCCTTCATTTCTGAGGATTTTCTTGCCGGCATTGAGGAGCCCACTTTTGAGGTCACTTGTGATTTACTCGTTGAATTGTCATCTAGAGATTTTATATTTACTCTGTTGTGTTTGGAGGAGTCCCCTGTTGTGATCAGTGATCAAAAACTACCCGCGAGACTGTATGCTTTGCAGCATGCTAATTATGATGTCATTCCGGGCATGGATTGGCTTGAGCAATATGGTGCAGTGGTTGACTGCATATCTAAGAAGATCTATTTTCAGCCTCTTGGGAAATCAACTTTTTATTTCCAAGGTATTCGATCTCGTTTCTCTCATTTGCTTATTTCTGCTAGGCATCCATGCCAACAGCTGTCCAGAGTTGTTATAAAAAAAGAGAGAAAGAAAGAGAAAAAAAGAAAGAGAAAAAAAAGAAAAAAGAAGAAAGAAGAAAGAAGAAAAAAGAAAAAAAGGAAAAGAAGAAAAAAGGGGAAAGAGAGAAAAGAGAAGAAAGGGTACACCCTATGAGGGCAAGTGCACCCACGTGCACCGCTTATCTCACCCTTCGCCTGCGTTATCCGTGGGTGGGGGACATTTGTGGTCGTGTAAAATTTAACGTCGGTACACTCCCTAGGTTTCGCATCGGAGATAGAGCTGAAGAAAGGAGACCCCGGAGAGACTGAATGCCCAGACTCCGAGGAATGCTATCGCCCAGCAAACCCACACGCTCGCATAGGCGCGTAAAATCATGGGGAAAGTAAAACGATCCCCCCGAACACGTACACTGTCATAAAGCCGTCTCCGGTGTCCCGGCGGTGAAGAAGAACCTCGGGGGACTCATAATTTTCGAGGCCCCCGAAAAGAATCAACGGACTGCAGCAGCAGCGAACAAAGGAGTACGTGCCATTAGCCTATGTTCAGCCTGGCGGATTAAGTCACTTATTAAGAGCATGAGTGCGCTGGACCTTGAAGACTCTGCCCGGCATGCCCTCGAACGGGCCTCACCAGCACACCCCAGAGCATCCGTGCCCGGCACGCCTTCAAAGTTCCATGCCCGGCAAGCCCCTTGGCAGTCTTCACCGGCACGCCCCGAACGGCCCTCACCCGGCATGCCTTCAAAGTGCCATACCTGGCACGCCCCCCGGCAGTCGATCCGGTGGCACCTTTGGGCCTCCATCTGGTGGCAGCCATCCCAACCACTTTAGTGGTGATCTGGTGGCATCCCCTTGGTCACGCGGTCCGGTGGGTGCCCTCAACACCCCTACACAGTGGCGCCCTGCCGCACCAGTTCGATGACATCCAAAACTCGATCCGGTGGCACCCGAAGCAGCACGATCCAGTGGCGGGGTCAGCCTGCCTCATCCGATGGCTCCGACGATGGCACGAACGAGGGATCTCCTTAGACGAATGTGGCAGGGCCACCTTTTCCTAAACCCAATGGACGTTACCAAAGACCGGAGGTCCTTGCCCTCTGGCTCCGACGCGCAGTGGTGCGGGCTCCAAGCATTACCCCTTCCGTGATAGCCTCGAGCCGCCTGGGGCACTACCAACCCCCTGCTCCCCCCAAAACTGAGAAACGAGGATAAGACAGTGGACGTGAGTAAGAGGATCAGAAGAAGCTTCTCCTGTTGACCCTCTCGTGGTCGACGTGGGGTTCCTCCGATATAAGGGACGCACGCAAAGAAGAAGATGGTAAGGAGATATGCTCCAGAATCGACCCCTGTCGCTCCCACACTTGCTTGCTCCCGCTCTGGTTTTGGGGGAGAAGAAAAAGAAGAAGGTAAGGAGGGAGGAGAGGGAGAGAGGGTAAAAGTCCAGAAGGGGGAGGAGCCTGTGCTCCGTCCCTCTCTCTATTGTATCTCATATCCCCTTTGTATTTCTTTATCTTCCGTGATAGTTCATCTTGGCATTCCATGTTCCTTCGTTTTCATCCTGGGCTCTTGCCTCCCTTCCATGGTGTGTCGATCCCTGTGTGCACTCCTTAGTAAAGAATGAATGTTATGCCGATTTGCTGGGCCCGAATGCAGGTTCTCCTTACGCTTCGTAGAAGGGTTGGTATGAGGGACTATTCAACGCGATGAGCTGGGCCTGAAACCAACATCCTGAGGACCACCCCTTCTTAGGTTGGCTTCCTCCTTGCTCCCCTCCATTTGTGTTTCAGTCACTTAGAGAAGCTAGAGGTAGCCTTGCTTGCCAGCCCCTTTTAGCTCTGTTGGAGTTTGGGCAGTTCTTGCTCCAATCAGCCTCCTTTGTTTTGTAGCTGGAGTTCCCCAATCCAGGCAGGACTCTCTGGTGGTCTGAAGTTCTCGTCCTTCTGCCCCCTTTCGATTCGGTGGCTCGTCATCTTCGGCTCTGCCACTGCTTGATACGATGGCTCCGCGATCATCTTCATCCGGTGGCCAAACCCGTCTTTCCAACCGGCGGCCCTACCACCCTTCCCATTGCCTTGGTCCGGTGGCACTGTCACCCGCTTGATCCGGCGATCCTTTGGCCCTCTTGATCCGGTGGCTCATCGATCCTCAGGTCATGAGCATCCCCTCGTCCACCTCAACTGTTTGGCCACCTTCGCAGTTGGTCCGATGGCTGTGGACGCACTTTTCGTTGAATCTATTGAGGTGGTCATTTGTTAGTTTTGTTAGGTTTATTAAGTGCGTGGGCGTGCCAGTCACCGAGGTGACGATTTATTCAGGTTTCACGAAAAGCTCATGGTGCGCTCGATCTAACTTCGTCAGATGATTGTGTGGTTCGGGTCGGGACCAAATCCCGTCATGTCATAAAGGTCACGACGTCATTTACATCCCCCATACGGGAGAATACCCTTGATTAATTACCGAAATTAGGGGCCCTGCGGCCGAAAGAAATGATGCTGACATAAACCTTCAGTAATAACCTGCAAAACTCCAAAAACTTCGAATCTCAGTTGAATTACTAGGTCTCTCCCAATTCTACACAGCTTCTACCTTTGAAGGGTCTACAACAACTCTCTCATTTGAAATTACATGACCAAGGAATGAGGCCTCCTCAAGCTAAAAATCACACTTACTCAATTTTGCATAAAGCTTATTATCCCTCAATACTTGCAGTGCCATCCTCAAAATGATTTTCATGGTCTTCCACAGTTCTTGAATGTATCAAAATATCATTGATGAACACTACCACAAATTTGTCAAGATATTCTCTAAACACATCATTCATCAATTGCATGAAAGTTGCAGGCACGTTAGTTAATCTGAAAGGCATAACGACAAATTCATAATGGTCATACCTACTCCTAAGGGTAGTTTTAAGAATATCTTTCTCCTTAATTCTTAGTTGATGATAGCCAGACCTGAGGTCAATCTTGGAAAAAATATTGCATGCCAGATAGTTGAGCAAACAACTCATCAATTCAAGGCAGGAGATACTTGTTCTTAATAGTTAGCTGATTCAATTGTCGATAATCAATACATAACCTCATATTTCCATCCTTCTTTATTACGAATAAGACATGCACTCCCCAAGGAGACATGCTAGGTCTAATATAACACTTTACCAATAATTCCATTAACTACTCCTTCAACTCCTTTAATTCTACTGGTGACAATCTATAGGGTGCCTTAGACACCAGGGCAACTCCATGGATCAAATCAATAGAAAACTGAACCTCTCTTACATGTGGTAGATGAGGTAATTCATCAGAAAAAACATCTGGATAGTCTCTCACCACCAAAATATCTTCAATAATAGACCCCTTCTTCTCTATTATAATAGAGGCTAGAAAAGCCATACACCTCTTCCTTAACATTCTAAAAGCTCAAAGAGCAGATATAAGATACGGGGGCTTAGAATGCCTAGCACCATACAAAACAAGTTTAGGGTGCTTCTCAAAGGTCACCATTCCTTCCTTGCACCTCACACTAACACCGTGCTTAGATAGCCAATCGACTTCTAAAATCACATCATAACCTTCCATGTTCATACGTATCAGATCAGCAGGTAAGTTACAGTCATCGATTCAAACCTCACTTACAGGATAAAACATATTAAGCTTGGTGCCAGACCAGATTCTAATAGAGTAGGTTCCAAAGATAAAGTAGCAACAAACTTCTCTGATATAAAAGAATGTGTAGCACTAGTGTCAAATAGAACGAAAGTAGGTCTAGAGTTTAGCATAAGAATACCTTCTACCACTCCGCCTTCCTCAGAGGGTTATGCTTCCTTTAGAGCTTGAAGACACCCCTGATGCTTTGAACCTCCAAGCACTTTCTCTTACTGGGCTCGCTCCTTCATCAATGGAGATCGAAGGCCATTCCCGAGGATCCGCTAGCAATCTTTAGATTTGTGGCTTCCCTTATCACAATGCTTGCACCTCTCTTGTTTGGCAAGTATCGGGACCATCTGTATGTTGTTCTCTCATGACTTCTTCTTGTCTCTTGAGAAATCTCGACCTCCACTAGGCCTCTTCTTTCCAGCGTCATGTTGGAAACTCCTAGAGCCACTAGCTTGCTCCTTCTTCACAGTCTTCCCTCTTATTCCATCGGCAAATGACAACCCATCCTCCAATAACTAGGCTTTCTTCACCATTTCTGCATATACTTGAATATCCAGCATTGATAAATAAGGAATAAATCTAGGCCTCAAACCATTCATAAATCTCTTTGCTTTCAACTTCTCCGTACACACAAGGTGAGGGGCATAACATGCTAGCCTGGAGAATTAGGCTTCATATTCTGCTATAGTAAGATTCCTTTGGGTCAGTGCCACAAACTTGACAACCTTATTCTCCCGAACTCTCTCAGAGAAACATTTATCATTAAAAAAATTGAAGAATTCATCCCATGATATTGGCTCTTGGGGACGAGTGGCCTCAATGGACTGCCACCATGCTCTAGCATCCTTCCCTAATTGGAAAGTCACCAGGAGAACCCTCTCCTGATCCGTGCATTGCATCACATAGAAGATCCACTCCAATTCTTCAATCTAATGTTCGACTTCATTTGGATCCGTTGATATGTGGAATCTAGGGGGATTTAGTCCCTTAAAACTCCTATACAAATCTCCTACGCCATGCTGTGCCACTCCTTGCGCCACTTGTTGAAGAGTTTGGGTCGTACCTTGGATGGTACACTGTATCTCGTGCCACTAAGCTCTCTCGACTACCATTGGTGTCAATTAAACCTACAAAATAATAACAAGGTGAATTATCTTGTTTTGGAACAAATTTATTTAACTTATTAGACTTATTTAACACTTAACCTTTAGCTCTACCCACTCTCACTAGTATGATATAAATACCAACTTAGGTTATGGGTTCTACTGACTTAGACATTCTAACTTAGGGTCTTAATAAAAACCTAGGCTCTGATACCACAAAACTGTCACGCCCTAATGCGAATTCTCAAAACGTGGGTTGCCCGTCGGCGGTGAGTGAGTGCCCGGTCCAAAAGGCCATTCAATTGAGTGACCACCGCGGGTGAGTTGTGAGTGAGACCCTACAACCCACGCCCTTGGCGTGCTGGCCGCCCATTGGTAAGGACATCCCAAACCCTTAGGGATTCAATATCTAGCTAAGCCAAACCCCGAAACAGTGAGGTCCCACTTCGGACTCTCATCCCCATCGCCGGTTCACCTTCGGGCACTAGTGTGCACTACGCGAGAGAGTCCGCTCGAGTGAAATCACTGGTCCGCGTACTACTTGCTTGCTAGGTCCGAGGGGTCTTCGGTCTTGTGACTATCACCCCCAAGGTGGTGTCACATCATTGAGCTTCCTCCGAGCTCACCCAGATCCTTCTCAAGTCGAGTTTCTGGTCTCCCTTGTCACTACTTTTTCGGTGAGACCTGGGAGCTCGCGCATCGAGCTGGCGTGGGTGCCCCTAGGCCACTGCCAAGGTGCCTGCCTTTCTGAGTTCCACTTTGTCCTCTTGCGTTTTTCGCAGCAAGCTAAAGTGGTTAGCAGTGGGGACCGTAGAGACGATCCGTTCCTGGGGTATGATCGGTTCGCCCCCATTGAGGTGAATTCATAGATCACCAACAAGGATGGTCTTGCCGGAGTTACTGGTCACAGTGACGAGTCACCTGCCTTTGCGGCTATGGTGATGTTTCTTCTGGGGAGCTGAAGAAGACCCCGCTCCAAGGTGGTAGATAGAGAAGACCCATCCTGTGGCTGCTGGTGGTGCAAGATCGTCAACCAAAAATACTGGAGTCGGCCCCCAAGACATAAAGTCTGTGGTGGAAGCCGATAGCTAGGTGTCTCGGGTGTAAGCTTTTGCCCAGGCTGATAAAAGTGTTGCCGATGCTTGAGACGACACCCTTACATTAGGAACTGATATAGCTGGAGGTGCCGGAGTGCCGACGACCCAAGGCTACGACCCTATAACCGACACTGGGGAGAAAAGAGAGTGGGGTGGAGGACCCACACCCAATGTCAGGGTTGCCACACCCCATAGAGGAATACCTATGCTGGGAGTCGGAGCCACTGAGAGGTAGGGGACAGAGTCCCGCAATGAGGCTGAGAGGCCAGAGGCCCGACATAGAGAGTCCATGCCTGGGACTAACCTTGAGAAATCTCAGGGTTGTGCGCCCAGTCTGGGTGCTGGGGAGCCTCGAACCAGGTGTTGAAAACCTGGGTCAGACGATGGCTCTTCAGAGGTTTGGGCCGAGAGGCCCAAATGGAGTGTGGGGGAGCCTTGACCCCGGGTCAAGAGACCTGTGTGGGAGGCTGGCTTGACTAGAGCTCGGGACTGAGCACTTGAGTGGGATGCTAGGAAGCCAGGCACCCTAGGGTAGAAACCCATTCCGGATGCTGGCTTAACTGGAGCTCGGGGTTGGAGGCCCGAGCAAACTGCTACAGTGGAGATTGGAACTCGGGGCGTAAGGCCCGCGCTGGGAGTCGGTCTAGACTGGGCCCAAGGGCTGACATTTGCCCGGGCAGGAGCTGGACCAAGGCCCTTATGGGGGCCGGTGATGGAAGACCTGAGCGTGACGCCTGAGTGAGTTGTTGAAGCTAGGAACTAGTGTGATGCATCCATTGTCCCAGCGAGCACAAGGAACTAAGGGCGACTGCGGAGTAGCCACGGGGACCACACCCAAGAAGTAGGGTGATCCGAAGACCAAGGCGAAGCTGCCAAAGGCAACCTGCATCACCAAGTAACACACCCACGCATGGGTGCCAATGACGATGAGACCATATGTAACGGCCGCCATGGCTGCTAGAGTACTAGATGCTGCGGAGGTGACAGTCATTGGTGATCATTAAGGGCGGTCTGTCGATTGAAATGTGAATTGGAAGCCGCTGGAATGTGTGAACAAGTGCTCTCCTCTGCCTCTCATGCAAGGATAGGAAAAGCGCACCAGGACTTCAGGGCTAGCATAGGCTTTCTCTTCAGCAAAAAGAAGGAAAGCGGGAGACGTCCCACCAGGAGTGTCATCCTTTTATTCGCACGCGTCGGGACAGTGGTGGCCGTCGACCCTCCATGGGGGATGCCCTCTGGAATCAGCCGCTCCGTGGGTGCGGGGGAGTGGGTGTTCGGTGGTCGGACTGAGGGATGGGATAAGGCGATAGGGGAGGCACCAGACTATGGCGTACTTCGGACACCCCCTCCCACGGCTGTATCCTTCTTTGGGTGGCACCATGCACTCGCCTTTTACGGAAAGTTGAGGGAGGACAGAGTGGCACGCAAGGTTTCTTATTTTTTGGGGGAAATATGGTTGGGGTGCGGGTGTGCCAGTCAATTTCTCGACAATCACTTTGGAAACCAAGGGTTGATCGGGAAGCGTCGCTAGGACACGACAGATGGGCTCGGGAGACGGGCGACACATGGATAGAAGTGAGGCTCCACAGGTGCGACTGCATAGGCGATTGTAGGGAATCGTGTACTGGACATCTTTCCCCACTAACCGCAAGCAGTCAGTGTTTATTTACATCTTGACGCGCGAGAGATTCTGCTTGGCGGCCTCAAGACGGAGCTCCGCAAGACGCTTCTTCGTCTTGAAGCGAGTGATGCCGGCAGCCTCTTCGATGATCGAACGGCGATCCAGCGGCTTCGGGACCAAGTCAGCCTCTGCTTGATGTATTTGGAAAGTGACATTAATCGCCCGCTCGATTATTTCAAGCGACAATTCTTGAAACTCGGCCATATAAGGACCAGAGTTTTGGGGTATTGGCACCACTTCGGGCTTCTTGCCGACTTATTGCCTGATTTGTTCACGGTTTGACTTAGGCACTCCATCTTAGTCTTACCTTTTTGACTTTGCCTGGAGTCGGCCTTGAAATGCTCCTACTTAGTCTAGCCCAGCTGGCTTTGCCTGGAGCTTGGTTTGGAGCTCTCCTGCTGAGGCTTGCCTTTCTGGCTTTGTCCAGAGTTTGATTTGAGGTTTTCTTGTTGAGTTATGCCTTTTTGGCTTTGCCCAGAGCTTGATTTGGGGTTTGCTTCCTCTGCCCCCGGTTTGGGGAATGTGAAAGGTGCCACCACGTGGACCACATTAACTGAGTAATGATGACGTTGGCTGATTAATTCGACTGATCTCAAGCATAAGGCTGCGGAGGGTTAACTAGACAGCCTTGCATTGTGATGAGGCGATTCTGGATCATCTTTTCCACCAAAAGATATAGTAATCTTCCACAATATGTCCTAACATGTGATGATATACGCAATAGTTTGGCTCGTTTGATTTGATTTGTTCACATCTATCGGCTTCCTGGGTTCTGGTAGAGATATTAATTTGTTCTTCATACAGAGATTAAAGAGCTTCTTAGTATGTTCATTTTTTAAGGAATAGGGAGTCTTCATAAGTTATGTCAATGTTGTAACTGGCACCTTTCCTTTGGATTTCTTGCCGGCACCACTTGAGGTCCCGCCCCCATTGTTCCCATTTGTAGGGGAGAAGTTCACGACATTCACCTCTTTTCTAGTGACAGTACGCTCCTTGGATGGTTTGCCCTCAGAGGGCGTAAATGTCAGGTAATCGACGAAGAATATTTCAATCTCCTCCACCAATGAATTTAAATGGTCGAAGCCCTTAATCTTTGCGTTGAAGAGCTATTCACTGACCTCGACTGACAAGTCTCTCCAACATATTGTTATGGCATCCTCTTGAGTAAAAGGGTTGTCACACCTCATGCTGAAATCCCCCCAATGTTTAATGAAGCTCAATGTTGTTTCCCCTCTTTTCTACCTAAGAGAGTACAGCTCAGCCGAGAAGACCTTCCTCTCGGTCATTTGGGAGCGGTCAATGAATTTCTTTTGCAAATCAACCCAATCGACCACTGACTTGGGCTTCAATCTGGAGTACTATTGGAAGGCAATACCTGTAAGGGAGGTTGCAAAATGGTGGAGAAGGTAGGACTCCTCGAATGCCAGCTCACCCCTGGCCGTTATATAGTAGGCCAGGTGCTCATGCGAAGACCCTTGCCCGTTGAACTTTTGTAGCTTGGGCACCATGGGGAAGTTCGGCGGAAACTTCTTGAACTGGTGATGGATTGGGTAAGGCACACTAAATAATTCAACCGTAGCGAAACACTCACCGTGAGAAACAAACGTATCTTCAACAATCTTTCCTATCATGCACCGTTGGACGATGATGTCTTCAGCAACAGGAGCTCGGGAAGACTAGCCATTAGGCAAGGCGCGAGGTAACTCGGACCCTACCTCGACAACAAAATTATTAGGTACAACCGTTTGTCGGTTAACCACAGGAGGATTGGTTGGCCGTTGCACTCTCCGAGCATTTTGATTATATGCCGCTGCCATGGGACATTGAGCATTCACGCTCATCTGTCGCTTCATTTCAAGCATGAGATTAGTCATTTCTCTATGCCAATGTTGCATAGTTTCAAATTTGGCCACGTCGGACATTGCTTGAAAAGCAACTCTCGAGAGCGATTCAAAGACCGGATTAACATAACCCCTCGGGGGCAAATTGTCTCCTCCATGAATGCTTATAACCTCGTCGCCATTTGTCTCTTCTTGGTGCAGATTCTCACCCTGGTTCTGCACCAGAACCTATTCTTGGGTCTGCCCTTGATTTTGGCCTTGATGTTGACCCTAATTTTGGTCCTAGCTAGTGGCCCCGCATGGTCAGTGAATTGGGCCTGGAGACTTTTTTCTAGTGGCATTCCTGGTGTTGAGATATACTGCGTCCATCACCAAGTTTGAGTCATTTAAGCCCGTCAGATCAATCGGATTAGCGAGATAATTAGTGGCCTCCATTGGTTCCTTGCCGGAGACATAGCAAGTGAACACCTTTATGTTGTCTCTAGTCTCAGACATTTGAACCACCCTTCGCTTTTTGGTAATTGGATCCCAGGGCGAGCAGATGCCCCCAGTTTGTCAAAAATCGAGACACGCGCTACAAGGCCTCAGTGCGATTCATTTCCTACACTCGAATTGGTTCCGAGATTTGAAAAGTGAAGTTGGGCTTCCTATAAAATCCTTTCCTCTTCCTTGAAAGCTCAGTCTTTGTTAATCAAATATGAAATCAAACTGTGAGAGCATCTTAGACCAAATTTTATCATTCTACCAATAAAGCCATTTACCAACAGTGCTCAAAATAGCCACACACATTAATGTTAAAAGCATTAGGCAGTTCCATACTTCATACCAAGGGTGTGATAAGGATCAAGCAATTGTAGAACGCAACCCATATGACAAACCATTGAAGAACACAGTTTTAACATGATAGCTCCACAGTCTCATGAGCAGAATGAACAGAATGCATGAGAGACCATCAAAGATATATTCATGAAGTACCATTGCTACTTAACCCAATAAGGCAACCTGCAAACGAAGATGACAACATGTTAGCTCATTTGCACCCACACTTGTCCATACGAATGTCATTCTATACACATCGAATGCACACAATATATTGTTATCATCAAAACCATTATCAAAGACAGAGAGGGAGAGCCACGAACCCAACACCTTCCATGCTAGGAAGCCAAGTAGGAGATCGGGCCCCCCGGCCCAACCGATATGAGGAAGGCCTCCTAGGAACTCTCCCTCAACAGACCTCTCAAAATTATCACTCAGGTCCCGAAAAGTGCTCAGCATTTGAGAGTGAGGGGCCAGTGAGGAGGGTCAAATCAGCTCAGGTCGTGTAAGGCCCATTACGCCAAGCCCGCTTCGGCTGAAGATCTACATTGCACACAACGGGCCCCCGACGGCCACGGCCCACTATGGACGGAGCAGGGCGAAGAATCCTTGAATTCACCAGCACACGAAGGGCATCAGCCCAGGTGCAACGGACATCGGATGACCCTCCGACGATAGAACGTTACCCATCACGATGTCGGCCTCAACTCTACTAAAGGCGAACGTGCCTTACATGCGCCGTAAAACTCGCTAGAGAACCGTCTGACTCTAGAGGAACTGGCCCTCAATGGGAAACTCTCCACGATCACAGAGGGACATTACCCCACGACTTGCACCCTTCCCTGCTAAGGGACAAGCCTCCACCGCCAGGACAATCTCTATAAAAGGATCCCTTGTCAGCAGCACAAAGAAGGGGGATAGACACAGATGGAGAGAGGCAAGAGAATTGACTTACAGCCACGGCAAGAGAGGCTTCGACTCACCACACCTTGAGAGTTGATTCTGCAAAGGAGAGCACTGGTCATCTTCCAAGCACCCTTACTGTCTAGCGAGCACTCTCTGAGCGCCCACTGGATACGGCAAGCACTCTTCTAGGAGACTGACCATCCCTCCAGGCTTGCATAATCGTCCTTCGGCTCTCTCTCTCCCTTATTCTCCCTTATTCTTCATCTTCTAAAGTGTTGACTTAAGCATCGAAGGGCTGTCCCATGAGGTTACGCCTAGGGCTCCTTCTGACGTCGTTTCTCATGAGATTACAGGCTTTCACGGGTGTTAGATGACCTTCTCCCAACAAATAAATATTGAAAGTGTGGTACGAGGGTTAAGGACTAATTTTTCACCTCTACATATATATATATATAATTAATATGCAGGCGGGCATATATAGAGTTATCAAAATTGATAGAAGATCTTATGTGCTTTTTAGGATGGCTTTTGGGATATATCCATTATTTATTAGGGACTTTGCCATAATTTGCAGAGTCTATTCAAAGAAATTTATAAAATTATTCTAGGCCACCTCCGGTTCCAATCTAGGTGACTCTCTTCCATTTTCTTCCCATTATTGAGAGACCCAAAAATAATTCCTCTCAAATGATGCAGCCCTCCACCTTTGTATATATACATCTAATTAATTTCCCCCCCAAGGTACATATATATGCTTTTCCGTATCCTTTTTTCTTGAAAAGTAGATGTGCAGATCTGTTTCCCATTTTCTAGGACTCAAAAAATATTTCAGCGTTAAATCGGACCCATCAACTATTTACCTCTTATTCTTCTTCCGAATTAAAAATTAACGAACCTAGCTAGGTTCTTAGATTAACAAATTATCCAACCCATGTTGGAAAGATCCCATTCCTTCTCCAGAGATGATAAATTTAAGAGGCTAATCAGATGTTGGGGTGCCTTCAAGATCTCCGGCTAATCCGAACTGAGAGAGGATGAGGGTGAGGGAGAATAATATGATGTGGTGCGATTCGGAAGAAAGGAAGGTGAGTATATATATATAGTTTTCTTGGGTGGACGACGGTAGTGCTCTGCTAGATTCCCGGCGTTGACGTGATACCCGGGCTGACACGTGACCTTGCTGCACATTAGTCCACCAGACGTCATCTGCCCGTAGGATTAATATAAAATATATGCTACGTCATTAGTAAAGTATAAACTGCATCGAGGCTTAAAACTATGTCGGCATAAATAAAGAAGAATGATAACATACTGCATCGAGGATACCGTATAGTATCCTCGTTGTGTTGTTTTGTGTAGTCTTTGTCAAGTTATAAAAATATTTATTGCACACTGTGGTGCCAAGAAGCCACATTATTTCTATGGTGTTTGGTTACTCTTTTTTATCTCTTTTTTCTCCCTAAGTGTAAAGGGAGATGGGACATTAGCCATAATGGGATGGCTCAGCTCCCTACCCGAGAAAACAAGTTCCAGATGGTGGATAAGATCAGGCTCTTCAGGTGTAGGGAGGAACAAAAGGAGATCACTAGTGTAGCAACCTATGGTACAGACTGAGGTGATGGAACCAACACATAGGTGAATAAGGCCAAGACTTTTAGGACGATCAGTCCCTAGGGTCAACATGTCAGTTAGCTCTAGTTGCCATGCTAGACCCTTGATAAGATCATCCATAGTCTCTACATAGTAGTAGGATTGGATGGTGGTGTGATGGAAAATGAGGGGCACCATGGGGAGGTTTTGCCTCATGGGGGGATAAATATGGTCCATGATCTCATGAATCCCACTCTTCTCTAGCCAACTAGCAAGGGGCTCACGTAAGACGAGTTTGCTCCCAATTAGAGTGGATGGTGTAGAGTGGGGTTCAAGATGTGGGGGGAATGTGGGGCTTCCTCCTTGGTTTGGGCATGGGTTTCTCCAAGGGTGCGCAGAGGGTCCGAGGTGTTCTCCACTTCCATGTGGTCGGGTGTGTGGGTCATGACTTCTTCTACAAATGGATGGGAAGGTATTTTGTGGGTGGGATGGTAGCAACCGATGAAGGATGCACCCAGAGTGGTGGACCAATATAGGGTCAGTTTAGGGTAGGGAGGGGAAGATGGGACAGGTGAGGGAGTTTGGGTTGGTTGGGGTTGGCTGGGGTTATGAGGTGTGTCCTTTATGGGGGCAGGTGGAGGGGTAGAGGTAGGGACCAATTGGATTTGTGAAGAGCGTGGACTATGATAGGGTCAGATTGGGGTAGGGAGTGGAAGATGAGATGGGTGAGGGAGTGTGGGTTGACTGGGGTTGGGAGATGTGCCCTTCATGGGGGCAGGTGGAGAGGTAGAGGTGGGTACCAATTGGGTTTGTGAAGAGTTGGTTATGGTGATGGCTAGGTGGTAGGGTGCGGAGGTGGTGGTCAAGGATGGGCTAGTAGGGAGCAGTAGTGATTGAGCTGTTAGGGTGGTCTTAGGTTGGCCGAGTGGAGACGGAGGAGTTGTCATGCTCCTTAAACTATGGCTATCTGGGTAGGAGGGGGAGGGTCAGGGTGCATAGACCTTCCTAAGCTCGGCCTTCATATTCTCCCAAGTGTCAATCAGGTCTTGACCACTAATCCTCCTTACACCCTCGACATCTAGCCAATGAATTTTGGCTATCTTAGTGAGTTGCATTTTGGCTAGCCTCACTTTCCTCCCTTCTGACATGGGGTTCCAATCAAAATGTTGGTCCATGGAAGCTTTCCATTCCAAGTAGATGCTCGGGTCATAACACCTGTCACAGCTATAGAGTTCAAAGTCCCTTGGTGTGGAGCCATTTTCACAGTTTCGGTCAAGCTGGTTGGATATGGCCTTAAGCTCCCTAAGAGCGGTTGTGACGTCCTCCTTGACGGTGTTCACTTGGCCTTGGAGACCATTCACCCTAGTGGCATAGCTCTCTTGGGGGTTGGGACACATGGAGAGGGTCGAGGATGATGGATATGATCGGTATGAGGTAGCCATACTAATGGGGAAGTGATGATGCATGGGTGTGAGCCTATGTGCGACCTAGTGTTAAGTGTGCCTTAGGACTAGACTTGTGAGAATGAGTCTATAACTTGCTCTGATACCACTTGTTGTGGCACTGCCAAGTATGTCAAGGGATGACACGAGGCGCCTAGGACCTATATTTGCAAGCACACAAAGAGTTGTAGCGGACTTGATATATCGGGTCACTCATGTGGTGCACACTCTCTCCCGAAGGCGATCTGGGGTGATCGTGATGGTCCGGGGTAGGACCTCGCTATTCTGAGGACTTAACTATGCTTGGACTAACCCCCTAAGGGGGTTGGGACTCCCACGACCGTGGGCGGTCAGCATGCCGTGGGCGCGGGTTAAAGGTGGTACTCGCAGCTCACTCCGCAGTGGGATGCACAAATGAGTGGAATGGGGATCGAGCACTCACTCACCGTCCGACGGGCAGTAAAAATGATACTAGCTAAGAAAAGTGATTAACCAATAGAGGGGAACCGAGCGCTCACCTGATCGGTTTGAGAAAACCGATCCTGGTCGGAGACGTGGGCGAGTGGGGAAGCGTGGGAACGCAACCCGCACACTGCATCGTTGTCACTTGACCTGAAACTCGTTGTTACACCACTACACCTCACGCAGGAGGGTTGGATAAGGGATGGGGAATTGAATATTACACCTAAAAGTTACCTCCACCCAGGGAGGGGCTTTCAGCCGGCCAGGCACGGGGTGGGGAAATGTGTAGGAAGCCGGTTCTGCCCAAACTGGACTCGCAGGACAGCAAGCCGATGCCGGGGAAGCCACGGACTCCTCTGGGCGTTGCAGGATCCAGGGCCAGTGCCAAACTATCCAAGGGAGAGGTTGGAGCTCGCAGCAGGAGTTGAAGGTCGCCCGGGGTCCGACTGGGGCCGCTGTAGGTCCGAGTTGACAGACCAGTCCGACTCTGTTCTGACCGGGCCTGCAGGACAGAAACCAGATGTCGGGGACGCCGCAGACTCCACGGAGCTCTGAAGGAGGTGGGACTGGTGCCGAGGTGTCCGGGGACGAGGTAGGAGTTCGCTGTAGAAGCCGCTGATCGTCCGGAGTTCGAGCAAGGTCGCTGCATGTCGAGCTTCGAGGGCCGACCTAGTTCTGCCCAGTCTGGTCAGCAGGACAACACTGAGGGGTCGGGATCACCACGGGCTCCACCGAGTGTTGCTGGAGACGGGGCTGGAGTCGACGTGACCGTGGACGAGTCTTCTTCGCAATGTCAATGACGGGGACCCCAGGCGAGGTCGGTGATGGTCGCAATGAACAAAAAGGTGGGGAGCGATCCAACCTGAGCCTGGTGAGGACAGTCTGCGCGCGCCGGGGACAACGGCCAGACCGGGGTGCTCCGATGGTCAAACGACCTCCTCCTTCCTGGATCTGAAAGAGAGCTTGTGGAGGATCGCCTCAGTCGAAGGGTGCACCAGGAAGATTGAAGGACAAGCCGTGGGAGCTTCTGCAACTCGCCTCAGGTCATATGCCAGAGATAGATTGCGCAGCTTGACGAGAATTGCTCCTCCGGGTAGCTCCGACGTCGGTTGAAGGTGCTCGAACTCCCGTTGCGAAGCTGGATAGGAGTAGATTCCAATGGTGCTGGGCTAGTCGCCAGGAGCTGCTCGGAGAAGCCAGGGGCGACGCTACAATAGGGCTTTTGTTCTACTGATGCTGCTGGACTGGGTAGCAGTGGGAGGCCTGCCTCGTAGAGACTTACTGGCTTAGAGTTGATGTGAACCTGCCTCGACGAGGCTTTTTGGCTCAGAGTGATGTAGGCCTACTTCTAAGAGACTTGTTGGCCTAGAGTTGATGTGGATCAGCCATTAGGACATATTGATCCGAAGCTGATGCGGCCTGCCTCGGCGAGACTTGTCGGCCCGAAGTTGATGTAGGCCTGCCTCGGTGAGGCTTGTTGGCCTAGAGTTGATGCAGACCTGCATTGGCGAGGCTTGTTGGCCCGGAGTTGATGTAGGCCTACTTCTGAGAGACTTGTTGGCCTAAAGTTGATGTAGGTCTGTCTCGGAGAGACACAAACTAAGTCGTCGTTGATTGACTGTTGAGCTGTGATAGCTGGAAATTGACATTGGCCGACCCTTGGGGGTGCGTTGGACAAGAGTCATTGAGTCGGCTGACCGTTGAGGTATCATTGAAGATGTGTCGGCTAACTGCTGAGATGTGTAGCCGAACATGTTGAAGCTGGCTAATCGTTGGGGTGTCGCCAAAGACGCATCGACTAACCGCTGAGGTGTGTAGCCGAAGGTTGAAGCTAGCTAACCGTTGACTTGTGATAGCCAGAGTTGATGTAGACCAGTCCAGGGGGTGTGTTGGTCTGAGTTGATGTCGGCCATGCACGGGTTGAGACAGATACCATCCAGCACAGACTTGAGCACAACACTACCCTCAAAGTTTCTCGGCCCTTGGGATGGAGTGGCCAAATGGTCTTCAACCTGGTGTAGCATTGCAAGATGCATGCACTTGGTCTCCCTCAGGACGCTTGGATGACTGAGCTTGCATCTTTATGGGAGGAGTTCGTCTGCCTCTACACTATTCAGGAGCAAAGGCAGAGGACTCAGCTAATGATGCAGCAGGAGGAGCAGGAGCTTTGCAAACTTCGGGCGGCCCTGGTTGACATGGGCGCCCAGGTTGAGGCCGCTTACGAGCACGAGCAAGTGGCCTCCGACATAGTGGAGGGACTTTTGCGAGAGGTCCGGGAGACCGAGGAGGGGCGTAGTTTTGCGCTTGACAATGTAGACTCTCCGACGTAGGCTTGAGGGTCTCCAGGAGCTTTTACGAGAGGTTAGAGAGACCGAGGAGCGCAGTCTTGCGCGTGCCGATGTAGACTCTTCGCCGTAGGCTTGAGGGGCTCCAAGAGGAAGCTCTTCAGAGTGAGACTCGCCTTGCTGAGCTGAGGAGGAGCAAGTCTGGTGCTTGATAAGCCTTTGGTACATTCTTGTACACATGGCTTTTGTGCTTTGCCCATGCTTGTCGGAGTTACCCCGAGGGCTTGTCTCGGGCTCCCTTCTTTGATGATATTCATGAATAAAGGACAGAGCGTAGTAGCATTCGCTTCTATCCTCTTGCATGTATGTTTTTTTTTATCACTTTACCAGCCCTACCGCCCTTTCGGGTTTTCGCCAGGACCGGCCCCCTTTAACTTTTTCCAGTGCGCTATTGCGGGTTTTCACACTGAGGGGTACCCATTTTTGCCTAAGGCACCTTTGCGAGTTTTCACCTAAGCCGGGTTAAAGCCTTTTTGCCCTTGATTGCTCCCCTAATGGAAACAACCAAGTCCGCTGGGACATCAATATTTTTAACCCCATTTTTTTGTTTTTTTTTTTTTGTGATTACCTATAATGCCAAAAGGCGGAGAGGGTTTGGCACTCCCGGAGGGACATGTGTGCCGCACTGGTGGGACAAGTGGGTAGATTTGACAGCCCTAGTGGGACGCGCTTAGTCAAATCCAACAGCCGATACGTTGGACGGGCTGACAACCCGAGAAGGGCGTGCATATGCCAAGCCTAGTTGGGACAGCAAAAGAGTAGGTTTAATAGTCCGAAAGGGACATGCGTGTTAAACCTGGAAGCCGCAAGGCGAGATGGGTTGACAGTGTCACGCCCCGAACCGATAGCAGCGGAACGTGTAGTTCGGAACGTGGCAGTGTAATAGTCGTGAACAATCAGAACAAACATAAAACACAAGATTTTAGGGCCCATTAATATGGCAAAACACAATCTTTATTGATATTTCAATATTCTAATTACAAGACTGGACTTCACTTACATTTTTACTCAACAAAGCGTCAATTTTGGCGTGTCTACAGCAGTCAGCTCCAACCTCTGACAATGGTCCCGTTAGTCCCGACTCGAATAGGACTCATCCACAGTCACAGCAGTTCTAGTCCCGCATTATTCGGAGCCTGGGAATGTTCGTGGTGCCTTCATCTTCCAGAAGCAGCAACCTAAGAGCAGTCAGAACCAGAGCAGTTTGGCACAGGTCCAAGTCCTACCCAAGCCACCATCGACGTCAGAAAATTCTCCAGAAATTCTGATACCCTCCTGGGCCTACCCAGGAGGTTTGGCATTGGTTTCATTAGCGACGGAGCTTGGGAGAGCCCATGGCAGCACCGATAGTGACTGCCTATCAAGCTATTCCTGAGAGCTGGCAGAACCTGGAAACTTCATTCACTCGACTTTTACTTAATTCCCCATCCCTGCCTGGCTGGCTTACAGCCCCTCCCTACGCGGAGGTAGTGTTTACTTGTAATCTAAAATTAACCCCCACCTCGAGATCCCCCTCCTGCGAGAGGCATAGCGGTGTATCATTCTAAAATTTCAGGTTCGAGCTACACCGGCGCAGCGTGTGGGTTCTACCCACGCTTCCCCGCTCGCCTCGTCTCTGGTCGGGATTGACGTTTTCATGCTGATCAGGTGAGCAACTGAACATCCCTCTTCATTGGAATTACAATTGCTTGCTTAGCGTCGCATCTTAGTGCCGTCGGCGGTAAGAGAGTGCCTGATCCCAAATTTGCTTATATTTGAGTGACTACCGCGGGCGAGTTGCGAGAGAGCCATTACATCCCACGCCCTCAGCGTGCTGGCCGCCTGTGAAAGTGGGCATCCCTGATCCTTGGGGGTTCAATCCCAAGCTAGCCAAGCCATTGGAACCTCAAGGACCAACCTCGGACCCTCATTCTCATCGCCGGTCCACCTACAGACCCGGGTGTGCGTGACGCGGGTGAACCCGCTTGAGTGAATCTGCCGTTCGGTTCGGTTGCTTGCATAGATAGGTCCAAGGGGCATTGGTCGAGTGGCTGCCACCCCCAAGGTGGTGTCACATCAGTTCCATTCTTCGCCCCATCATGCGTCAGGTCAGCTCCACGACGTTCCCACCTCGCCCATCTCGCCATGCTCGCGGGCCCCGCGGAGAGAGGAGAAGAGAGGAGAGAGAACGAGAGAGGGGAAGTGATCGGCAGTGAGGAGAGAGGAAGGAGAGAGAGGGTTAAATAGAAAGGAAATTAGGAATTTTCCTAATTTTTGAAAATCTAATTTTTGTGTCCAAAAATTCACTAATTTAAAAAAATATGAAAAAATAGTCGAAATGATCCTCGAGAAGAGCACAACGCAATTGTAGCATCCTCGAGTAGGTGAACTGAGAAATAAACTCTTCATTGGGTTCCGTAACCTGTATGAGAGAAAAACCCACGCGGATCATAAAACTCAATTCAGGACCCACAAAAGCTATCCGAAAGCTCTCCGATAAGGATCCGAAAGAGTCTGAATGAATCCAAGGCATTACACACCCAAACCCTCATCTCTCAACACCCCATCCTGCTTATCATCTTCCTCTAGTTCCACTGCTTCTTTGATAAATTATGGACATCTAAGAAGGGCATGACAATGTTGAGCTAGATCCTGCAGAAACCTATCAGGGATAGATCTAGAATGCTGTGTCATTGGGCACGCCTCAAGCATGGGGGAAGGGTTGGAGACACTAGAACAAGACCCGACTTCCCTATAAGACTTGACAGACCCTAATTCTAGCCTAGGAGAAGAAGTTAGATGAAGAAAATCTAATGGAAGAGAATCAGGGACCTCATGCCCCTAGGAGGAGGAAGAATCAAACCAAGCATAATCCTCGACTGAGACCTCCATTTTAAAATTGGCATTTATTTTTTGGAGATCAGTGGAGACAACACAACAAGATGAAGAGGAGGAAGAAGGAGGAGGAGGAAGCATGAGAGGATACGTAGATGGACAAAAAAGATCAAGAAAATGATCGAAAGAGGAGAGGAAAAGGCTGGAAAGATCAATAGGTGGGAAGTGCCCACAATCACAAACCTTGACAACGAGAAAATTAGTTGGAGGTTTGAAAAGCAATGGATCAACCAGAATGGGTGGTGAACGGGGTAGAGAATCCAACTCTTGCAAAAGTGACAACAAACAGGAAGGAGACCATGTAAAGACAGTGGGAGAGCTCCCTCCTTCCCGCAGATGGTGAGCCGGCTTTCCACATGAGTATTCCACAAGCTGCACCTCCGGGCTACTCAGATGACTTTCTTCATGAAATAACCTTTCAAAAGTTTCACAGAAGTCTTCCATATCATCAATGAGTCCTTTAGGCAACACAAGTGGGCGAGAAATTGTACAAGCAGCATCTTCTTTCGTAGCCTAACTTTACGGGGCCCTCAGAGTGCTAGGCTGTAACAGACCCCTAACAAAACTCTCTTGATAGTTCCATGTCAATGGCAGCAGATCTTCAAGGATGGACAATGGTGACTCTTGATAACCCAAACCTATTCCAGACTGGGATGGGTTGACTTTATACATAATTATTGATTTTTTTATGAAAAATACCAGGAGTCTATATATATACGTTGAAGGGAGAAACCCAAGCCCAAGCTCCAGGGCAAACTCTGGTCGCCCTCTCTTCTCTCTCTCTCCCCTTGGGGCACCCCCTCCTTCTCTCTCCTCCCTCCACAGTGGATGGCGGTGTTGAGGTTGGGTCAGCATGTGGAGATCGTGGAGGAGATCCCATTTACTTCCTTTGCACATGTGGATATATCTAGAGACCGGACACTTGGACAGCTCGCGACTCTGGGATCCTCCTCTCGTTCATCTTCAAATTTTTGGGAGATTCTCGACCCCGCAAAGGTAAAGAATCATTCTTCACACCATGGGATTTACCGGCCTTGTTCAATTTTGAAAAATTTACAACGAGATCCAATCTAAGGTTTCAATGTTTTTCACTGCATTTTTGGGCAAAACCTTACATATAACCCCCATGGGAAGGCCAAGGGTCATGAGACTTCACCTAGTTGAGCCCTATGGGCAACAGGCAACTTGCGGGCTTCTCTCGACGAGAGCAGTGATCTAGTTTTGGTTTGTTGGTCATGTGCTCAGCAACCACACACTGAGGGCATGTCACATGATCACCCCTCATACAGTGTTCAAGCGAAGACATAAATCTCCATGTCAAACACCCCTGGTGGACATCAGGTAAAGGCAGTTCTGCAAGCACCTGGTGAGGGAGAAGATCCGGCCTACATCAGCATTGTGACCGACGAGTACAAGCCAAAGGCACGTTACATAAGCCATGACACGAGACAAACCATGGGGCCTTTACTTTGATATATGACACTCGGTTACTCCAGTCACAACGGTGCCTACGACACCTGACTGCGCAGCCCTAATGGTGCCCGACCCCCCTAGTCCCAATAGCGCACAACCACTCCAATTACAATGGTGCCCACAACACCCGATTTCCCAGTCATGATGGCGCCTAACTTCCCTAGTATCAACGGCGCTCAACTACTCTAGTCACAATAGTGCCTATAGCACTCAACTGCCCAGTCCTAATGGCGCCTGACTATCCCAGTCTCAATGGCGCTCAATTGTTCCAATCGCAACTATGTCCCTGACACCTAGCTACTCTAGTCACAATGGTGCCTATGGCACCTGACTGCCATAGACTTGACGGCACCTCAGTCTTAACAACACCCGACTACTCCAGTCACAGTGGTGCTTACGCCACCTAGCTACCCCAGACTCAATAGCGCCCTACTGCTCTAGTCATGGTAGTGCTCACGTCATCTGATCACCCCAATCTTAACAGTGCTTGGCTGCCCCAGTCACAGTGGCACCTACGTCATCCGGCTGCCCTAATCACAGCAATGCCTAGCCGCTCCAGCCATAGTGCTGCCACATCACCCAATCGCCCTAGTCTCAACAGCGCCCAGTTGCTCAAGTCACAGTGGCGCCCAGTCCATCTGGTCGCCCTAGTCTCAATAACACCCTACCGCTTCAGTCACAGTGGTGCCCACAGCACCCCAACTTTCCTAATCTCAACGGTGTCCAACTTCTTCAGTCACAGTCATGCCCAATTGCTCATTCCAAGTCACGCCCGAGTGCTCCGCATGAGCTGTGCTCGATTGCTCCACACAAGCCATGCATGTCAACTTCTCATCTGAGTAAGGCACGTGACAATAGACAATGACACCCGAGAGGTGAACATCAAGGAACTTTCAAGCCATCTCATGATTGAGTGACTCATCATTCCTTATTGGGTACCTCGCAACACCTCTTAAGCAGCATCTTGCTAAATCATGAGTCCTTTAACAGGCATTATGTACAAAGGTAGAAATACCCACATAACAATGCAATCACTTGAGGACCATTATAAATGATGAAATTGTTATGTGGTTTGCACACACTTGTAATCAGGCTTTCAATGCCCCACATAATGCCTTTCACGGCTTATAGTGAGATAATCCAGTAAGGGAATTGGGTCCCGTTCTCGTCAGCTACCAGTCTTAATACTGTCCATTAGACTATCATTTGCCTCCCAACTCGGTCCATGCCCCACCAATATGATGGACCATACATCCTAGCCAACACCTGCCAGCTCCTTGCTGAGCCATGGCCCGCCGCTCCACCTTTCGAGCCAATGCCTCACTTTCCCTAAAATCAGAGTATGTGCCCTCTCTAGTGCCAATCTCCCTACCCCCACTCATCCTTGCTGTGTTGTTGCTCTATCACTATTGCAGGGATCAATCCCTCCCAACGTTGCAGCTCCCAGTGTCCTTGGCTCTTTTCTTTCAACAATAAAAACAAGGGTGTTCGGATTACATCCGATATAAATTAGTATCGACTATAGTCAAAAGGCTCGGTCGATAGGAAATGTCCTACACCCAAACCCCACATCATCTAATACACCTTCACCCACGGAATCAAACCTACACCAGCTACCTAAACAACTACCACGCACACACAGACCTTATTTGTAGCAATCTGAATTAAAATAATAGATAAATTAATTACGTAACGCTGTGACCAACCCTTGAGGTTGGCCGCAGAAGCAGAGACTCGGATGAAGTTCCGACCGGTCCAGGCCTTGAAGTAGGCATAGGTCTTATCGGCGGGGCAGCGCTGGATATAGTAAAATTACCGGAAGAGATGGACACTAGGCTCCACCGACGCTCTCCGGCATGCATAGACAAACCCACAAAGAATGCAATAAGAGTTGGGGGACAACTCTCCAGGATGACGCCCGTAATGGTGGAGGACGAACGCTATGAAAGGATGTGCAGGCATGCGAAAACCCACCTGGAAGGATGCTACTGGGACCATAAACCCGCCTGGGGGGAGGCTCAACGCATAGTCATCGATAGTCAAGAAGATGATGTCCAGATTGGGCAGAATCTGGAAGGCTTCTCGTAACCCTCGGACCACCCTATATGCCACTAGCGGTGGGGAAGGGGGACGACTAGCGTGGGCACCAGAAGTGCTCGTAGCGCCACCGCGGCCAGGGACCACCTCTTCGACAGAAAAGGAAGGACTGATACGGAGGGTTCTCCTATGAGGAGGCATGGCTACGGAAGATTGAGGGCCTAAGGAAGAAGATGCCTACGATGAAGCTTGACAGCCAGTAAGACAAGCGTCAGGTCTTTGAAGCAAGGCCCACCATGATCCTTATAACCACCCACAACAGACTGACGTTTCCAAGACGTACGACGGGCCAAAAGGCGCCTGTCGCTGCGGCGATACGATTACCAACGACGAGCGATCGTTCGAAGCCCGCGCTCCCAGACAAAACAGGACACATGTCATGATTACTGATGTGGCGTCTGCCCCATTAGAGGCGCCTTGAGCGCCAAGCAAGTCGCCAGAACCCCCGTCGCCTGCAGTACGAGGAGGTTGACTCCAGAAAGCCCTCTCCTGATCGACTCTCAGCCCCCACCAGAGTGCTCGGTGACTGAGAGTAGGGGGGAAGTGAGGAGGGTAAAACTGGTTGCGCCCAATTATGACCTAATAATAGCAGGTCCACGCCAGAGTGACGAACCCAGGAGGTCCCCGATGCGCGCGACCCACCAAAGTGCGGCCCAACCCAAGTTAACATCGGATTCTACAGCGGATAACCTCTATGGCCCAAGCGCCGTTATCGCCGGAGGACTCTCCGACGATCGACCGTTACCCCCATGACGTCAACCTCGACCCCATAACGGGCGAGCACGTCCCATGAGTGCCGTAAGACTCGCCCCGGGACCAGTCGACGCCGAGGTAATCGCCCTCCAACGAGAAACTCCCGCCAATATAGCGGGAAAGCGTTACTCTACTTCTTACGCCATTCCCTATCAAGGGATGAGGCTCCTACCTCCAGGACAACCCCCTATAAAAGGGAGATCGACAGAGAAGAGAGACACGGTGGTTTATTCTGCCAAACTACTACGCAAGAGGATAGAGCTACTAGTCCTCCACAAAGAGAGAAGAAGGGAGCGACAACCCACACTCTGAGAAAAGTTCCTTCCGACGATCTTACCAGCCAGCGAGTACTCACCGAGTGAGCGCTGGGACTGGCGAGCACTTGTCTGAAAGATCTCCACGGCTCTTCAGCCTTCTACAGCGATATATATCTCTCTCTCTCACTTGCTCTTCTCTATACTTTATTTTTCCGTTGCTGACTTAAGTATCGGAGGGTTATCCCCTGGGGTAACACCCGGGACTCCTTTTGACGCCTCATGTTTCCTAATGTTTGTAGGTCTCCACGGGTGCGAGATGACTTCCCCATTCAATAAATAGAGAAGGTGATACGTGGCATAGAAACTAGATTTCAGCCTCTACACTTCTTGGCGCCATCTGTGGGAACCCGAGCGGAAAGCTATGGCACCCCGTGGAAGCCTCCGCAACGCCAGTCACTGGGGGCACGGTTCCCACCAGGGATCCAACTCCCACCGGGGATCACAGGAAGCCTCTTCTGGCCACCCCCAGTGAGAGGTCACCCCAGGTGACCTAGACGAGATCCGTCAACAGATCCTAGCCCTGACAGAGTTTTGCCAGGAACTTCGGACTCAACGAATGGAACCCTGACGCGCCCTACCCGAACGCGGGGAGGGTGAGGGGGACCTGATGGGGGAAAACCCCCACCGAGCGCGAGAGGTGTCCCGCACCTCGGTTGCGAGGACCCGACGATAGTGCAACACTCTCGCACCAAGGGTGTGCAGTCTGCTTCACTCCAACCCGGAGATGGATCGCTGACTTCAGTGCATCGATGAGATAGAGGACAAAGTCCGATATCTGGACGATGTCCTCCTGGCCGCCAGAAATCGTGGCCTCATCGACGATGACTAGGACTTTCACGCTCCCTTCTCCAGGGAGATCATGGAGGTCCCCATCCCGCCAAAACTCCAGCTGCTGTCTGTTGGTCCTGGCTAGGCGAGCGGACAAGAAGGGGGCGTTGAATTGTCCCCAACTAAAAATAGTAAATTAAAAATTAACTATGCGAAATTAACAATTTTGACAAGATTGAAGGAATTAACCTAGACAGTGTAAGCCAAGCGATAATTTTTTACCCGGTCCGTTAAATCATTCGACCACTTGGTTGCTCCGTTGGTTGGAAAACTTTGCTCGCACTGTTGAGGATCTGACTCTTGCAGATTTAAAACATTTTGATGCGACAAAACTGGATAACGACGACACCAGACGTCGACGGCGATGGCTCTCGTAAATGCCGACGACGCTCGCGAAAGGCTCGATTCCAAGACACGCATCTACTTCAATGGCGCTGTGTGAAAATTGGATCTTCTTGTAGGGTGAACGTGGGTTAATTTCTAAAGGAAAAAAAATGCATTGCATTGTATTCAATTTAGTGTGCAATTTCCTTTCTAAAATCTTCTTGACCCTCCACAGGGGAGGGGGGATCCTCTCAATGCACCTCTTGATAGAAGTCAGTCGGTAAAGTGTGAAGAGAGAGGGTGCTCACATTTTGCAAAAAAATTATTCGTAGAACTAAAAAAAGTTTCATGTGAAGGATCTTTCTACAGATACTTCTCTCTGCTTCCGTTGATAGTTATATTGAGAGTAAAGTTTGTCGATCTGATCGTACCGATAATATCTATCTTTTATTAGTACGATATAATACGATAACATATCGCATCGAATCGTTACGTAAAAAATGAAGACCGTTTCATGTATATCTATAAAAATATGACAAATTTATATGTAGCTCAGTTAATTAGTTAGTGGATGTGTTATTTAAACGAAAAACTTGCTCGTTGCATGCTTCGAACTCTCACCGTCACATATTTGTTAGAGTTTGAAGTCTGAACTCGTCGTCGTACGGCTTTGCACACGGATCGACTTTGTTATCTTTGGTATCTTGACTCACGGCGTCCTAATCTCATTGTATAAAAAAACGTGAACTCTCTCTTTGTACTTGATTTGGGTGTGATCTTTCTAGTGAAAATCATACTGCGGCGCCCCCCTCTCTCCCTCTTCCTCCTACTGTGGTGGATGGTGCTGCTGAAGAGTGGCTGACGTGTGGAGATCGAGAAGGTAAATCCGTCTGATCCTGCTGCTCATGTGGATACATCTAGAGGCTGGACACTTGGACGGCTAGCAGCCCGACGAGCCTCTATTCGATCATCTTTAGGCATCTGGGAATTAATTAATCCCGCAAAGGTATAGAACTGTTCTTCCTAAGCGGGTTCCCTTCGATCCATTTTTCTTAATTTTGATCGCCAGCAACGATCCACTTCTTAGGGTTTCGTTGTTTCCGCTGCACCTCTGATCGAAACCTAACATCATGAAGCCAGTCTACTATGTCAGTCGAGCACTTCGGGGTCTCGAATTTCGGTATTCGCGAATCGAGAAGTTCGCCCTTGCACTCGTTACGACTGCTCGCAAACTACAGCCGTACTTCTTGGCTCACCCTATCATCGTCCTCACCAATCAGCCACTATGACAAATCCTCCAGAACCCTGACGCCTCAGGGAGGCTGATCAAATGGGCCATTAAGCTGGGGGAGTTCGACATCAAGTTTCACCCGAGGACTGCAATCAAGGCGCAGGCCCTTGCCGACTTCGTAGTCGAATGCACCATACCCACCGACGGCCTCCCCGAGCAATCCGTCAGACCCACATGGGAGCTATACGTCGACGGATCATCCTGTGCTGCAGGAAGCGGGGCGGGATTAGTCCTACTCTCGCCAGAAGGGCTTGAGCTTTAGTATGCCTTGCGGTTCAACTTCCCAACCCTAAACAACGTTGCCGAATATGAGGCGCTTCTCTCAGGACTACGCATGGCGAAGCACTTGGGAGTGACCAGTGTGCGCACATACAGTGATTCCATTCTCATCGCCAACCATGTGAGAGGAGAGTTCGAGGCACGTGAGCCATCCATGATTAGGTACCAGGAGCAAGCCAGGGCCGCGGCAGAGGAATTCTCCCACTTTGATGTGGCCCACATCTCGCGGGAGAAAAACGTCTGAGCAGACGCACTGTCTCGACTGGCATCAGCCACCGTGGTCTCCAACTCACGCTCGATCCTGATAGAGGAGTTGTCAGCACCAAGTATAGACGAGTCGGCGCCCCAGGTAAATGCCATCGACCATGAGCCCTCTTGGATGGATCCCCTCCAGGACTTCCTTCTTCGGCAACAGCTCCCGAGCGACCGCGCAGAGGCTCGACGTACGCGGGCGAGAGCAACCCACTTTACTGTCATGGATGGTAGGTTGTATCGCCGCTCCCTCTTAGCCCCGCTATTGAAGTGCTTGTTCCCTACGGAAGCCAACTAGGCCATCCGGGAGATTCACGAAGGGCTCTGTGGAAGCCATATTGGGGGGGCGATCACTCGCGAGGACGCTAATCTGGCATGGGTACTGGTGGCCCACTTTACAGCAAGACTGTCTCAACTATGTCTGAAGGTGCCCTCAATGCCAGAAGTTCTCTCATCTGCACCATCAGCCAGCTACGCAATTATGTGCTTTGAGGGAGGCCAGCCCATTTGCTCGGTGGGGGGTGGACATACTGGGTCCCTTCCCAGAGGCACAAGGAAGGAAGAAGTTCCTCATAGTCAATGACTAACCCATAGACTTATAATTACCTTACAAATGAACCCAATTGACTTAATGATAAAAATATATAAAAAATGTTAGATGTCTTCCTTCGATGTCCCATCAATTATCCCAATGTGGAAAGAACTCGACCCCGTCGAGTAAGGGGTGTGGTTGCTCATGTATCGCTCCTGTGGATCTATAGCACGGCTCGAGTGATCCATGCGTCATCGGACGCTGGTCGTCCTCTCCATCGCATGAGATAGCACGAGTAGGCTCCACTCCTAGTAATAGTCACCTGCTCATCCCGTATATGTTCTATATGCTCACGCTGCTGTGAGAAGGAGGCTAGTGGTGGACACTCAGGGGTGGGGTCACTCTGAAAGGGAGGAGACGGCTCAAAGACTCGCTAGGAATCACCTCTAGGTCACTGTAGGTGACTTGATCCGACACATTGAAGGTAGAGCTTAACTCATATCTCTTAGGCAAGTTCACAATGTACGCATTAGATCCGACTTGCCTCACACATGAAGGGGACCAACACGGCGAGCTTGCAATTATCTTCACGGTTCAAGAGGGAAACCATTCAGGTTCGACATTGATCATGACACATTCATCCACTCGGAACTCACGGTGGTGCCTTGAGCATAAAGCAACTCATTGCATCGTGTATTGCTGGCATTTGACGACGACTATGCAACTCCATATGCACTCGACAAATGTATGTATAGACTCTTAACAAACTGTACAAATAAAGGAAAAGCACACTCTATGTCCTAGACAAGCCTAATGCTATGCAGACCCATACATATGTAATAGTGGACCAGGACATTCGAATGTGTGAATAGCATACACTCGACACAACCGGAGGTTTGCGAATTGGGAGAGCCCTAGACATCCTAGTATGAACCATTCTTGCAATGACTTCCTATTGGACATGAGAGGGTAGGGAGGGCCAGGAGAGCCAAAGTCACCTTCTGCATTACCCCAATGAACGGGCTCTTTGCTACATGTAGGATTACTGTCCTGTAGGCTAGGGGTGTGATAGTGAACTTGTTTGAAGAAATGGAGTGGATATGGTGGGTCAAGAGGCTCACTAGGGAAGGGGTCAAAGAGATCAAAGAATGTGTGACCCCTCACGATGGGTTCCCTCATGACAAGGTCCCATGTTTGGAATTCTTGAAGGTGTAGATGGTCACCTTTATCCATTGTGGTAGATGGGATAATGGTCTCTTGTAGAAGACAAGGTTCCTCCCTCGGGATATGTGGAATGGAGTTAGGCTCAGTCAACATGGGGAGGAATAAAAGAACCTCTGTGGTGACATGACCCGCGGTGCATATGGAGGTAATTGATCCCAAAGCGGGATGCGTGAAGCCATGACCTTTGGGTTGGTCGAAGCCTAGGGCCAACATGTGCGTCAACTTCAACTGCCAATCTAATCCCTAAATAAGGTCTTCCAATGTATCAACATTGTGACAAGACTCGAACGTTGTATGGATGAGTTGACGGGCAATACTTGTAGTGCAGCGTCCATGGGTGGGTAGCAAGGTGCATTAGGGACCAAGCGCTTCTTAAGCCTACTAAGTAGTGGCTCGTCAATGATTATCTCACCCTTTAGAAGCATGAGGGGCTTTGTATGAAGTTCAAAGGGTGAAGACTGTGGTGAAACATCTCTCTCGGATGGGGAGAGGATGTTCTCTATGATGGTGAGAGGACCTGGGGACTCCATAGGTGGCTCCGAGTTGAGACTACTAGTTATGACCTCCTTAGGCTCAGGCAGGAGTCTGTCAATATGAGCTCACATCCTATCCACCGGATCCGAAAAGATTTTTAAGAGCTAAGCAAAGGTGGGGTTTGGAGTAGGGGCATCATGGTGGATTCGCTCATAGTCACTCGCCCTAGGCTTGGGTCTTGTCTCATCTACATGGGGGATCCTTGGCCTCCGACTGTGACCTTCCTGATGGGTGGTTACTGGGTGGGGTCACATGGAGGTGACTGGGTGGGGCAGATAGATCGTTCTAAGCTCCTTCTTCATTTCCCACCATGACTCGATGGGCCATTACCTCCTAATCTCCCTTAAGCATTCAATGCTTCTCCACTTTTCGGTAGCTTCGTACAAAAGCCTTTCTTTGGCAAAATTGACTTGCATGGCATCAGACATGGGGTAGCAATCAAAATATTTGTTCATAGCGGTTTCCAAAAGTAGGTAGTCACTCGGGACTTTGGAGCCATAAAAATTCTAGATTTCAGGCCTACGGAAATGGAGGGGATGGTTGTCAAGCTCATGGGTGTCATGCAACTAGTGATATTACCTGGACGACTGGGAATCCATGAGAAATTGGGGAAGGGGAGACTACATGATGGACATGTGCTGGAGCTAAAGGAATGCGAGATAACTCTAGATTCTAACCAATATCTAGTACGTGGCGGAGATATCAACCTGAAGACCAATCTCACACAAGGAGGCTACCTTCCAAATAGGCTTAACCTATCTTTCCAGTAATGCCTTTTGATATACCGGGTACTGGGATGAAATGATGATAATAACACGAGTATTAAACTTAAATTAAAATCAAATTATAATTGCATACAAATTATAAACATAAAATAAATTACAATAAAAGTTAGAACAGTAAAAAAAGAAATCCTACTTGTAACTAGAAGTGAAGGGTGGAGGGAATAAGAGCTTGCTACGTATCAAGAGAGGAGAGGGGAGCCTCCTATGACCCATGCCTTTCTTTTATAGGTCCAAAGTAGTCTATGTTCCTCCTTGTTTTTCACGTGAACACCCAACTACATCTCTTTTCCATTTTTATTAAGAATCTATGCCCACCTTATATTTTTCTACTCTTTCTCTCTCTTTTTCTCTCTCTCTCCTCCAACGTCGACCGCACCTGCCACCCCTTGCTGCCGAGCCCGCGAGAAGGAGCCCGCTCGCCTCCGCTGACATGCCGATCTTGACCGTCGCGAAGCCGCCCGCGTCCTCTCTCCTTTTCTCTCTCTCCTCCAACGTCGGCCGCACCTGCCACGCCTTGCTGCCGAGCCCGTGAGAAGGAGGCCGCTCGCCTCCGCTGACCTGCCGATGTTGACCGCCGAGAAGTCGCCCCCGTCCTCTCTCTCCTGCGTGTGAAGGCCGGCGCCCGCCTTCGCCTTCGCCTTCGCGTGAACCACGCTTGCCAGCTGGCCTCCTTTCTTCGCGTGAAGCGGCCCTGCCGTTGAAGACCGCCTGCCGACCGTTTGCGTGTTCGCGCGTTTGAAGCCTGATGAAGCCCACCAGCCGACGTGAAGAGCCCGCGTTCGCGTGTTGGCCTCCCAGCGTTCATGTGCTTGCCTCCCCGCCTCCAGCGTTGACTGTGGTCAAAATAATTTAAGATACGTTTGAAAATAATATTAGGGGTGGCCCTCATGGGCTTTAACCGGTGGCTCCTCTGACGCACTTAACCGATGGAGCCTATCCTTACTTAACAGGTGGCCCTCAATCGGTGGGCTCCTGGAGGCCTTTAACCTGTGGGTTCCTAAAAGCCTTTAACCAGTGCCCCTTTTCATGTTTTAACCCCCCTTTTCGTCTGGCTCTGCATCGTGTTCCAGCTCGATCGTTTCGGATGTTGTCGCATCCATGCGCATCCATACTGTTTCGGGACCATCTCAGACTTCTGTGGATGAGTACTTGCCTGACACCCATCCCAGTGTCCGGGTCCAGGGGAGATGCTACCCAAATTTTGCCAGGCCAACACCATGTTAAAGACAAAAGAAAGCAACAAACAAATGAGATATATAATGATAAGAAGCTTCTGGTGACGTAATAGAGAACTGTACTTGAACTCAAAGAGTGCAACTCCTGCCATTCTGACAACACATGAACCGTCAAGGACTGCACAAACCAATTTAAAGCATCATTTGCATGCACGTCACAACTCCAACTCATCTGCAAGAATGGTTGCCTAAACGGACCCCATAATTTCCCTGCACGCTGCATTTCGTGTATGCTTGCATGTCGCGATCCCCCGGTATATAAAATGGTAATCCGCAGAAGTTCGAGTTACGCTCGATTGGAAATTGTCACTATGCATGAGTGAAACACTCCGTCAGGTACCGAGGATCCCCTCTCATGCATGTAATCAGATCCCTACACATTGTGGGAAACTTATTCATGAGGTCACCCCATTGAAATGCATGAGCCCAGTCAGCACCACCTGCAACGAAGCACGATAGCATGGACCCGTTTCCCTCTCCCCCTCCTTTGCTTTGCTACACTGCCTAATGCATGTGCTCACATGACCTTGCATGAATGAAAAGGAAGGCAATTGAGATCAATCTAAAAAAATGATTAAAACAAAAGTGAGCACTCTATTTCAAAAAAATAACGATGAAGCATCGTTGACCATGGGTCGAGTCGACTCCACCTCAGGCGGAGTCGACCCGGCCTTAGGCAAGGGTTGACCTTACCTCAAGCAGAGTCGAACCAGCTCCAGGGAGGGTTGACCCTACCTCTGGCAAAGTCGACCCAGCTCAAGGTAGGGTTGACCCTACCTTAGGCAGAGTCGACTCCACCCTAGGTAGGGCAATGAAATGTACATGGTTTTAAAAAATGTGCAAGAAAGGGAGAATAATAACAATGGTAAAAAGGGGGGCTGCGTGATACAAAAAATGAATGACAAAGAACATGTAAATGGAGTAAAATCTACACTCAAGCGAAACCAAAACTAACAAGTTAAAATGCCCAAACACGCGGCATGCATTTCGGAGATCCTATCTGCCCTGGAGCCTGCGTGAGGGAACGTCGATGATGCCCGTGCAAATCGTGCTTGGACCACGGGGACCACTCCTGTCATGGCCATAGTCATGCACTACTTAGGGCTGATAACTCATTGAATTGGATTCACCCCCTCATTGGGTATTGATCCCATCCTATAGGAAATCAAGCATTAAGTATGTCGTGCTCATGGCATACATTGGCACGTACTCCGTGCCCGTCCCGTGCATTCTGGAGCTGGGTTATCACCCATATACTAAAGAGCCAATACATGGCCAACAGTGAGCTAATTTATTCCGTCATAATCTTCTAGCCAATCCATGCCCATAATAACATCATAGTCAATCAACTATAATGCATACAGTCTAGCAGGCATCTGATGATTCCCGAATACCACAGGGACCTTCTCAAAATAATAAGGAGTAAACATAATCTCACCAATGGGCAACTCCACAATCAACTTACAAGATAATTCTGTAGTCGACTCATCAATACAAGCAACAAAATCTTTAGAAATGAATGAATGAGAAGCACCAGAGTCGAACAAAACATCTGCGACGTGACCATAAATCATAACAGTACCTTCAACTAAATTTGATGCTACCACCTCAGCACGAGTCATATGCATAACCCTTCCTCGAGAGTTCTTCCCACCAGTAGTAGATTGCTACGATGGCACATGTCTCTGCGGTGGCTGCTGCAACTACTGTGATGGTGGAGGTCAGAATTGTTGCGACTGTGGAAACTGAATAGGCTGCCTCAGCCTCAATGGGCAATCACATGCCACATGTCTCACCTGATCACATCGATAACACACCACAGGCATCGTGCACTGCTTGCCCGGATAGCTCTCACCACATCTGGGACATGTTCTTGACTGACTCCCTACTGATCCTTGCGACTGAGAAGGTATAGGTTGTTGCACACTGCAAGCTAAAGCTTACCGATCCTAAGGATTCTTACACTTTCTGAACATCCGCTTCAATTTTGTCTTCAATGATGAAGAGCCACTAGCAGAAGGAATAGAAGATGGCACTCCTGGTGTCAAGCCCCGAGCTTTTAAAATAGCGGAAAGAATTTCGAGAACGTGAATAGTCGGCATGGTAAGTCTCTTACAAGTCAGAAAATCAGAGTGCAAGATAATCAGATAAAGTAATTGCACAAGTAATTCCTCAAAAACTTCCATTTTATTTCATCATTCTAATAATCACAAGTACATAAGATCCTTTGACTTTTATCATCCTGACATCATAGACTCAATAAAATAGAAAATTACAATCAGTCTGGACTAGACATTTGACAACTAAGACTTCACTCGATCCATTTAACCTTCATCCACTCTCGAACCCGCTATTTGTACCTTTCGAATCCGATTCACTTGAATTTCTTGGAAAGATTAAAAAAGTAGGGTAATGAGCACACTTGCCCAGTAGGTATCTTCGCATCAACATGAAGGCAATGCTTAAGTAATTAATATTTTGGCTCTAAATAGAGAAAATATGATAGAACATATGGTGAAAACCAAAGTAACACATGTAACGAGATAAGATCAAGTAAGAAATATACGAGCAGGATAGAGCAAGCACATGTCAAGAATGTAAGTATGACCTTTCATGAATAAGAATGTAACGAGAATGCACTTTTCATAACCATAAATGCTATGCACTAAAAAGTCACTTATCACGCAAGAATGTATTTTCACTAGATTGTCTCGTGATTTTCACTTATTTATAAAGAAAGTACTCTCAGCGCAATGCAACGCCAGTAGCATCATACCCTATGATTTATAGTATATTTCTGACAATCAGTCGAGGGGAATAGCATAGAGCCCTTGGACACAATCAGTACCCGAACTGCATCTTTACGTATCAATCAAGCTAGTTCCATGAGTATAACAATAATTTTGGCCACAAATTCTTGATTTCAAATAACAAGTTCCACGATCAAGTAACCAAGGTATAGAATGTACCAAAATTCATATGAGGTATCAAAGAAGAATTAAGGTACATTATACTACGGCGGCATTCCGATAGCATAATGATACATTCATTAAAGTTCATAACTTAGCCTTAATTTAAACATCATTTTAGACTCCAGATAATCATAAGATCATCTAGGAACTCAAGGAAATCAACCCCAAAGGTCAAACCTCGGGTTAGACAAAATCAGGAATCAAACGGTCGTTTACTGGACCGTTTCATGAACCAAGCGGTCTAGTCCTGGACCGTTAGGCAAGATCATGCGGTCGCGTTATAGACCGTTTATGATGAGTCAAAGATAGAACAAAGGAACTTGACTCAGAGAACATGCGGTTGAAAGGAAGACCGTCTGACAAGAAAAGCGGTCATGGTGACGACCGTTAGGCAGGCCTTAGTGGTCACCATAAAGACCGTTTGAAACTCAAAAACCAGAAAACCTCGATGGTGTAACTGTTAGTATTGGTGTGCTACAAGCCAATTTAGGGTTGGGTAGACCCAATAGTTGTACGATCTTGTTCATTATTAATAAAGTGGTATTTGAGCGTAAATATATGATTATATATTACTTTACGATGTCCCTAGGATATGTGGTTGTAAAGTCAAATTGAGATGGGATCTCGATCATGAGACTAACTTTATATGGACACATACCTTAAACTATTCCTGGTTGGAGGGTAATCACTCGGGAACTTTGATTACCTATTAAACCAGTACACATGATGTGTACGGGACCAGTCTCATGGTCACTGGTGCGGGGCATCAACACATATGTGTAGGTGTACGTCCTGGGAGGAAGTACACTGAACTGATCCGCTATTGGATCTTCAGATGGTTGATTGTGCTAATCTACAATATGATATTGGAATCTACTTGACATATAGTATCAGAAAAATGGAAATCTGACGTCCCTAACAAGAAAGTAAGCACTTCTGTTCTTTACAACCAAACATATTTGACCTTTTAAAAAAATAGAGAAAATTACCTCGATACCCCTAAAATCTTCCGAAACTACCCCTATACCCTCACCTTTATCATATTTACCGCAATACCCCTCAAATCCTTCAACCAGAGCCGCAATACCCCTGGGGTTAAATTCCTTGCAAATGGCAGTAACTCACTCTTGTGAGTTTACCATTTTGCCCCCATTTTTATTGAAAGGATACAGAGAGAGAAAGAGAATGGCCAGCGACTACCCTCTCTGGCACCGACGAGGGGAGGTGTCGGAGGGGGCCCCCCCCTCCGGTGCTGACACCCTCAGCAAGTGCAGAGAGAGAGAGAGAGAGATCACGGGTCTTCACAAATCGAAGTTGGATCTATGAACGAGGGACTGAGATTGCGGGTCGTTCCATCTGTCGGTTGTGTCTAACAGCTCTCCACGAAGTCCTTCCACATTGCCAAGCAATCGGCCGCCTCACCGCCAGCCCTCGCGTCGTTGCCTTGCTCCAGTATCATCCCCCTATCGATCACCAAGGCCTCGATGACCACCAGCAAGGTCCTGGTCTTGATGTTCTTGGAGGCGAAGAGCCCTCAGCCCCCGCCACAGTCCTCTGATTGCCCAATCTCCACAAGGCCGACGTACTCACAAGTTCTGACACGTCCCCCTTGAACATGCTCAGGACCTGCAATATTTGAATCAAAGGAAAATCCAGTAGTATCAGGTCTCAACATTATTTAAGTCCAAGGGAAGTCTAGCACGATCAAAATTCCAAAACTTTTATTGTCGTTTACTGGGCGTCGTCTACTCTCATCGCCTAGTTTGTCCCTCTGGTCACACTTTCTAAGCTTTGTTGTACGTTCTATTTTTGACGATCCTGTCGTACAACTTTATTCTGATAGCTAACTAACATCAAATCTCTCAATGAATCATCTAACTCTTCAACATATCGTTAATCCTTCAATATATCGTCTATCTATTCAATATATCGTCTAATCCTTCAATATATTGTCTATCTATTCAATGTATCGTCTAATAATTCAATATATCGTCTATGTGGAAGACAACAAAAACAATTCGTCTAATGTTTCTGACTTAGATAATATTTCGTCGACTTTTACATCATCTAACTCTCCCATCCACGTCATCGTCTAACTGCTTCCAACTTAGACAATACTTCGTCTACTTTTACATCATCTAATTCTCACGTCCACGTCATCGTCTAACTGCTTTCGACTTAGACGATACTTCGCCTATTTTTATATCATCTAATTCTCCCGTCCATGTCATCGTCTAACTGCTTCCGACTTAGACGATACTCTGTCTACTTTCCTTCAACTTAGGCGGAATATCATCTGTCCCCGTTCTACTTAGGTAGAACATCGTCTATCTCCCTTCGTCTAAGTTCTTACCCTTCCGTCTACTTTTCCCTCTGTCTAGCTATCATCTACCAAGTTGGGGAATTCAACACACACATAAACATAAATAAATTGGTAAATAAAGCTTGGACTTCTTAATCATGAACATTTAATGAAATTTAGCCTTAAATTTTTTGGGATGTTACAGGACCCATTCGGACAGATCAGCTGCCCCCGTCTTTGAGTGAGCCTCCAACCACCGGCACCAATCTAAGAGACAACGGAGGGCCTCCAAGGAAGCGCTATCGCCCGTGAGGGCATGCTGGAGGCACTCCAAGGTGACAACGTAGCGATCAAGGCCGAGCAGCATCTCCGCCTTGCAAACTAGGGTCTTGAGGTGGGAAGGGTCGAGGGCCAGCGCCCTGTCGCAGTCGTCCAAGGCACCATGGAGGTCTCGAAGTGACAGTAGGGCCCCGTTGGAGAGCGCCCAGCAAAGAATCTTCTAGAGCTTGATCTCCCCTGTTGGGTCGCCAAAGGAGGCAAGGGAGGGGAGGTGGCGGAGGCAAAGGGAGATGAACTGCGTGTAGAGGCCAATATACCCATGCCAATCCTGTAACACCCCCCAAAACAGCCACGACCTCCGGCCAACCCCCCGCACCCCCTGCACTCTGGCCCTTATGCACTCACGAGAGAGAGAGAGAGAAAGAGAGAGAGAGTTTTAATCCTGGGTAAGTTAGAGATTGTCACCTCCCTCACTCACCTTCAGTTAACCAAGGTAACGGCCCAGTAACAGTAGGGACACAATGGCTCCGTCTTAAGAATTTGAGGGGTATTACAGTAAATACGATAAATGTGGGAGTATAGGGGTAATTTCGAAAGATTTTAGGGGCATATGGGTAATTTTCCCAAAAAACTATACAGGTTTGGTTCATGCTCTCTCTCTCTCTCTCTCTCTGCCGCCAGAACACACTGCGGGTGCACACACACACACACACACACACACACAGGCCTCCGACCAATCACTGTAACACCCCCCAAAACAGCCACGACCTCCGGCCAACTAGCTCTCATGAGCATTCGATTCTAGATCTGATCTAGAAATCGAAACTTCAGTAATTATCTCTTCTCTGACTTCTTCTCCTCTCTCTGATATTCTGTTTTGTAGTGGCTCTCTCTCACTCTTCTGCGAAGACCTTCACGCTCATAGCTTCTCTTTTTCTTCTCAGATCTTTCCTCTCGAAGTCTTCTTTTCAGAATCCTCACTTCTCATAAGCTCCGATCACTCTTTTACTTCTCTGCACTCTTCTTAACTCGAAGTTTTCTTGATTTCTCTCTCATCCAGTCTCTTCTTCTCTCTCTGTTATATCTTCTTCGAATGAGAGTTTTTCCTTTTATATCTGCGAGCTAATTCTTGTGGTTCCCACAAGATTCCAGTCCAGCACGTGGAGGGAACATTCTCGCCAATAGCTTTTCAGGAAAAAGAAACTAGATGATGTCCATGTGTTAGGTCTGAAGAAGAGATAAGTCCACGTGGCAAATTATCCTGAGGAGCTTTTAAGCCTTCAATCACGTGCCAGCCATCTTAACTTTTAAACCATGTGATCACTTACATCTTTGACACTTTCTGCCATTCAGATGTTCGAGCAAATTGCAGATGTAGTTTGATGTCCTTCATATTGAAGTTCCTGCCAGAGATAATATGGAAGTTCATCATACATCTTATCATCATGTAAATCACAAGTTGCTAAGAGAGATGTCTAGGAGATGCATACCTTTTTAGATTAATAAAGATGGGCTAAGTGCTGTTAAAACATGAAGATCAGACATTATCAAGACATGCAGTATGCAGTGATGTATAAGCAATGATGCGTTCAACAAGTGCATCAACCTGAGACTGCTCAAGGCTGAACGAATGAAGTAAACTAACACTTACTGCATCGACCTATGTGTGACCACAGGTAGACCTGATAGATAAAGTGACAATGAAATACCATGAGAGATTGTAGAGATGCATCTACCTGTTGATCTAGGATAGGTAGCTGCATCGACCTGACAAGGCGATGGCAGCACAACTTGTATTTAAGCATTGACCTGATGAGCGAAGCAAATATGGCTGCATCAACCTAAGTGCAGTGAGTGTTAAATGCACATCGACCTGATAGACCTTAGTCAACATATGTGCATCGACCTGATAGGACTCATTGCAGCTTGCGCATTAACCTGATGGACATAATGCTTTCATGTGCACTGACCTAGTAGACTGAATGCATGTATGTGCATTGACCTTGCTAAACACAAGGCCCTCTAGTGCATCGATCTCATAGACTAATGGATTATACATGCATCGACCTAACAGACTTCATGCGTGTTTGTGCATCAACCTGACAAGCTACAAGCTTGAATGTGCATCGACCTGATTTCAATGCAATGCGTGGCTGCATCGACCTGCATGACTGAATGCCTATATGTGCATCGACCTTATATTCCTGACACTTATGAAGATGAATAGACTTGAAAGACATTCAGGCTTAAGAACGAAAAGGACACTCAAGTAATTATTATTGAAGTAATTTTGTCACAACATGATTCATAGTGTGACATCATCAAAATCAGGGTTCTAACAATCTCCCTCTTTTTGATAATGGCAACTATGAGTCATGTAACCACTTGAGTCATGTATTCAAGTTTCACAAAACATAGACAACAAGTCATTTATTCAAGAGACAAAAATTTCTTTCACTTGAAGAAACAACCACTGTAATCATTCATTGCAACATAGTGTGAATCATTCATTACAAAATATTATAGCACTTGCTGAGAAAGATAAAACAAAGGACACAACCTGCAACACTGCATGCATGACTAAGACACTACAGTATACAATGAACTAGGTGACTGTTTGTAATGGCATATCCTGACATCAGATAACCATCATTCAGAAGATTCTTCCAGCTATTCTTTCAACCTCAGATCTTCTCCCCCTGAGATTCTTCCAGCTGTTCCTGCAACCTCAGATCTTCTCCCCCTTTTTGAAAATTTTAGAAAGTCTTCCAGCTGGTTCTCAGTCCAGAGCAAGCAAGCATCTCAAATAATTACTCAACTCGGCTAACTTCTCATGTCATGACTTCATCAATTCTTCTCTCCCTTTGACATCATCAAAAAAAATTGGGGGTTTGTCTATTGACGTTGTCGTCGAGTAGGTGTTCTGCTAGAGCTTCCAGGTGACCTCAATGGTATAGCCTGTGGAATATTCTGTGGAATTCGGTCAACTTTGGTACCAAACACAGTAAACTTTGCAGTGAATTTCTGATCAGTTTGGTGGACTTGTGCCTGGAGTTCTTTAACTGTTGAGGTCAAATCAACAAACCAATGTTGCAACATACTACACATGTTATCAAGTTGGGCTGTTTGCTGGTGACGAACCTCCTCCATAGAAGTTGAGGTACTTGTAGACTGTGCAGAGAGAATTTCTCTAAAATTCCTACCCAGGTTAAGGACTTCCTCTCCAACTGAATCTATCCTAGCATATACATTTCCTAGCTAAACAATGATACTGTGAGTTCCATCCAATAAACTGGCTAACTTTAGAGAAAATATCTTCTGTTCTTCTCAGATGATCATCTCTTCTTCCCAGAGATTTTTCTATTCTTTCCGAATGTCAAAAGCATGAACAAGCATCTGAGTTGTTTTTAAATGTGTTTTAGAGTAATTCTATCTTAACCTGCTTAGAATAGATCCAACTTGTTCACTTACATGCAGCAATGAATCCATAAAGTCATGTAGGCATTCATCAGATCTCTGTTTATCTCTTACAAAATTCTCCCAGCGACTGTTGGCAGTCTGCTCAACATGTGCAACTCTGACTTCAAGTCTTTCAAGTACCATGTTCAGTTGCATAATGGAAGAATTTACATTCTTAAATTGTGACATCAGAAGTTTCACCAGGGTAGGATGAATTTTAGACACGTTGGGAGTAGAGCTGGGTCCATCTGATGTTGATGCCTGAGTGTGAAAATCAAGTGGAGTGTTTGGCTCTTTTGGAGATAGAGGTGGCTGTATGCCAAAAGCTATCAAAGGTCCATGGTATATGTCCTATGGCACAGTAGGATTTTCTTGTTGTTGTTGGTTCTCTAGTTGCTCTTGCTCTTGTTGTAGCTCTTGCTACTGTTCCGGCTATTCTTCATGTTGCTCCTCTTCCTCCTGCAATTGCTCCTGCTACTGCTGATCTTCTTGTTGCTGTTGGTTTACTTCTACAGGTTGCAAGTTATCTACATTGACTTGGATGCCTTGTTCTTCATGTAGCATTTTCTCCTCTCCCTGCTGCTGACTAGAGTGCGACTGTTCTGCCTGTTCCTGCTGCTGCTGCTGCTGCTCAGGCTGGTCCTGTTCATATTCTTGTACCAGTTGCTCTTGTAGCTATTCTTGTAGCTGCTCTGACTACTACTCTGTCTGTTCTTGATGTAGTTCCAGTTGCTCTTGCTGCTCTACCAACTGCTCTAGCTGCTTCTCTGTCTGTTCTTGCTGCTACTCTGCCTGCTGCTCAACATCTTGTTACTGCTGCTACTGATCTGTTTGCTGTTGCTGCTATTTCATTTGTTGAATTTGCTATTCTTGCTGTTGCTCATGAGCTCTCGCAATGGCTGCTTTAAGCTTCATGAACTTGGTGATAAAGTCCATGTTGTAAACATTCACTTTCAAAATTTCTTTAAATTTCTCATCTTCTAGAGACACCTTCCACTTCTTGAATATAGTAGTTAAATGAGCCGCATATGGTAGATGTCTTCTATCCTCTTTAACACAGCCCATAATTTACATCATAATATCTGGAAGACATACTTTGATATTCTTAAAAATACAGTAGAATAGGAACCTTTGCGTTTCTGCCAGTCTTTCTTTGCCTCCACCTTGTGGAGTTATAGTAGTTGTAAGCATATGATGCAATAATCCTTTTACTGGAGAAAATTTGTTGGCATTGAAATTAGTCAACCGAGTTTGTGTGTGATCATCTGGATCACTCGGCTGGCTTGTCAATATGGTATAGGCTTCAAACTCATCATACTCAAAATTTTTTTCACAAACACCATCCTCAAGTATCCTAAAAATTTAGTGAAGGGAATGTTGAGACAACTCAATCTTCGTCCCTTTAACACATGACCAGAGTTTTGATAAGTCTGGGTCATACCTCACATTTCTATAAAATTCAGTTACTAGCCTCAGATAATAATATCAGTACTTTCCCATGAACTTTTTCCACCCTTGGAATTTAATCATTCCTAACAATTCAAGAAATTCCTCAAGCATCTGGTGGTCGTGAAAATCTACATATCGGGGAAAGATAATCTTAACAGATTCATCTAGTGTCTCTACTTGCACAGATGAAGTGGGTGATCCAACTCCTTCCTCTGCTGTTATCCTCAGTGATTCCTTCTATTCCAGAATTTGGCGCCGCTTTGCCGGTGACTCAGCTATCTTCTCTTTACCCTTGGAGGACTTCGATGTATGTGATTTTAACTTCCCTTTTGAAGCTCCTCTATCATGAATATGCTTAGACCTGACCTCCTTGCAAGGTATTTCAGCTTCACCCCTTGATTGCACATCCACTGGTTGTTGCTCCTCTTGAGCCTTTTGTTTCCCCTTGCTTCTTGTGGCTGGAGACGACATAGTTGGCAAGGGAGCAAGAGACGCACACTAATAGCACGGATTTGAAGAAATACAAGGGGGGTGGAGAGCAAGGATGAAAGACACAGGATCAAGCAGAAAGTAGGTGACCACGAGAGGGCTATGGCATTGGTGCGACGGAGTTGAAACAAAAAAGAGACTCGACCTAGATACGTTGGGTTTCAATGAAGAGGTAGACACATATAATAGGGCAGAGTAAAGCAAAATCTATTCACTTTAACCAATTTCAGAGACATTTACTAAACTGCCCTTCTCTTTAAGATGAATTACCTTTCCTTATAGTTATATGGTTTGCGGCTTATAAAGGTTAAATCTTGATACATGAATGTTCTTAAATTAATCTTTTTTATGCATATTGATGTGCACAAAACTACAATTGCTATGAAAGTACATGCATGAACAAAAACAACACATTGCATATAAATGAACCAAGTACATTGCTGTTTTGCATTTCCATGAGATTACATACGCATGTACACTTCTCCACGATCAGTGGTACTATACGAACATTTGGTTCACCTTGTTATTAATTTGATACTCCTTACACTTGCTTAGCTTACCTTGGAATTCGTGGAATGAATCTCTTGCTATCATTATATTGTTGATTACTACATTAGCTTAACCTTGAAACTCGTGGCCATTAAACGTGGTGGATGTCTAGATTCTTGGGATCTTGGATCCATAAATTGAAATCAATGCCAGGCAAACAAATTGAAGGGCCAGGTCTGGTCCTGGGAGGAGCACCCGAACACTACTAACCCCGGCCCGAGTAATAGGAGGTACGGTTATTCGGACTCCAGAGCGAAGAAGTTACGTGGGTTATGTTGGTCCGAGTGAGTTGGGCATCCTGATAAGTGGGCCCAAAAAAGGGGGTTATCACTCGTTGGGCTAGGTAGGCCTCGATGGGCTATTTGGGCCGTGCGTCTAGTGGGTCACGAATCTATCCCTCTCTAGTATTGTGTCATCCTATATATACATTCTATGTATAAACTTTCCATATATAGTCTCCACACGGCTGTTTAGGCCGTGCATTTATACATACACATGTCCTCTACTGTAGTCATTCCAGTACGTAGATGTTAATGCCAAGATTTCCAATATGCTATCTGTTATGTTGATTAATTCAATGCTAAACCCAATTAAGTAATTTTGTTTGGTTATTATCAAGAGTAGAACCCAAATCACAATGTATACATTGAAGAAATTATATTGCTTACAGAAACCGTAACAATTCATATATCTACGATTTTTAAATTTTAGTTTTATTATTCGTGTAGTGTTTATAATTGAAGGTCTAGGGTGAAAAGTGCGCAGTTACAATCCCCCAGACACAGGTCATGAATCAAACCTGGCGCGCTGATGGGCCAGCTCCAACCATTTGACGTCTACGCAAATATATATCGAGCCAAGAGTTGTTGCCTGTCCTTGTCCAGCACAATGAGTGCACGACCCGAGAGGAGACCAAGTTAGAGGACGGCAAAGATCAGGCCGTCCAATACTCTATATTTGTGTAGGAGTTTTTCTCCTTTTTTTTAACTACTATATATATACACACCTCCCGTACGTCTCTCTGCACTTACTGATGATCAGTTGGCTCCATAGATGCATCGAGAGGATCTCTTCTCCGCTTGTGTTGGGGATCCAAGTTAATTTCAGCAATCTGGAGGCTGTGCTGAAGAGCAAGGCAGATGCCATCACACATGGCACGAGTTTCAGTAACGATGCTAGAACCAGAGCCATAGTAATGAGAAAATGCCATAAGGAGTTGACCTCTATTATCCCCGATGCATCCACCACCTCCACTATGGTGAGGATTTCCCCTACTAGCGCCATCAACATTGAGCAGAATCCCATGAATGGGGGGAATCCATCTGGCCATCTTAATGATGATCGGGGATGAACGAGGGGTCCAATCGAAATTAGAGATGAGTTGGAGTTACTGATCTGTGGGGCGCTGCTTGAAGGTTGTCTTCTCAAGAGCCGTGCTGATGGTACAATGGATACGACAAATGATACCATGAAAAGAGTCACATTGCCCTTTGAAACGCACTTTACACCGTGCCTTCTAGACATCCCACACAATGAGCATGGAGGCATAGATGACAATGAACCCGTGGGGTGTTTGCGAGTTGTGAGTACACGCAATGGCCCATAATCGTTGTGTGATGTGAGAATGAGCTTCAAGGCCATAAACCAGAATAGGAGAAAACTAGTTCTAGAGGGCCATGGCAATATCCCCATGCATGAACAGGTGATCCAGATCTTCAGCAGCTGGAAGGCGACAACAGTTGCAGGCATAAACCATCTGAATGTCGCAATCAGTAATTCTAGAGTCGACAGGGACTGCTCTATGCATAATTCTCTATGTGAACAAGGAAATGCGACGTTGGAAGAGACAGTGCCAGATTACCTTCAGGGGTCTCCTTTGAGTGCTAGAGGGTCGGAGCTGGTTGTATGCAGATTTAACTATGAAGAGGCCAGAGTTAGAGGCTGACCAAATGCAAATATCCTCAAAGTGAGATAGCTGAATCCCATCTAGGTTGATGTTGTCCGTCACCAATGACCTTAGAGGGTGTAAGGTATTAGAGATAACCTCACGAACAGTAGGTGAAGGACCATGATAAGAATCAGGAATTAGTTGCCGCAAGGGATGATTGCCCAACCAAACATCGTTTAGGAAGTCAATCTGAGTACCATCCCCTACAATCCATCTAGTGTTAGTCGCAACCACCTCACGAGCAGCATGAATGGTACTCCTTGGAATGCCGTGCAAGCAGTGGTTTTGGCAAATGGAACCAGGTGCAAGGTAATGTCTGGCATATTCAGCCCATAGAGAAGAACCGCACTGTAAGGACCATACAAGCTTCACGACTAAGGATAGCTGGACGTGCCAAATGCTGCGCACTCCTAAGCCACCTTCAAGAATGGGCCTCTAAATAAAATTCTAGGGCACCCAATGCCTACATTGCCTGCCTTCTAAACTACCCCAAAGAAAGCCAGTGCAAAGGCGCTCAATTCTGGATAGTTCTTTGAACTGCTTTATCTACTTCTTATTCAAATATTTACTACCTTTGATAGACCTGTAGTAGTTTGTTTTAATTCCGCACTAATTTATCTGCTATAGTTCTTTAAATTGGGGTAGATCTATTCACCCCCCCTCTAGATTTATAGTCATCTGTTCCAACAATATTTAATCTCTATAAGCCACAAATCTCATGACTGTAAGGAAGGGCAATTTATCTCTAAGAGAATAGCAGTTTGCTAATTGTCTCTAAAATTGGAAGCATGGAGGGCGACTCTGAAGATGAAGACTTTGGCGATTGTTGGGGTGTCCGGGCTACTTCAGCATAGTAGAATGGGGGACGACTGAGCGAACGACATAAAAGAAATGGGGATGCATGGCGACGGGCTCCCTTTTGACTTCCGGACCGTCGCCAGACCCAGAGGAGGGGATGGTTGAGAGAAGAAGGTATTGAACACCATGGCCTCACCTCACTTTCATCCTCGCTCCTCCTCTCCCACTCCCTCCAAGGGAGTGTTCAAATCTTTCTCCCTCTTCTGTTCTTCTTCTTTTTCTTTGTCATGTTTCTTCTTGCCCTTTCTCTTTGGAGGGTGCTTGTTTTCTATTTTTTCTTTTTTCTTTTTTCTTATCCTTGCTCGCACCACTTAGAGGGTGCTTACTTTCTGTTGGTGGTCGAGCATACCCTCCTTTTTTTCTTTTTCTTCTACTGATACCATATCTTCCAAACTTCCCGATCAGACAAAGTTAGTTGTCCTATTACCCGAGCCAGTTTCCACACAAGGTGGAGTCAGTGGCTCGGTTTGGAGCTGCCGACCTCATGCACATCGAGTTATTAGTTCGTGTTGTCTCAATTTTTTTTATACACATTGTATTGGCTATGGCCTATCTGATGTACAAAGATGTTGATGCAATAAAAAGGAGAGTTACTATCATAATTTGATTCTTACATGTATGGAAGGAGCTCAGAAATAAAACTTTCGCAATGTTGCCACGTTCCAAATCTGAGGGATGGCTGTTCCTTCCATGGTAGATAACCGGTAAGCCCCTTTTTTGAGTGTCTCGACCACTCGGTAGGGGCCTTCCCAGTTAAGGGCTAGCTTCCCCGCCGCCTCCAGTGGTCAAGAGGATTCAGCCTTTCTCAGAACGAAATCTCTCGGTTGGAATTGTCTGTCTTGGACTCTAGCGTTGTAATACCGAGTCATGCACCACTGATATTCCGTTGCTAAGATCCTTGCGATTTCACGTACTTCATCTGCTAGGCTCAAGTTTTCTAATAACTTCTACTCATTTGGCTCGTGCGAGAAGTTGATAACTCGAAAGGAGGGGCTGTCGATCTCCAAGGGAATCATGGCCTCTGTGCTATTCACCAGTTGGAAAGGAGTTTCACCGGTAGCAACTCTTGGAGTAGTTCGGTACGATCATAGTATGCTAGGCAATTCCTCGAGCCAATTACCCTTGGCCTTCCAGAGCCTGGTCTTGATGCCTTTAAGGATAGTTTTGTTGGCATTTTCGACCAACCCGTTAGCTTGGGGGTGGGCTACCAAAGTGACATAGTTGTAAATGTGTAGGTCGGCACACTTATTCTTAAAATAAGTGGAGTCAAATTGCCTACCATTATTGCTCGTGATCACCTGGGGGATGCCAAAATGATAAATGATCGATCTTCAAATGAAACTCCAAATTACTGTTTCTTTGATTTTGGCGGTGGCCTCAGTCTCGATCCATTTGGAGAAATAGTCGATGGCGATGATGATGAACTTCTTCTGAGCTTGTGCCATGGGAAATGGGTCTAGGATGTCAATTCCCCATCGAGCGAAGGGATAAGGCTCGGTTAGAGTCATGAGTTCCTAGGCAGGTTGGTGGACTAGGTGGTCGAACCACTAGCATCGATCGCATCTCCTAACATAAGTAGAGTAATGGCGCTGAAGAGTGGGCCACCAGCAGTCTTGTCATAGCAGGATCCTTGCAATTGACTGTCCCCCTTGGTGCACGCCGCAGATGCCTTCGTGTACCTCTTCAATTGCTCGACGAGCTTCTTGGGCATCAAGACACTTGAGGAGGGTACCAGCAAAAGACCTTCAGTATAGGGTTTCATCCAAGAGGATGAAATGTCAAGCTTGATACTTCAGTCTTCGAGCTTCCCGAGGGTCAGCAGGCTCTTGGGAGTCTCGAAGCCAAGATATATATGGAGTCCGCCAGTCACTAGGTGATACTTGCACAATGGTCACGAGCTCGGTTTCTATGCTCGGTCGTTCTAATTCCTCAAGGAGGACCGACCGGGTGCCTTCTGGGCTGATGGAGGAGGCCAAGCGAGGGAGGGCATCCACTCAGGAATTTTCTTCCCAAGCTATCCAGATTACCTAAAAGCTCCCAATTAATTAGGCTATTTCCTTCACCAGCTGAAGGTACTTGATCATTTGCGTCTCCTGAGCTTCGTAGTCCCCGTTGATCTGACTTGCGACTAATTGGGAGTCGGTGTGAATTCTGACTCACTCGGCTCCCAAGTGACGTGCCATCCTGGCTCTAGAGATGAGAGCCCCATACTCGGAGATGTTGTTGGACGCCGGGAAGCTAAATTTTAGGGCGTATTGTAGCTCTACTCCTTCTGGGGATCTAAGGAGGATACTGGCACCGCAGCCAACTGAGTTGGAGGATCCATCAACGAATAGGTCCCGAGCAGGGCTAGATGTTGACAGGGAGGTTTCCTCGATCAGGATAGTGCTCTCTGTAATGAATTCTGCGAGGGCCTATCCCTTGATGGCCGTGCAAGGGCGAAGGGGGTGATCATTCTGAAGAATAAACTATGACAAATAAAACTTATCATCCAGATTCTGCATTTTTAGTCACTTGGTAGGAAATTTTTATCATTTCATAGTGGTCCGCCTTGCTACCATTCCATGGTGCCACATGTAAGTGCTAGTAAGCACAGAGTGATAAAAAGGTGAAAAAAAGGTTATTTGCCAAAGGTAAAAGAAAAACAAAAAAAGGTTATAGTTCCCACTATCAGTGTCACGACTCCAACGCAAAGAACAAGTATCCAGATTCCCCGTATTTAAAAGCACTATGCCATCACAATTTGTATGCTGAGAGTTTCACCTTATTTAAAAAAATTCAGGGGCCCTAAAACTTGTTTGAACACACAACGACCAGCAACATCAGGTACATATTGGAGAGGGCTACAGGCCTCATCCTGAGATAAAAACTAGACAATACACATTCCTACTGCAGCGTTGTTACTTTGCATCTGCCTAACATAGGTCAACGACAATGGCGATGTATGGTACTATCACCTAAAAGGAACGCAAAAGCCGCAATTCAACAACAAAAGCCCCAAAATGAAGAAGAATCATGCACTTGGAGAATGATTTGCATTAAGGGGTTAACCAGGCATATAACCCAGAGTGTATTCTTTTTTTTTGCCAATGCCCATTTACATGATATCGTCTCCAAGCCTGTCTCCCGAGTCAGTCACATTTGATGTTCCCATAAATCCATCTCACAAACAGGGAAGAACCCAGATAACCCACAGCACCTGAACAAATGAAGAAACATGTTACTGCCGGGGACAAAATGGAGCAGTGTCTAGATGTATGACTTCAAAATATTACAAAAGAAACAAAAATGACGTAAAAAAGCTCACCAGAAAGAATCCCTAAGCCCAGACAAAACATTAAAGTGTAACCAAGGTAGAAGCTTGTCTGGAAAAAGCCCGACATCTTTGTCTTCATGTAGTAGTAGTATATGGAGTAAAGGTAGGCATAGGCCGCCGTGGAGGCAGCAGAAAAGAAGGAAGTCCATTGCCAGTGGTAGTTTTCAGCATTCAACAAGAAATAAGTGCCCACGATTGTCACACAGATAGTGACAACTATGAGGATGAGGAAAACCAACAGCATGAAACCATACACATAATACACCTGAACAAATACAAAAGCGGCAGAGATGTCACAAGAATTAAACAACACAAAGTGAAGATGACATACCGACCACAGAGTTACTTACAAACAGTGCAGAGTGACAAATACAAGGAAAAGTAGTATCTAGTTCTTTTTGTGCACCTTGTAATTCCAAAATGATGTGAAGACAAAGTACATCTCAATGAAGATGCTACCAAAGGGAAGCAGTCCGCCCATCAGTGAGACTACAGATGGTGTTAAGTACCATTTCTTTTCAGGAATGGGGCGAGGAATGGTCTTCACACGGCAAGGATTGTTTGGAGAACCACTCCAGTTTCTGCCCACAACAGTCCCAAGGAGTGCAAGAGGGAATGAGATGAAAGCCCAAATTATGAACACGACCAGCATTGTTCCAAACGGAATAGCTGCCAGTGACCCATAGAAGATAGCCACCGTGTTCAATACGAATCCAATACCAAAGCACATAAATGGGAAGAGTGATGCTGTCAAGACCATTGTCTTTATCCAGTTTTTACCTAAACAAATTGAACAAAATCTCATTAAGAACACAAACTGAGCATATAATATTCAAAAAGATGAACCCTTGCAGTCACCCAACACACTGGCATGTTAAAGCACCTTGTTTAAGCATATTTCAAAGTGGAAAGGAACAAAATCCTCCATTTCATTATCCAGATCTTACAACCAAAATGGAAAGGATCAATCCATTTCAGTTTCCCTTTCAATTTAAAAATACCACATAGTATGTTCAGAGATTAAAACTTATCAAACTGAGCTAATAAAGAGTTCAGCTTATTACAACCAACAAAAAGGGAAAAAAGGAAGGAATTATGCAGGTTCATACCACCATTATGTGAGTAAAGCCCACCACTAACATAGCCAGAGATGAACGAAGTAGGAGCATAACACACAATGAAAGTTGTGATGATTTCTCCTCATCCAGACAATGAGAAAAAATATTAGATCATGGATGGAATTTAAGAGTGGACATAGTTTACACAGTCCAAAGTAAAAACAAAATCATTAACATTTGGGCAAATCATGGTTCACATTGAGAAATCACATCATAGGGAATGCAAGTGTGAGAGTCAAGCCCCCTTATGCATGATGCTTTTACAAGGTTAAAACCATTAAGCAACGTGGGAATGAAACAACGAAGGTTTAAGATCATAATATGCAATGGAGTAGGCAAATTGTTATATCCATCCCCTAAATGAATGTCTTCACTACTATGTAAATTGAATCTACTTGTTAGAAGAATTAATTAGTCTTCATGCATGGACAAATAGTAGCTAGAATGAAAGTTCATTTGAATATACGGAGGATAAAGTTATAAAAATGTATTGTACAAGGGATAATGGATAACCCATGATAATAATTGTTCGACGGAAATTCAAGTTGGAGATCGTTGCAAGACGAACTTTTGGGAGGACCCTTGGATAAACAACAGGCCTCTCAAGGATGACTTCCCAAATCTCTTTGGAATTGTATGCAGGAAGGGAGATAGTATAAGCGCTTTATGGTCTCATTCTGAACAGTAACCAGGATGGAACATAGAATTTCAGAGAAACTTGAGCTAGGTGGAGTGGCAGGAATTCTTGTGGTTCTCTCACATGTTGGACAGTACACTTGTTACCTGGGGAGCCAGAGATATCAGAAGATGGAAACGGGATAAATCAGGTACATTCACTGTTAGATCAGCCACTCAGTTTTTGGCTTAAGGGGGACGGAAAGTCTCTTGATGCAAGCAGTTGTGGAATAATAAACACCCCATAAAAATCAGAATTTTCCTTTGGAAGATTGTTTGGGGGAGAATTGCAACATCTGATAGAGTGCATAGGTTCAAACCTGATATCAAACTTTCGTGTGTTTTCTGTGGATGCTATCATGAGTCTCTGGATCATCTTTTCATAAATTGTGGCATTATTCAGTCTGTTTGGCATCAATTTTTCAAGGCTTTAGCTCTTAACAAGATGATGGGTTCTCACATGGAAGTCTGGATGAGAGACTGGATGAAAATCAACCCAGTTCATGAAGAGAAGGATCTATGGTCGCAATGTCTTACAGCTATGCTATGGTCAATTTGGAGAGAAAGGAATAGTAGAATCTTCAGAGAAGAGTTCAAGCACCCTTCTTATATCATATTGAATTGTATCAAATGCCTTCATGAATGGCATTTTAGAGTGGGAGGGTCCTATATCTAGTAATCTTCTCTTTTATTCCAAGACCAAAGTGGCCGAACCGTCCTGGTCAAGGCTAGTATTGGCATGTACCAGACGGTATTGCAGACCATGATTCCAGGTTGCACCTGGGGGACAATACACCTCCCACCTTCAATAAGTCGATGACACTATTCTTTTCTTGGCAGAGGGTGAGGAGCAATTGTATACCATTAGAATGATGTGAGAGTATGTTCAGGAGGTTAGTGGCATCAAAGTGAATTTTGACAAGAGATAAGTTCCGGGAGTGAATATGGAGCAAAGAGCCGTCAGGAGAGCTATTGCTATTCTAGGCTGTTAGGTTGGTGCATTCCCCATCACCTACTTGAGACTTCCTTTGACTCCTACTTTAAGGTGCAGGGACTTACAAGATGTAGTGCAGAGATTTCATTCCAAACTAGCAAGATGCAAAGGGAAGTTACTCTCATATGGGGGGCAGTTGGTCCTTTGTAATTCCATCCTCGACATTCTCCCTACTTACTTTCTGTCGACTTTCCCGATCCCTATATTCGTGGCAAGGAAGCTTGAGTCTATTCTGACAAGATTTTTCTAACATGGTAGTGGCGAGTGTGATAGAGGTTGGCATGACGTTGCTTGGGGGAGAATTTGTAAAAGCAAGGAAGTGGGAGGGCTGGATATCAAGAACATCGAGGATTTCAATCTCGTTTTGTTGAGCAAATAGCTATAAAGGCTTGGCAGAGTGGGAGAGGACCTATGGTCTACAGTCATATAATAAAGATACTACAATAGAGCAAGAGTATAGGATATTCCCATTCCCCCGCAGCTCTATCTTGAAGAGCATAGACATTTTAAGGGCTGTAGTTAGAGTGAATATGGGTAATGGCCAGAAATGCCATTTTTGGAAAGACAGATGGTGCACTAACAGTCCTCTTAAAGAGAGATTTCCCCACCTGTACACAGTTTCTTCGGAGCCCTTGGCAGTGGTGGCTCAAGTTTTCGAGGGACAAGCGAGTGGGGGAAGTTGGACTCCCATATTTAGAAGACACGTGCAGGAGGAGGAGATTGAACTGCTTAGGATCTTGCTCTCCTTGCTCCAAGAGCACGCCATAGATGCAAGCAAGGGAGATGAACGGAGTTGGAGATGGGGCAAGGATGGGTACTTCTTAGTCAAATCGACTTACCAGGTCATTGTAGATGGCGGGATGTGGTGTCCTTTGGTGAGGCAAATTTGGGAACCGAAGAGCCCTCTCAAAGTTAAGGTGCTGCTGTGGAGGATTTCTCATGGGGGGTTGTCAACTGGTGACAGACATGGTACCTTTATAGACGATATTCAAACTGTTTGCTGTCTGTGTGGGGAGGAGGAGGAAAATATTGATCACTTGTTCATCGGCTGTCAAGCTCAAGAGGTTCGTCTCCGTATGTTGAACAACGTTCAGTGTGCCTTGCAGCTTACATAGATTGCTTGACAGCTGTTGAGGGAGTGGTCCCTCGAGGGTGATAGGTGCATTTGGTGGCTCATCCTCCATGCCACATTGTAGGCCATCTGAGGGGAGAGAAGTAGTAGAATTTTTAGAAAGGAGGCATCGAGTTCAGAGAGGATTGGGAATTTTATGAGGGCTAGAGTCAGAGATTGGGCTAATTTTTTTTTGTAATGTAGATACACACTTTCTATTTTGGGTTTGGTGGGGTTCTAGTGTGTGTCACATCTTCTTTACAAGAGTCGACAATAGGGAAGCAGGCTACAAGAGCTGATAGTACGGAAGCGGGCTGAGTAGGCCGAAGGGTAGCGGGAAAGCAGGCTACAAGAGCCAATAACAGGGAAGCAGGCTACAAGAGCCAATAATAGGGAAACGGGCTACAAGAGCAGATAATAGGGAAACAGGCCGAGCATGCCAAAGGTAGTGGGAAAGCAGGTTACAAGAGCCGATAACAGGGAAGCAGGCTACAAGAGCCGATAACAGGGAAGTGGGGTACAAGAGTCGATAATAGGGAAGCGGGCCAAGTAGGCCAAAGGTAGTGGGAAAGCAAGTTACAAGAGCCGATAACAGGGAAGCAGGCTACAAGAGCTGATAACATGGAAGCGGGCCGAGTAGGCCGATAACAGGGAAGCGAGCCGAGGAGGCCGAAGGGCAGCGAGAAAGCAGGCTACAAGAGCCGATAATAGAGAAGCAAGCTACAAGTGCCGATAACAGGAAAGCAGACTATGAGAGTCGATAGTAGGGAAGCGGGCCGAGCAGGCCGAAGGTAGTGGAAAGCAGGCCACAAGAGCAAATAACAGGGAAGCGGGCTACAAGAGCCAACAACAGGGAAGCGGGCTACAAGAGTCGATAACAGGGAAGCGGGTCGAGCAGGCTAAAGGTAGTGGGAAAGCAGGTTACAAGAGCCGAAGGGATTGGAAGTAGGCTGAGTAAGCCAAATGGCTATTGGAAGCAGGCTGTGAAGGTCGAAGATATAGTGGAAGCAGGCCGTAAAGGCCAAAGGTATTGGACAACAGGCTACAAAAGCCAAGGGATATTAGAAGTAGGTCGTAAAGGCCGAAGTTATTTTCTTTTACAGCTCCAACGGGCCCTTGTCACGCCCTAAATAGCTTCACAGGTTCAGCAGGGCTTGGATATGCCGAGATGACTTTGCAGCTTGAGGTGCCCCCAGATCGGGGGGCCGTTTCTTGCTTCAATGCCCCCAGACTGGGGTGAATAAGTAGAGGGGCTAGGAACGCCCTTCAGTGTCGACGTTACTCCAACTGATGTGGGGAGGCCCTACTGACCGTTATCTTAAAGGCATGCATTTGATGAGGGTGCGGTGGGTCCACCTTATATTCGCACATTTGTAATTTGCCTCTGTTGATCAGGCCTTCTATGATATCTTTGACTACGAAGCAGTCTTCAATAGGGTGCCTAAACCCTCTATGATAAAGGCAAAACTGGGGGTCGACTTTTCTTCCAACTTCATTTGGTCTCTTGGGCTCTGAGAGCACCAACTTGCCATATTTGCAGGCCCATTTGAAGAGGATCTGAGTCTTGTCCTTTGGAAAGGAGTATGGCTACATCATCTTACCCCTTAGTGAAGAGAGTCACTCGAGGGGCTTAGCAAAGGAGGAGCCAGTCAGCTCTTTTAGTTTCTTCTGTAGTTGCTCAGAGGCTTCGACGTCAACGGGGTTTATTTCCTCCTGTGCCGGTGACTCACCAACAAGCTCATTTTCATGACTTGGAGTAGCAGCAACCGAGCAATGCTTCGCTAGGATGGCTTCAACATCGGTTGCGAGATCACCCAACTGCTTGAAAGATTTTATTTCGATGCCAATTACCCTCAGCAGGTTGTGCGTCTTCATACTACGTTTGCATATTTGGATAGCATCCCCATGGTCAGGCGGGTGTGTACATCTCACACTGGGACTCCTCCATCGTCAAATATATTTTGAAGCGGACTTGTCATTCCTCTGCTCGGTCGTGTATAGTGCCACCTTAGTGATTTTCCCTTCAGCTAGCTTCATTTTGGCAGCACACTCCACCCTTAGCTCATTTATCACTGCTGGGGTTGTGAAGCTGAGGTCTAAGTCAGTTGGCCGTGGAAGCAGGGCCATGAATGGCATGGCACAAGGTATGGTAGTTGCCTCCTAACATGCCTGGGGAACTGGGATGCAGGCGGAAGGTGCAAGTGGAAGCTGCTGAGGGGGGGGGGCCTGCATGATCATGTGCTATTTGGGGCCAAGTTGGCCGTGGTGAGGTTCTGACTGGCTCAATGCCACTATGCGAAGCCTCAGATGACGTCTTGACCGCCCCGGGTATAGCAAGGTATAAACCCATTCTGTTTAGTTCTCTTCTCAGCGCTTCAGTCTCTTGAAGCTTGTGATACAGCTCTGCAACCATGTTAGGGCCAGGTTGGAGAGAGTGTGTTTCTTCAATTTCTTCTTCAGCAGCTTGGCTCATGCTGGGTAAGGAAGACAATGTGTTATAGGGGAGAACAATGCTCCCTCCTTCATTCTTCAGATTCTTCTTTCTATTCCCCTCTACGGCCAGCATCTGCCCTATTGAACCTTAAAGGGGGAGACTCTTGGATCTCTACTGTTTTGCTCCTACTGTTTTGGTGATGTCATACACTAACTGTCAACTCTTCATTTGATCTGCCATTTAATAACCATTATTTTATGTGCCTTATCTGAGGATGACTTGCAGTAAAATCCAATTGTGTGTTCATCAGTGTGCATATTGTGTATTTGGTCTTTGCAATTTCCATAGAGCTACATTTTGTTATGTGTTTTAAGTTTTTCTGATTTCTTCATTTTATCTTTGAACACCTGTCTTCGCAAGCTGTGTGTCAGCAGTTGTGGCAAGCTATAAAGCCCAGCGGCAGAGGAGGATTCCTCTGGTAGCAAGCTGTGAAGCTCAGCAGTTATAGGAAAAAATTTTCCCAATGCTGTGGATCAGCAGTAAGCCACACTCGGGTTAAGTGTGGGGTGGATGTAGGCTTGCGCCAAACCACCTAAAAATTTCATGTGCCACGTGTGATTGCCTTGCGTTCTTTGATTATCTGCTTGGGTGTATTGTGCTCGCATCTTTGCTTCAACTGTGCTCGTTCGATCGTATAGGATCAGTTCATGTTCCTTTTATTCACTCTCTTCCATATACTGATCCTATCTCTATAGTAGATAGCTTTTCTACTCCACACCTTCTATCTGTTGTAGTTAAGTTTTTTTTTAGGGTTAAAGTTTTTAGAGGGTAGATCTATTCACCTCCCTCTCTAGATCTTAGTGTCCATCTAGCTATCCCTTTGTGGTGTCTTAACATACCACCGAGTCTTTCATCTAAATCCCCTATTTTGGGTATTTATCTCGAATTTATCTCCAGAAGTTTCCTGCACTCCTATTTAGACTGCCCAGTTCGCAGTGTGCGACGAGGGGCTCTTCTTTAGTTCGAGGGGAAGCCATGCTACGACGCCGACTTAGTTCTTTGACCCTGGCCTGAAGAGGAAAGTATTGGCTACGTTTTCCATCATTCAGGGCTTCTTTTCATTATTTCTTTTCTTAGTTATTCCCCTTTACTTTTCGCAAATCATCACAATCTGCACTTTTCCTCATTTTGCATGCACGTTTCCCGCAGTTATACTGAGTGTTATTTCCTCCTCTTTGCTCTATTCTCATCACAATACGTACACCTATTATTTTGTCCCATTTACAGGGGTTAAAAATCTCCCCCCGGTGCATTGTTCCCCCTTTATTTCATGCTACTTTACACATACAGGATAGATTCTACACGTGTTTCTAATGGGTTTTTCTCCTTTGTCTTTGTCTTTGTTTTGTAGGAAAGCAAGAGAACTTGAGGCCCTCTTCTTCTAGCCGGCTGGAAGGTGAGGAGGTGCAACCCACGCCGTTCCCCACACCCCATTGTCAAGTGCGATCAAGTCTTGGTGGTCTCTTCTTTGGCCACATTTTCTTCATCCTTTTCCAAGGTACGTGGTGCCGTTGCATCCATTTCCCAATCCCTTTGGCATTGTCATCCCTTGGCGATGATCATGGTTAGTATCTCTTATCTCTTATCACCCCTTTGTTCACACTATTTCATGCTCATGTGCATATATTTATTTGTTTGGGGAGGGTAGATAAATCATCTACAAGCAGACCTCGACTGAAGGTCCAAGCCGAATAGTAGTGGGTTGTGTAAGCTGACAATAATGGGATAACAAGCCATGTAGGCCGAAAATGGTGGGATAGCGGGCTGTGAAAGCCAAAAGGTAGTAGGAAAGCGGGCTGCGAAAGTCGACAGATAGCAAGGGAATCAGACTATGAAAGCTAAAAGATAGCAAAGAAATAGGCTACGAAAGCCAAAAGGTAGCATGGAAAGCAGGCTATGAAAGCCAAAAGATAGTAGGATAGCAGGCCGCAAGAGCCAGAGATAGTAGTAATAGCAGACCTGTGGGAGCCAGAGATAGTGGGATAACAGGCTATAAAAGTCAGGATAGCAGGCTGCAGGAGTCAAGATAGCAGGCTGCAGGAGCTAGGATAGCGAGATAGTAGACTATAAAAGCCAGGATAGTAGGCTGTAAAAGCCAGGATGGATAGCAGGTTGTAAAAGCCAGGATAGCGGGATAGTAGGCTATAAAAGTCAGGATAGCAGGCTGTAAAAGCCAAGATAGCAGGATAGCAAGCTATAAAAGCCAGGATAGCAGGCTGTAGAAACCAAGATAGCAGGATAGCATGCTATAAAGCCAGGATAGCAAGCTATAAAGCCAGGATAGCAGGCTACAGAAGTCAGAAATAGCAGAATAGGGGGCTACGAGAGCCAGAGATAGTAGGCTACAAGAGCCAGAGATAGCAGAATAGCAGGCTACTATGGCCATAGATAGCAGAATAGCAGGCTACGAGAGCCAGAAATAGTGGAATAGAAGGCTACGAGAGCCAGAGATAACAGGCTACAAGAGCCAGAAATAACATAATAGTAGGCTATTATAGCCAGAGATAGCAGGCTGAAAGAGCCAGAGATAGTGAAATAGCAATCTACGAGAGCCAGAGATAACAGGCTAAGCCAGAGGTAGCAGGCTACACGAGTCAAAAATCACAGAATAGCAGGCTACGAGAGCCAGAGATAGCGGGCTACAAGGGCAAAAAATAACAGAATAGCAGGTTGTAAAAGCCAGGATAGCTGGGATAGCAGGCTACAAGTGACGCGGGACGAGCTATCAGACGCCCTAGGACCTGTGCGACAACAAGCACGACTTGAACCAAGGACCCGAGCAATAGCGGACTGACCAGTTTTTGCCCCAATCAGAAGTCCAGTTTAGGGGACAAAAAAGGGAGACGGGCTTCACAATTATCTGGTGAACGGAGAGCAAATGCTTGTAAGACGCGTAATGCTTGCAATCACATAATCTTGGAATACTCGGTGTGCAAATTCTCTCTCGGTCAACCTTTTGTTCCTTGTCCTATGTCGCTACCAACATCACCCATTGCAAAATCTCTCTGGGTCAACGTTTAGTCTTAATGTTTCCACAGAGGGTGGACTGAAGATCAGAACTGCAGGCAAAGGGAGCAATTATGCGTGGCATGTGAGAACACCATTTCCAGTAGGAGCACTCCAGCTCTAAAAGATGGTTTCCATTCCTTTTTCCTCGCCCACATATGACTCTCCACACAACGGCAATAATAATTATCTTCTGTTTCTGTTCTTCCTTTTATCCTCTTCCTTCTAATCGACAAGAATGAGAAACAGTTGTATAAAGCAGAGCACACCATCGCAAATGACATTTTGAAACATAAACCTGGTCATGACTCGTGAGTAGACGAGATAAAGCTCGCTCGTTATGGTCAATGCCCAAGGCAAGATTACGGGTGTGACAAGGCTGGGAAGGTACGAATGGAAAGCCCAACAGAAACAGCAATGCATAAAGATTTCCAGATAAAAGCTTCACAGCATATCAAATTGTTCAGGAATATGCAATCAAAATACCATGGTACGTGAGCAACCAACTTACTTCTGGATGTCTTCTCCGACCTCCATTCTCATGAAATTTCCTATCCTAACGCAATGAACCCACCTCTTTGGACAGATCATTCAGTACCGACTGCAAACATTGCACAGATAGCATCAGCAATACGTTGAGCTGGCTTAAAATTAGATATTATTACGTGGTGAACTGACAGAAGGCAAACAATTCTTGACAGCCAGTGGTGAAAGCAAAGCCAACAAAATTGGATCTAAAGCTACTAAAGCAATGCATGAGAAGACAGTGTCGACATGAGGATCAAATCAGCAGGGGAACGACATGTCACAAACCTTGGTATTCACGCTATCATTAACAACAAACTTCTGTTCCAGAAGCACTACTTCTTCAAAGTATTTTCTTAGACGACCCTCAACCATTTTCTCAATGGCCAGTTGAGATTTTCCAGTGCTTTCTGCCTGAGATGCAAGGCGTAATGAAAATTGAAAAATCAAAATCCAAGAAAATTTTCATAAAGCACTAGAACAGCAAATTATGCATCCCAAACATAGACTGCTCGTGTACAAGCATAAACAAGTGCAAAATGAGTTGTGTTCTTGGTCACACTCCTTTTTCTTTAAAAAGATAAAACAGATTCCCCAAATTTCTTTTAATGAACACTCAGCAAAATATAACCATTAACTGTAACAATGTAACATGTACCAGCCTACAAGGTAAATACAAAATGCTACTGCCATAATCATTAGGAGTTGAAAATGCAAAAAGTGAAAGAATAAGTTGAAAGAGTACCTGAGATTTGAGAATGTCACGCTCACTCTCTATAGCTTCAGACGAAACAAGTTCTTTTGATAAAAATAGTGGCTTGGCTGCTACTATGTGCATTCCCAGTGATGCGCCAACCCGCTGTAAAGCATCAAGTGCAATGCTGTTGTCTTCTACTTCTAGGGTTAGCAGTCCAGCAATGCGACCCAAGCCTATCAAAACAACAAATGTATCATTAGAGACCACCCACAGCAATCAACGCGTGCATCCATGCATCATATGGTTCAAAGGACAAGATTTTAGTCAAACTTTCACCACATCATTAATAAATGGACATTTCCTGTTAAGCATGTCCACAAACTTCGAAAAATTTTCTTGTTGGAATTTTGCACCATATGCCCACCCTGGAATCAGGAAGATTCTGAACCTTGCCCATTTTCACAGGGGGATGGATTGATGGTGCCTTACAGGCTTTAAAGCTCAGCTACACATAATCAAATGCTCTTCAAAATATTCTAGAGCTGAACATTTAATACATGAGTGCAATGCAGGAACAATTAGCCTAGACCTCTTATACAGAAAACTAGTGAAGTGCACATGTACACCACCATACAAAACCAAGAATTAGCAGCTCGATGCATCTGTGCAACTATTTACGGTATAGCAAATGCAATTCCAGATGTACTCAAGAAGTGGCACAGTTGGTAAAGGCCCTCAATGTACACCCAAGTGACCAAGGTTCATATTCCACAGGAGTCGGGTATACAAAGAATTTATCAGAAGGGATCTATAAAAGATTAGTAGAGTAGGACTTCCAACCAACAAAAAAAAAGGCAATTCCAGATCATTCCCAGTCGCAAGCTTGGTATATCTTTGAGGTTCTATCTAAAGCGGATCAGGATACCAACAAGGCCCGCATAGGAGCTCCAACAGCTATTTCTGCTACAGCGCATGATGTAATTAAAATTTACTGCCGCCTGGCCTGATGTGAGGGAGAAGCAAGCGCATGCCTTCCCCAACACAGAAACAGAGAAGCAGAAACAGTGGGCAACCGTTTTGCCTATGGTTTAGGCGGGCTGGGCGCTAGGGAGAAGTGGGGGCGGTCCCCACCCTATAAAATCCCTATTTTTATCTTTTTTCCTCCTAAATTAACTAAGAAGAAAAGGACAATTGCTGGGAGGATACGTAGAGACTTGTGAGCGTGTTGACTGCCGAGGACCTCGTCGTGTGGACGTTCTTTGTGACTTCTTCCACAAACGGGTACGGTGAACGGACCTTGAATCACGAAACTGGGAATTTGCTTGAATTGGAACTGGGGAGGACCGTCAGGCCTCCGTGCTGGGAAGAGGGCGCAGCCCCCAGGGAGTTCGGGCTCTAGGCAGGCCGCAACCCGGAGGGATGGCCCCCGGGGGTCTTGTCTCGTCTTCTGGGAATGTCCTTTGGGGGACACTAGGCTCCGGGGTGCTTGGATAGGCCCGTGGGGGCCATTGTTCTTTGAGTCGTAGTCACCGCTAGCAAGGTGTTCAGGCGAATACCCGACACACCCCGGGTTGTTGAACGGATTGGGTAGTTGGCCGAGAGGTCCCAAGGTGGGCCTTGGGCTGAGGATGGGAGCTCATGGGAGTTAGGGAGAGGCACTTTAGGCACACGGGTCGTGCCTCAAGCTTCGTGCCGTGTTGCACGGCGGGTTGGCGGGGTGGCCTTGGGTTGGCCCGAGAGCTAAAGATAGGTGGCTCGTCACCACGTGTCTGAGGGTCGAGGGTGGCCCCGGATTGTTGGTGGGTCGTTGTAGGACCCAATTAGCGTGCTGGAACCACTGGGCGGCCCGCGGTTTGACGTAGGAGGGCTGGACTATCCGCGCCCACAAGGTGTTCGGGAAAATGCCGAACACGCGTGTGTAAGCCGTATACGCGTGTGGCGGGCCTCCAAGGCCCGTGGTTGACTTGATTAGGTCTCCCTTTGACCTTGGAGGGTTGGAAGAAAGTGTCTCAGGATGGGCCCTCGGCCCTTTCACTAGGCGCCACGTGGCATGGCTTAGAGTCGGAGCGCCCGGGTTGGCCCGGGCGGCCATGTGGCTACGGGCAAAGGCCCGCAGGTGAGTGGCCGGGATTAGTCCCGGCTAATTGCTTACGTAGCCGCTTGTCACGACAAGTTGATCAGGGCCCTTGGAGAGACCCACAGAGTTATAGAAATGGCCGGGTAGTTCGTGCCTTAAAGGTGTTGGGGAAAATTCCCGAACCCCTATTTCTTGGCATTTTGTTGGGAAATCGTCCGGGTTCAACACCGTGACACACGAGGTCCACTCCGGACTGTGTAGGGCTCATCAAACACGAGGTCCACTTCGTACATTGGCCCACCATGTACGAAGATTGCAACCAATACGCTCGTATATGCCACCAATGCAAAGCATTCGGGCCAGTGCCTCGGTGGCTGCCCAATCCACTCCTCCCAACTGTGCCAACTTGGCAGTTTGCGGAATGGGGCATGGACATTGTGGGACCATTCCCACCATCATCTCAAGGCCACTAGTTCATACTGGCCGCCACTGATTACTTCTCCAGATGGGCAGAAACCGTCCCGCTACGGGAAGTTACAGGAGAGATAGTTGCCCGCTTTGTGAGGCACTACATTATGTATAGATTCTGCACCCCCAGTCGGATTATATTTGATAATGGGACGCCATTCAGGAACAAAACTGTTTCTGTCTTGGCGGCTAAATTTCATATTGACTGGAGGATATCATTGGTCTACAATCCCCAAGTCAATGGGTTGGCCGAGGCCTTCAATAAGACCCTTTGTAAGTTGCTGTCCAAGATAGTAGGTGGCCGTAAACAAGATTGGGGTAAGAAGGTCCATGAAGCCCTATGGGCCTACCAGATTATTTATAGAACCGCTACGGGTTGTTCCCCATTCTCTTTGGTCTATGGAGCCAAAGCAGTGGTCCCTGTGGAGATCGAGCTGGCATCTTATCGCGTTGCTGTGCACGTCGGACTGCCAGGACAAGACCAATCCGAAACAGACAGAAGGCTTGAGGAGTTGTCCAACCTAGAGGGTGGAAGGCTCAAAGCCTATCAACACTTACAAGTGTACTAAGCCCGCATGGCACGTGCCTATGATAAGTTGGTCAAGCAAAGAGCGTTCAAGAAAGGCGACCTCGTCATGATTAACGAAAAGGAGGTTCTAGCGGGAAGATCCTACGGCAAACTCCAACCTAATTGGCGAGGATCTTACGTCATCCAAAAGGTCTATGAAGGAGGGGCCTATACGGTCGTCGACCACAAGGGGAATATTCTTTTCCCTCCTCTCAATGGCAAGCACATGAAGCTTTATCACGCGCCACCGCAAGAGTTTCTCTAGCAGTCCTCACAGGACATACCCGTCCCTAGTGAGGGTTCCAGTTAAAAAAAAATGGGGTTAAAAATATTGATACCCCGGCGGACTTAGTCAACCTGCAAGGGTTGGCTGAGGGCAAAAAAGTCATAGACCCGGCTGAGGTGAAAACCCAAAAGGGCGCCTCAGGCAAAAATAGGCAATCCCTCGGTGTGAAAACCTGCAAGGGCGCACCGGAAAAAGCTAAAGGGGGACAACCTCAGCGAAAACCCGAAAGGGCGATGAGGTTGATAATGTGAAAAATTTTTTCCTCTCTAAGCTTACCTTCTGGGTGGCTCCAGCATATGGATGTCATGCCTCTCATGTCATTCTATGACACCCAGCCCCACCGGGGTGTCCCGACATTGTTACATTCTTTCCCACCGGGACCATCAGTATTGCCATTTTCAATAGATTTGACATTTTATGTCCCTTCGGGCTGTCAAGTCTATCCACTTCCTTTTGGGAGCTGACTCATACGCCCCTTGGCACGTTAGCCCTACTCATCTTTCGGACTTCACGAGGTTCGGATCTCATGCCTTTTCGGGCTATCCAATCCGCCCCTCTAGTCCCACCGGGCTCGGCCTATGCATGCCCCTCTCGGGCTACCGACCCACTTCGCCCATAGGTTTCAGGGTTTAACTCATGTGTCTCCTTCTGACTGTTAAATCCGCTTACCTTTTTGTCCCACCGGGTTCGGCCTATGCACGTCCCTCTCGGGCTGCCAACCCATCTCTTGCCTATCGGCTTGCGGGTTTGACTCTCACGTCTCACTAGAGCTATCAAATCCATCCTTTCCTTCCTTTGGGTTCGGCCTATGCACGTCCCTCTCGGGCTGCCAACCCATCTCTTGCCTATCGGCTTGCGGGTTTTACTCTCACGTCCCACTAGGGCTGTCAAATCCATCCTTTCTTTCCTTTGGGTTCATCCTATGCACGTCCCTCTCGAGCTGCCAACCCATCTCTTGCCTATCGGCTTGCGGGTTTTACTCTCACGTCCCACTAGGGCTGTCAAATCCATCATTTCCTTTCTTTGGGTTCATCCTATGCACGTCCCTCTCGAGCTGCCAACCCATCTCTTGTCTATCGGCTTGCGGGTTTGACTCTCACGTCCCACTAGGGCTGTCAAATCCATCCTTTCCTTCTTTTGGGTCTGGCCTATGTACGTCCTTTTTGGGCTGCCAACCCATCTCTTGCCTATCGACATTCGGATTTGACTCTCACGTCCCACTAAGGCTGTCAAATCTACCATTTCCTTCATGTAGGTCTGGTCTATGTACGTCCCTCTCGGGCTGCCAACCCATCTCTTGCCTATCGGCTTTCGGATTGGACTCTCACGTCCCACTAGGGCTGTCAAATCCATCATTTCCTTCTCCGGGTCTGGCCTATGTATGTCTCTTTAGGGCTGCCAACCCATCTTGCCTATCGACTTTCGGGTTCGACTCTTACGTCCCACTAGGGCTGGCAAACCCACCCCTTTTCATCCCACTAGGTTTGGCATCTGCATACCCCTTTCGGGTTGTCAACCCATCTCACCTCCTGGCTTCAGACTTGGCTCGCATGTCCCACCGGAATTGTTAAGTTCATTCCTTTATCCCCGGGCTTGGCCTATGCATGCCTTTCTCAGACTGCCAACCCTATTTGCCTATTGGCTCACGGATTTGATTCATATGCTCACCTGGGCTGTCAAATTCCCTCCTTTATCCCACTGGGCTTGGCCTATGTATGTCTCTTTCGGGCTGCCAACCCATTTCACCTATCAGCTTCCAGGTTTAACTCACATGTTCCTTTCAGACCGTTAAACCTACTTACTTGCTGTCCCAATCGGGCTTGGCCTATGCACGCCCTTCTCTGGTGGCCAACCCGTTCAACCTATCGGCTTTTGGGTTTGACTAAGCGCGTCTCACTAGGACAGCCAAAACCACCCACTTGTCCCACCTATGCGGCACATACGTCCTCCGGGAGTGCCACACCCTCTCTGCCTTTTGGCATTATAGGTATTAAAAAAAATGGGGTTAAAAATATTGATGTCCCAGCGGACTTGGTTGTTTCCATTAGGGGATCAATCAAGGGCAAAAAAGCTTTAACCCGACTAAGGTGAAAACCTGAAAGGTCGTCTTAGGCAAAAATGGGTACCCCTCAGTGTGAAAGTCCGCAAGAGCGCATTGGAAAAAGCTAAAGGGGGCCAGTCCTGGCGAAAACCCGAAAGGGCGGTAGGGTTGGTAAAGTGAAAAAAAAAGAAGAAAAAAGAAAAGAGCATACGTGTAAGAGGATAGAAGTAAACACTGCTAAGTTCTGTCCTTTATTCATCAATTTCGTCAATGGAGCTCGAGATAAGCCCTCGGGGGTAACTCAAAAAAAAAAGGGGGGCGCGAGGGCCCTATGTACAAGAAGGTGTCAAAGCCCATCAGACATCAGACTCGGCGACTCGCTCCTCCTCAGGTCGGCAAGGCAAGCCTCCCTCTGAAGAGCCTCCTCCTGAAGTCCCTCTAGTCTGCGGCAGAGAGCCTCTACCTCGGCCTGTGTACTGCCGCACGCTAGCTCAGCCTCCTGAAGCCTCCTCTGTAGCTCCTCTACTCGGAGAGAAGCCCTCCTGCTATGCTCGCGAGCATCCTTGACCTCAACACCGAGCTCAACCTGGGTGGCTCGAAGCCCGCGGAGCTCCTCCTCCTCTTGCTGGATCTGCAGCTAGGTCCTCCGCCTCCGCTCCTGGACAACGTGAAGGCGTGCGAACTCACTCCATACCACTGCCAGCCTCACCGCCCATGCATCTCTGGGGAGACCCAACATGTGGTAGCTCCTGGTGAAGGCTTCCAGGTCACCCCTCAAAGCCTCTACAGCCGGCAAGGGGTCAACCTAGATCAACTGGTCAAGACCCTGGAGAAGCTGGTCAGCCATGGTGGCATTCAATGCCATCCCAAGCGCATGGGTATCTGGCCAATCAACTCCGAGATCAGCGAAGTCTGTGGGCGCCTTTAGAGCCTCTCCCTCGGAAGCTACGATCAAAAGAAAGTGGAATAAGTGCTTGTTCACAATTGAAAGGACATGCACGGAAAGCCATGAAAGAGACCATATGATCTCCGTTCTCTCTCCTCTCTTCCCCTCTGCTCTGGCAACAGATGGAGGAGGCTCAAGGACGATGTGGAGGCGCTATGGAGACGACCAGGAGCATGATGGTGCAAGGATCAGGGCGTGGCGTTGGCGCGATCCCATTTGTGGATTCAAAGTGCCGACGGGGTTCGTGTGATGGTTTCGGTGTGGATTCAACATTTTCAACGTGCCAGATCATCGGAGGAGGTAGGGGGATGGATGCTCTACCTCATTCCTACATTTCCTTACGATTGCATGCCGTTTAGCGCGAGTTTGAGCGGGTTTTCCTATTTTTGGGTGAAAATGTATGTTTTCGGGGTGTGAGATGAAATCACCATTCTAAGTGATGGTTTTCGATTTAAATGGTAGAATGTGAACCCCTGACTTGTCGGGATTCGATTGCCATCAGTTTGACTGCATTTGGTTACGATTTGGGGCTAGTATGAGGCCGGATGCCCACGTGGGTCATTTTAGGCTTGATTTGAGGAAATCGCCCGTTTTGTGGCCATTTTGTAGTTTGTTTGGTCCCCTCCGGCTTGTGGAAGGCCTGTAGTGAACTTGTGATTGTTTCCCCATCATTCTGGGATAATTGGGGTTTGGAACGATTAAGTTTTCCCCGATTTTATAGTTTTCAGACCGAAGGTAAGTCGCGGTCGTTCTAGTGACAGCGACCTCCTAATAGCGATTAGTAGGTGACCGTGTTTTACTTCTGGTTGTAGTAGTGGTCAGAAGGACACTGTATTCTGTGTCAGCGGTCCGTTAGTGTCCACATTCTATTTTGCGTATATCGGTTGGTAGTCACGATCTCGCGACTGGCCGCCTCTTGTGGTAGAGGTCAGGCGAGAATCGCCTCTTGGTTGGGTCAAGCATTTGGGTGAACGCAGTCGTTCACTTGACTGCGCTCTGGCAGTTGTGGACATCCAAGGACTGCATTCTTGCCATACCTATTTTGGGTGTTCTTTTCACATTGATTTGGCTTCCGATCGATTTGGGTTCGACCCCTTGGTTAGCCCATGGTTCCATGGATGTCTTGGCCGTCCTGTGAGGGCTGTGACTATGCTGTTTTGAGAATTGTCTTGAGAGTTGTCACGGTCTTTGGTCAATCTAGTTGTGATCTAGTGGTTGACTTTTGACCCCGTGAGTGTCTCAGTTTTCCCGTGGGGATCGAGACTGTGTTTCGGACGCATGGAGGTATCGTGTTACCTTGGTTCGCATGTCCATATCGTTTGAGGGCTCGATTGACCCCACATATTCCATGTTTTCTCGTTATGTGGAATTGTGAGTCCGATGAGTGGCCTAGGGGCCCAGGACTTATGTTTCGCCATCATTTTTAACCTAGGGACTAGGCTAATTTGATGACATGTCACCATATTGTACGATGGTCTTGGCATGAGTTGTGTGACTCAAGGATCATTATGTTAGTAGGTCTAGTTGACTATCCTGAGTCTGGCGGCTATGTGCTGCCTTGTATCCGGTGGTACATGCGATAGGTACATGCGTGGCCTGCGCATACTTCGGTGTTTTCTTTAGAGAGACTCTGTGTCTAGTGAGCCTCCACTAATCATAGCGTGACGACACTTCATGTCGGCCCACCTGGAGTGGTGGCGGGGTAGCTCCCAGTAGAGATGATTTTTAGGCTGGTGGTCGAGGGCCCCTTTGCCTTGCTGTTAGAGTCCAACGGGAGGGAAAACTAGCTAGAGGCCTGGCTCAAGACATTGAGGTTGTGTGTGCACACGTGGTCGAGGATGTTGGACCCACGGTGACGAGCGTGACTCAGGCTATTTGCTCGTTACTTGGTACTTGGTTCCTGTTACGGTGTCTCAGTTACCGCGTTCGAGGTGAGTGGGAGACACCCGAGGCATAGTGTAAGACGTCAGTGGAGGCATCTAGCCTTGCTTCTATTAAGGAGGTACTTCTGTTACGTGACACATGATTCGTGGCTTATGTGGTTCTCATGGAGCGTAAGTCTCTTGACTTACGATCTTGTCTCGTGTTTTGAGTTCGAATTTTCATCTATATGGATGTGGTTCTTCAGGTAGTCCGTGTCCAGCTTTACCCGTGGTCAGTGTAGAGTACACGATGGGGAGGTCGTGTATGTGTTAGTGCTTTTACACCATGTGGTCTTGAGTTGGGCTCTTGTCTTTAAGTATGAGCCTGCACGACTAAGATGTCATGACGTGTTTTGGCAATCTAATGTAGCTAGAGTTTCATTGTATCAGTTCGGTGATTCCTGACCGTGAGTACGGGAGCTTGTGTTTCGCACCGATTGGAGTAGCTTGTGGCTCAGCCGTAGTTTCCCTACCGTTGTCGTTACGCTTTTACTTTTGTTGTTGTTGTTGTTACTCCTGTTACTATTCCTGTTGTTGTTACTATTGTTTACCACTGTTGTTTCGTGGTGGGGCTCCGTGGGACCCCCACTGAGTCAGTGAGACAAGGCTCACCCCTGACTTTTCAGGTGTAGCGGTGCTCCTTCCTTGTGATTTGGAGGTACGATACATGGTTCTACAGTTGACCATATGAACAGTAATTTTGTTATTTTTTCTATTATTTTTATTATTTTTAAAATATCTAAAAACGATCTTCTTCAGATCGTTTATGTCAAAAAATGGTGTTTGGAAGACCGTTTATCCATTTCTTGTGCCAAAAGTCCCCCGGTCATATAGGTCTCTGTTCTTCATGATAAAAATGATTTGGGGAGAACTGTTTATGACTAAAAATAGTCTATCGTGCGACCGCTTATATAATAGAGAGTCCAAAAGTTCCTGAACTCCATTTTCTTCATCGCCGGACTCTAAGGTCGAACCTGTGCAACTGGACCTCCTTGTTTGGGCTCTATCTTCTAGAATACTCCACCAAATGGTGTCCCGTTTATTTCTGTCTCTTTCCCTTTGTATTATCTTCAGTTTGATCCATAGGGCACAAATTTTCATGCACCAGATCTCCTGGAATCTTAGCCGCAATATCAAGTTTTATTCTTTTTGTACCACAAAAATCTGTGCAGATTAGGTTCCAGAGCCTTCTTGCAAGAGCCATAACTTACACATCCTTCAACCAAAAAGAGTCCCATTTTCTCCTACGTCTTATCTTGACTATTATCTCGAGAATGATCTAGAGATCTCGAGATTTGATGGACTCTATCTCCTAGAATCTTGGCAGAAAGTTAGGGATTTCACCACTTCTCTATAAATAAGTGCCCAATTCGCATGAGCGACAGGGGCCTCTTCTTCGACCTGGGGCGAAGTCACGCTGGATCGTCCACTCAACCCTTCAACCCCAGGCTGTTGAGGGAAGTATTAGCTTTAATTTGGTTCCTCATTTGCTTCATTTCATCATCATTTGCCCTCCTAACTTCGCTCATACTTTTCGCAAATCATCACAAGTTCTTGAACCTGTGCAACGGGGCGGCCTTTGTTGGCTCAGGACGGAGTCATCTGTCATCCTCTGCGTCCTCCATTTGTCCCATCCTGAAGAGGGGAGTATCTGCTTCATTTCTCATCTCTCTGAGCTCTCTTTCTTCACTCCTAGGCTTAGTTCTCTCCCTCTACTTTTCACAAATCGTCACAGTTTTACACAGTTGCTGCACGTTCATGCATTTTTCTCCATTTTGTACAACATTTTTATCCCTCCTCCTTTAATCAAATTTCGTGATTTCAAATCCTATGCATGCACAACACTCCCACCTTTCTTTTGCACCCATTTATAGGGGTTAAAAACCCTCTCCCGGTGTGTTCTCCCCCTTTCTTTCATGCTATTTTATCATTTCGGGGCACATACTACACTTTCATGATCTAATGGGTGTTCTTTTATTTTTGTCGCTTTGTTTTGCAGGAGATTGTCAATATGAACGTGAGGCCCTCTTCCTCTAGCCAGCTGGAAGGAGAGGAGGTCCGATCTCACTAGTTTCCCACACCCTTCTTTAAGCCGCGATCACGTTGTAGCGGCTAGCCTTTGGGCTGCATCTTCTTCCTCATTTCCAAGGTATACGGCACCATCTTCATCAGTTCTTCATCCTTTTTGGTGCTGTAGGACTTTGGTGGCGATCACGGTTAGGTTTTTCTATTCTTCATCGCCCTTAGCCCTTCATTGTTTATCTTTCATGTTTTGCATGTACATGTTTATGTTTACATAGTTTGAGGGTGGAGTAGATTAATCTATTTACAATTTTTTGAAATTTGGATGTAGATATATTTTCCTACCTTCTTTTAACCCTCTTTTAATCCCTCTGCTATGTCAATATAAGAAACAAATGAAATGCCAACTAGTAAAGGGATAAAAGGATGTGAATGTGTGTGTGTGATCACCACCAAGGTGCCGAATGTGATAGACACACCGTACTTTGGAAAGAGAAGGGAGACACTCACCTGTTACCAGCACTGCGGAGATAAGCGGCCCAGGAAGAATCGCCCTTAAAATGCGTGGTCGATCGACAGACAGCTCGCCGGTGCTGAGAAGGAACGCGAGACGAAGACGTGTGGACAGAAGAATGGCTTAGAAGCAGCTGCAAGAGGACAAAGAACGGCGACAGTAAGGCCGCCCTTACCTTCAAACGGATAGCAGAGAACCGTGCACAGCCACCACACCTTAAGTTGAAGGTCCTGAACCTCCACCCCTTCCAGCCGGCCAGAAAGGATGGGCCTCGTGCTTGAACGTTGCTGACCTGCAAAATAAAGTGTAGAACACAAAGAAAGGCCCAAATTAGAACTATGAAGTGTAGGAACTATAAAGGAACATGTAAAATAGAGAAATTAGCATGGAATGGAGGATACCTGGGGGTTTTTAAACCCCTAAGGGCGTCAAAAACAATAGGAGGGTGTGCGTAATGAAGTGTGATGATGAAAGACGTGAAGAAGATGAAGAGAAATGAAGCATGCAAATGAAAAAGCTAATGGTGAGACCGTTAAACTAAGAACTCAAAAAGATGTTACTCCCTGAACCAGAGGCCCGGATGGACGTAGAAGGCCTCCCTCCCTGACTGTGGGTCACTCTAAGATTCTACAGAGCTTCGTTGTTGACCATAAATGTAAAGAGTGCATGGAGATGTAGGAATAGAAAAATTGAGAAGAGATTTCTCTCTGTTTCTTTTGCAAAGTGTTTGGAGAGTGATCGTAGAGGGTAAAGAGTGCATGGAAATGTAGGAATAGAAAAATTGAGAAGAGATTTCTCTCTTTTTCTCTCCTTTCTTGTTAGAAATTTTGTGAACGTGAGTGTGTGGAGAGCTCTTTCCTCTTCGGGTTGTGGAGAAATATCTCGTTATGTTTGTGACTGTGTATATTGGCCCCTCTCTAGGTCCAACGATGGCATATTTATACGGGGAGTCGGGTGTGTTTGATACAGCACTGGCGCCATTCGTGGAGTGGTGTTTTACTTGATCGTGAGGATCTCTCGTCATCTTCTCGTCCATTCCTAACGAGAATATCTTGAGATGGACATCTTGACGACGTGGATGCAATCCAGCTCTTGTTGTGACAATACTTGTGACATAAATTCCAATGTTCACCTGTTGAGGAGTTTCGCGGTGTTCAGAATACACGTTCATGAATATTTCGTTCGAGAATTAGAGGAGTTTTTGTGGGCTGAAAAAGTTTTTGTGGGTCTTAATTGGACCATGTCGATTGGGCCTCCAGTGGGACCGGGTGATTCGTTATGGGTTTGGTCATCCCAAGTTGTAATGGACCTGATGTTGTCAGGTTGCACTGGGACTTGACGAGAGTTTTCCTTCTTAATTTATATTTGAAACTCTTAATTTATAGTTAAATTTGTGAATGTGTGTGTGCGTGCACCCGCGTGTCGTTAAGAGTGTGTGTGTGGTAATCTTAGTATGTAGTTAAATTTGTGATTTTGCGTGCGTGCGTGCGTGCGTGCGTAAGTCAACGGTCAGTATTAAATCTATTATGATAATATGGTGTAGACGTATGTCCAGCATCCGTTGCGATGGAAGTGAGAATTACATGCTGTCGTGCCCCGTCATGTTATGATGTCTGTTCGGATGCGCCCTCACTACGGCTCCGTTTAACCCTGGGTGGATCCAATGGCCGGATCTAAAGAGGATTACTTGAGATCCGCGAGTCCGATCGGAGCTTGTAACCCATTTAAAAAAAGCAGGTGTGCTGCTGGCAAATTAATTAATACCACAAACCTACATAATTACCAATTTACCATGTTACCATTCCAAGACACAGTGGGAGTGGGATGAACTCAAACACGCTCTCTGCAACGCCCAGGCGCCGCATGAGATTGACGAGGAGGGACGCCTTCCCATGACCCATCCATCTTCTTCTTCTTCGTCCCCAAGTTAAACCATAGGGTTTCCACACTCTCCCCCCCCCCAAGAGAGAGAGGGAGGGGAAGCAGAGAGAAAAGAGAGAACAAAGATGGAGAGAGAGAGAGGAGTGGGAGGAGGAGGTGGACTTAGATTTGTTGTCGTCATCCACCTCACAAATCGGTGGCGGGGAGCACGCCGGCCAGTCGATCGACGTGTCGTAGCACGCCGTTGCACACGCGGAGACACCCGCCGATCTGAGAATACGACTCGACTCCGTCGGGTTGCTCAACGTGGCATAGAGGAAGGTTGGTTGGATGGCCTATATATTTAGCATAAACTGTCCATATATTTCTATATGTATATGGTTTTATCTAGGTTTCTATCCGGAGTTCGAACTCAATTAATTACAAAGTTAATTAAGGACACGGGGACGCAACGGGCTAGATCATGGTTGTATCGATACCATTGTGATTAAGGCCCTATAGAGCCCGTTAACGTTAATTAGCAATTCAATTCTGTTTGCATGCACCATGACTTTGCATTGTTTAACCGTGTATATAATCAAATGATTTAAGACCCCGATGTTCCACTTGATGTTACTATGATCGACGTGTGCTGTGACTGATTTATTTTCCAAGAAGCTATCATGACCACGCATATAACTTAAAAGAAAAATACAATAACGTATATGATCGTGATTTATAATTAATTTTGTAAAATATGATCTGACAGTTATAAAAATATACGAACACGTAATGTTGTTAAGTTAATATTTAAGAAAAATGAAGCACGCTCATCATGTGAAAGCCAGCATGTGAATCTGCCAGAGGTAACCCCTAATATGACACTGAACGAGCACCCAACCCAGTGGCGGGGAAGCGAACATGCACGGCGTCAAGGTTCCTCCGTAAGTTGGGGTGTGTGCGGTACGATAACTGGTCGGCAGCGTTAGACCACACCAACCTCACATGCCAATGGTGATGGTGGTTGTTAAATTGAGATTAAGTTGTCCTCAAGAAATGGTTTGGGTTGCCAAGTTTAATAAGTCAAAGTCCGAAAGTGATAAGTATGATAAACTAGGACCCCAGTGGGGGTTGGCAAAAAAAAACAGGGGGTGGTGGCAGAGGGCGGGTTTTGTGAACCCGGGTGGCTCACGGTCACTTATATGTTCTTGCACCACTTCACTAGAATCTCTGTTATAAAAGAATTATTATCATTATCATTATTATTATCATCATTAGAGTCTTACCCTAATTATTTAGAGTCAGTGACATGTATCTGTTCTACAGCTAGCAAGGATTTTTTTATATCCATTTATCCTATTTTACCTTTTCCCCCATTTTTTAATTCAAAATTTTGTTCAATTTCCATCTCCCTGAACCTATTTTCTCTCCCAGATCCATATCTATTAACATAACGAAGCCAAATTCACCAGTCTAACACTAAACATCAGATACTTGTAATTTTCTGTCCTCCGGTCGAGACAACATTTTCTCAGAACTACCATGTTAGTTTTCACCCCCTCAGTGGATAGGGAAGTCCAATTATAGGACGACTTATGGCATGAGCATGTTTTACTTCATGTTTGTTTGAGATTGGATATATGCAAATGGTACTAATTAAATAAATAATCATTTCAACAACATATTTTGCCAGTTCAGTTCACATAATCTATTACTAATAATATCACTTGAAGAAGCTATGACAGTAGCCTGGACACCTTAGTACAATCTTACTTCTACCAGCCATTTTCAAGGAGTCATCATTTGTTTTGGGGAGCTTCCCAAATCAATGGTTCTATGTTAATGCTGCAACTTCTCCACTCTTCATTAAAATGCCCAATTGCCATAACACATGGTCTTCAGCAAGAAGGCTATGAAAACTATTTCCCCAAGCATCAATATGAAAATAGATATACAAGCACATACGATACAAGGATACATGAACAAGAGACCATAATCTGATTCAACCAGATGAAGCTAAGCCTCAACTACAATCTTTTGATTTTCTAACAGAATACCTCATTCCATGCACATAGGACCAAAGATCTGACAAGATAACAATGTCCATGATCTATAAAAATGAGGAAGGCTCCGATACCTGATGCATTGCTCTGGATATGCCTCCATCCTTTTCTTGAATTTGAGGTAGGTCCTATCAGCACCTAAACTTTTATCATACTCATAGCTTTCTGCTTCCCATTTGTCATCATCAGCAGAATCAGCAGGAAGACTTTGGTCATCTTTGATGGAAAGTGAGGCATATTGGTTTTGAATATTGATAAGATTATCTATGGATCTCTCTTCCTCATTATAGATATAAAAACAAGGGAGCACTGCGAAGTAAACATAAAATAACAAAACCATAGATGAGAAGAATAAGCCATCATGATACGGTTACAAGCAACTTAACAATTCCAGTGCCGTAGATGACATGGTCACTGCAGAGGAGATTTGAAATGAAACTATCCAGAAATTTCCAGTGAAAGGATATAATCACACTTAATTTTCTCGTATACAAAAGGTACAATTCCCATATCAGAGCTGCAGTAATGGCAAATGCATGCTGGCAGTAGAAAAAAAGAGGCAGCTACATTCTACACATAAGGCTTGAAACCATTCGTCTTCATGAACTTTATGTTTTTTCAAGGTCAGACGTGGCATGGCACCAAGATAAGCAGGTAAATATGCCAACATCTAATTGACTACAATAGTGCCGCTATTAGTGCAGAGCTGAACTAAAAAATTTCTGACACCAGCATGTGACGAAAATAGTAATAATAATAATAATAATAATAGTAATAATTTGCATTCTACCTGCAATGCTGGAATCATTTAGTTTTGGCTTCATTTCAAAATCCTTTGCAACAACTGCTGAACACGTGGGTTCATTCTGTTTCTTGGCAGAAGAAGCTAGAGAAGCAGCTTCAGAAATGGCTCTACTCAACACCTGCAGATTCATATCGTCGTCACCTCCATCACTTTGTTCTGCAGAACCCTGCATCCATGCATCCGTTATCCACCAGTTGTTAACACTTGAAGTAGAGTTTGAAGGTTCTGCAGGTAACTTCTCTTCCCGATGGCTGGCACTTGATTGATGACCATTTCTACATTTCTGAACCCGAAGAATTCTCCAACTAGAAATATAGCCAGTCAGGCAGTAAAACAACATTAGGCAAGGACACACTGGGATGACAGAAGGCCCAAAGGAGAGAAAGAACATCCACAACTCTTGTAAAAAAGCGAACATCTGTAACTCTTGTAAAATAAATGACAAGAACACACCCGTCAGAGCTGCTTGCACACTTTAACATTGGGCAGCCAAGAACATAGAGTGTGCGCTCTTCAACTTCAACATTGCCAGACGAAATGGGGGCATAAACCTATAAAACAAGATGAGAAAAGAAGAGTCAAGTTAGCAATCCAGCAGGAACCCACATCAACCTCTGAGGTTCCTCAAACTAGTGGTTAAGACATGCCTGAGCGACAAGATAGAGCCTTCCACCACACAAACCACACTTGAGCAAGTCAGGATTGATATCCGGGGTAGGCCAGTCCTAGGATCGAAAGAAAATCCAAGAACGAGTCAGTATAACACCCTCGGAAAGGAAAGAATAAAAGCCCATGAGTGCATGACTCTCTCAGGCATTCTGTCAATCAACTTACAGGCACCCCCCCAACCTTCGTCGTGTAATGATCCGCAGCTTCGTCGTCATCCTCCGCCCATGGGCCCGGCATGCCCAAGGTCACCTTCCCCATCTTTCCTATCCTCGAATGCCTGAACTTCAAACAACAAATAACCATACAAATGATGAGCCGTTAAAACAATGGACCTGAGATTACAAAGTCTGAGAAGACTCATGTAGCGGAGTAATGTCAAACACCTAAGATCTGCATGCGTAGATTCAGATTATCAGAGTGCTTCCTTAGGTGTGTGTGTGAGCCTTTGTTCAAACAGCAAGTTAGCTTGTAATCAGTGAACAACTCACAGAATGTGTAGTGTTCGGCCATAACAATGAAAGTGAAACAAAAACTATAAGTCCCTATGAAGTGGAGATAAAAGAAATGAAAACAATGACACAAGGACACACCACTGCATGAGAGAATTTTTAAGGTGGTTTGGTTACAAATCCGCAACCTACATCCACCCCTCATCAAACCGATGAGGTTTCACTACTCGAGGATGAATCCTCATGAGGACAAAGTCCTCAAAACACACGGGGATGAATCCTTACAGACATGTGGAGCAAGCTCCTCACGAGGACAAAGTCCTCACGCTGTAAAACTATAGCATATGGGGACAAACCCCACGGGGACGAACCCCACACATACAAGGAGTAAGCTCCTAACAAGGATAAAGTCCTCACGCTGCAAGACTATAGTACACGAGGATAAGCCCCACAGGGATGAACCCCATGCGCGCACACACGCACAAAAACAAAGAAGAAAAATATGCTACAAGTGTAGCAAAAAACACGGGGGTAACTCCCCACAAACAGACGACTGTACACAAGTCAAAACCACCTCTGATCTCTAACCAGAGCACCAGACATACACTGAAAACTAATTCAAAGTTATAAGAGGAAAACACGAAACAAAAAGAAGCATGACAAATGTAGCTTCAGAAGAGGTTCACGAAGCTATTTCTACAAGACTAAACTTCTTGCTCTTCGGGCTCCCTTGTTTTTCTTCACTACTCTGGACTAGGTCTGGGCTACACACCTCTCTCTTTTCATCCTCTCTTCTCTTTCTCTTTTTCTCCTTGGGATGAGTTAAACTGATTTTACACTCAAGGCATTTGCTCGGCCAGCCCTTCCACGGTGCCCAAAGCTTCATATTTTAAGAGGGAAGTTTGGATCGGCACCTTTGATTAGGAGGAAGCAATCTTGATTGTTCAGATCACAAGTCTTGAGTCTTGGGGCGTTGAGCTTCTTATCTTGGAATGGAGGTTGAAGCGTAATTTGTTTTCCAACCTTAGAGTGATTCTGCAGATTATGGTACATGCTGTGGAGGCTTCCCATTAGCTTGGAGTCTTCTAAATCATTATTTGATTAGTTAGAATAAACAATGATGTTCTTGGTCACAGAGCTCTTTCATATCAGTCTCCACATTGACCCAGGGTAGAAAAGGATGGTCTGCTATCCTAGGTACCTTTCTTAGATTGAAATCTGATTGACTGTGGCCAAAAGATAGAGTACCATGAAAGCTGGCCTTTCTCAAATCAGATGCCTGACAGATCTCTCTGAAAAGGTTGTCCTAAAGCCTCATGATGAAAAGGTAGGATCTCTATCCTAGGAACCTTTTCTAGACCTTGAAATACGTGTTTTTAAAGGTTTATGTCACTGATTTCTGGCCTCTAGATAATTTCTAAAATGTTGCAAGTTTAACAGATATAAGCTTGAAAAACTTCTAGTACACCGATGCAATGATGGGGTAGAGTCGACGTAGCTTCATAGCTTCTTTGAGTTGCTAGCATGCCAAACCTTCATGGGGTCGACACAGCTACAAGGGTGAGTCAACGCATCCTTTGAGAAGTCTCTTTATAATGATTTATAGGAAGCCCTTGGAGTCGACGCCCTGAGATTGTGAGGTCAACGCATCTGGTGATACTCGACTGTCTGACTGCTGCTAGAGCTGATGAGGTCGATGCAACTGAAGAGGTGAGGTCGAGTCTACTTCGTGAGACTGTCCGGAGTCGACGCCATGAGGAGATGGAGTCGACACATCTTTGGAGGGTGCTTGAGGCTTCCTTGCTGGAAATGGTTTGGAGTCGACGCGCCAATGAAGTGGGGTCGCTGCGGCCTTCGAAGAATGCCTTGGCTGTTTTTCCCTTTGTGAGCAATGGAGTCGACACTACTTTGAATGCTCTGACTCCATGTTTTTCTGCTCAATCTTTTGCAACTTAATTTTCATCAAATCCATAGCTCCTTGCCCGCTGATGTTCTTCCCAATCATTTTCAACTTCATTTCAATAAGAGGAAGGCCCTTTGCTCCTTCGTTTGAGCACATCTAAAGCTCCTTACTTGCATTGCCATTTCTGCTCAGAAGATGCTAGCTTCCACTGCTGCTAACCTTATGGTTGTTGGCTCCGGCTAGCTTGTGTTGCTGATGGCTTTTAGTGATGTTGCAGTAGTGTTGACGCCACGAGACCATACAATTGTTAGCGCTGACTTTGACCTGAACTTCATACATGTTGACATCATCAAATACATATTAGACTCATTAATGAGTCATAAATCATCAAAATCTGGGACATAACAATTCTCTCCCTTTTTTATGATGGCAACTATGAGTCATTATGAGTCACACATGATTTAGTCCGCATTCTTTCCGTAAAATAAATTTTAAGAGAGAAAATATCTAAAAAAATGTAACCAAACACCCCATAAGTCTCACCTGATTTGGTGAGATTACATTTTTAACCTCAAGCTGAACCCTAATGACAATGACTTGAGTAATCCTTGTTGTTATTATCATTATTATTACTATTATTTACTTAATATACAAGTATTTGAAGGAACCAGTTCACCAGTTCACAAACATTTGAACCGGCCAGTTCCCGGTTCGAACTAGAACCGGCCGCCACCAGTTCCCGCTTTGCCAACCTTACTATGCATCGTCTTAGGGATGATATGCTCATTTATTTTTAGTGTTCACTATGTTCTAACAAGTCTCCCAGCTTTTCATGCGGGGCAAACTCGCACTTGCATGTGCAATGTGCATCAGTCCTCGATGACTGTGCATGAAAAGTTAATGTAAGATCTTTGTTGATTCAGACACCCAGTGTCCTTGAGTGATTTTTCCAAATCACCACATGATATAATGCTGAAGGCCACCTTTTTCCCATTTGTAAATGGGCTACATCTTGCCCAGTGACAAGAAATAGGGGAATTCCGCAACCCATCAGTCACAGGGATGTGCTACGTGAGGGTACCAAGACAGGGTGCCCATGTTCACCGTTCAAAAACAAGAATGTTAATGGCAATGAATAGTCACCCAAACCCAGGCCCAGAAGCCAGCACCTCATGTGGCTTAATAGGAGCCTTTACAACAAAAGCACATATAGTCAAGCCCACAATATGTCTCGTGAACTTCTCAGAGTGTTCCTTCAAATTCCCCACTGGAAACGGGAGTAGAGGCATTTAATCAAGAAATTTCTCTGTCTTGCCCACAAAGAGAAGGGGATGCAAAAGAATACAACAGTTTTATCCCACTGGTTGATCCAATTTTGCTGTCCTTGTTTTAAAATGTGTCAAAAAGTCATTCTTGGACCAACACTGTACATGAACCAAAACATCCCATAGGTGGTGCTGCTCATAACGTCCCACAACTCTAATTCTGAGAGAACTGTGATAATCGTCAGTGTCTTTGAACACCATTGTGCTCATGACATAGACATTCATCATAGTGATGGTGAATCCTACACCGATAGATATTAATACCGGGACACTTGCAGATCCTTCTCAGACATCTTTTCAGCGGGTTCTCAATTTATACACCATAACTTGAGCAAAATATGTAAACCTAGTAGTCTGGCGGCAAACCCTTACTTGCATAGTTCCATATTTGCAGTAGAAAAATTATGGTGACATAGAGAACAGGAAAAACAGCAAAGCATGTTAGTCTTATGATTTCTAGACATGGTAGAGTCCTATTACCAGTTGGATCATCAGTGAGATTAAGAAGTCAACCTGGAGAGTCTTGAACATCTGGTTGTAAATTCAAGAAACTACTCTTAGGGGACATAATACTGTTAAAATCCCATAAAACAGAGTGCTGAGTGTATTGCCCCTGCAATGGTGGTGATAAGTCCTCTTATCTGGCCCGAATCTGACTTCCCTTTTCTTCAGGCGTGAGACTCACTCTTCTTCACCTTCATAGCCTTCTCTTGATTCAAATTTTTGTGCTCCTCATGTGAGTTTCTCTTGATCAATATATATTTCATCTTTGCAAGTGACTGTTTCCATTGAGAAATCCAATTTCCTTGTTGCAATGTCTGTTGTCAGAGCTAGACACATTCTTCATGTTTGTGTGCAGTCTTGTAAGACCGTTGTCAAGGCTGTGTAATTTTGCTTAGTTTGTATTTTTCTTTTGTTTAGAGTATTAGGGGAACCTCTCCTCTAAGCCTTCTTTGATTGTACCTCCTCTTTTTGCAATGAAGTTGGTGGTACAATCCATTGTGTTTCTTAAAAAAAGGAACAACCATTCCTTCCATTCCCAATCACCTTGCCTCAAGGATCTTCTCTATGAATAATCCAGTCCCTTCTTTCTCTTGATGCAAGCACCTTCTTCATGCTCTTCTCTTTGATTTCACAGAGGTCCAGTTCCAGCAAACCAAATCTTTATGTAATATGCAGTCTGTGCTCTGTCTTATAGTCTGTTTGTTTGTTTTATTTCTTTCCCTTTGCTCATGGCCAAGGAAGCTCCTTGGTAAGCATTCCTTTAGAAAATGCTAGGCCCCTTTTAAGGTAGGGAGTGGAGAATCAACTAGGGCAACCCTCTTCTAAGCCTACCTGTTCTCATGTTAGCAATGTCTGGGAATTTGTCTAAGCTTCATATTCAAGATGAGAACAAATCAGAAAGTTACATGAAAGGCTTGCATCCACACTCAAGTATTTCCCCTGACATAATATGCATCAGAACACCCTGGAAGAGGGTATTCATCTATGTGGATGCTAGTTAATCTTTCCACTGCACTGCACAGGCTGAACATATCAGGTGGATGAATTTTATTGGGAGAGTGCACAATCTGAGAGATGATTTGTAATCTGTGTCCACTGAGCTAAATATCAAAAGCTGCTACATAAAAAACTGTATCCTTGGTCCAGCGAGCGACCGAACACAAGGAACCTAAGTGCAATAAAGGAGAGTACCAGCTTCAGCACAAAGCACAAGGAAAATGCTAATCTCTGCTTACCTTTACGTCCTGAAATGATAAATGAGCCTTCTCAACACATCAGCCGCTGGACACGGCACGACGAACATGTTACGCTACAGCTCTCAACACCATAACGGAGTCCAAAGCTAAGCAACCAATAAGCGAGGAGTAGATCATGCTCAAAATAAAGTTGTCCACACTTAAGCAGACATAGGACAGAAGGCGAGTGGGAGTGGAATCAGACCTCTGAGGTTGAGGTCGAACGGGTTCCCTGTCATTTTCGGTCGACTGGCCGGTTGAGGCCGGTCGACCAAATGGCTCACCACGAAAGGGCGAACCCAGCTGGGATCGATCGACCGAACCCAATGGGCAGGTCGACCGACCCCCTGAGGGTGCGTCGACACACCCTGCTGGGTGGGTCGACCCAACCTGGGTGGTCAACCGACCACAACTGTTGGTTGATCGACTCAGGGGGTTTGGTCAATCGAAATGGGGTTCCTTGGCCCGTTTTGGCCCCAGGTCGACCCGGTTGTGACCCTTTTGTCGACCTTTGGCCCCGTGGATGTCCCGGACATCCCGTGGGTACCGTGACCGTATTTTTGGGTGTCTGAAGGTACCATATTATCTCGATTAGCGTGTCCATGTGTTTTGAGGGTCCGAGTGACCCCGTATGTTCTGGGCTTTTGTGTATTTGCTAGATTGAGTCACCGTGTATAGATATGAGTACGGAGGGTTGTTCCCACACGGCGTTGACTTCTTCATAAAGTGGTTTCTATGTGGGCCATGTGTATGGTCTATGAACTGTGAGTTTTATGACCCAGCCTAGGACTGGGGGTTTTCTTAGTTTCCCTTGGAAAGGGAATAAACTCGAAGGTTGTATGCCGCCTTAAGGATTATTTCACCGCGGTTTTGACCTCATGTTTAGGGAAGATTGACGGCATGGAGCCATCCTATACAATGGTCTTGACCTGAGTCGCGTGACTCAAGGGCTGTTGAATTTTGTAGGTCTAGTGGATTGTCCTGGGTCTAGTGGCACCGTGTCACCTCGTGTTCCGAGTTACTTATGACGGGCCTGCGTGTAACTTGTCAGTACTCTGATGGTTTCTTTGGTTTCTTTCGAGGGTCGAATATTTAGTGGTCCCCCACTAGTCATAGCCTTATTACGGTACATGTGTGCTGACCCACCTGGGAGTGGTGGAGCGGCTTACTCGGGAGAGACGATTTTAGGCTGGTTGCCGTAGGGCCTCCCACTGTGGTGGCTCAAGTCTGAGCTGGAAGAAAAATTAGCTAGAGGGCCTGACGTAGCGCAGTCAGTCAGTGTGTGCATACGTGGTCAGAGAGTTAGGATGCGTGTTGACTAGTAACTAGACCCTTGTCCCGTGTTACTATACAGTGTCTCAGTGTCCGCCTGGGTCGAGTAGGGAGACACCTGGAACGTGGACTAAGTCGTCAGTGGATGCATCCGACCTTGCTTCTGGTGGGTAGGTACTCCCGTCACGTGACACGTGACTCTCGTGACTCGAGGTTTAATTTTCCATCTGTGAGACATGATTTTACGTGTAGCTTCCGTGTGTCTTCCTGACACCGAGGTCTAGGGTTTTCGATAGGGTTGCGAGGATTTCACCCGTAGACTGTATATGGTTCACGACGACGAGGTCGTGATCGTACCCTTGGACCGCGTAGTCTTGGGTTGGGCCTTTGTTTGTGAGGACAGGCAGTCACGACAGAGGTGTCATGATGTTTCTCCTGGTGGCGTATCCAGGATTTTCCCCATTAGTTCGGTGGTCCCTCGACTGTGAGATCGGGGTTTTACTTTCCGTACAGTTAGGAGTAGCTTATAGAGTCGTGGTTTCATCGGCTACTATGTTTAGGGGTTCGTGTTACAGCTGTTCATTTCGCCGTTGCTGTTACTATTACTGTTGTTCTTGCTAGCGCTGTTCTTTATCGCCGTTGTTTTGTGGTAGGGTTCCACAAGGCCCTTACTGAGCCAATGAGATGAGGTTCACTCCTGTCTTTTCAGGTGTAGTAGTTCCTCCTCGAGATTCGGAGATGCAGCGCGGAGGTTCGTAGGTGCCAGCTCGCCGGGCTGAGTGTGCACTTGACATTAGAGTACGTTTCTTTTCCCTGTAGACTGTACTTAGTTGGACTGGACTCTGTAGTTAATTTATTAATTAAAAATATAATTTTATTTCTATCATATAAAATGTTAATTATATTGTTATTCCTACTTTATTTCAAATTTCATTGTAACTCCACACTCCTTTCTAACCCTTCCGAGCCCTCTGGCTCGTGGGTGGCAGGCCAAGATTTGAATGGTATCAGGTTATTCCCGGTATCCTGATCTTGGGTCGTTACAAGTACCAAGTCGTGCCGGAGTCCCTCTTCCCAGGTTCCCCCTATCAGGGCAGTGATCTCAGATGCATGGTCAAAGTAGGGAATTCAAAGGGCTTCTGCTTTGAAGCGGTTAATATAAGCTTAGAGCTTCTCCTCGGGAATCTGCTTGAGGGTTAGCAGTCTTGTGATCAACCTGGGAGGGCCGTTTCCAATGAAGCTTTCCTTGAAAAGCCCCCCAAACTACCGTAAGCTAGAGATACTTCCTGGCACGAGGGCTCGAAACCATGCTTGGGCACCCTGTACCAAAGTGGTAGTGAAGGCCGTGCACTTTATGGCGTCCGAAATCCCCTGCTTGGTCATCAGGGCGTCGAAGTGATTGGCTGGATCACCCAGGCCGTTGTAGGACTTCACTGCCGGAAGCTAAACCCTAGGTGATAAGCCGGCCTCAAGAATTTCTAGAGAGAATGGAGACTTCTCCTCGTCTCCGTCGTTCGACAAGCTCTACTTGCCCCTTTGCAAAGCCTAGAGCGCGTGCTCATGTTCAGCGAAGCGCCGCTCAAACTCTCGGAGCTGAAGAGTTGGTTCCAAATGTGTGCGAGAGGGTGCTGGGGGCGGATTTCCCTTAGTGGGGGAAGTTGGTAGCGTCCCCTCTCCCCCCTGTCGCTAGGTGGTGATGGGAGCAGTGGCTGCGGCTAGGGGCAGAGTTCTCCGCCGTGCGCTACTCCGTCTCCCCTGTGGATTAGAGGAGGCTTCCTGATCCGCAACATGGGGCGGGGAGTGGGATGGTCCACCCGCATTATTAAGGATGATACGACCACCTTATATGATAAAGCAGTCATCGATCGTCCACTATGATGCTTCCCCGCAGTGGTGGACTGACTAGGATCACCGAGAGCGTTCCCCCCTTGTGGCCTGGACCCTCATCAGGTCGACGAGTATGCCCAATTTGGCATTAAGGGCATTGAAAACTCTAGGATCCACCGGGGCAGGCTGCATCCCCTGAACTGGCTGGGGAGGGAAAGCATCATCTTCGGAGTTAGGTGCGGCTCCGATCACAAAGTGAGAGGGCGGCGGAATCTCATGCTCCTGGTTACTGACCGCCGAAGCCTTCCCCTTGTCACCATTCATCCTCCTGCTATTGCTCTTGTGCACCATATTGACTTTTCGTTCAGGTTTTCCACAGATGACGCCAAATGAAGAGGCTTGATCTCATAATTGGGTGTAGACTATCGGATGTTGAAGGGAAAGCTGACGATATGTTCACGCCAAGGCTCCTCTAGAGTAGGCCTGTAAGGAAGACCAAAGATTAGGGGGCTTGGGATGGGGATCCCAGAGAAAACTCTTCGATGTTGAAGTCAGTAGTGGGCAAAAGTTGAAAGTAGGAGGAAACGAGGGGTTTGAGGATACGAGATTGTTCTTCACCAAGTTGAAGGTCTGAGAGGGTTAGTACCTGATGGTCTCTTTGGAGGGCATATCTGGGATTAAATAACCAAGAACTCCCTTTCTGGTCCAGCATAGGACGACAAGAGGGGAGGTAGATTGGGAGTCGTGTTCCCCAGGTAAGGACTCTTACCGGCGTGAGACTCTTCACCCTTATCTTAGTCCCTCCTCGTCCTTTGGTCTAATCCGTTTGCGGGGAGTTCGTCAACAGTTATATCGGATAGGAACCTGGCCAGTATAGGTCTTCCATGGGGCCAAAGAGAGATCCTTGACGTAGGGCTATCCTCCTCTGGATGAAGATTAGCCCTTTTAGAGAGCCAAAATTGTCAAGTACCGCTCCTATCCTAGTGCTCTTCCAAGGGGGTTCCCTCGGTAGCTTTCCAGTCACTCAGAATTGTCATATCGAGAAGTCTTTCCAGAGCTTGGGGAGCCTTTGCGTGGATGTCCGTTCTAAGGCTAGGTAGTACTTCTTGGACCCTATTACTTGGGATTTCAGTAGATGGGTCTCGATGCTTTAATGGGCTATCACCTGCTGGGCCAAATATGTCTCGTGAATCTTTGAATAGAAGAATTAGTGGGCTGTGATTGTTCCCCTCTCCAATGTCTTTTGAAAAGACTTCATTCCTAGAGATGGTGAAAGTGTGATGCTACTTAGAAATATAATTCTACAGACAAAATTCCGGTGGAATGGTTAGGGAAAGCAAAAAATCGTGTAGAATATGTATAGATATATATTCATAATTTTTAGAAGTGTGCTCAGATATTTTTAATTCGAGAATTTAAGTTTGGGTCTTATGGAAAACTACGACAATATATGTGAATGGGAATTTATAAGATTATGCCACTTACTTCACTGTTATACCACGATCATTCTATTCATTAAACGGATGCACCCCTAGACACTGTCCGAAGCACATTAGATTATATAGCCTTATTATCTATTGTCATACCTTATGTAAATAAAAATAAGATTTATTTAATTAACTTAAATGAAAGTTGCATTTAAGAATGTTGCGTGTACTTACATGACAATGTGACAGACGCATTTGATGTATCATGGTCGGTCGAGCCGACGAGGGTGGACCACTGCGAAGACAGTCCCTACTAAACACAATCATCATATTATTAAAAAAGACTAGAGCTTGAAAAATCCAGATCCCTATGGAGATGAGTTGGTGATTGGATTTGGTGTACTGGGAGGTCACGTAAGATAATGACCTCTCGCCGGCCCCACTTTACACTATGCGACCCGTCGTCATTGGCGAGGTATTATAGCGCTGACGCCATCTTTTGGCGCAAATCTCTTCCCTACCCCGTGATAACACCAATAAGAACTCGGAGTTAAATTATAAGGCACGAAGATGTCATCTAAACCGTGCCCTCGATTTCGTGGGAGCGGAAATCACGCCCTCGCTCTCCCCTCCTTGCCCAACCCTGCCCCTGCCCTAATCACGACAGGAAGAGAGAGAAAGAGAGGCAGAAAGAGAGAGAGAGAGAGAGAGAGAGAGAGGGGGTAGAAAGACAGAAGAGAGAGGAGAGAAAGGGGGGTGGGGTGCTTGAGCAGACAATTCGTGGTGAAAAAATTTTTGATAGCTGCAATAACCTCCTCTCCTATAATAGGCCAAGCTCCTTGATAGAATTCTGCTAGAAAGCCATCTGGACCTGGGCTTTTATTTTTTGGTCCCTGAAAAATAGCTTGTTTAATCTCATCATCTAAGATAGGTTCACTAAGCATACCTGCTTCTTCTTCAGTCAGCTTTGCCTTAGGTGAAAACTACCAATCTCCTGAATAGGGAGGTGGAGGATGATTAAGGAGGTTGGTAAAGAATTGAACTGCATGTCTGTTAACCTCATTTATATCAGAAGCAAAACTTCCATCTTTAAGTCTACACTTTTTAATGCAATTCATAATTCTTCTGCTTTTAATGGCTGCATAGAAGTATCTTGTATTAGAGTTTCCTAAGGCAAGCTAGTTTTGCCTAGATTTCTGTCTAGCAAATGACTCCTCGTTTTGAATGGCAACAGAGAATTTCTATCTTAAGTCTTTCTCTATGGAAATGAGACTTATGTTCATAGGATCTGCTTTAAGTTCATGCTGAACCATAAGTAAGTCGCTTCTAATCTTTTGAATGTTGTCATTCACATTCCCAAAATAGTTGGAATTCCATTCCTTGAGAACTTGTTTCAATTTTCTAAGTTTAGACCATAGAATAAACTACGGAGTTCCACTAAAGTTCTCCTTCCACACTTCCTGCACAATAGATAAGAATTGTGGAAGTTGAGTCCACATGTGAAAAAATTTAAAAGGCTTCTTCCCTGACTTTATTTCCTTTTCAGAGAAAATACTCATCAATGAATGGCCTGAAAACAATTCGGTTGAATACTCAGCATGAGATTCTGGGAAAATACTAAGCCAAAGATCATTGATAAGGCATCTTCCAGCCTTGCTATAATTCTATTAGGAGGGAGGGAACAGTTGCTCTAGGAGTAGCAATTGCCTATAGTTTTTATATCACAAAGGTTGGAAGAAGTTATCATATCATCAAACTCTTCAAGAATGGCCAAAGGAACCTAATTTCCTCCCATCTTCTCATTCGGATAGCGTATGCTGTTAAAGTCACCTACAACCATCCAAGGAGTACCATTGGCGTTAAGTGACAAATCAATGTGGTCTTTCCACCGCATCCTTCGTTGGGAAAGAAGATTTGAGGCATAGACTGCAGTAAAGTGGAAGTGGAGCCCCATTGAAGTATCATTGGCAGTGATGTGTATTAGCTGATCAGTCTGTTTAATCAGATCGATTTTAAACTTCCTTGGATCATTAAGGATCCAAATTCTACCTCTAGCATCCTAATTATGCATGAACTGTGCAATTGGCCATATACTCTACTTAAATCTAGCTGAATTCCTGGGATGAATTTTCGTTTCAATGAGAACAACTATATCACATCTTGATTGAGAGAGAATGAACTTAAGTTGAGCACATCTCTCTGGTTTACTAATTCCCCTGACATTCCAACTGACAATCTTCATTAAAACAAATGTAACGAATTTACAGAACTATTTATGAGGTGAGGTAGGGTGATCGCCTTGTTTTGGATAGGCATCATTGGGATCCTACTTTCCCTTTTCCCTTCGAAGTAGGGGGTAGCATGAAAGTATCTTCCCCTTGTGTATTCTCAACCACTTCCTTCAAGGAGGGAAATTCTATCCTTGATAAATTCAAATCCCGTTGCTGATGACAGTTTGTTATGGAGTTTGAGCTTGCACCAATTTTAAATTTCAAATTCCCATCCAGAGAATCTGGAGGAGGTAGTGTAACTTGCGGCACTTTATTTCTAGCTAAGGGAATCTCGGAGGAACTCTCGGAGATTGATTCCTTCTGACTTGGTGGTCAACCAACTTGGTGCCATCCAGTGTCAACTTGCTCCTTCTCTAATTCTTCTTGAATCTGGTTATGCTGTGATCAAACCTGAACTGGTGCTTCATTCTGCTCCGTTAGAGAAGCCAAAACTAAGAATTTGTTTCCTGTAGAAACTAACATGTCTGATGAATCTCTTTTCTTAGGAGGTGACTTCTGCATTGTTGTCTTCTCCTTCTGCTTGAATTCCTTTCTAAATTCCTTTCTAAACGAGGGAGCTCTGGAGAACCATTGCCCATCTAAATGCCCGAAAGACTTGCAAAAAGAACACGTTCTAGGCTTCCATGGATAAGATACTATAACCCCGCGAGTCTTGCCCTCTAAATCTTAAAAAAAAAAAACTTCTTCTGGAAGTTCACTGTTGGCGAACACCATGACACAAGCACTGGCATAAGACAGACGTTGCCTTGAAGCTGTGAGTTTGTCAATATGGAGAGGAGTTCCAATAAGGATACAAATACGGCTGAAGAATTTCTTAGTCCATAAGTGTAAAGGAACACCATACAATGAAACCCATAAAGGAATGCCTTGAAGGCTGTCTATGTAACGTCCCAGAGCTCAGGGTACCGAGAACCCGATACAAGTATCGAATTACCGCCACCAAGAACTGGGGGCGCCACCCAAGAGGCTGATGAGGCCCCTGAAGGGGATCTTCTAAAATTCTGTCCTACGATTATCCTTATGCCTTCTGGTTGTGTTATTCAGTAGCTTAGCCGCCTCCAACAAGTCCAGGCCCTCGATCTATTGAAGAATCCTATCTTTATCTGCTCTTTCAGGAAGTGTTTTCTCTGCACCTCATATCTTGAGAGCTTGCGCCACATGCTTCATTTTGCCCACCAACCTAGTCATAGTGGTCCTTTCGAACCTTTGGACATTCCATGCTCACTTGATGGTTCTCCCATTTTGATCCAACTGGATTTCTGCATTCTAGAAGATCAACTAGGGCCCAAGTGTCATTTTTATTTAGATCACTCAACTCTTCATCCATTGCACGTTGCTATTTCGGATCTTGCTTAGCTTCAGAATAGGTAGTAGGAACACAAGCAAAGGATCATAAAGAGGTATTGAGGAGAAATATGAGAATAGATAACAAAATTGGTGATGTAATGTTTAGTGTTGTCCCAAACACCCTTCCTGACAGTAATGGGAAGATACAAGTCATCAAGAATTGGAGGACTCGAAAAATTAACACCCTCTAGAGTTGGCTGATCAGTAGTGGATTTGTCTTTGAACGTCTTTCGCCTTTAAGTAATAATTTGCTTCTGCTTCTCAACACTCTCTGCACCAGTCATTAGAGTGGGAATATGAACACTAGGAGATCTCATCTGTGGCAGGGCTTAAAAAGAGGAGGCACAGGTGGGGGTACATGCAACAAGGGAGTAACGGAAGAAGAGGAAGAGAAAGAAGGTAGGATGCTAGAATTCTCCCCTTGAGGCCGAGTCCGGGGAGAAAAATAAGACTCAGACTCAAAGGAAGTAACATCCTTCTCAACAAAGGATTGATGAGAGGCAGGGTTATAGCACTTGTAGCCCTTCTGAGTAGAAGAGTAACCAAGAAAAACACCATGAATGGCTCGTGGATCAAACTTGGAGCTACCTGGACCAAGAGTATGAATGAAACAAAGACAATAAAAAACCTGAGGTAAGAGAGGAAACAAGGACTTGTTTGGACAAAGAAGAGCAAAAGGACAGCGATTCCCTAGGCCTTTGGATGGTATCCAGTTGATGATATAGTTGGCAGTAAGCACAGTCTTTGCCCAAAAAGATTTGGGCAGATGGTGTTGAAATGGAATAACCCTGGCAGTCTCAAGAGGATGGCGATTTTTGCGTTCAATAATGTCATTCTATTGTGAAGTATATGAACAAGAGGACTCGTAAAACACACCCTCATCTTCAAGAAAGATATTGACACTTGTAAAGTATTCCTGGGTGTTTTCAGAACAAAGGATTTTCACCATGCCAAACTAAGTTTGAACCATGTTACAAAACACTTGAACAACATGAGGAACTTCATCTCAGGATCATAACAAATATAGCTAAGGACAATGAGAGAAATCATCAATAAATGTAACAAAGTATATGTAACCATCTAAAGAAGGAACAGGGGAAGGCCCTCAAACTTTAGAATGAACAAGCTCAAAGGGAGTGAAACTTTTATTTATGAAGAAGGAAATTGAGTTCTACAATTTTTTGCCAACTGACAAGTTTGGCATGAAAGACACGAAACATCAACTGACTCAAAAAGAGAAGGAAACAAAACTCTCAATGAACGACAAGGCAGATGTCTTAATCTTGAATGCGACAAAGTAATCTTCTAAGCTTGTTTGTTCACATGTAATGACAAAAAAGATTGAAAGGCAATTGTTTCCCCTGGCACAAAGAAGTAAAGCCTATCTGCTAAACGGTCAATTCCAATCGTTTGTTTGCTTTCCATGTCCCGAAAGACACAGTGAGCAGAGAAAAAGTCATAGAACAGTTTAATTGTTTAGGAAGACTACTCACTAGCAGTAAATTAATATAATTATATGACATATGCAGTGTAGAGGAGAGGGTCAAGTGATCTGAGAGTCTGAGTCTCATGGAACCTTTTTCCAGCAATAGTTGTGCGGGTACCATTAGCAATAGCGAGTTTACCTTGATCCGAAGGCAGTGAATATGAATGAAAAGAAGTGGATCTACTGGCCATGTGTTCAACAGCACCAGAGTCGATCACCCAAGAATTTCTAGGAGATCGAGCGATAGCACTCAAAGCGGCATCATGTATACTTCACTGCAATGAAGAGGAGGGTGTGTGGGAAGTGCCCTGAAGCTGTGCAAGAAGATGATGAAGAGTGACAAAGCAGAGCATCAAGATGCTGCTAGAGCAATTCTCAGTATACGCATCAAACAATTATGAAGTATGAACAACTTGAAATTGGATATGTCGCCAACCTCCGATAAAACTAAAAAGATAGGTTCCATACAGCACAAGAGTGGAAACAGTATAAATAAGAAACAATTTCTAGCAGCCAAGGTCTGTTTATGACTTCCGTATGATAAAAATCAAGGTAGAAGGAAAAGCAAAGATTGTTGATGTAGTGACCAGGATCCTGGATACCAGATATACTCTATAGGACTATCGAACACACCTGATACTACTTGGAACCCGCGAGGCCTCCCAAGAGCAGTCCAAACATATTCCTATCTGTACTCATCTCTAGTCCAAAGGCACCTAGTAATGATATTGATGTATATTTGCAGCCACTAATAGAGGAATTGCAGGTATTATGGTATGGAGTTGATACTTTTGATGCTTTGACTGGTCAAATGTTCCGGATGCGTGCTGCAATATTGTGGACTATCAATGATTTTCCAGCATATGCATGTCTGTCTGGATGGAGTACCAAAGGTCGATTGACGTGTCCAGTCTGTAATAAGCACAATTTTTCATCGTGGCTACCGACAAGTGGGAAGCATTTTTACCATATCCATCGTAGATGGTTACAACAAGATCATAAGTTTCGATCAATGTCTCGCATGTTTGATGGAAAATAAAAATGTGGCAAAAGTCCTAAGCGACTATCGGGGGAAGAATTGTTACACCAAATAGAAGGGCTCTCTTTTATGTTCGGGAAGGTTTCGAGTGTAGCATTGAAGGGGAAAAGATAGCCATTGAAGAAGACAAGGAAGCAGAGAAAGAGAAGCCTTTCATGTAAAGAGCACAATGACACTGAGATTGACAAATATTTAAATTGGAAGAAGCATTGTATTTTTTTTGATTTACCTTATTGGAAGTTTCTATTGCTACAATATAATCTCGATGTCATATATGTGGAGAAGAATATTTGTGATCATATTGTTGGTACACTATTAGGACTTGATGGTAAGAATAAAGATGGACTCAAGGCATGGCAAGACCTAGAACTTATGGGCATTAGGTCATCACTTCACCCATGTTCTGCTGGTCCAACAAAGACATTGCTCCCACCAGCACGTTTCACATTAAGCAAAGCTGAGAAGGTGACAATTTGTAATGTTCTCAAGAGTGTGAAAGTCCCTGATGGCTATGCCTCTAATATTTCAAGGCATGTGGATGAGAAGAATGCAAAGATCTGGGGTTTAAAGAGCCATGATTGTCATGTGCTCTTGCAACAACTACTTCCAGTGGCTATTCGAGGAATGACACAAAAGGAAGTGAGTTCTGCACTAACTGAAGTGTGTAATTTCTTTGTGGAGTTGTGCTCAAAGAGTTCATCAGCAGATGATTTTTATCGCCTTGGAGAATGGATTGTAGTCACACTATGTCGTCTTGAGATGATCTTCCTTCCCAGTTTCTTTGATATCATGACACATTTACTTATTCATTTACCAGAAGAAGCTAGACTTGGTGGGCCAGTGTATTATCGATGGATGTATCCCATTGAGAGGTATGAACAATACTCTTGACTCTTCTAAGTCTTTCACTCCTTTTGATGATAATAATTTAATTTGTTATTTGCTAGATATTTAGCACAGCTAAAGTCATATGTGCACAATAGGGCACGTCCAAAGGGTTGCATTACTGAGGGATATTTAGTTGAAGAGATGCTTACTTCTGCATCTAGATATCTGCCTGATGATGTGGAGACGTGGTTTAATAGGCCCAGACGAAATGAGGATGGCTATGGCATTGACAATGATGATGATGGATGGGCCATCTTCTTAAATGTAGGTTGTCCATTAGGTGCAGGGATTCATGTTAACCTGGAGAAGGAAGATCAATGTCAGACACACCACTATGTTTTATTCAATTATGATGCACTAGCTCCTTATAGAGAGTAAGTACTATTCTAATTTCATGTTACTTTCTATGAGCAACTGCGCAAACTTGAACGTACATTGGTTACTTGGCATGTAGAGAACATCATTCACAAATTCAGAGTAAACATCCTCGAGCAACTGAGATGGAAATAGAAAGCAAGTGGAAGAATATCTAGATTGGTTTAAGAAAAAGGTAAAACCATGCATGTGTAATGGATCTTGGTGGCTATGTATTATTTCTAATGTTTGTGCTTTCACTTAATGCATAGGTACAAAGGTTGCAAGTGGAAATGGATGACCTTTTGTCTCCAAAACTCTGCTGGCTAAAAGACGGTCCACTTTGTGTAGCGAAAATATTTCATACCTATTTAATTAATGGATTTCACTTTCACACTCAAAAAGTTGAGTGACGTAGAAGAACTTGCAATAGCGGTGTTGTGTTGTCTACTATAACCTCAAGCTTCGCAAGCTCCATCGATAAAAAACCTATTCATGGAGATGTCACTTACTATAGGTTGTTAAATGAAATTATGCAATTGGATTATTACGATGAAATGAAAATTATACAATTTAAGTGCGACTGGATTGATGTTAAGAGGGGGTGAAAGAAGATAGGGGATTCACTTTGATTAATCCAAGATAGTTGTGGAGAACAATAGAGCCTTTTGTGTTAGCATCCCAAGTAGAGCAACTATGGTATGTTGAAGATCCTAAAGACAATGGTTGGTTTGTTGTTCGAAAAGCACAACTGAGAGATTTGTTTGATGTCCAAGGTGGGTAATGCATTGATGAAGGGGTGATTTTAGATATTCAAGTGACACACCCTTGCCTTGAGGATGACAATGTTGATGTTGATGACTAGAACATATGTTGGGAGAGAAATGATGTTGAATCGTTGGAAAGAGTCTCGTGGGACAAATATGGCGTCTCTTGGCATATTTGAATAATTGTTGGCTGAATGCCAAAAGATAACGAAAATACGTTGGCCATGAACATAGGTCCCAAATCAAGGGTAAAGAGTCAATCCCAGTAGGACAAATGGGAAATATCCCCGTAGGATGGGAAGATGGTAGGGCACCATGCATCTTGGTGGGACTAGTGGGAAGTACCTTCATTGGATGAGGCATCCGTATGGCTTATTCTCTTCGTTCCTTTGCAAGGTTGGTATTTTAATGCAGTAGAGGGCCAGAAGTTAAGGAATGTTTATTTAGTGACTCGGCTGGAAGATCCAGGTTGAGAATAGAGGGCATGGACCCATATTTGAAATGGGAGGCCTAGTGGCTAATAAGGGATCTTTAGCATCGGTGGGACTGTTGATTACATGGTCCCCCTGGGAATATTCAGTGACAGCTATGCATCATATCAATAGCTATCTTCTTTTATCATTGATTTCTTCAAGAGATGCTCCAAATAGCTTCGGCTCGGGCTATCGGTGCTTATGTCAAGTGTCATCCTCTTGGCCCTTCTTCTTAGACGGTGCGGTTGCAGGGTCTTCCTACCTCCGAAGATGGCATAGTCATTTTATTTTCCCTTGAGCATTCACCATACATTGCTACTAGGGAGCCTTCTGCCGATGGGGGTAGATGGGGAGGCCCTATTAACCGCTTAATTTTTCTTTCTTCTTTTCTTTTGCATTCATTCTTTTTTTTTGAACGGACAACTCAGATGGCACGGACAGTGTAGTGCAGAGCCGTTACCCTTCATCCATTTGTTCTTCAACAGACCAAGGTAGGTGCATAGGAGAGCGCTTACCCCCTCAAAGAGGGGATGAGTGGTTCGCTCCACCATGCCAATCCCACAATGGTAGTTTCTTATTTGGCATAGACCAAGACATGAGGGGAGTGATATTTTCCTTCATACATAGCAATCAAGGCCCCCTTCATTTTATTTTATATTTTCTCTCCTTTTTTTTGGAAGGACCCAACCTCTGAGAGATGACATCTTAGATTCAGTAGGCAGAGCCTTATGTCTCTATATGCAAATTTCATTTGCCCTCGTTTTTGCTCATTTTTTCTTTCTTTTTTTTCTTTTTTTGCTGTTTGTCCCCAAAACATGCCCTTTCCTTTCCTTTTTTTCTTTCTTTTTGCATAATTCACGTCATTTGCCATTCTTCCCTTTGTTGGCAAGCATCCACATCCAAGCTACGTAGACGCGCTAAATATTGGCTTCAGCCAAATTTGTGAGGAGCAATTGAGGAAGTGACGTCACATGGGTCAGCTCTCTTCAAGACGGACATTTGATGAGGACGCGGTGGTTCCACATTGTACTCACCCATTTGTAATTCACTGTTTTCAATCAGGTGTTCAATGATGTCCTTGAACTCATAGCAATCCTTAATGGGATGTCCGGCCAATTGGTGATAGGGACAGAAATGTAAACTGTCCTTTCTCTCAGTGTTGCTTGGCTTGTTCCGCTCCGGAAGCACCACTTTACTGCATTCAAGGGCCCACTCGAAGAGAGTCTGGGTCTTGTCCTTGGGGAAGGAGTAGGGTTTCATCATTTTGCCCCTCAAGGAGGAACCTTTTTTTGTCATATAGTAGAAGAAAGGCTAGTTGCCTCTTGCATTTTCTTCCTTCGTTGCTTGAAGGCTTCAAAACTTAAGGTGCCAATATCTTCTCGTGTCAGGTGTTTGTCGGTTCATTCTTTTGGCTCGGGGCTGTAGAAGCTAAGCAAAGCCTTGCAAGAACTGCTTCGGCATTGGCTGCAATGTTACTTAGTTGTTCAAAGGTCGTGACTTTTTTTTTCAAAGGTCGTGACTTCAATGTCAATGACCCATCATAGAATTTTTGTTCTCAAATTCTCTTTGCAGATTTGAACAAGATCCCCGTAGCTTGGTGGATGTCGAAACTTTTCAAGGAGTTTCCTCCACCTTCTTATGTAGTCTATGGTGGACTCATTATCTTTTTGTTTGGCCGCTTGTAATTCGGCCTCGTGACTTCTTCTTCGACTGTCTTCATATTCATTGTTCATTCCGCCCTTAGCTCGTCCATTGCCATCGGATCTGCTAGACTCAGATGTAGGGCAACCAGCTGCATACACGGCCTCATCGGCACCATTGTCAGAGATGTTTTAGTTGCCCCCTGACTCACCCAAGGAACTGTGTGTTGGAATGGTTGGGGGAGAATACCCCCTATATGGTCATGTACTATTTGGGGCATGACTGGCCGTGTTGAAACTTCAGGTGAGCAAGCACTAGCTTGTACCACTTCATGTAGGTGTCCTACCAATTGAGGCAGGGGTGGACTTACAATTATTTCATTTAGCTGCCTTTGTAGCATTTCCATCTCCTATCACTTTTGGTATAGTAGTGTCGTCAAGGTAGGGTCTTGCCAAGAGGGGCTGGGAGCGTTGTCTTTTGCCTCCGATTTGTAGGACATGAGCGGCATCTTGTCATCATCGCCAGACACATCCAGTTTCTTTGAGATGAATTCCCTGACTTTTATGCCTCCGAGTAGAAGAGGAACATGGTATTGCGCCCCCTTGTTGGCTGGTGGGTGTCTTGATATTCTCCCAGATCCAATAGCATGGTGGGAGGCCAAAGCTTTAGCCTGATTTACTTCCATTGGTATAAAGTAAATTTCTTCATCATCTTCATCAGCAGTTTGAGTCACGTCGGATGAGACTAACAGCATGTTGCAGAAGAGGGCAACATATCTCATTTTAGCCTTTGTATTCTTCTTTTCCTTCCCCCTTATGACTTGCATCTGCCCCCATAGTGGGCTGTTTGGTGCATTGAACACCTCCACTTTTTCTTTAATTCTTTTTGTTGGCCCCCGGGATTCACAGTACTCTCGAAGGGCATGCTTCTTTGGTCGCATAGGCTGGTTCTGGAACTGCCCATGCTTACCTAGCATGTCTATAATGGTTTGTAGTCGTTCCATAGTTGAGCTAATTTCTTCATGCACCTGCACTGGGGATTGTTTCTTTGTGTTGTCCATCAGCCTTTTGATAGCCGCTAGAGGGGCTATTTGATGCCAGATAGGAACTATCAGTGGCAGAGTGGGACGGGCTATGGCTCCACAAATCTGGCCCTCCGGAGGCAAGAGAGGTGTTGGCCTTGTTCTTTTTCTTGTTGGCGTTGCTTGCTAATTTCCTTATTTTTCCTTAGGTGCTGGGACACAATCTTCATTGGTGTGCCAGTTGCAAGCCTTTGGCACTTTCTTGGGTAGCTATTGATATATGGATATCATATTGATTCATGTCCCCGAATTAGGCATTTCATGAGGGCACAGAGGATCAACCCTATACTCCCCTATTTGCAGCTCCCCTCTTTTGATTAGGCCCTAGATGATGTCCTTTAGTATTTGGCAACCCTCAAGGGGGTGCCCGACGATTCAATGGCAGAGGCAGAAGTAAGGATCATCTCTTCTCCCGACATCATCAGGTCTCTTTGGCTTTGGAAGAGTGATCTTGTTATACTTGATAGCTCACTCGAACAATGCTTGAGTCCTGTCCCTCGGGAAGACATGGAGCTTCTTTGTTTTGTTCTGCGGAGGATGACTCTCTCGACATCCAACAAGTTCATTGGGAGGGAGATTGTGCACCCATTTGTGCCTTTTTGCCTTGAGGCTAACAGTATGGATCGCTTTTAGCATCGGCCGTTTATTAACCTACTGGCTTGATGACTTGAGTCGGTAGAAACAGACGGATATCTCGTAAAGAAGTCTTCGACCTCCAACACAATGCCATTTAATCGATCGAAAGACTTATTTAGATTTCAATTATCTTCTCCAGGATTTCTTTCTTTAGGCTCTATTTGCATATTTGTATTACATTTTCTTGATGCAGGGCATGCTGACACCTCATGTTGAGATCCCTCCATCTCTTGATATATTCTACAGTCGTTTCATCATCTTTTTACTTGGTCACCAACATCTCAGCCACAGTCACCTATGCCTTGGTGACATGGAATCTTTTAGTAAATTTTTGCTGCATGTCTAACCAATCGTTGATAGACCCGATCGACAGGCTAGAGTACCATTTAAAGGAAGGTCCTATCAATGAAGACCTAAAGAGCTTTAACAGGTGTGAGTCATTCATCGCCAAGTCACCCATGACTGTTATATAGTGTGCAATGTGTTCTTTTTGGGAGCCCTACCCGTTCTATTTGTCAAATTTTGGGGGTTTATTGATGCCAGATAGCAGTCCTTTGGCAGCATGATAGGCTGGATGTGGCACTTCATATATGTCGAATGGGGTATAATCACCACCTCTCTCTGCCAGCCTTGCCTCGATCATTTGCTCCACTATCAGCTTGTCCATCATAACTGGCTCTACTGGTTGAGGGTAGAGGTGGATGGGCTGCATCAGTGGTGCGGCCAGAGTTGTAGCACGGGGTGGCAAAGGTCTCGTCCGTGAATCTTGCTGGTGTATTTGAGGAGGCATTGGTCATGCTAGATGGAACTGCTGGGAATAATGCTGGGGAGTAGCTCGATTTTAAGCTGTAGTTTGTAGAATGGCTGGTGAAGGAGTACCCATGAGGTTGGAACCTTCCTGTGATGGCTCGTCTCGTGCCCCCAGTTGCTCGGGCACCATAATGTGCCCAGTCTTTTCATTTAATTATTTCTTTAGCAATTCTATCTCCTGGTGGTACCATTGCAGTGCCATCAAGACGGCGAGGTCTATAGCTATTTTATTACTAATGCACTCGAGTCTGGTACCAAAGGTGCACTCAACTTGAGGAGACGAAAATACTCATTCTTTCTCAGACGCCATTATTCTAGCAGTGGTAGTAGTGAGGTCTTCTTCTGCAACTTGCTTTCCCTTGGTGGCTTGCAATAGCTTAGCAGTGGCTTTGCCCCGTCTTATCATCGGGTCTTTTCTTCCAGCAATCTCAGCCGGCTCTTCTTGTTCATTTGGCAGTGTGCTTTGCCCACTTATCATCCTTGTCATATTGCAAGTGAGGATTTGCATTCCTCTTGTATGCTTTCTAACTCCCCTTTGGGCTTGACCGTGCGAATTCGGCCCTTTAAATATTGAACATCTTTTCATTTCTTCATGCTGTGGAGGCATTTCAAAGCTTTCGGTCCCGACTAGCTTCTTATCTCCATTTGCACCCATGAGTGACATTCTATCTTCTTCTTCTTCTTCTTCTTCCTTAATGGTCATAGCATTTGATAGCCGTTGGTGGCCAAGCAAAGAACTTCCCAGACCCTGAAAGTAGTTGCGGGCTATTCCAGCCATATCTTCTTGTTCATGTCCTCTTGTGAGAATGGAGAGCAACTTCTGGCCCCACACCAGTGGCATATACGCCAGTCAGGACATTATGTGTAACCCCCGTGTTATCCACCCCTCCACCTAGGCCCACGACGGCCACCACCCCCCAACCCACAATTCCCCATGAAACCCATACTCCACAAGCCCCCTTGGTCCCTACCACTACCCCTCCATCTTCCCATATAAGGGATGCTGCCCCCAAGACCGACCAACCCAAGCCACCCCAACCAACCCATCTCCCACTCCCACCCCCAAAACTCCCATGTCCTAGACCTCCACTACTTCCCCTCCCTATCCCATACCAAGTTTCCCTTTACCCTCCACCCCGGGTGCACCATACACCAACCATAACCACCCCACCCCTAAAATACTCTCTCACCTCTTTGGAGGAGGAACCCATACCCGACCCCATAGTGGTGAACACTCCGGACCCTATCCCCACCACAGAGACCACCCATGTCCAAGTGGAAGAAGAAACCTCACATGGTGGCCTTCAACTTACACCACCCTCTCTAATTGGGGCCGAGCTCATCTTAGGAGAACCCCTTATTAGTTGGCTAAAGGAGAGCCCAATAATAGAGATCACGACCCAAGATTTCCATCCCATGGAGCAAAACCTACCCATAGTGTCTTTTTTCTCCTATCACACCACCATCCAATCATCTTACCAAGTGGAAACCTTCTCAAGAGCTTAGCATGGCAATTGGAGTTGACTGGCATGTTGACCACCATGGACAACTAACCTAGGAGCCTTGACATCTTACACCTATGTGTTGGGTCCATCACCTCGGTTTGTACTATTGGTTGCTATACTAGTGACCTCCTTTTACTCCTCCCCACACCTGATGAGCCCAACCTTCTCCTCAATTTGGAGCTTCTTATCTCGAGTAGGAAGATAAGTTCTCCCCTCATGACCGATCAACCCACCAAGAACTTCATCCCAATTGTTTCATCAGAGTAGGATGACCCACCACCATTAGAGGACCTTGAGGACATGGAGTTCCGCTCTCTAGGTAGTCCTTATCATGATCCCTTTGACCTCTTCCAATGGGAGCATGGATACCCATGTGGCCCAACCACCTTAACCACCACCCACCTTTCCCTACCCCAACCCACCATGGTTGACCTAACCAACCACCTCCTAGACTCGGGCCTCATATGGGAACCCATAATCATGCAAGATCTTCACCTAAGGAACATGGAAGTGCCGCTCTCTATAATGTCTACCTTCCTAGATCCCTTTGATCCTTTCAAATGGAAGCGCAAAAGCCATCCCGCAACCCCACACATGGAAATCATCTTTGGAGTAGGAATGCATATGTCTTGGCACCACACACCACTTGGCATGAATAGTAAGTCGGGCCCTTTCATTCATGACACCCACTTGTCATGTCGGAAGCATGGGTGGTCTATATTTAGGTGTAATGGCCCTCTCCCATTCATCATTGATCTTACACATGTTAGGAGCATTCATGGATGCCCAGGTCCCCCAGCATTTGTCACCCCCATGCATGATAGATTCACCTATGGATGCCCCGGCCCACCTAGGCCCACCAAAGTCTACACAGAAACATTGCATGATAGGTCTACATATGGTTGCCCCAGTCCACCTTTGCATACCACACACTACCCACCCGCACTGCACCGTAGCTCATGGCATACTCATTCAAGCAAGCATATAGCAACATGCGGTGAGGTTCATAATAAGCAGGCAAATTCTCGTGAGTGTCACTTGGGATTCCAAGTAGGCAACCATGCGATGGTAACATTGGAGTGGATCTACCTTACGCTCACCTCCAAACCGTGGACACGAGGACTTGGACCATCGCAACTTCTGAGTATCTATGGCGAACTAGCTCGGGCTAGACTTCCCGATGGGTTTTGGGATATGCCCCACTTTCTACATGGCGGATCTAGCACCCTCTAAGGGCACTGCGGTGGATCCCAGTGAGCACCTTGAGCCTACCCTCACCATTGTGAGTGACACCCTTGGAAAGCCTCCACATCTCTGCTTGAGAGTCCTACGTATGCACACGGAGGAAATACTAGGCAAGCAGGGTACCATCACTTGCAAAAGGGTGTGACGAAGCCACCTTGAGAGGATGAAGAGCCCTCCCCCGGCTAAGGACGCGAGGTTGAGTTTGGAGGTTGTGCCTCGCCCAGAGCTGCATTGGAGTACCTCTTCCCCGACGGACCAATACTCGACGGAGTCGAGTTCTTCGCACCCCGGGGGTATGATGGGGGCATCTCTCGCCCTTCACAATTTTCCACAGCTCCGATTGCTCATCGGCATGGGTCCATTGTGTTCGTCATGTCTTTCTGAGTCGAGTCATGTAATTTTCATATTTTTACTTGAGTCATATCATTGTAATTTTCTTTTTATTTGAGTCATGTACCTAGGTTACTAAGTCATTTACCTAAGTTTGAGTGTCATTAGGTTGATTAGACTAGTTAATGGGCCCAATTCATTGGGCTTGGCCCAAGGGCACCCCCCATCCCTTGGCTATTTGTCAATGGAGCAAAAGTCAGGGACTTATTGTAAATTGTGGGATCCTTATAAATAGGACCCCCATCTCCCCATTATTTTGATGAGGAAGTCTTTCTTGACATTCAATAGGTCCACTGGGAGAAGGACTGTGCACCCATTTCTGCCTTTTTGTCTCGAGGCTAATGGCATGGACGGCTTCTAGCATCGGTCGCTTGTTATCCTGCCTAGCCTGATGATTTGAGTTGACAGACACTGATGGATATCTTGCAAAGAAGTCCTCAATCTCTGTTGCGACATTAGTCAATCGGTCAAAAGATCAGATTTCTACTCCGATCATCTTTTCCAAGACTTCTCTCTTCAGATTTTATTTACATATCTGCATTGCGTCCTCTAGATGCGCAGGGCGCCGACATTTCATACTAAGATCCCTCCATCTCTTGATATAGTCTATAGCAGTTTCATCATCTTTTTGCTTGGTTGCTAATAGCTCAGCCATGGTTACCTCAGCCTCGGTGACATGGAATCTTTCTATGAATTTTTGTTGTATATCTGGCCAGTCAACATATGCAGACGGTAAGCTAGAATACCACTCAAAGGCGGGTCCTGTTAGAGAAGACCCAAAGAATTTCAACAGGTACGACTCGTCTACTGCCAAGTCGCCCATGACTGCCATATAGTGTGCAATGTGTTCTTTCGAGGAGCCTTGCCCACTGAATTTGTCAAATTTAGGTAGTTTGTCGACGTCAGGCGGCAATCTTTTAGCAGCATGGTAGGCTGAATATGGCACTTCATACATGTCAAAGGGGGTGTAATCAGCATTACCCCTTTTGGCTAGCCTTTCTTCAATCATCTTCTCCACCATTGATTTATTCACCGTAGCCGGCACTGCTGATTCAGGGCAGAGGTGGGTGGGCTGCATTTCTTGTGTGATTGGAGTTGCAATATGAGACGACAAAGGCTCCGACAAGGGAGCCTACCGCTGCATCCGAAGAAGCTTTAGTTGTGCTGGCTGGAGCGACTGGGAATAATTCTGGGGAACAACCCAACCCTGACTATCAGTTTACAGAATGGCCTGTGAAAGAGCACCCGTGGGGTCAGAACCTCCCCGTGATGGCTCAGTTCGTGCCCCCGGTTGCTTGGGTGCCACATCATGCTCAGCCTTCTTTTTCAGTTGTTTCTTCAACAGTTCTACCTCCTGTCGATGCCTGTGCAAGGTTATTAGCACAACGGGGTCCATAGCTATTTTGCTACTGATGCCCTCCAGTGTTTCACTAAAATCGCATCCGGATAGGGGTACCCCTTCTTCTTCAGATGCCATTATTTTGGTGTTGAGAGCAGTGTTGTCTTCATCAGCAACCCTCTTGCTCTTAGCAGCTTGTAGTAACTCAGCCTCAGTTTGGTCTCGTCTTGTCACCGGGTCTTCTATTTCGGCAACCTTGGCCAGCTCTTCTTGCTCATCTAGTAGGGCGTCATGCCCGCTCATCACTCCTGCCATATTACAGGCGAGGACTTGCGTTCCTTTTTTATGCCTTTTAACTCTCCTTCGGGCCTGACGAGGGAAAGTTAGCCCTTCATTTGTCAAAATTCTTTTCATTTCTTCCTTCTGTGAAAGCCTTTCAAAGCTTCCAACCCCAGCTCACTTTTTCTCTTTATTCATCCCAATGGGTGATATCTTATCTTTTCCTTCTCCTTCTTCGGCCCTGAAGGCACGGAGTGACCTTTGTCAGCACATGACAGGGCTTCTGGGGCTATAGAAATATTCTTGGACCCTCTTAATCATATTCTCTTGACTATGCTTTGAAGAGATAGCAGGAGGCAACGTCCAATATCGGGCAGATGGCATGTATGCTAGCCGTGTCAGTTTAGCAGCTTGATTGGAATTCCTTGAGTTCTCGGAGATATCAGCCTGCCTTGCACAGACCCTAGTAGTGAATGGAGAAGTTGTAGCTGCGGCCTTTTCCTTATGCATGACTTTATTGTTCCCTCTCCTGGGGGCATCAGTAGAATTGTTGTAGTTTTATAGGGTTGACACGACATTCCGGGTCTTCTTAAGAACCCATATTTGCTTGCATTTTGGCAATTTTGAGGTTGACTTCCTTTGCTTGCTATCATCAGTGTTTGCCCAGTGGCTAGTCAGCACTTGGAAGGCATTATGGGTGGGGACAGTTGGGATGACTCGATCTGACAGAATTTTGGCATCACGGCCGTTGAAGAAGATCCAGATGCCCCCAATCATCATGGACTTCCCAGATGCCGAGAGTCGGCCTCGAGAAGTGGCAAATGCTCTCCCTCTTCTGAAGTTCTTTTTGTTGCCCCCAGCGGGCCTCTTCTCATATGCCACAGGCGGGCAGGTAACATGGTGAACACGACAGCTCACGATTACTGGACTTTTCAGCAGAGTTTTCTTGATCTGACCCTCACTTTGTCGGGCCGCAGGTTTGTTGTTTGACAACAGCTTCACAGGTTTTGGGCTCTCCTTGCTCAGAAGATCCATGAACACAACTCCCAGGAAGTTGGGGAAGCCAACGACCAGAGGAAAGTTGCCAAAGGTAGTTGGCATGGCAAGATAGCCGTGTGCAGCATGGTCGGCCACGATTTGGGGACCGAAAACCCATCAGTAGAAAATATTTTTCCCTAACCAAATCTCCACCAACCTTTCATAAAAAATATCCCTGTCTTCCTCTCTCTCCCCTTTACAACTCCCATGAAGAGCTCAACACCTGGATCAGAGGTCTACAACTCAGTCAACACCAACTCTCAGGAAACTTTACTTCTGTCTGGCCAGATCTGAAACCGGGGCCAGTTCGGTTCTAAAATTCCCCATCAGAAGTACGGCTGTAACAAATTTTCTGGTCATAGATAGTCGAAGGATTTCAAGAGAGCTTCCCAACGGCACTGGTTTTGCATCGATCCGACATCGTGACAGATCGCAGCGACGGATCTCGCCAGACCGCGCGCTGAAAAATAGAAGCTTCAGGTCGGAGGTAGCAAGCTCCAACGCTTGGCGATCGGAGCCGCCCGGCCTTCGACCGATGTTCCAGTCCGACCGCCATCCAGGGGAGTGCGCCACCAGGTGTCACCATCACAGTAGGACCCACCCCGTCAGGTCCAGAGGACTGGGTAGCACGTCGGCCCCACGGACCTGCAGATCGCGCCATCCAGACAGCACCAAAATGCGAGTTTCGGCACCGACGGAGTGACATCAAGATGCTGCCCGTCAACCCACTTCCTGTTACTCTCGGGCCCCACATGTGACCTGTTACCTCCCTACGCAGAGTGGGTCGAAACTTTGTACCGATGTAATATTTGTTAGCCGAGAGTACGATTTTGGCCGGGGTTGTCTTCCCCACGCCGGGAGCATGGAGGTAACGGTCTTACTTCTTGGCATTACATTTGCTTAGCTAGTATATGGTCATATGCCACTGTGAGTGTAATAGGATCCTAGCCCATGAGTTCATGTCACTGTTGTGAGCGAGAGAGTGACCCGTCCCGTGACTCGATCCGAGAATGAAAGTGAGTCGACCACCCTTGACTCTGTCGGTTTCTCCACCGCGCGGATCCACGCTATCTCTCGCTTCGGACGATGAGTGAGCTTACATTTCTGTTAGCGACATATAGCCCATAGGAACTCTTAGTGTCGGGCCAAGGAGTCTCTAGTGTTCACGTGTTGCTGGTCACGTCTCCACATAGAGTCAGTCCCTCTGTTCGTCCTGCATTAGTTTGGTATTAGAGCGAGTTAGAGCCTAGGGTCGTGTCTCATTGATAGGTTCATCTTTGCTTTAGTCTGTGCACCCCATCCAGTGTGTCTTTTGCATGCCCACCCCTCGAGGCACCCCATACTCACCACCACCTATGGCGGATTCTCAAGCCCGTAGTCCCGATGAGCCTTCAGTGGCCGAAATGTCTGATCTCTCATGGATCGATTTGATACGTGTATGGATGGGCTCAGTACGCGTGTAGATGGCATAGGCACGTGTCTAGAAGGGAGGATGAAAGCCTTAGAGGATCGGGCTGAAGCCTCGGATCAGTCTATCCAGGGTCTGGTGGGGAGAATTATTGTCCTAGAAAGGGCCCCAGTTGAGGAGCAGCCCGCGCCCACAAATGGCCAACAAGAGCCAGCTCAGCACCATGCTGCGCCAAGGGCTCGAGGGGTAGATGATAGGAGGCAGCAAGCACCCGAGGTGGATGACTATGCATCTTAGAATGAACATGGGGGATATGGTCGTGACCGTCATGTTCCACGATGGAACCATGATTATGAGGAGGATGAGCAGACCCTCAGAACCGTTCTTGCATACCCACCCACGTTTGATGGTTCCATGACTATGGAACCAAAGGTCTATTTAGATTGGGAGGCCAGCATAGATTGATACTTCGAGTGGTTTGACATGTCGGACCACCAAAGGGTTCACTACACAAAGATGAAATTGCATGGGCAAGCGCAAACCTATTGGATAAATGTGGAGAGCTTGCTAATGCAACGACGTCAACCACCGATCGGTACTTGGGATGACATGAAAACCAAGTTGAGGCAGAAGTACCTTCCTGCCACATACTGCCAGCGTCTCATAGACAAATGGCAGAATCTCACCCAAGGGAACCGGCCCGTGACGGAGTACACCGCCGAGTTTGATGAGTACTATTTGCGGTGTGGAGTCACGGAGGAGAGCACCATGACCATCTCACGCTTTCGAAGAGGTCTGCGGCCACACTATCAATATGAACTTTTTCACCGCAACGTGACCACTTTGGAACAGGCGTATCAGGTGGCTCTCGAATTGGAGCAGTTCGAGGCTGAGTTTGAGCCTACCCAACAAGTGGGTCCTTTTCCCCCTCGTAGGGTCGAGCCCCATAGCTCTTCAGGCCCATACCAGAGGGTCCCCATGGCTTGACCCCCGGAGCCCGTTCGTCAGGAGTCATTCATCCCTAGGCCCCGCCCTCCACCTCTGAGGGATGTCCCTCGTCCCCAACAACTTACGGCACCCGTTGCCCGTCCACCGGCACCCGCACCCCTTGCCCGTCCCTTGCTGCCTTCACCCCCTATCCATCGGGAGGATAAGGGTAAGGGACCTTTGATCGGGGAGCCTAGTGGATCCCGACAGCAGTGTTTTCGCTGCAATGGGTCCCATAAACCCCATTTTCCCCCCATCATCTTCAACCTACAGTTTTCAGTTTGGAGGTAGCAGAGAACCTGAAGACTGTAGAGGAAGCTGTGTTGCCATCCGAACATTCCAGAAGACGCAAGAGCTACCCTGGAAGTGTCTACGAGTCATCTTCGCAATGGCAGTCGTCTCGTCCCGTTCCAAGCTCGTGGCTGTCTGGGAGAGGCGATCTCCTCCAACTGCGCAGATGATTCCTGCCCAGCTTCCAGAGGCGGAGTGCAGCAGTTGCCACATCGGCTCCTTTGAAGATCTGGAGGTGGTGTTTGACTGAGGTCTTCTTCTATGAGTTCTCCTCCTCCTCCAAGAAGCGGAGCTCCATTCGGCCACCGGAGTGAATTCTTCTTCTTTTTCTCCCCAGAGTGCGCAATTCTGTCCACCCTGAGACTGAACTGACACCCTGCCAGTATTTGGAGTGCTGCGGTCTGCTCCGACATCGGCTGGCACCCCCGTGGGTCTCGTCTCGAAGGCACCTCGACCACGGTTCCAATGCCACCAACTGTGTGCAATTCAGAGTTCGGGACTGCTCGTGGTAGCATCATCTTCCAGACGCTGTAGTGCTGAGAAGGTCCAAGCCGGAGAGTAGAGTCCCTGATTCCGGCTTCACTGCGACCGGCGACGACTACCCCGGCTCCTGCCAAAATTCTTGCATCCTCCTGGACCAATCCATGAAATTTTGGTGCTGGTCTTGCTGGCAAAGGAGTTCAGGAGCATTTGGAAGAATTTCTGCATCGACAGTCTGTACCCTGTTCTAGAGGAGGGACAGATTCGACCCCGTCAACGCGTGAAGCTCTTTTCTTCGTCTTTCCCCTCCCCGCTTGGCCGGCTGAAGGCCCCTCCTAACGCGGGACGAGACCCGGTCAGAACTACGACTTAATGGACAGCAAGCAAGGCCGAACAGGCCGGGTTGGACACGGCGGATAAACATGCGGTGCACTCAGACTTCGGGTGTAATCCGACGATGGGGAAGATGGGCTTTGGCCCACAAGCCATCCACGTGGTCAAAACTCCTGAGTTGGGTCGGTGGGAGGCCGACCTGAAGGGGTGGGATCGCCCGGATTCAGCCGGGGCAGACCTCGCGCCCGAGGGCACTATGGGTCACTCTCTCGCACAGCAGCAAATTCACACGTAACGGGGGATGGGACCGGGCTCTCTCTCACCGTCGGTGCAAGCACAAAGAAGATACGAAGGGACAAACTACAGGGGAGCAAGCGATCAGCCACGTACCTTGCCAAGCCTGAAAAGGCCGGCGCCGATCGGAGATGATGGCGAGTCGGGGAGCGTGTGCACCCGGCGGACACGCTGCGTCGATGAGGCTTGATGTCGTTCCTGCTAATACATGCACTATGCTCCACGCAGGGCGGGGGGTTCACGGGGTGGGGGTGACCAATTACACACTACTGCCCTCGCACAGGAGGGGGGGATCGCGGGGAGGGGAAGTAAGATAATGACCGTGCGCCGAGCTGTAGCGGCCACTCAAGACGCAGCCACCTCCCAGATGAAGACCGAAGGATGCTGATGGACACCTGAAATTCTGGTGTCAAGCTGACGGCGCTGGGTGGGAGCGGCGGTTGCAGCAGCAGGCTGGCGCGGTTCTGATCGGTTGGACTGGTCGGCGCAGAAGTGGTGCGATGGCTAGTATGGGCGCTACCGTACTCCAAACGTGGCGGGACCAGGCCAGGCGCATTGCTGACTGGGAGGTCTACGAGGCCTCAGAAGGGGGCGGCCATCTGATCAACTCGCTGGGCGTGGTCGCAAGGACGGCTGGCATCTAATTTCTAGGTGAGCAGCAGGACAGGACGTCAAAGAATGGGGTAGAACTCCCAGTGCCCGCATCAGAATGTGACAAAACCACTTGTGTTGGTTTTGGATCGTCGAGGGCTGCAACTTTGTTGAAGACGCCAAGACCTGAAACGGACAGGAAGAAGGGGTGTCGGGGCCGACTTGACAGCAGCTCATCCTGGGTGAACAGGGGATCCGGGTCTGGCGCACCTGTGGGTGATGGGACGCCACGGACAGAGACGATGTCGAAAGCAGGTGGGACCACCTCAGACACGTCGGCACTCCGAAGAAGCAGAACTCTCATGAAGAGTTCTCTGGCTGAATCACACAGGGGCGGGCTGTGGACCTGCTGCCAGGTGGAGCTCAGGTTCAGACCTGAGTTGGGTGCAGTCGCATGAGAACAGGCGGCGCGAACGGTGCCGAGGTCGGATCGCCACGGGACCACTTCTGGAACGAAGCTGACTCGACAAAGTACAACTCCACAGAAGGAAGCTTTGGCTGGTTTTCACCGTGGACACCGGGTTAGCCTCTGCAAACTTGACTTCTGCTGCAGACTGGTTGCAGGGACAGCAGCGAGGCCTCCTCGGTCCACGGGAGGGCGTAGTGAAGATGGGGTGTCGCCGGGGTGCCGTGGACGCTTGGAGCTGTGGAGGGCAGGCTTGAGTTGCAGTAGGAGGGGTGGCTGGGGCATGAGATGCTTATGAGTTTTATGATTACTATTATCATCATTATTTGTTGCATTTGGAGTGTGAGTGGTAGGGTCTGGAGTGTGCCAGGCAAGGCATAGGAAGTGTGTGCACTGGACAGGGGCCGGGCAGGCATGCCGGGGAGGCACCCAAAGGGGCGTGCCAGACAGGCTCTAGATGGGGGTGCACTAGGCAGGGCTGTGTGATGTGCGTCGGAGGGCGTCGGGGTAGGTTCGAGCAAGGTCGGTGCAGCTGGGGACTGGGTCGGTGCCGGTGCTGGACTGAGTCGGTGTAGCTGGGGGCTGGGTCTGTGCTGGTTAGCCTGGGCAGAGGGAAGGTTGGTGCAAGTTTGGAGGTGTACCGGCAAAGCCCAGGAGAGGTGTACCAGGCAAGACTGGGCTAACGCGTGCTGGGCAAGGGCTAGGGTAGGGTGTGTCGGGCCAGCGCTGGGCGAAGTGTGCCGGGCAATGCACAGTTGCGGTGTGCTGGGTAAGGCATGGTTAGGGTGTGCCGGGCCGGGTCGGCCAAGGGCGTACCGGGTTGGGCTTGGGCAGAGTGCACTGGGTAAGGGTGATTGTGGTGTGCTAGGTAGGATTCAATCAGGGTATGCTGGGCAAGGCCGTGGGCAGAGTGCACTAGGTAATGGTGATCGAGGTGTGCTGGGCAGGATTCGATCAGGGTGTGCTGGGCAAGGTCCTGGGCAGAGTGCACCGGGTAAGGGTGATTGAGGTGTACCGGGCAAGGTCTGTGAGGGGTTTCTTCTTTTTCTTCTTATATCTTTTCTTTTCTTCTCTTCTTTAGTTTTGTGCACTACGCATGAGCCTTCTCCCCATTTTCTTTTAATCTTTTCCCCCTTTTCCTTGTTTGTATGACCAATGTTTAAGTTCACGTGATTAATGGCCGGTCCAGTTCCCTTCATGTTGTTCACCGCTCTCTTATCTTGGTTGAAGTATTTTGTCATTGTTCGTTCTATTTGTCTCTTGCTTCCTTTTACCTTTTAACATGTTATTATTTCTAATAAAAATTTGACAGCATCTCCCATTGACCCTGATGGTAAGGGGAGTAAAGGGGAACACGCCCACAAGGAATGGTGGAACCCAACAATTCGAGGTGAGTGCCAGGGGCAGCAACACCTTTGATAAAACTTTAGAAAACTCAGAGAAATCAACGTGTGGGACACTCGGCTAAAATCGCCTGAGGGTGCACTAGGTAAGAAGAGATGGCAAGCGTGCCGGGCTGGAGTTGTTGGGGTGTCATCGGTTCAAGGCTAAAGGAGGTGTCACTAGATGAAGGAAGAGGGAATCAGGGAAGCAAACAAGGCTAGAAGGGATTTTCACCTGGGAGAATGAACCACAGGGTTCCACCCATGGGATTGAGCAGGCCATGGCCGTCATCTCCTATGGGGATTCTCCCCTTGAGGGAGGATAGGATGGGCATAGCAACGCAGAAAGGGGGAGCCACTCAATGCGCATGGTTTGAGCCATATGCCCCTGGAGCGTGGGGAGCAGGGGAAGGGAAATACACAGAACAACAACAACGGAATGCACAAAGAACATGCATCCACATGAATACCTAACAAACCTTTCATCTATTCTTGCAAAAAAAAAGGAAGTGGCCCAAAGGGCTAATACATCATAAGAAAACAGATGAAGAATGTAGGGAAACAAGATACAATAGGGGGAGGGGAACATAGCATTGACTCCTCCCCTCCTGAGCTTCACTTCCCCTCTCACCCACCCTTCTTCTTCTCTTCTCTCTTCACTCAGCGGGAGCCAGACGCTGTAGCCAGCCCTTCTCTCTTCTTCTCTTCTTTTCTTCTATCTTCCCTGGAGCTCCCGCCCCAGTCCCAGATATGTCGGTCTCCCCTCTCTCCCTTTTTTTTTTGAGAGAGAGAGCTAGCGCCCTTATATAGAGTGGAGGTTGGATCATTCAAAGACCTTGCCTTCTTCTTCTTCTCTTCACTTTTCACACGTCTGGGGCCATTAAATGGACTGTGTGTAGGGATGGCAGGGGTAGATAGTGTGTCTTCACCGGGTTGGCTGAGGTTGACGTTGATGGCCTGGTATCACTACACTGTTGACCGGAGCGCGAGCTAGAGACACGAGCATTCAATGCTCTGTGTTCAGGTGAAACAGAGCATTGTAATGAGGATGGGACACCATTGTCCACACATTTTTCACCCTTTTAACACCTATTTCTTACCCTTACGAGCCTTGCTCGGTTTATCATAGTAGCTCAATTTTCTTCAGGCTCGGTTGCTACAGTAGCACGGCCTTCTTCAACTTTAGCTCGGACCGCTTCAGAAGCTCAGAGTGCTTCAGAAGCTCGAATTGCTACAGTGCTCGATCTGCTACAGTGTTTGAACTGCTACAGTGCTCAGACTGCTACATCGCTCAAACTGCTACATTGCTCGGCCATGCTACAGTGCTCGGCCATACGACCTTCTTTAACTTTAGCTCGGGCTGCTCCAGAAGCTCGGACTGCTATAGTGCTTGGTCTGCTACGGTGCTCAGAGTCCTTCAATAGCAGCAACCCTAATAATTGAAGGAATAAAAAATCTTAAATGAACTAAAAACTAAAACCAATGTTCAGGGACCAACACATATACACTTAAAACTACTTATATATCTAACAAATGGGTCAAAAATAAAATAGCGCCTCCTCTTAAGGTGACATTTCTTGAAATCGCACCCCTCTCTTGGGCGCCAATTACATGCGAGACGCCCCTTTCATGAGGCGTCATTTTCCTAAACCGCGCCCCTATCTAAGGTGCTATTTCCTATAGGATGCAGTGTCTTGTTCGAACTGGGAAGCAGGGTGCAAACTGGGTAGGAACCATATGGGGGAAGTATTGGGTTTTGGAAGGGATTAACGTGGGAGATCCTAATACTATTCTTACTTAAGCTTAAGTCACAATCAAACTCCAAACCGTGAGCTCTTTCACCCTATAAATACCCCTTTAGAACTCTCTGTTATGAGCCCCTTCAAACCTATCGACCTACTGCCAAACTCCTCCACGGGCTGAACCTGCTGCTCAGGAGAAGCTTGCATGTGGTGAAGCTTCTCGTCTTCACTACAAACCAAAGGTGCAGAAGCCTTAAGAGTTGTTGTCTGCAACCTTTCTTCTTCGATTGATTGATCGTCTTCTGTTGCTACGGTTATCAAAAGAAGATATACTCATACCTTCTTAGTTGCTCCTACTCTGTCGTTGCATCGTCTGCCTATAGCTAGTTCAATTTAGAGGTTTTGGAGTTGCTACTGCTCCTGGCTCCATCATCTTCCACGAAGAAGTCTCTACTACTACATCCACCAATTCAGCATGTTGCTTCGTCCCTTGTAGGAGGCATATCGCAAGCCCCAGCTATTGATTGATTCTCCCCCTTCGGGCTAGAACTGAAGGAAGAGCTTCATCCTTCTCTCTTATTGAAGCTGCTTCTGTTCGAAACTGTGCCCTGGGAAGTTACTGCAACATAGCAACCTGTTATCATCCTATTGATCAAAGAAGGATAGTTGAAGACAGAGCCTTATTTCCTTGATTCTTTCAATCCAAAATCAACTTCCAAGGTAGGTGTTCTCAAGTACAAGCACCAATCTAATAGTTATTAGATCATGAGCATGCATATCGGTCTGTTAGAATGTTTTCAGTAGGTTTAAATGTATTTCTGGAAGTTTCAGTAGAACGCGCCTCCCTCTAGGGCGCTATTTGATATAGCGACCGTGCAAACAGTCGTCAGATTAGTTGGATAATTAATAATTACACATGTTCAAAATTTAATAACTGTGAACCATGACATCTAAGTTAATGCATGAGTATAATGTTAGATTCCTGCTATTGTTCTTTGTATATACATGTCTCTAGTTTCTTGATTGGACATACTCCAGAAATCATGTGCCTAGGATCGTACCTGCCCGGTGCGTATCATATGACAAAGAATTAACGACGGTCTTCAGGTCGTCAATTAATGAACGCCCCCACACACGGGCGCTAATTAGTGAATAACATGAGAACTTTGAACTATTCTTGACCAAATTACATAGATATTGAATTAACGACATGCACCCTGCTATTAATTTATAATATGACATCCCTGACTAGGGCGCTACTTACTGAATTAAAGACTTAAGCTAAGTCGCCATATATATAATATCTAAAATTTAGAATATAATTAGAACTTGGAAACAACGACTAGATGAACAGTCGTTATATAATGAATTAGTGACCTTGTCCAAGGCGCTAATTCAGAAATTGAAGACTTGATTTAAGGCGCCAATTACCTGAGTTTCCTGATTTTCATTTTTTCTATAACCCTTGATAGTGGGGATGTGTATAGGCACTATATTCCATTCCGTGAGTATAGTCTCACATTTTACGATGTTTTATTGATTACCCCTCAATTCTTGGTGACATACGAGCCCTTCGTTGGACATTCTGTTCCTTCGAATTGGTAAGTTAGTCATAGAGACCTCTGTAAGTCTACGCTAGCCTTGGATTCCCTCAAGACAGTCGAGCTTGTTGTACCATTAAAACCCGTGACACTATTCAATTATCATATCGCTCTAAAGAAACATGGTATACCGGCCCTCATGATATACTATTTGGATATCATGAGAATATTCTTGAATTAATGGAATGGGAAGCCATACCATTAATATCCCTTAAGAATTATGTACCGTACTTGTGGACACTAATTCTATCTACCTTATCATGTGCAAGAACGAGCGACCATATGTATATGAGCGCTTATTCTTAATATCATGGCACCCAATTAGGGGGCTGATTCCACCTAGTTTTATCGTTAATCGTGGTTGTACCATTATTATCGTCCTTACACATTACATTCAATCCTTGAAATTCTATTCTCTATGATCTACCTTAAAGTTACTATAAGCTTACCTCTTTGAAATTATATATTGGCTATAACTATAGTGGATGTCAAAAAATACATGATCAATACCTACGCATATAGGGCCCGATCTGGTCCTGGGAGGAGCACCCGAAAGTACTAGTGCCCATGGGAGTTGTAATGATCACGGTGTGGCATTTTGATTTCCCCATCCCCGGTGGCAGGGAGTAGCCTGCGTGCCTCTTGGAGGGGGCGACAACTCAGCTAGTCCCACTACGCACCAAGAATCGTAGGGCGTGGGCATCACGTTGTTCTGCCGGTTGCACAGGGTAAAGGGGGTCCAGGGCGTGCCACTGAAGGGCCGTGAGGGCGTGCAGCTGAATCGGCCTGGGGTGTGCCATTGAAGGCACTTGGCCTAGGCGTGCCGCTGAAGGGGGGGGCTAGCGGGGTGTGTGCTGCTAGAGTTCACCAGGCGTGCCATTGAGGATGCTGGACGGGCGTGCCGGTGAGGGCCACCAGGCTGTGCTGGTGAAGACGCCCAGGGCTGTACCGACGAAGGTGGCTACGAAGCGTGCCGGCAAGGGGCGCCTTGGGCGTGTGCCACTGAGGGCTCCCCCGAGGGTGTGCTGGGGAAGCTTGGCGAGGTGCGCTGTTGAAGGGGCCAAGCGGGCGTGCCGACGAGGGAGCCACGTGGGCGTGCCGGTGAAGGAGCGCGCCGCTGAGCAGGGCGTGCCGCTGGGTGAGCGTAGAGTGTGCCACTGAGCGGGCTACAGTGTGCCATTGAAGGAGGCTGCAAAGGGCGTGCCGCTGAAGGCTGAACGAGGTGCCATTGTGACACGTTCAGGCCCGTTATGAGCACAAGTTGTGGTCTATTTGATTTTTTTTCTTCGGGGCCCATGCATCGTGGGCTTTCCGGGAGTTAGTTTCCCTTCTCTATCGTGACTCCGGGAGCGGCTTCACAGCAGTGCATCATCTATTCGGAGAGCCCCGGGTGGCCCATTCTTCCCGCAGTCTCTTCATTTGAAGTTGTTGCTGGTGTCAGGCTAGACGGGACATATGGGCGTGAAATTTTACATGTCCACAAATGCCCCTCACCCATGGGTAGCGCGGGTGAAGGATGAGACAAGCGATTCACGTGGGTACACTTACCCTCACAGGGTATCTTCTTTCTTCTCTTTTCTCTCTCTTTTTTTTAGAGATCCACCCCAAGGGATGGGGATAAGGGTTTGCTCGCTAGTGCCAGTGGGGTACCGGGGCTGACGTGATCTATTCGGTCTAATGGTTTCTTGAGACGTTCGTTGCCACTGGGACAGTGCCTACGCAAGAAAGGGTCTAATTCCTTGGTCCAAGTGAAAGGCTCGGACCAGGTGTCTATTCGTTGGTGCCGCCAGGGTGACGGGGCTGACGAGGTGCATCTAGTCTGTTGGTCTCTTGATCTCTTGAGGTGTCCATCGGCACCGGGACAGTGCCAACGCAAAGAAGGGTTCAATTCCTTGGTCCAAGTGAAAGGCTCGTGCAAGGTGTCCACTCGTTGGCACCGCTAGGGTGACGGGCTGACGAGGCGCATGTGGTCTGTTGGTCTCTTGAGGTGTTTGTCAGCACCGGGACAGTGCCTACGCAAGGGGGGTTTAATTCCTTGATCCGAGCGAAAGGCTCAGGCAAGGTGTCTACTCGTTGGCGCTGCCAGGGTGACAGGGCTTATGAGGTGCATCTGGTCTGTTAGTCTCTTGAGGTGTTCGTTGGCACTGGGATAGTGCCTATGCAAGGGAGGTTTAATTCCTTGATCCGAGGGAAAGGCTCAGGCAAGGTGTCTACTCGTTGGTGTCGCCAGGGTGACAGGGCTGATGAGGTGCATTTGGTCTGTTGGTCTCTTGAGATGTTCGTCGACACCGAGACAGTACCTATGCAAGGGAGGTTTAATTCCTTGATCCGAGCGAAAGGCTCGGGCAAGGTGTCTACTTGTTGGCACCACTAGGGTGACGGGGCTGACGAGGTGCATCTAGTCTGTTGGTCTCTTGAGGTGTTCATCGGCACAGGGACAGTGCCTACACAAGAGAGGTTTAATTCCTTGATCCGAGCAAAAGGCTTGGGTAAGGTGTCTGCTCATTGGCGTCGCCAGGGTGACAGGGCTGACGAGGTGCATCTGGTCTGTTGGTCTCTTGAGGTGTTCGTCAGCACCGGGATAGTGCCTAGCAAGGGATGTTTAATTCCTTGATCTGAGTGAAAGGCTCGGGCAAGGTGTCTACTTGTTGGCGTCACCAGGGCGACGGGGATGACGAGGTGCATCTAGTCTGTTGGTCTCTTGAGGTGTTCGTCGGCACCGAGACAGTGCCTACACAAGGGAGGTTTAATTCCTTGATCCAAGCGAAAGGCTCGGGCAAGGTGTATACTCGTTGGCGCCACCAGGGTGACGGGACTGACGAGGTGCATCTGGTCTGTTGGTCTTTTGAGGTGTTCGTCGGCACCGGGACAGTGCCTACGCAAGGGAGGTTTACTTCCTTAATCCGAGCGAAAGGCTCGGGGAAGGTGTCTACTCGTTGGCGCCGCCAAGGTGACGGGGCTGACGAGGTGCATCTGGTCTGTTGGTCTCTTGAGGTGTTCGTCGACACCGGGATAGTGCCTACACAAGGGAAGTTTAATTCCTTGATCCGAGCGAAAGGCTCGGGCAAGGTGTCTACTCATTGGTGCAGCCAGGGTGACGGGGCTGACGAGGTACTTCCTTTCGTATTTTTAACGTGTGTATAATTCTAGCAAAAATTCGACAACATCTCTCCCATACCCGAATGCGAGAGGGGTAAAGTGAGTATACGTCCACAAGGAGTGACGTAACCCAAAGTAAAAAGGTGCGCATGGAAGTGGCAACACCTTGATGAAATCGACGGACTGACGAACGGGAGGCACAGACCCACACTCGGGATGAAGAGACTGAAGGGAGGTGCCACCGGATCAAGAATGAAGGGTGGCAAGGTGGGCGAGCCACCAGATCAGGAAGATGGTGAGCCCACTGGATCAGTGGTGATGCTACCGAATGAGGGAGGTGGCCAATTAGGGTGCCACCAGATCACAGCCCACGGCGGGCCATCGAATGAGAAGGAAAGGTGGCCAAGACACCGGTTCAAGGAGGTGGAGATATGTCACCAGATCAAGGAGGTGGGGATGCCACCGGATCGAGGGAGCGACGATACCACCGGGTCAGGCCGATGGCGGTGCCACCGGATCAAGGAGGCAGTGGTGCTACCGGATCTCACAGGTGGTGTGGTCCACCGGGTCGAGAAGGCTAAGGTGGCTGGGTCCACCAGATCAACAGGGCTGGCGGGTCACCGTATCAAGGGGTGGTGGGCGACACTGGATCGAGAGCACGGTTGGGCCACCAGATTAGCCAGCGGGCGAGGGGATGGACCTAGCCGTCAGATCAGGAGCTGAACGAGCCATCGGATCAAAAGGCCTTAAAACTTCAAAGACTCGAAGAGGACAGGGGACTGGGGAGCCACCAGTTGAAGGATGGACAACCCCTGCCAGATCAAACTCTGGACGGACCAGAGATGGATACGGGGAGCAAGAGGTGTCCAGGCGGCCAAAGGGAGGGGTTTACCCTTCTCAGAATTGACTCAGGGGACACCGTCCATCGAGTTGGATGGGCCCTAAACTAGGACACCAAGGAAGTTCCCTCTATCGGAGGAAGGGTGGAGGAGTAAAGGATGAAACGAGGTGGTCTTCGGGGCACTGGCTTCGAATCCAGCCATCATGTTGAGCGGACTCTCATCCCACCCCGATTACAATGATAAAAGAATACAAATGTTCGAGCCAAATAGCTTGTAACTTTCTATTCACTAGAGGGAGAACATGTACAAGGGTTACCACCGCATGGGCAAAAGGCAAGAGCCAAGGTGAAACGCCAACAACAAGAGCATGGAAGACCAAGACGAATCGGAATAGAGCAAACAAAAGAGCACAGTAGGGAGTAGAGATACAATGGGGAAAGAAGACGGAACACCAGTTCTTCCTCCTCCAACACCTCTCCTTTCTACCCTCTCCCTCACCCCTCTTCACCCCTACTGGGATTTCTCCTTCTGCTCTTACCTTCTCCTTCTTCTTTTTTCCCCTCCCGTAGAGGTTGGGCGAATGAAGGAGCTGTGGGTGTCTCTCTCTCTCTTGTTTGGTTCCTCTCCCTTCCGCAAGGGTCTTGTGTCTTATTTATACGAGAGCAACGTCCATCTGGCAACGAAAGGCATCAACGGGATCACCCAAAATCTTCCATGCCGTCCTTTCACTCTATCGCATCCGCCATAGCCTTGTCGGATATAGAGCCGGCAAGAGGTTGGTGAAGAGAGAGGACGCCTTGGCAGGTTGCCTCCTACATGCTAGATCGATCCCCGTCTGCTACACACTGGAGGCTGGAGGTCAAGGACCCCTGGTCCATGGTAATGTCTAGTGGACTTAGGGAAAGAAGGTCCTGCCACGTTCGTTCACACCATCGCCGGAGCCACCGAGTGGAGAAAGCCCGATGTGCCACCGGATGGGCCGCTGAGATGAGCCACTGGTTCACTGCTACGGGTTTGTCACCGGCTCAAGCGGCTATAAGCCCCACCGAATCAGTGTGGCAGGGGTACCTTCGTATATACTGCTGAGAGCGCCACCGGACCACGACGCCTAAGTTGCCACCGGATCGCTCACGCGAGGGGGGAGGTGCCACCCGTTCAATAGCCAAGGGGCTCCACCAGATCATGCTTTAGGACGCCACTGGTTCAAGGAGCCAACAGGGCCACCGGATGGAGTGCGTGGCGGGGCCACCAGTTCAAGAGCGCTGAGTAGCCACTGGATCAAGTGGCTGGGGTTTCCACCGGATGGGGGACGTGCCACCAGTTTAAGCTGCTACAAGACGCCACCGGACCACACGGAAAAAGAACCGCTGGATCAGTGGTGCTGGGTGACCGCCATCGTATCAAAGCCTGGACCACTCAGTTGGAGTTGTGGCCCAATTGACTTAGGGGTGTTTGAAGCTCGTACGGCCTTCACTGCCGGAAGCCTTCAAAGATATTCCCTTTTTTGATTAGGGATTTGATTCGCCCGTCTAAGCGTGGGTTAACGTGCGTGCGGTTGCCTGCAGTTGTTTGTGGCGACCCGGGATCCGAGTACCGGAAAGGAACTGGTGCGACTCGAACCTCGGCCCGCCTCCCACGAGCCCGAAGACTCAGAAGGGAAAAAGGGATGGTGTGAGGGTGTGTAAGTGACTTATATGCCATGAAAGGCATTTATATGGGGGCATGAAAGCCTGATTACAAGTGCTTGCAAGTCGCGGGATAATTCCGTTATTTCGTGATGGTCCCCGGGTCATTGCATTATTGTGTGGGTAGTTCTGCATTAGTACATAGTGTCTGTCAAAGGACTTGGGACTTAGCAGAATGCCACCTGAGGGGCGTCATAGTGTATTCCCGACATGAAACAGTGTTGAGGTCGGGGTAGTAGGGGTGTCATCGGCACCATTGTGTTGGAGTAATTGGGCATTACCAAGACCGAGGTGACTGAATGGCGCAGGCACCACTCGTGACTGGAGCGGTCAGGCGCTGTTGAGGCAGAGGCGACCGAGTGTTGTTGAGAGTAGAGTAGTCAAGCGACGAGAGCATCGCCATGATTGGAGCGACCAAGTGCCATTGAGCTCGGGGTTGCTGGGCGTCGTGGGCACCGGTGGGACCAGAGCTGTTGAGGTTGTAGGCCTCACTTTGACTGGAGTAGGTTGGTGGCGTTGGCACAGCGGTGATTGGAGAAGGTGGGCGGTCAGGTGCCGCGAGGCACCATTATGATGGAGGTTGTTGAGTGGTTGGGCGTTGCAGGCCCCGACGTGACTGGGGTAGCTGGCAGTCGGGTGCCGGAGGCACCATTGTGACTAAGGTTGTTGAGTGGTCAGGCATCGCGGGCCCCGACGTGACTGGAGTAGCTGACAGTCGAGTCGCTAGGGCACCGTTGTGACTGAAGGAGCTGAGCAGTCAGGCGTCGTGGGCCCCGATGTGACTGGAGTAGCTGACAGTCTGGTGTCGGGGGCACCGTTGTGACTGATATTATTGAGTGGTCGGGCACTGTGGGCCCTGACGTAACTGGAGTAGCTGGAAGTCTAGTGCCGAGGGCACTGTTGTGACTGAGGTTGTTGAGTGATCAGGCACCGCGGGCCCCGACGTGACTGGAGTAGCTGACAGTCGGGTGCCGAGGGCACCACAGTCGGGTGCCGCTGAACTCGATGTGACTGGAGTAGCTGGCATTCGGGTGCCGGGGGCACCATTGTGACTGAGGTTATTGAGTGGTCCGACGTCATGGGCCCCGACGTGACTGGAGTAGCTAGCAGTCCGTTGCCAAGGGCACCGTTGTGACTGAGGTTATTGAGTGGTCGGGCACCCTGGGCCCCAATGTGCCTGGAGTAGCTGGCAGTCGGGTGCCGACGGCACCATTGTGACTGAAGGAGCTGAGCAGTCGGGTGCCATGGGCCCCGATGTGACTGGAGTAGCTAGCAGTCAGGTGCCGGGGGCACCATTATAATTGAGGGAGCTGAGCGATCGGGTGTCGAGGGTCCCGATGTAACTGGAGTAGCTGGCAGTCGGGTGCCAAGGGCACCGTTGTGACTATGTCGGGGGCACCATTGTGACTGACGGAGCTAAGCGATTGGGTGTCGCGGGCCCTGATGTGACTGGAGTAGCTAGCAGTCGGGTGCCGAGGGCATCGTCGTGACTGAGGGAGCTGAGCGATCGGGTGTCACTGGCCCCAATGTGACTGGAGTAGCTGGCAGTCAGATGCCGAGGGCACCATTATGACTGAAGAGATGGGCATCGTGAGACCTTGATGCTCGTGCTCGTGACCTGTTGACAGAGGCAGGGGCCTGACACTTCATCTTGCATCGAGACTTGTGAAGTATGCCCATTATCGGGGTAACGACACTAAGGGCACATTTATCGAGGTGACACCAAGGTGGCGTAAGATCATTGAGGCGGGGAGCCAGACAGGGTGCTTCGATTGAGTCGCGTCTGACGGTGCATGATCATTGAAACAGAGACTGGACAGGGTGCTCTCATCAAGTAATGTCTATGTCGTGCATGAATGTCAAGGCGCAAACCAAGTAGGGCGCCTCAATCGAGCAACATTTTATGGTGCACAATCACTGAGGCAGGGACTAGTAGGGGCATTCTCATGAAGCAACATCTGGGTCATGCACGAACACCGAGATAGGGTCGAGCAAGGTTCTCCCATAAAGTGACATCTGGGGGTCATGCACGCTTATCGAGTCAGGGCCAGCCAGGGTGATTTCGTCAAGCAACATCTAGGGACATGCACGACTATCAAGGCAGGGCTGGGCGGAGTGCTTTCATGCAGCAATGTCAGGGTCATATGTGATTGTCAAAAATGATACCCAGATAGGGTATGTTCATTAAAGTCGGGGCCGCACTTAAGGGGGTTTGTGCCGTGGCTAAGGGCCTGAGGAGGCACAATTATGCGACATGCCCTCGGTGTGAGCCTAGCAAACACAAAACCAGCCAACCAAACTCCTCATGCGCCGTTCATAGTCCGGGAGATGAGCTCCATGTATTGATGCTTGATGCGTGCCCGCTTGGATTCCAAAGGGGGGCTTTTATCGCGGAAGATGAAGGGTCAGGGGGGTTTAGGCAGACCAGCCCAAAGGGACTGGTTTGGTCCTCCTAAACCCTTGGGAATATGTATTTTTTTGTTTACGGAGTGGGGGAGAGAGGGTTTAGGTGAATCCTTTGAACCACTGCGTCCACGCTGCCAGTGCGGAGCGTCGACGCCTTCACTTGGACTTGAAGGTTTTCAAGCTGGGTCGGCCCCTTGTGTTCTTTGTCAGCTGCTTGCTAACCCTACTGCGTCCACTCAGCCCTTCAGCAACGTTGACGCTTCATCAAATGCCTGAGCAGCGTCGACCTTTGTCTTGGCAACGTCGACCTTTGACGTTGAACTCCATGAAGGCTTCAGCTGCAGTGGCTTCAACTGCAGCGTCGACGCAGCTATATGGGAGCGTTGACGCCTTAGTCCATTTAAGCAAATGCTGTCTTGGTCATTACACTGCTGCGTCCACGCTGCAGTGCTACAGCGTCGACGCCTCTATTCATTCAGCTTCTTTATCCTGCAATGGCCTTTGTAAACAGGTACTAGCCACAGCACCATGTGTCAGATAACAAACTAATCAATCACATCATGGTAGACATCATCAAAACCAGGAGGACAACACTCACCTCTTGGGAGCTCGGAAGCTACCACCTTCATTTTCAGGGGAGCGTGAGTGCTCGCCCCTTGGGAGCTCGGAAGCTACCACCGTCATTTTTAGAGGAGCGTGAGTGTTCGCCCCTTGGGAGCTCGGAAGCTACCACCTTCGTTTTCAAGGGAGCGTGAGTGCTCGTCCCTCGGGAGTTTGAAAGCTACCACCATCATTTTTAGGGGAGCGTGAGTGCTCGCCCTTTGGGAGCTCAGAAGTTACCACCATCGAAGCTACCATGGTTGAATACAGCTGGCGACGCTTTCATTTCCACCAGTGAGGGAATGTGTCGAAAAGTGACTCACTGATAAAAAGTTCTGAGATTTACAGCATTCCATGTCCTGGGTATCTCTCGCCCCTCCAGCGTCGTTAGCTTGTATGCTCCCTTGTCGAGTGCTTCTGTTACCTTGTACGGGCCTTCACTGTTTGGTGCTAGTTTCCCCATGGACGCTCTGGGAGCTTGCTCGACGCAGCACCAGGTCTCCGGGGAGGAAGTGGCGTTCTTTAACACGGGGATTATAGTACTGGGCCAGCTTCTGTTGGTAGGCTATGAGCCTCTTATGGGCGCGCTCCGTGTCTTCCTTGAGCAGGTCTAGGTTTTCTCGCATAGCCTGGTTGTTTCTGGCCTCGTCAAATTGTCCAACTCGTAGAGACGGGTTGGATATCTCAACTGGGATGAACGCCTCTGTTCCGTATGTGAGGTGGAATGGGGTCTCTCCTGTAGCGGCCCTGGCAGTAGTTCGGGGTTTGCTTCGATGCCTATGTGGCTTACGAGGAATCCGAGGAACTTACCCGACTTGACTCCGAACGTGCACTTGCTAGGGTTGAGCTTCATATTGTATCTTCTGAATGTCGCAAATGTTTCCGCCAGATCTTGGAGGTGCTCAGCCGCTTGGAGGCTTTTAACAAGCATGTCATCGATGTAGACCTCTATGTTACGACCGATCTGAGCATCGAACATATGGCTGACCAAGCGCTGGTAGGTGGCTCCTGTATTCTTGAGCCCAAAGGGCATGCGGGTGTAGCAGTAGAGGCCGTGGTCGGTGACAAAGGCCGTCTTGTCTTGGTCAGGCTCGTACATGCTTATCTAGTGGTACCCGGAGTATGCATCCAGGAACCTCAGCATCTCGTGCCCGGCCGTGGCGTCGACCGGTTGGTAGATTCGTGGCATGGGGAAGTTGTCTTTAGGCATAGCTTTGTTGAGGTTGGTGTAGTCTATGCACATCCACCACTTCCGTTGCTCTTGGGAACCAGGACTATGTTAGCCACCCAGTTGGGGTACTAGGTGGGTCGCAATACTCTCGAGCGTAACTTTTCACTCACTTGTCCCCTGATTATGGTCTGTCACTCAGGATTATAGCGCCTCCTACGCTGTTGAGCTGGGTGGCAGCCTGGGTCCAGTTTCAGCTGGTGGGTTATTACCTCTGGAGGGATTCTGGGGAGTTCATTCTCGAACCAGGCGAACACGTCCTGATTTGCCTCTAGAAAGCTCATGTAAGCCTCCTTTTCTTGCTCGGATAGGGTCGCACCGATCCGGAGTGTTCTGCTGGGATCCTCCCCTACCTGGATGAGGTATAGATCTTCTGCGGGGGTGCTTGTGCTCAGACCTGGGTCTTCTGTCCTTGCCCTCTTCTCGGGCGGGCCCCCCTCGATTTGCATGTCGCGGGTGGAGATCAAGTAGCACCTTCGTGACTCCCTTTGGTCTCCTCGGACCTCCCCCACTCTACGAGGAGTGGGAAACTTTAGTTTTTGATGGTAGGAGGAGGGGACGCCACAGAGGGTGCCTAGGATGCCTCGCCCTATGATGGCGTTGTACCCAGTCATCCCTCAGACTATTGTGAAGTCCGCCAGGAAGGTTATATCTCTAAGTGCGGTCCCAAATGTGATAGGCAACGAGATTCATCCTTCCAGGAGGACGGTCGTGCCAGAAAATCATATAAGGGTGTGTGTAGCGGTACTATCTGTGACAAATCCACACCCATGAGTACTAGGCAGTCGTAAGAAATAACATCGGGCCCGCTTCCATTGTCTACTAAAATACGTCGGACGGTACATTGGTTGATGGTGGTCGAGACCACCAGGACGTCAGAATGGGGAGTGGTCACATCCTCCAGGTCCTCATCTAAGAAGACGATGGCATCCTTGAGGTGTTCCTGGGTAGCAGTTTCCAGTTGGCTACTGTCGCCTCGCTCCACGGTATTGATCGCCGTCGCGTACCACCGGTGCCTCCTAGCGCTGTCGCCCCCTGAGGCCAGCCCTCTAGAGATCATCATGATCTTCTTCTCGTTGGGTCGACTGTTAATCAGTGGGGGTGTCCATTCATGTTGTTGCTTCTCCTCGGCCTTGGCGATGAATTTATCAAGGAGTCCTCACCAAATGAGGTCCTCGATGGCATCCTTAAGCTGGATGCAGTCGTCGGTGTCGTGGCCGTGGTCGCGGTGGAAGCGACAGTACTTCCTTTTGCTCCTGGTGCTCGGGTCAGACTTCATCCTCGTAGGCCATTTGAGGTAGAGTTCCTCAGAAATCTCCATGAGGATCTGGTCAGGCAGAGCCGTCAGGGGTGTGTAGCGGCGGTAGCTCCCCCTTTCGATATTCTCCATGCGATAGCGGCGGTCCCTGTCTCATCGCTCCCACTTGTCCGGTCCTTCTCGAGGCGAGTCAGTGGATCTTTTACGGTCGGATCAATCTTACCGGACCGTGCAATCGAGAGCCACGGTGTTCTCCTCGCACCTCGCGTGCTTCTGCGCTAAGGCGAGAAGGTTGCTCAGGGTGGTCGGGGCTTCGACCCCGAGCGATCATCGGAGGATGGAGTCCTGAGTGCCCTGGGTCAGTACGGTGGTGGCGATGCTGACGTCGAGGCAGGGTATGTAGAGAGCCTTTGTCTGGAATCGGGACACATAGTCCCAGAGGGTCTCCTCTCACCCCTGCCTAATGGCGAGCAGGCTCACCATAGATTTGGCTTCCTTGCGGCAGTCGATGAAGTTCTCCTTGAATAGCTTCTTCAGCTAGTGGAAGGAGGAGATAGTCCTGACCGGCAGGGACTCGAACCACGTCTGAGCGTCCTCCCGGAGAGTCGTAACGAACGCCAGGCACTTGACGATGTCCAAGGCCCGGTGGAACACCAAGTTGGACTCCAAGCTATGCATGTGATCGGCGGGGTCGGTGGTGCCGTCATAGGGAGTGAATGACGGCATCTGGAACTTCAATAGAATGGGGGCTTCCATGATCTCTCTGGAGAAGGGAGTGTGGAAGCCCTAATCGTCGTCCATGAAGCTGCGAGTCTTGGTGGCGAGTAGGACCTCGTCCAAGCAACGAACTTTGCCCTAGATCTCATCGATGTGTTGGAGCCACTGGTCCATCTCTGGGTTGGAGTGCAGTGGACTCCGCACCCTTAGTGCAAGCGAGTTGCACTGCTGTCGAGTTCGCGCAGCGGAAACGTGAGAGGCCTCTCGCACTTGGCGGGAGGTCGCCGTAGTTTGAGCCCCCCTATTCTGGGGCTGATCCGTAGGGTCACACCGAGGTTCGATGGGTCTGTCCAGGAGATCCTAGCACAGGACCATCATGACTTGGATCTGCTGAGGCATCACGGTGAGGTCGTCAGCAGTGACTTCCTGGCACTGATGGGTGGAGGAGGAGGTCTCTTGTGATCCCCGACAGGAGCTGGGCCTTGGTGAGAACCACGCCCCCAGTTGCTGGTGTTGTGAAGACTCCCACAGGGTGTCTTTGGCTTTTCGATCGCGCTTCCCACAGACATCGCCAAAAAGGGTAGAAGGCATAATCTAGTTCTTGGGCTTCGTACCCCACTTTTCTATTTATTTATTTATGCAAGTCGTCGGGCACCCGCGGAAGTCTGCAAACACCAAAGAGAGAGGGAAGTCAGAAGGAGCCCTAGGCGTTATCCCAGGGGACAACCCTCCGATGGTTAATTCGTAAAGAGGCAGGGAGGTGAGAGAGAGAGAGAGAGTCGAGAGATCATGGGGTAAGCCTAGAGGATCAGATTGCCTTCCAGGACGGGCTCGCCGTGACCAGCGAGTGCTGGCTGGGCGGTAAGGATACTCGAAGGACAACCAGTGCTTGACGGGGGCCTTCTCTCTGAACGGCAAGTAGCCCCTCTTCTCCCTGGTCTGGAGTCGACTGTGTGTTCTTGGCGAAAGTTTTCTCCTCCCCTCCCCTATCTGTCGAAGTCCTTTTTATAGGGGGTTACCCTGACGCCGAAGGCTTACCTCTTAATGGAGGTAAGGCCGAGGCCGTGAGGGTGTCATCAAGCGGTTGCTTCTCTAGTGGACCTTACGGTGCCCGCTGGGCGTGCTCGTAAGGCATGCTTGCTCTTAATGGCGGTAAGGCCGACATCCGCAAGCGTGGGGGGCCATCAGGTGGCTACTTCTCTGGGGGACCTTACCGCACCCGCAAGGCATGGTTGCAGAGCGTCCTTGCTCCTGTCGGCCGTTGTGCCTGGGTAGAAATCCTTCCCGCGCTGGAGAGTTTGAATCAGCAGTGTTGTGAGCCGCCTATCACGGGCTGTGGCTGGCACGACCTGACAGGCGCGCTACAGACCGCGGGTCGGGACGGGCCTGGCAAACATGGGCCTTATGTGGGCCGAGCCGATTTTACCTTCCTCAGAAATGGATTTAGATTAAACCAATTTGAGATACTATAGATTAAGCTAGATTTCAGCTTATCTGAATTTGAATTTAGTTTGATCCATTTTTACTTTAATTGAATCCAACCTGATCAATGGTCGTTATTTAGGGACTTTTTTCCCCCACAGATTGGATGTCATTTTAGTATTTAAGCGATAAATAGCATGGAAAGTACAGATGTTACGGGAGGACACACTGTAACGACCCAAGATCCGGATACCAGGAATAACCCGGCCTCCTATCACTGGCTCCGTAGGGATCCTGCGGGACCCCAACCGAGAAAATAACGGTGGAAAGAAAAGCTACGCTAGCCGCGGAAGGAACAACAATAGTAACAGCAGGGACAGCAAACCGGTGGCCGGTCAAAACTCGGCACTACAGCTACTCCTATCGTGCTAGGAAACATGACTCGGTCTCCCGTCGGGGGAACAACCAAGTCACGCACCCGACACACGACCCAGTCTCCCGTCGGGGGAACAACGAAGTCACGCACCCGACATCTCGATTCCATGATCGAGAGGCTACCAGACACGAACCGTCCTAGCCACGCTACCAGGAAAACGACACGACGCCTCGGTCGCAAAAACCTGCCCTCACAACAGGGCCTGAGCTAAAACCACACAGTCTGGAAACACAGTCACGACCTCACTATCGTGAACTCTACGCCGTCTAGGGAAAGCTCTCGGTGACGCTCACCGAAAACCCCAGATCTCGGCTACGGGAACACTCCCAAAAATAACACCCAAAACTTCGTCTCATAGACAAGAAATAGAAACCCACGACATGACAACTCACGTCACGTGACGGGAGCATCACCCACTAGAAGAATGATCGGATGCATCCCCTGATGTCTTACACCGCGTCACAAGTGTCTAGCTACAACGTCTCGGGCGAGAGACTCAGACACACAACAAGTAACCAGAAGTACCACAAATAAGGACTAGCTAAGCTCACGCTCGTCAGCACGGGTCTGAACCCTCAGTCTCGTGTGCACACTCAGACCATACGTCCTAGGCCTGTCCTCTAGCTTGTATTTCCCCCCAATCCCAAACTCGGCTGTACGTGGGGGCTCTACGGTAACCAGCCTACTCACCGTCTAACTCGGGTATGCCGCTCCACCACTCCCGGGTGGGTCAGCACGCACGTGCCATAAGAAGTAATCGATGGCTCGAGGCCACCAAACTCTGGACAACCCACTAGACCTATTAACCTAACAGTCCTTGAGTCAAGAGACTCGAGGTCAAGACCGTCGATCATAATGGCATAACACTATCGATCTAACCTAGTCCCTAGGTCTGAAACTGCGGTAACACGGAACCCACGGACACCTCAAAACACGGACACGAAAGCTCCGGGGTGTCTGGGACACTCACGAGACTGAAACTCGACCACTGGGTCACAACTGGGTCGACCGGAGTCCAACACAACACTCAAACGGTCACGGAATAAGCCACTAAGGCAAACTGACAACGCACAGGGATGAGCAGCTCTGGGAGGACCGCACAAGGGCATGCGCGGTTAGGCACAGCCCGCTCAAAGGGGGATGGACGGTCAAGGGTAGGACCGCCCAAGCATGAACGGTCCAGGATTGGCCGCTCAAGGGTCAGATCCTAACGGGGATAAACGGTCAAGACAGAACCGCCCAAGGGGATGCGCGGTCAGCTCTTGGCCACTTAAGCCCACGACCCAAAACAGTTCCTAGTCAAAACGGTCTTGACTGGACCGCTGAATGGAACCGACTTACTACAGTGCCAGTCAAAATAATTTTGACCAAACCGCCTAACGTGACCGACACTCAACAGTTGACCAAGGGTCAATAGGGATGAACGGTCAGACCCTGGCCGCTCAACCTAGACGGAAGATAGGAGGCTAGAACCTAGCCGCCCAAGGGGGAGATGGGCAGACCCTACCAGGCAGCACAACCATGTGCGGTCTATCGTGCGATCACACAAGCTCCAAGACCCAGAGGGGATGAACGGTCCAGAGCCAGCCGCCCATACCTTGGACGGGCCCTGGTTCGACCATTCAACCGTCACAGCGAACAAGCCCAAGGGTTCATCTGATCGTGGTCTTTCCACACCCCATTCTTGCCGAGACGAAGGGGATACAACCACAATCACCCTGACAATCACATGGACTCCGACCGGAGTCAAAATGACACACGAATCGCAGGAAATGAGCGATTCTAACAAAATCACCCAAATGGGGTTAACGAGGGTCTAGACCTCTTACCAGCCCCGATAGACCACCATTCGACACGAAATCAGTGGCTATGGAACGCCGACGTTCTAGGGAGTCTATTGACACCAACCGATCGCAAAAGCGTCACTATTTTCTGACGAAGCCTACGAAATCCACAAAACCCCAATGAGCCTAAACTCGCCCATTCTCACACCGTAGAATGCAAAACCACGGGAAAATGGAATGCATGAGCTAGGGAACCGTCCCCCTACCTCCACCGAAGATCACCCGCACCGAAGCGACTAAACCACGCCGAAATCGCCAAAACATGAACCGCGCCAATTCTCGAAATCCACCGAGGGATCGCGCCACGCCACACTCAAACCGCAGCTCTATCCCGCGTTCCGATCACTGCATCGCGTCCTCGCCTCGGCCATCTCTGCAACAATGTGCACCCCGCGCCGAATGGACTAGGGGGGAGAGAGAATGAGAGAGACGAAGAACGATTGAAAATGAGGGAGGAGAGATAGTGACGTGGTTTAAATAGAAGGAAAATTAGGAATTTTCCGTGACTGGCACACCCACGCTTAAATAAATAAACCCTCCTAAAAAATAAACAAACAAATAAGTAATAAATCAAAATAAAATAAATTAGATTAAAATAAAATTCTCCCATAAGTTGGCATGCTCGATGGGACTCTGGTCTCCCTTCATCTTCTAGCTAAGATAAGAGGCCCAATGGCCTCCTCCTAACGTACTAACTCTTTTAATCTAAAATTGTAGGTTGCACCTTGATTAGTTCGATGGCTGTGTCATTTGGACCGCTTGTCATTGCTGATCATGCCAGGTACGGCTACCTAGAAGTGCCTACGAAGTTCGGCGACTTCCTACAGGTGGTCGGCTTCCCCAACTTTTTGTGGGTAGCCTTCGTCGAGCTCCTGGATGTCCAGGAGATGGAACTAGTCACTGCTGCAGGGGCAACCCCAACTAATGTTGCTGTGGTGGGTTGCCATGTCCACCATATCCATTCCCATGCTTCCTACAATAAGAAGCGCTTGCCAGCTGCCAAGATGGCGGCCAGAAAGGATGCCAGTGTGCTAGATGGCCGACTATCAACGTCAGGAAGGTCCATTCTAATCGGAGGCATCTGCTTGTTTCTGAATGGCCAACAGGCCAGGATTGCACCCCATAAGGTGATTACAAATGTACCAGTGCGAAACTCTTTTCAAGCACTGGCTAAGGACAGGATGGATCATGTGAAGTCTGGATCATGGGGATGTTTAGCCCCGAAGCCAACCAAATTTAAACAAGTGTGGATGCCTAAGCAGATGCGGGCCCCAGTTGCTGCCCAACTAGAACCTGCTAACAGGTTCGATAAAAAGAAGAAGAAGAAGAAGAAGAAAGACTTGAGGTGCCAGCTTTGACACCTCGCAGACCAGCCTTCTAGGCCTACGACTGGTAGGTGAATATTCATGCTTATAGCAGAAGATGCAGCAAGATGGCCAAACAACGGTGGCTCGCTTACAGGTCGCCAACTCAACACAAGATGTCACCATCAGCACTCTGCCCTACAGATGGGTAAGATGATATTACCCAAGCTGTCTGAGGATATTTTCGGGGCCTCGGGAACACCCCTCAAGGGACGCAACGGCTCTTGGAGGCTATGAGCACTGTAGAAGATGAAGACTAGGGAGTACAAGTCAATCTGGAAGAAGTTGCCGATGAAGGGTCTGGTTAATATGGACCATCTTTCCATGAACAAGATACACCAAGGATCTCGGTGTTCGATAGGCTAACCTTCCTTGGACAGCCAGCCAGAAAGGTGATACGGAGGAACGAGCACCTCCAAATATTCACCTGCAACATGGCTGGAGTGGCTGGCCACTATGCGTCTCTACCCGAAGAACCTGAAGAGGTGACTAGGCTCACCGAGAGGCCTGGTCCTGTCACCTGAAGGAAGAAGGCTGTAACTGATGCAGTGCATGCCCTTATCGGAGAAACAAGCGTGGATGTCTACAAATGTAATCACCATTGAAGACGAGGGTGAGAGGCCAACACTTACTTCAGATGCTTCCTTGGATGGAGGAGGCCAGGCACCTAGCCCTTCCACCCCCGATCCAACAATGATGATGCTGCTCCTGAAATATCAACATGAGATTGAAATGTTGAAGAAACAATTGGGTGAGCTAAGCATGCAAGCATCAACCTCGAAGCAGGTGGAAGCTCCTCCTGAAACATCACGGCGTGGTGCCGATGAGCTCGAGGGTTCACCTCAGATGACGACTTCTCAGCCATTACACAACTATGCTAGGGGCATAGCCCCGATACCACCACTAGCTCCTTAACATTAGGGGAATTCCACTGCTATGCCTCAGGCCACGGTGTTGGCGACACCTCAAATGTAGTAAGCACACTTCTATCCAGATCCAGTGGATCCAGTGATGGTGTGCAAACTGATGGTTGAACAAAGAATAGATATGAAGCTAGCAGACCGAGGTGGTGATGACTATGCCTCATTTGATATATACAAGGTGCCATATCCGGCTCACCATGTTGCTAAAAGACTCCCTCCTAGCATTAGTAAGCCACCGAAGTTTGACAAGTTCAACGGGCAAGGATCGTCGAAGGAGCACATAGCCTATTACGTGAATGTGATGGGCAATTTGGCAGCGGACAAGTCCTACCTACTGAAGTTCTTTGGGTCTTCTCTTATGGGACTTGCCTTCGAGTGCTACTCGACTTGCCGGCCACATCCATTAGCAACTAGCTCGATATGCAATGGAAGTTCCAGGAGCAGTTCCACGTTGTTGAACGAGAGGTCACCGTGGCCGAATTGTTTGCTTCCAGGCAGAAAAATGATGAAACAGCCCTGGAATATATCAAAAGATGGTGAAATCTCAGCATGAGATGCAAGTGTCTGCCACACCAAGAAGATGCAGTCTAGATTTGTAAACAAAATCTGAAGCGGGAAGTCCTCGAGAGGATGATAGGAATGTGTTGGCCCGGTTAGGAGGCAATCGAGAGGGGGGTGAATTGATTGTCCACCCTTTTTCCCAGATTAAGAACACAGTTAACAGAATGACATTTCATTGCTAGAAATTTCGGTTGACCGCCCCTGGGTTGGCGGTCGACCGCCCATTTCGGTCAACCGATCCTGGGCTGGCGGTCGACCGAAATCTGGGCAGTTTCCAGATTTCGCTCGTTATGCTCCGTAACCCATTTAGCTCCGTTCCTTAATCCCTTTAGCAGCCCGTTCTCGTCTGTGGCATCAACCTTGGCAGTCTTGATGGTGTCAACTGGGTCTTGGCCTTTATGTTCTCTTGACTGTGCAAAGTGTTGAATGCTTCATTGAAACTAATTTTTGTTCCAGGGGATCCGCGTGTGAAGGTGCACATTTGCAAGTTCGGGCTTCACACTTAACACTGTACTTCCTCCAGACTGTGTGCAATGAAGAAAAAGCAAGGGTGCCCTGTGGTATCAGACGTGGGCGCAATCATTGGGCTTTCACTTTTACTTTCTCTACGCCATTCCTTCTCCATTCAATTGCTTACCTGTCATGAACAAAGCATCAAGTATGTCAGCCATATGAGAGTGAAAAATAACAATGACTTATAGTGTTAGCCATTATCAAAACCATGAGATACAAATGACTGTAGGGGCACAACAAATCTTTCAACGGTACCTTCAGTCGGCCACGCCACTTCGGACGCACTGGTTCGACAGATGCTGTTAACGCTACGGTCGATGATGCTTGCCGACCCCTCCCTCACGTACCGAGAGGCACACACGATAGTGATGCAGCTGACCGGGGAACTACAAGTGTTGGGTTACCCACTGGAGGAGTGGTCGCCACGAGTCCTACTACTATTGAAATATGTGAACCGTCGCGAATTCCTTGAGACTCGGGCCCCCAATGAACTTGCCGCCATCAAGGCCCAAGTGGGTGAATATCTACAAGTTTTTGGGGTGCAGAGAAGCAGCGAGGAGCAACATGAGAAGGCCTTGGAAGAGGTCACCGTGATGTCCATGCCCTTAGGGACAGAATCAAGAAACTGGAGGGCTATCTCGCTACAGCCCGATCCGAGCTAGTCGAGGCCGAGGCGATCATTGAGAGGGAGAGCGAGGCGCTCACCGTTGCCAGGGCTGAGGCGGCGTCCATAGAAGCAGAGCTGATGCACCTTGAAGAGCAAAGGGGCTGATTGCGCAACATGGTGGACTTTCCTTGCGTCGGGATTCTCCACCTCAAGGATATCTTCCGGGGCATCGACTGAGCGCTGCTCTCCTCGACCCTCCTCTTGTATTTTGCTTCTCTCTCTTTTTCTTCTCTTTTTTTGACATGTAACACAGGGGTATGCCCCAGAGCACATGTATCCCCTTTTAATTGAAAGGAATAGAACAACCTTATTGTGTATATCTCTTGTGTGTAGCCCTGACAGTCCTTCTTTTCCCTCTTTTTTTCTTTTTTGCACCTCACTTGAAATGCGTCGACGGGGTGTAAGTCTTTGTGGTAGCTCACCTAGGGAGAACCGGGCAGGCGTCCCTGTTAGCGCATAGGAGAGTGCTCACCCTCCCAGGGGAAGGATGAGGGGACCACTCCACCGTGCGAAGCGGACTACCAACCGGTCTTGCTCGGGTGCCCGAAGGGGATGGAGGCGAAAGTTCGTTCATTCGATGATGTGGACGTGAGGTCCAAATCAAAGGAAGTATCCATCGTCCCAAGAGACAGTGAGAAGAGTTTGTTTGGTCAATGATCTGGATGGGAGGTCTGAATCAAAGGGAAAAATCACCTCCCCGAGGGTCAGAGGGGATGGTTTGTTTAGTTAATGACCTAGACAGGAGGTCCAAGCCAAGGAGAATAATCATCACCCCGAGGGATGGAGAAAAGAGTTTGTTTAGTCAATGACCTAGACGGGAGGTCCAGATGAAAGGGAAAGTCACCATCCTGAGGGATAGAGAGAAGAGTTTGTTGATTCAAATGACCTGGATGAGAGGTCCAAGTCAAAAGGGTGTGTTCATCACCCGATGGGATGGAGAGAAGAGTTTGTTGATTAAAATGACCTGGACGAGAGGTCCAAGTCAAAAAGGTGTGTTCGTCACCCGAAGGGACGGAGGGGTAGTTCATTCGTTAGTGCCAACGGGGTGTCGGCGCTAGCGTGGTTTATGCATCCCTTGAGGTATTCGTCAACACCGGATCAGTGCCTATGCAAGGAAGGGTGGTTTGTTCCTTAGTCCAAGCGAAAGGCTCAAGCAAGGTGTTCATTCGTCGGTGCCGACGGAGCGACGGAGCCGACATCGTTTGTTTTTCTCTTGGGATATTCGTCGGCACCGGGTCGGTGCCCACGCAAAGGAGAAGTTTAATTTCTTAGTCCAAATGTAAGGTTCGGATGAGGTGTTCATTCGCCGGTGCCACCGGGGTGGCAGGACCGACATGATCTATTTGTCTCTAGAAGTGTTCGTCGGCATTGGGTTAGTGCCTACGCAAGAAAGGGCTTAATTCCTTAGTCCAAACGTAAAGTCCGGATAAGGTGTTCATTCGTCGGTGCCACCGGGGTGGCGGAACCGACGTAATCTATTTGTCTCTTGATACTTTCGCCAACGCCATAGCTTTGATGATATGGCGGACAGCAGGTCCCGACCGAACCGCACTTTCGCCCGATACGGGTCAGGTTGAGTGCATGATAAATTTGTCACACGTGTGACTGACATGCCAGTAAATAAATAATAAATAATAAATAATAAATAATAAATAAAAAAAAGTACGTCACCAAGTCTGGCACGCCCGGTGGGACCAGTGTCACCTTTCATCTCTTTGCCGAGAAATCAGGGCTGTCAAGGCCCTCCCAAAGGTTACTGATCGTGGTGTTGTTTGTCTTCGCAGGCAAGTGATGACAACCGTGACTGGATTGGCTGGCGTCATTTTTGGCACGTCGATCGTCACTGCTCACGCGCGCGGGTACCTGGCAGTGCCCACGGTGTTCGGCACCTTCCCTGCCGCTGTTGGTTTCCCCAACTTCTTGGGGTTGGCCTTCGTTGACATGCTGGAAGTAGAGCCCTCTGAGCCTGCCAAGAAAGCTGTGAGGAAGATCGGATCCTCGAAGGCTCGGCACTACCGGGATTTGCCCAAGAAGCCAGCACTGATCGCCAGTTGCTTGGTACACCATGCTGTCTCTGGGGCCCGCCCCGCTCTCATCAACGGGAATGCTGGAGGACGCCAACGCAAGGGCTTCCAAAAGAACCCTACTGTGGTTACCGGACGCCTCTCTCAGTTTGAAAAATCGGTGCAGATTTGCGGAGTCTGCATCTTCCTCGACGGACGCGACGCCTGGGTGGTCCCTGATCGGGTCATCCCCGCCATTCCTGTTCACAATTCATACCAAGCCCTCGCTGGAAGGAGGGCAGAAAGAGAAGAAGCCGGCCACCATGGCCAGGAGAAGTTGGCCCCAAGGCCAAGGAAGTTCAAACAGGTCTGGGTCCCTAGAGGGTCCAGCCTGCCCACCAAGTTGTTGCACCGACCCGCCACCGCCCTGCTCGTGACGGATCGAGAGTGAAGAAGGAGAGGTGCCTGGCCCCGAAAGAAGAAGAAGTGGTTGCGGACCCTCCGCGCCGCGGTAGTTTTCGGGCCGGTGCCCGCCAAGCCAATGTCCCTGCTGTAGGACGAAGATTCCAGCAGCCCGCCAATCGGGCTTGGTTTGCCTACATCCCTCCTGTGGGAGGTCAACAACTGTCCCCCGTGCTCCATCAGGAACAGGGTCTAGAAGAGATGGCTGCTCTGGTCCGAAATTATTTTCGAGGGCTGGGCAACCCCTCTTTCAGACAACAACGGCTGATGCAAGCGGCCGCAGCTAGAGAAGACTATTACCCACCAATGGCAGTGGAAGAGGAAGAAGAAAGGAAGATGACGCCGTCAGTCGATGACAATGGCTATGAAGATGGTTTCCATGTTGAAGCTGATGACGCTGCCCCTTTGTGGGAAGAAGAGGAAAGAATTCCCGTCTTTGAGAGGCTCACCTTCCCTGAGCAAGCTAAAAGGAGGGTCCATTGGCGAAGAAGAAGGATGCAGGTCTTCACCTGCAATATGGCCGGTATATTCGGCCAGTATGGGGGACTCCCCGAAGACCCCCACGAGTTAATTCAGTTGGCCGCGAGGCCAGGGCTAAGTACTTGAAGGACCAAGGCCGCACGAGAGCTGCTAGCTATAGCTAAGGGAAAAAAACCTCTGGTTTGTCATCGGCCTGATGATGAATCAGCTGTCCTTACCGCCAATGTGGTGACGGCAGAAGATGAAGATGAAGCTTTGTTCAATATTCTGCCAGAGAATGTACCCGGGGATGCGTCGGAGGCCATCCCTAGCAATGCAGCCATGGACCCGACGGTCCTAATGCTACTTCAAAAATACCGGTAGGAGATAGACTTGCTGAAAAAGCAGTTAATGGAGAAGACGGAGCAGTCCTCAGCTTCCAAGCCGCCCGAAGTCCAGGGCGAATCGTCGCGGGGAGCGGTTCATCAAGTCGATCCTCCGCCGCTTTACACTGCTCCTCCACCATCGGAGCCGAGCCTAGCAACAACACAGCAACGGCCGCCCCAGCCGCTGATGCCACCGGTGCTCCCTCAAATACATCAGACCCCACCGTTGCTGCGGCCTCCGTAGGCGACCACCCTGGTCACCCCGTACCTGCAGCCGGCACATTTCTATCCGGAGCCTGTTGACCCCACAGTCATGAACCAGATGATAGTAGAAAAGATGATCGAGATGAAACTCGCCGAAAGGGGCGAAGGCGATCATGTCGCACTCGATGCCTACCGGGTACCATACCCACCACACCATGCCGCCAAACGGCTTCCCCCAGGGATCAGCAAGCCGCCTAAGTTCGACAAGTTCAACGGGAAGGGGTCCCTGAAAGAGCATGTCGCATATTACATGACCGTCATGGGTGATCTGGCCACCGACGAGTCGTATCTATGGAAGTTCTTCGGGTCCTCATTGACAGGGCTCGCATTTGAATGGTACTCCAGCCTCCCGGTCGGGTCGATCAGTGACTGGTCGGATATGCAGAGAAAATTCAGAGAAAGATTCCATGTTACAGAGAGGGAGGTCACAGTGGCCGAACTCTACTCCCCGAGGCGCGCACCGCCAAAGCCCGCAAGGCCGTTGCGAAGTGGAGGGGGGCAGCGGGCCCTACGGAGGTTGACGAGCCGCAGCTTCTTTCAGCGTCGGAGGTGGAGCGCCTAGTGTCGTTCCTGTAGTCGGGGAGTGGGCTAAAGCTCATGGTTCCTCTTCCACCTCCCCGACCGCTCATAACACTTGAGGAAGGCCGGCTCCTGGGGCAGACGCACACCAGCCTTACGGTTCATGGGGAGGAGGGGGCATCAGCGGAAGAGGCGGCCGAGCCCTCAGCAGCGGTGCCTGAGTCAGCCCCGCTTCCCACCCTTCCTCCGATCGAGAGCAGGGAGGAGCAGCCCCTCGTGATAGCGGAGCGAGGTGGTTCAGTTGCAGCTCCGGCAGCTCACTTGGCGATAGCCGACCGAGGGTTACCTGTCGAAGCGGGAGGCCCCAATGGTTTGGCCGTGGCACTCCCCTCCTCTTCGGCTGTGGTAAATGCAGAGGTATGGGCCGCCGTGGACAGCACGGTGGAGTTTAACCTCCCAGTGGTACCTTCAATCGGCCGCGCTGCTTCAGACGAGCTAGTTCGATAGATGCTATTGGCGCTCCGCTCGATGATACTTGCCGACCCCTCCCTCACATACCGAGGAGCGCACGCGATAGTGATGTAGCTAACCGGTGCATTACAAGTGCTGGGCTGCCCCCTAGAGGAATGGTCGCGACGAGTCTTACTATTGTTAAAATATGTGAATCGTCGCGAATTCCTCGAGACTCGGGCCCCTAACGAGCTTGCCGCCATCAAGGCCCAGGAGGGCGAATATTTGCAAGCTTTGGGGGAGCGTCGAAGCAGTGAGGAGCAGCTCGAGGAAGTCCTGGAGGGAGGTCGCCAAGATGTCCATGCCCTCAGGGGTAGAATCAGGGAACTAGAGGGCTATCTCGCTACAGCCAGGTCCGAGCTGGCCGAGGCCGAGGCGACCGTCGAGAGGGCAAGTGAGGCGCTTGCCGTTGCCAGGGCTGAAGCGGCATCCATGGAAACAGAGTTGGGACACCTCGAGGAGTAGAGGGGGCGATTACGCGACGTGGTGAGCTTCCCTTGCATTGGGATTCTCCCCCTCGAGGATATTTTCTGGGGTATCGACTGAGCACCGCTCTCCTCGACCCTCCTCTTGTATTCTGCTTCTCTCTCTTTCTCTTTTCTTCTCTTCCCCTTTTTTGACATGTAACCATGGGTATGCTCCGAAGCATGTGTATCCCCCATTTTAAAATAGAAGATCATTCGCACACATACTTTCGCATGCTGGTCCATGAATCTCCCTCCCGTTTTTTCTTTCTTTCTACTCCTTGATAGTGTGCGAGTTTGCGTCATTGGCTTGGCCTGGGAACGCTTTGGTCGGGTCTGCAGAGGTGCGTAGGAGAGTGCTCGACTCCCCAGGGGAGAGACGACGGGATCACTCCACCACACGAGCCTTGTGGCCCCGTCGAGCGGTTCCGTGATGAGGATTGACCTGGACGGAGGGTTCAAGTCAAAGGGATATTCGTCACCCGAAGGGACGGAGAGAAGAGTTTATTGGTTCAAATGACTTGGACGGGAGGTCCAAGTCAAAGGGGTGTTTATCGTTTCGACCCGAGAGGGGTCTGGGCAAGATGTTGGTTCGTCGGTGTCGCCGAGGTGGCGGAACCGACATGGTTTGTTTGTCTCTTGAGATATTCATCGGCACTGGGTCGGTGCTGACGTAAAAAAGGGTTTTATTTCCTTATTCCAGACGTAAGGTCCGAGTAAGGTGTTCATTCGTTGGCGTCACTGGGGTGGCGGAACCGACATGATTTGTTCATCTCTTAAGATATTCGTCGGCACTGGGTCGGTGCTGGCGTAAAGAAGGGTTCATTCACTTATCCCAGACGTAAGGTCCGAGTAAGGTGTTCATTCGTTGACGTCGCCGGGGTGACAGAACTGACATGATTTGTTTGTCTCTTAAGATATTCGTCGGGACAGGGTCGGTGCTGACGCAAAGAAGGGTTTATTCCCTTATCCCAGACGTAAGGTCCGAGTAAGGTGTTTGTTTGTCGGTGTCACCGAGGTGGCGGAACCGACATGATTTGTTCGTCTCTTAAGATATTCGTCAGCACTGGGTTGGTGCTGACGTAAAGAATGGTTTATTCCCTTATCCCAGACGTAAGGTCCGAGTAAGGTGTTTGTTCGTCGGTGTCACCGAGGTGGCAGAACCGACAGGGTTTATTTGTCTCTTGAAGTGATCGTCCGTACTGGGTTTAGTGCTGACGCAAAGAGGGGTTCATTTTTCTATCCCAAGCGTAAGGCTCGGGTAAGGTGTCTATTCGTCGGCATCACCGAAGTGGTAGAACCGACAGGGTTTATTTATCTCTTGAAGTGGTTGTTCGCACTAGGTTTAGTGCTGACACAAAGAGGGGTTTATTTCCCTATCCCAAGTGTAAGGCTCGGGTAAGGTGTCTATTCATCGGCGTCACCGAAGTGGTAGAACCGACATGGTTTATTTGTCTCTTGAAGTGGACCGCCACTTGAAAGTAGCGGCCCTTTATAGACCGCTACCTGGTTCCTAAAACCAGCCCGAATCTTAGTTATTTCCCTATTATATATGTGATAGTAAGCATGCTTTATTTCATTTATTTTTGCCCAGAATCTTGTCATGACTTCATAAGTAATGTTAACATGTGTTAAATGTTGTGTCCCCGTATTTTGATGATAGCAAACACCATAAGTCAATATGTGTTTGTTGAATGTTGTCCTGTTGATAGCCAGCATGTGTTTGATCATGTCTTTGTTTTTTGCATAAAGGCCAGTGCATTTACATGCATGCATAAAGTCAACACTCTACACATAAGAGTCAATGCATCTCCATAAAGTCAACTTTGTGAACATAGAGTCAATGTATCTGCATAAATCCTGTGTGCATGTCATTTCATCGAACATGTTGTGTGGATCATATAGAAGTCGGTGCAAGTTGTGTTCTTACACAGCCAAGGCCTATGCTAGTCTGACTTAACATGCATTGAAGGTCTATGCAAAGTTGAGTTGCATACGCATTAGGTCAGTCCCAGTATGGAAGTGCATGCATATAGAGGGTCTGTGCATGGGTGCACATCTATCTTGAGTAATACAAGGTCCGTGCAATAGTCAAGGTCCGTGCATACTTTAGCATGTAAAGTCAATGCATGCTTGTCACAAGGTTCATGCATATCTCTGATCACAATGGACAAAATTGGTCAGTGCTATGTTCAGTTTCAAAAGCATACGGTCGGTGCACATTCTCTCGTCCGGCATATAGGTCTGTGTAGGTTTGCATTGTAAAGGTCTGTGCACATGACTATCCACGATTGGTGCAACTTTTGTTGCTGCACGGAGGTAAGGTCTGTGCATCTTTTCATGCTTGTTGGGATTAGGTTGGTGCACATCTTTCTTATGCATATAGTGAGTCTGTGCATATTTGCCTTGTTGACATTTAGAGTCTGTGCATGTTTGCTCATATGCTATTAAGGTCCATGCACTATATCTAATTTCATGCAATCCAAGGTCCGTGCACATTTAACTTCGTGGGATATTAAGGTCTATGCAAACTTGCATTTAGCAAAGACAAGTTGGTGTACATTGCTCACTTAAAGGTCTATGCACTTTGTAGAACATGCTAAATAGGGTCGGTGCAAATTCTGCTTGTGCACGAATAAGGTCTGTGCACATTTGCACAATTGCACTACAGGGTCTGTGCATATGTGCATATAGACTTATATGGTCTGTGCTCAGTTTCATATACGGATTATAAGTCTGTACATGTTTGTACATTGCACTATGAAGTTTGTGCATCTTTCATACTTAACTGAAATTCATTTATACACAGTGATTATCACATCAATAGGTCAATACACATTAGCTATCCATTCATGATTACAATGTGTTTGAGAAAATGCCCTCTATTCTTTTGACAGGAACTTAACTGTGCAGAGGGTCAAGTCATGTGGCTCAAGTCTCAACTTAAATAGACACGTGATCTAAGGTAGCTATAGGCACATGATCCAAGGAGGAGTCACGTCTGGAGAGTCTGCCACATGGACTCCAGTGGTACCTCAGCAAAATGCCTTTCTAGAAAAGGTTTTCGCGGGAGTATTCCCTCTACACACCTCCTGGGCGAACCTTGTAGGGACCACAGGACCATAGCTAGAATCCTACCACGTAGAGCCATCTGACTGTGGGAGCATCATCGTCTTCATCAAATTACCTTTGACGCCCCTGTTCTATAAAAAGATCGCCTCATCCTTCAATGAGAGCGAATGATGAGAAAGCCGAAGTTGAAGGCTGCAGAAAGAAGTAGAGAGAAAAGGAGAGCAGTAGAGTCTAACCAAAAAGGAGTAGAGATAAGAGCAAACTGAGAAGAAACTGAGAGAGATTTTGAGAGCAGAGATCGTGAGAGAGTGCAGCAGTAAGATTGAAGGAGAAGGAAGACCAGAAGCTTTTGGATCAGATCCGAGCTACACTGCTCCTGAGCGAGCTGCATTATTGTGCTTCATTTCTAACTTTCCGTAGCTGAATTTCAATCATCTTTGTTTTTTCATTTCTGATTTTCTTTCAAGCTGTGTGTCAGCAGAGCAAGCTGTAATGCTCAGCGGGCGCGGTTCATACCTCAGACAGTAAGCTGTGATGCTCAGCGAGTCAGCAAGCTGTGATCCTCAACAGATGTAAGCCAAGCTGTAATGCTCAGTGGACGTAAGCTATGAGTCATAGTAGTTCAAGCTATTAGGCAGTAGTCAGCCACACTCTAGTTTGAGTGTGGGGTGGATGTAGGTCTGAAGGACCGAACCACCTAAAAAATCTCATGTGCATTGTGGTTTGATTTCTATCTGTCATCTGTTAGATGCATGATTAGGCTCGACTTCATTACAGTTCTGATTTACTGTGTACATTTTGATTCTTGCTAAGTGTCGAAGTAAGCTGGCTGGTTGTGCAAGTTAAGTGTTCGAGTGAGATTCACATAAGATTAACTGGCTAAGTGTTTGAGTGTGAATCTTATTAGAATCCACTAAGTAGTCTTGGAGTTGGTGTTTAATCCACAACACTTGGGTGCCACAACTCCCCGCAGCAACATATTCTGCCTCTGCGGTTGAGAGGGCAACCGAGTGTTGTTTCTTGGAGGCCCAAGAAACTAAACACCCGCCTAGAAATTGGCAATAGCCACTAGTGCTCTTACGATCTAACTTGCATCCAGCATAGTCCGCATCCAATTAAGAAATAAGAGAAAGCTCATAGGATGACGGATACCACAATCCTAAGTCTTGAGTCCCGACAAGATATCTAAGGATACACTTGACGGCAATCAAGTGAGATTCTCTTGGACTAGCTTGAAATCTAGCACATAGGCATACACTAAACTAGATGTCTGGTCTAGATGCAGTTAAATATAACAGCGAACCAATCATACCTCTGTAGATTTTTGCATCCATAATTTTACCTTTCTCATCCGCATCCAGTGATGTAGAGGTTGCCATATGAGTTGCAATTATCTTACACATTGTCATATCAAATCTTTTTAGCAGCTCCTTGATGTATTTAGCTTGATTTATAAAGCACCCATCTGCACTTTGACTGATCTGCAGGCCGAGGAAGAATTGAAGTTCATCCATCAAACTCATCTCGAACTCACTAGTCATAAGAATTATAAATTCCTCACACATTTCAGATTTTGTAGATCCAAACACAATATCATCAACGTAAATTTAAACAATCAAGATGTTCTTACCTTGCTCTTTGGTGAAGAGTGTTTGATCTACTTTATCTCTTGTGTACCCTTTCTCGGTGAGGAATGAGCTTAGTCTATCATACCAAGCTCTTGGTGCTTGCTTCAAGCCATAGAGTGCCCTGTCTAGTTTATACATATAATCTTCATGATTAGAACTTTCAAAACCAGGGGACTGCTCTACGTAAACTTCCTCTTTTATTAAACCATTTAAGAAAGCACTCTTCACATCCATTTGATATAATTTTATTCTATGAGAGCATGCAAATGCCAGTAAAATTTTGATGGCTTCCAGTCTAGCTACTGGGGCAAAGGATTCTTCAAAGTCTACCCCAAATTCTTGATTGTAATCTTGAGCCACCAATCTGGCCTTATTCCTCAAAATCTTACCATCTTCACTAAGTTTGTTCCTAAAGACCCATTTGGTCCCAATGACAGATTTTGATGATGGTCTAGGAACAAGATGCCAAACTTTGTTTCTTTCAAACTAGTTTAATTCATCTTGCATGGAATTTATCTAGTTTTCATATTTTAAAGCTTCTTCAGTATTTTTTGGTTCAATTTGTGAGACAAGAGCAATTTGATCTAACTCTTCAACAATTCTGAAATGCGACCTGGTTCTAGGTGGGTCATTCAAGCTACCAATGACTTTTTCCAAAGGATGGTCTTTCAGAACTCTAATATCGGTAGAGTCATTACCTTCACCAGTAGCTTGATCCATTGCATTGCTTGGCTCTGCCAAGTCATCATTTCCTCTTGTCTCTTCTTGTGAAAGATCATTCTTTTCCTTTGTGGATAGGAACTCCCCATCATCGTCATCTTTCCTGCATGGTTTGTCACTTTTAGTATCATCATTAAGTTCATCAAAAGTGACATGGGGTAATTCTTCCACAACTAGAGTTTTAGTATTGTAGATTCTAAAAGTCCTAGATCTGTCAGAATAGCCAAGAAATATACCTTGATCACTTTTGGACTCAAATTTATCCATTTCTCTTTTGTCATTATTATGTATAAAGCATTTAGAATCGAACACTTTCATATGTGACAGAGAAGGCTTCTTACCTTTGAGCAGTTCATAAGAAGTCTTTTTGGTGTGAGACCTTACCATAGATCTGTTAATGATATAGCATGCAGTATTTACTGTCTCAGCCCAAAATTTCCTAGGAAGTTATCTTTCTGCCAGCATAGTTCTAGCCATTTCTATGAGTGTACGATTTCTTCTCTCAACTACCCCATTTTGTTCAGAGGTCCTTGGTGATGAAAATCTATGTGATATGCCTTCAGTCCTGCAAAAGTCAAAGAATTTAGCATTGTCGAATTCACCACCATGGTCAAATTGAATGTTGGAGATCTTAAACTCACTATCTTGCTTTATCCTCATGTAGAGTGCCTGAAACTCATCAAATGCATCATTCTTATGTGTGAGAAAGAAAACCCATGTGAACCTAGAGAAGTCATCCACTAAGACATATCCATATTTTCTACCACTTAAACTAGCAGTTCTTGTTGGTCCAAACAGATTCGTATGAATCAGCTCAAGTGGTTTAGATGAATGATTTTCAGATCTAGTCTTGAAGGATTTTCTTGTTTGTTTTCCTAGGGCACATGCACCACACAGTTTATTTTCTTGTTTAAAAGAAAGTTCAGGCAACCCTTTCACCATTGAGTGCTTCATGAGTTTATGTAGGACATTGTAGCTAGCATGTCCTAGTCTACGATGTCATAACCATGCAAGTTTAGATTTTGATGCAACAAGACATAGATTCAAATGTGCAGTATCATCTAGGTCAATCATGTGATCCTCCATGAGTCCTCTTTCAGATCCAGGAAGGAGGAGGTCGTTTGACCACCATAGCACCGCGTTTCGACCGTTGTACCCGGCACGCACAGACTGTCCTCACCAGGCTCAGGTTGGACCCCTCCCCACTTTTCTATTCATTGCGACCACCACCGACCTCGTCTAGGGTCCCTGTCTTTGACATCGCGAAGCAGACCCGTCCATGGTCACGCTGACTCTAGCCCCACCTCCAGAAACACTCGATGGAGCCCGTGGTGATCCCAATCCCTCAGTGCTGTCTTGCTGACTAGACTGAGCAGAACTAGGTTGGCCCTCGAAGCTCGACCTGCGACGACCTTGCTCGAACTCCAGATGATCAACGACTTCTACAGCGAACTCCTACCTCGTCCCCGGACACTTCGGCACTAGCCCCGCACCCTACAACACCCAGAGGAGTCTGTGGCTTCCTCGGCATCGGCTTGCTGCCCTGCGAGTCCAGTTCGGGTAGAACCGGCTTCCTACACATTTCTCCACCCCGTGCCTGGCCAGCTGAAAGCCCCTCCCTGCGTGGAGGTAAATTTTGGGTATAATATTCAATTCCCCACCCCTTAGCCAACCCTCCTGTATGAGGTGCAATGGTGTAACAGCGAGTTTCAGGTCAAGCGACAATGGCACAGTGTGCGGGTTGCTTTCCCACACTTCCCCGCTCGCCCACGTCTCCGATCGGGGTCAGTTTCTTCAAACCGATCAGGTGAGCGCTCAGTTCCCCTCTACTATTTAATCACTTTGCTCAGCCAGTATCATTTTTACTGCCCGTCAGACAATGAATGAGTGCTCAATCCCTGTTCCACTCATTTGTGCATCCCACCGCGGAGTGAGCTGCGAGTGCCACCTTTAACCCACGCCCATGGTGTGCTGGCCGCCCACGATTGTGGCCGTCCCAACCCCCTTCGAGGGTCAGCCCAAGCATAGCTAAGTCCTCGGAACAATGAGGTCCCACCCTAGACCCTCACGATCATCCCGAGTCATCTCCAGGTGAAGTGTGCGCTGTGCGAGTAGAACCGCCAAAATCGAGTCCGTTATCACTTGTCGGTGTGCTTGCGAGTATAGGTCCAAAGTGCATCTTGTCACCCCGCGGCATACTTGGCTGTGCCACATCAAATGGTATCAGAGCAAGTTATAGGCTCGTTGTCACAAGTCTAGTCTAAGGGCACCCTTGCACTAGGTCTCAAATAGGCTCACTCCCGTGCATAGCCAACCCATTGTTGCATGACTACACATTGGGGGACCCTTTACCAGCCTGATCCCTCTTATTCAAATTCTCCAATGGATCCCAATCCCCAAGGTAACCCCGCTACCAATGAGGATGGCCTCCAAGGCCGTGTTGACTTCCTTATGGAGACCCTCACCACCGTCTTAGGGCGGCTTGATGATATAAGTGTCCAACTCGACCAACTTAGGAGAAATGTGTAGCACCCCTGATAAATAATAAAGAACAAATATATTCAAAAATAAATTAAACATGTAAAAAGAAGGTCAAATAGAAATCATTAAGTATTATACACTTAATGGGCTTTAACACATATATTATATTCTTCCATTATTATAATTAAATAAAATCCATGTAGTAAGTTCTACCTCTAAATGAGTGAAGACCCACATATACACCAAACCCAAACAATGAAACTCATGTGCGTGCAAGAATGGGCGTAAAATTATTTATAGGCCTAAGTCAACATGTATAAAGCCCAACCCTCACTCTAACCTTGCCCATACAACACACTGCAAACCCAACACCATTTTTATGCAAACTCAAACCCAACTAAATAACCGTATATCCCATATACATACCATTATGTATCTAAACCGTTTAAATACCCATATGACAAACCCACGTATGCCACACCCAGCCAAACTCATGCGCGACCCAACCCTAATACCCACGACGTTGTATGCGCTAGTTGTAGGGTTTTGAAAATGGAAGATGGCAGGCGGCCATAAGAAGGGCAAGAGAATTATCAACACATGGAAAGAATTTAAAATTTTACCCTCATTCGCTTCCCACCCTCAATCAGGACCCCTCCTCTATATAAACCTTAGCCATCGATCGAGGAAACCCATTTGCCTGTAGTGCCATTTCCGTTTTCCTCCTGTCGTCGACGTGAACACGCGTCCTCCTCTGCAACCTCTCCTTCCTGAGCGTGGGATCGAAGGAGCATTTCCTCCTTCTTCTTCTTCCTGTTGCTGATCAAAGAGCTCCATCTTCTTCCTGCTGACTGCATTGCAAGAAGGAATGCCATCTTCTTCCCCTTCTTCCATCTTCATCCAGTTGAGCAGAAGAGTGCCTCCTTCTTCCCATCCATACTCTGCTCAAAATAGAGTATCGGTTTCAACTATTCATCATTCCAAATCCTCATTAAAAGGTAGGTCTTCTCTCCCCAGATGAAAACCCTTAAAAAACATGCTTAGTTAAATAGTTAGATGATCATGTTATAAGCTTTCTCGATTATTTACATGATTTATGTTAATTAATTAGATGGATGCTCATGCTCGTCAATCTAATGCGGCGGTGCTCGTGCCCAACTTTCTTCGTGCCTTTCACAGTTCTCTCATTTCAGTCGGAGATATTTTGTCATTATTTATTCCATTTATTTGTTACATCCTTTTGTATTTTAAAATGTGTGTAATTCTAACAAAAATTCGACAACATCTCTCCCGGACCCGTGTGTCGGAGGAGTAAAACAGGTACACATCCACAGGGAGTGACATAACCCAGAAGTAAAGGTGCGCACAGAAGCGGCAACACCTCAAGGAAAGCCTATAAAACAACGTGTGTAAGACACTGATCAACAGCGGAGGTACAAAGTATGGCAGAGGACTCCACCGGATCAAGGGTGTGAGTGGGGCTACCAGATGGAGGCTAGGTAAAGCCCACCGGATGGGGAACATGGGATGCCACCGGCTTAAGGAAGCAAGGCCACTATATGACCAAGCGCTAATGGATCAAGGAGCAAGGCCACCGACTGAAGAACCCGCCCGAGTGCCACCGGATCAAGGGCGTGAGTGGGGCTACCAGATGGAGGCCAGGTAAAGCCCATCGGATAGGGAAGGTGGGATGCCACTGGTTCAGACCGCCAAGTGAGCCACCGGATCAAACGGGTTGGCTGGCCACCAGATCTAGAAGGGTGGCGGAGCCACTGGATTAGGGGCAATGGGATAGCCACAGGATCAAAGCCTGGCGCCACTGGATTAGTGGTCTGGGGATGCCACCAGATGAGGGAAGGCGACATAGCCACCAGATCAGGCCGCGAAGATGGCTGGACATGAAGATGGCAGGGCCACCGGGTCAAGGATGGTGGCACAGCCACGGGTTAAGGATGCGAAGGCGATAAGAGCCGCCAGACCAGGCAGTGGCATGAGCCACCGGATCAAGCAATGACAAAAGCCACATGGTGAAGGCTGCTAAGAAGCCAACAATTTAGGGCATGCAACCCCATCGATCAGGTTCTGAGTGAACTGGAGGGAGACACAAAGGGGCTGGTTCCTGAGCGAGGGATCCTTGCCAGTAACACGGAGAAGATCTGGGTCTCAACCATGGACTGGCAGGACCCAGACACTAAGACTCATGCGACCAACACTTGGAAGAACAAGGGGGAAGGCAACAGTGGGGAGCAAACGAAGGCGGTTCTGAGACAAGGTCATCTTCGGGATGCTAGTTTCAGGCCCAGCTCATTACTTTGAGTAGGCCCTCAGACTAGTCTTCTACGAGACACACGAAGAACATGCATTCAAGTCAAAAAAAAAGCGTGCACACTTTACTCCTTAAAGAAGGTAAGCACAAGGGCTAATACAATGTAGAAAAGAGGCAAGAGCTAAAGATAGACTACAGAGAACCCATGGGAGACCCCGGGATAAGAACGCAGCGAGGGATGAAAGGGAAGCATGATGTGGGGAAAACAAAGAGACAGAACAGTGGGGAGGGGGAGCAGAGCACTAGCCCCTCCCCCTCCCAGGCCTCTCATCTCTACACTCTTCCTCTCTTCTCTTCAGAGCTCCTCCTTCTATTCTCACCTTCTTCTTCCTCTCCTCACCTCACATGGAACTTGGGCCAGCCATAGAGTTGCAGGGATGCTTCCGCCTCTCTGTGTGTGTATCTCTGTTGATCTCCTCTTTGTTTCTTTTCGCCATTGTGTCTTACTTATATGGAAGCAATGCCACGTTGGCGGTGAGAGGGAGGTCAACGAGACGATCCCCTCCCCATCTCTTCTCTTTCAGGCTCACTGTCACATCCTTGTTTCCCTGTTTGAGGGGCAGAGCAGAGAGTTGGCAGCCGTGGGTGGTTCGAGGCTAGCGTCGAAGGGGCAATGCTCAGAGCTAGCACCGCTACGCGCCGGAGGGTGAAGGGCAGGGACCCCCGGTCCCTGGTAAGGTCCAGTGGACTTGAGAAAAGATGGTCCTGTCACATTCATCTAAGAAGGCTCCTCGTCCGCGCCATCGTCGAAGCCACCGGAAGGAGAAGGCCTGGCGTGCCACCGGATGGGCCGCGGAGACGAGCCACTGGTTTGAGGCTACAGGGCGTCACCGGCTCAAGCAGCTATAAGCGCCACCGGATCAGTGCGATAAGGGTGCCATCGTATACGCTGCTGAGAGTGCCACCAGACCACGATGCCAAAGTTGCCATCGGATCACTCGCGGCTGGCTGGCATCAGATGGAGAGGCTAAGTGTGCCACCGGATCAAGGCCAGCGAAGGGCCACCGGATCATTGTGGTGGAACGGCCACTGTATCACTCGATTGGAGTTATGGCCCAGTTGACTTGAGGGTTTCTGAAACTAGTTTGGCCTTCACTACTGGAGGACTTTCATGGACATTCCCCTTTCTGGTCAAGGGTTTGATTCACCCGTTTGAGTGTGGTTTAATGTGTGTGATACTGCCCACAGTTGTTGATCTCGTTCAGGGACTCGAGGCACTCGAACTCCCCGGTGTGCTCTTCGCTACCATAGTCACGAGGTGAAACCATGACAACGTGTTGATTTGGGAAGGTCTGACTCGTGTTCAGACGTTAGGCCGATGTAAATCAACACTGACTGTGGTCAGTGGGGAGAGGTCCAGCACCCGAACCCAAATCGTCTGATATTATGCGCACCCACGGAATAAAACCTCTACATATAGAGGAATGTTTCTTTTAAAAAAGAAACAACATATTTATATCCATATAAAATTCTGTGGTCCACAGACTGGCACGCCTGGTGAGACCTTTTCTGCCTTTCTTCTTTCTGTCAAGGAGATTCTCCAAACTCTCTTTGAGGTTCTGATTGCCCCTCTTCCTCTTACAGGACGGGAAAAGGAGGGCACATCTTTCTGCTCGCTTGAGAGCTCTTCGTGCATTCGCACGCCACTCCTTTTATGCTACTCACCACCATCACCACCACCACCAACGACAGCGATGGCCGCCGTCACCTACGGCCCTCAAGTCATCGCCAATCATGTCATGTTCGGATACCTGATCACTCCCATCGACTTCGGCGACTTCCCAGTAGTCGTCGGCTCGCCCTTTTTCTTGGGCGTCGTACCTGTGGCCGAAGTCAGTTCAGCCACGCCTGCGGCAGCAACCGTCTGGGGAGTCAGGCCCTCGGCCCCAGCAACTGGCCGGGTTCGCTCGGCCAACAAGCCAACCGTCGGGGGGTGTCAGGTCCTCGGCTCCAGCAACTGGCCAGGTCCACCCGATCAAGAAGATAACCATCCGGGGTGTCAGGCCCTCGGCTTCAACAATCGGCCGAGTCCGCTTGGCCAATATGTCAGCTCTCGGGGGTGTTAGGCCCCCTACTGTAGCAGCCGGCCAAGTTCGTCCGGTCAACTCTTCAACTGGTAAGGGTGTCAAGCCCTTCATCCCGATAACCAGCCGAGTTTACTCGGTTGTCATGACAATGGCTGAAGATGCCAGGCCTTCTGCCTCCGCAAATGGCCGGGTTGTCTTAGTCAATCAAGTCACTATTGGCATCGCTCTTGCACAACGGGGGTAGCGCCGTCGCCGCAACAACACCAACTCCATTGCGGCCACCCTCAGAGGTACTGCTTCTGCTCAACGGGGGCAGTGTCGTCGCCACCACGACGCTGTGCCTACCGTAGGCGTCACCCACGTCTCTCCTGCTCAACGGGGGCAACATCACAGCCGCAAGGGCACAAAGCCTGCTGCGGCAGCATCCCGCTCCGACAAAACTATGCTCGTCGGAGATTTTCGCATTCGGCTTGTTGGAGGCGAGCCGATTTTGCCTCGGGACCGACACGTCCTAACCATCCCTAGCTTCAACCGCTTCGAGCTTCTTCGGCAAGTCCGGGAGGACGGAGCGAAATTGAAGAAGTCTGCCGTATCAGCGGCAAATTAGGGTCCAGTGCAACGGCCCAAACCATCGGCTCCCCGATCACGGTCAGGGGGCAACCTAATTGAGGAGCGTCAACTCCAATTGAAGAAAATGTGGGTCACCAGGGAGGAGGCCTGAATCATAAAGCAGGCAGGGGCGGAAAAGCCCTTCCGCGTGTCGGATCTTCAACGGATGCGGAGTTCGACAACCAGTGAGCCCTCGACATCTCCGAGGTCCGCAACCCAGCCCCTACGTGGGCAGAAGCGTCGAGGAGCCGTCAAGAAGGTACGGCCGACCTCTCTGTGGGCCAGCTCCACGCACACGGAGGAGGATTGCTCTGCTCAGGCCTCCACGTCCCGAGTTTCTATTTTTGACAGACTAGGGATGGCGCCCAAGCCCGGCCGGCAACTGCCCAGGAAGAAACGGGTGGTTCATGTGACTAACGACACTGTCAAAGTGTTCACCTGCTACGCTACCTCCGCTGACAAGCAGCCAGAGGACACGTCAGGGGAGCTAAAGCAGCCTCTTTAGTATTTGAGGAGGTTGAGGCCGGTCTCCCGAATCCTGGCACAGACACAGCAGACGCCTGCTGTAGGGACATCTCAGCCCGAGCCGGCACAGCAAGAAGAGCGCCAAGAAGACGTCCACAGTGTTGATGGGGACAACAACCCCGCACACGAAGAGGACCTTAGAGGAGAGGCGCAAACCCTCGCGTTGGAAGAGCTCTGACGCGAAAACCAAGAATTGAAGAGCCTCCTGCAATCACTTTTGCTTGAAAGGGAGGTCCAAGTCTAGCCCCAAACGGCGTCCACTGGGGGAGAACAACATGCTCCTCCCATTCCAGCCACGACTAATGCCTCTGTCACTGCTGCGAAATTACCATTGGCGGTGGAATTTGAAGTGCCGTCACGAGGCCAATTCGCAGTCATCCGCCACTCCTGCTGTAGAAAGCCTCATGGCGCAAAGGTAGATGATCGAGCGGATTGTGGAGGCGAAGTTTGCCCAACATGGTGAGGGCGTGGCCACCGTTGATTTGTATAGCGTGCCCTATCCCCTTCACCATCAATTCAAGAAGCTTCCGCCCGACTGTCTGAAGGCCCCGAAACTTTAGAAGTTCAACAGACAGGGTTCTCCACATGAACACCTGGCCTATTATATGACAACCATGAGCGAGTTGGCGCTGGAAGAGGCATATTTGCTGCGGGCAAAACAGACCATAACGCACTCCTCAAGGGGCGTTATGGGCCTTAACGGACCAGCTCTGGCGCGTTAAGTGGAAGGTAAGGGCGTTAAGCATAACGCGCCTTTCCCGGGGCGCTATGGTACATAACGGGCCTCCCTAGGCGCGTTATGTGACCAGGACCCCAACGGTCAAAACCAACAATCAAAAATCATGATGCACCAGCACCGGTGTGTTGCTTGACACGACGGTCAGTCGAGGGGCCGTTAAACCCTCGGCGACCAAGCTCAAAACATACGAAACATAACGCACATGTCTGGGCGCGTTATGCTCATAACGGTTTCTAGAGCGACCGCTATGTCGTCCCAGCGACGAAACGGCGAATGGAAGATAAAAATGTCAACCACGCCCCCGTACCTTCACAGGAGATGGGGAAATCAAGGGGGAAGCTTCCCAATGGCCCTAGGCATGATTCTATGGCCTCGGATCGGCCAAAAATGCGATGAATCGCTAGATCGGGCGATCACTCCCCAAAGCATGATTTTGCCCTAACCCGCTTAAAAACACCCCTCTCGACCTCACGACGGGCTACAAACCACGAAAATGAAATGCGGGGAGTTAGGGAACGTCACCCTACCTCAATGGATCGAATGCTCCGCCGAATCGATGCTGAAATCGCGAAGAATGCCCTTAGAAGCCCTCGTTCCTCTACGAAATCTCACGATCTTTACGCCGTCACAACTGCCTCGCCGTCACCACGTCGTCGCCCCACACCGTCTGCAGCCGGAGGGAGCTCACCGTGCGACCGAACGAGAGAGAGGGGGAGGGGGCGTGGTCACGGTGGGGAGAGGAAGAGGAAGAAGAAAAGAAGAAGAATAAGAAAAAGGAAAAGAGTTTGATATTTATAGAAAATATAAATTTTTTAAAAAATATCAAAAAATAGAAAATCATGTTTCCGCGATCCTCGGAACACACCGATCGTAACTGTACCACTCATGCCTGGGTGAACGACCACGTTCGCCCGTAACGGCGTGCCGAAGGATTTGCCGAAAATCGGGCCGAAAATTGAAAAACACGCGGAAAAAGTCGCGGAAAGCCTCCGGGCCCCCGAAATGACCTCGGATCGCGTCGATCCGAACACGGAAGATGTCTGAAACGAAATTTCAGACACGACAAAGCCAGACGCTCCGAGAAAATAGATCCGAGATCTGAAAATAAAGATCGAAAGGGTCCGGGACATCACAGCGGGCTTCTTTTTGCATTTGGATGGCAGATGACCAAGCCGATTGTAGGTGGAACAGTACATGGGAGGGGCGGGATAATGAAGGGGTTGCCACGCACCACTAGAGCCAATGCCAATCCAGACTCAATGCAGGAGTTTCTTGGAGACGTCTAGTTGGACACAAACACGAGCAGCAATTGTGTGTGTCAAACACAGCGTATTTCTGTCCACTTGAAGAACAGGGCCGATGCTGCGAGCAATAGAATGTATAATAGCTTCATTATAGAAATTGGCAGGAAGCCCCAGCATCTCCAGCCACATAGGGACATTAGGAGAATCTTCATCCGGTGAAAATGCCATGGTCCATTTGGAAAATCAGAATGGCTTGCCCTTGACATACAAAGACTCCTTGAGCAGGACTTGCAAGTAATCCTCTTGGTTCTGGAATCGCAGCAGCAAGTGGCGCCCATCCAATGCGCTAAGGAGGAAGTCTTGCTTGAATTGAAAACACTGGGCAAGGTGCAATCTGATGTCTTGGAAGGGCGGCCTGCCCAAAGGCATCTTGGCAACTATAGCATGCTCCAACGGCTTGCAAGATAGGTTAATGTCGTCCAAGGTGAAGAAGGCAGCATGCTCTCTTGAATCTGTGAATGCAGGGCTATGGACAGCAATAGGGAGGGTCGGAGGAGGGACGGATTGGAGGAGCACCTGGGCGAAGGATGGAGGCGCAGCAAGAGGCAGTCCAGCATGCACATCCCTGCAGTAGATGACAGAGGAGGCAGGACAGAGCAGGGGTCGCACTCAGTAGCCCATGGGGACGCGGCGAGGGCACCAGGAGCGCCGCGGCCTGGGCAAAGCCAACCGCATCAGAACCAGCTCTAGCACCTCCAGCAGCACGGGAAGAAGGCGTCAAGCTATGGCCACGGACGCCCCCTTGCACGCCAGTAGTAGGGGAGCCCGTGGCTAGAGCAGTAACAAGGGTGGCGTTAGCGACCTGCAAAGCACCATCCGCCGCGCGGGGAGAAGATGCCGACTCGCGAGCGCCAGCAGATGAGATCGCGGCCTGGCCACCATCCGTATAGACATGGCTTGCAGCGGGGGTCTCCGTGCTGGTGATGTTGATCGAGGGGACGGGAGGAGGAGGCAAGGACGGCGGAAGAGCACCATGACCAGGCCGGGACGGAGGCTACTTGCCTCGCTCGGCACCGGCCATGGTCGGAGGCCAAATGAATACAAACAACGGAGTCTGAATCATGCTAACTGGCAAGGGACTATGCTGACAGTATGGTTCTCAAACTAGTTTTCTTGGTTCCTTCTATGTCTTTAGATTCTATGACAAAAAATTAGATCTCGATAGGGGAAGGGGATCCGACTTATCCAAACCTATAATTTGAGTTGTTGGTACAACATATTTTCTCAGAATTTGAGGAAGAATGGTCATTGAATGTTAGAATGATACTCGAGGAGGGGAATACTCGCCAGGTGTGGACGCACTTTTGGGACTTTTGTCCTTTTTGTGAGTTTATTCATCTTTTCATTCATTTGTTCAGTTTATTAGTGCCAGGGCGTGCCAGTCACCTAGGTGATAATTTATGCGGACTTAAAGAAGCCCGTGGTGCGCTCGATCTGACGAATCAGACGATTGTGTAATTCGTGTCAGGACTGAGAACCCGCCGTAGTATAAAGACTACGACATTAATTACATCCCCTTGGAGAGGGAAAAACCCTTGATTAATCACCGAAAAAGGAGGCCCTACGACCTGAGATTCATAATAATAAAAGTGAGAATAGAGATCTCAGATTGCGTTTGAGCAAACCCCGCATTGGGTCCTAAACGTTCATAGATACATGCATGTCGGTCATTGAAGGACCATTTCATTCTCGGATAGAAATCCGTATTTATAGCGTGAGAGACGGTGACAAAATCGTACAAATGTCTGCCGTAGGTACGGCAAGTTTAATGTGATTGCGGGATCGAATCCCGGTGTATATGTCGGTCACTAACGGACCATTCATTGTTCAGACGAGAGTCCGCATTGAAGCATCAAAGATGCCGAGATAGTCATACGAATGTCTGCCATAGGTATGGCAAGTTTAATGTGATTGCGGGACTGAATCCCGGTAGAAGCGGGTTAGCTTAATGAGTTGTTGGCCCAAGATGGTTCAGGACTGTGACCATGTCAGAGATTCCGAGGCCCACATCCGATACCACTGGACATCCTTGCTTTCTCTTCATTGCACACAGTCCGGAGGAAGTGAATTGTTAAGTGTGTAGTTCGAACGCACCAACGTGCGCCCTCACACGTGGATCGACCTGTGCGGTCAGGTCACGGGGATTGACCTGTCCGGTCAGGTCACAGAGGTCAAGGGGGAAACCCCCGTTGCTGCCCCCGGAACAAAATTTTTGATTATAGTAGGGACATGCTATCATCATTGTTCCGATTCTTGAATTATGTTGTTTGTTATCGTACGAGTGGGTTTTATTCTTTTCATTCTTTCCATTTTGTTTATTGATTTGAGCCTTTTCTCTTGTTTTATTCCTTAGTTTAAAGCATTTCTTATTTAGTTAATTGTCACACCGGATTAACGTGTTGCAAAGAAGAGGATGAGAAGAGAGGAGGGGGGCGTATTAAACGGTGCCGGATTAAGGAGACACCAAAAGGAAGAAGGGGCCATGGGGGGGCGCCATTTTAAGGCGCGCCGGAATAGCATGTTACTGGGCAACAAAGACCATGGGGGCACGCCGGAATATAGTTGTGGCGACCCGGGATTCAAGTACCGGAAAGGAACCGGTGAGACTCGAACCTCAGTCTGCCTCCCACGAGCCCGAAGACTCGGAAGGGATAAAAGGATAGGTGTGGTGTACATAGAAATAGGAAATAAAGCAGGACAATAGATATATAACAGAAATAATAACTAACTACAACAGAGTCCAGTCCAATAGAAAGTACAGTCTAAAGCAGTAAAAGGTACCACAAGCCAAGTGAACACTCGACCCGACAAGCTAGCAACTAGGAACCTCCACACCACTCCCTCGAACCCTGAGGAAGAACCATCGCACCTGAAAACTAAGGGTCAGCCTCCTATCACTGGCTCAGTAGGGATCCCGCGGAACCCCAACCGAGAAAATAATGGCGGAAAGGAAAACTACGCTAGCCACAGAAGAAACAGCAGTAACGACAGGAATAGCAAACCGGTGGCCGGTTAAAACTCGGCACTACAGTTACTCCTACCGGCAACAGAAAGCACGACTCAGTCTCCCATCGGGGGATAACCAAGTCACGCACCCGACATACGACCCAGTCGCCCGTCGGGGGACAACCAAGTCACGCACCCGACATCTCAATTTCACGATCGAGAGACTACCAAACGTGAACCGTCCTAGCCACGCTACCAGGAAAACGACACGGCGCCTCGGTCGCGGAAACCTGTCCTCACAATAGGGCCTGAGCTAAAATCACACGATCTGAAAACACGGTCACGACCTAGCTGTCGTGAACTCTACGCTATCTAGGGAGAACTCTCGGTGACGCTCACTGGAAATCCCAGACCTCAGCTCCGGGAACACTCCCGAAAATAACACCTGAAATCTCATCTCGTAGACGAGAGACGGAAACCCAGGTCACGACAACTCACGTCACATGACGGGAGCAACGCTCACTAGAAGAATGACCGGATGCATCCCCAGACATCTTACACCGCGTCACAAGTGTCTAGTTACAACGCACCGGGCGTGAGACTTAGACACGCACAGTAATCAGGAGTACCACAAAATAAGGACTAGCTGAGGTCGTGCTCATCAGCGCGGGTCCGAAGCCTCAGTCTCGTGTGCACACTCAGACCATACGCCCTAGGTCTGTCCTCTAGCTAGTATTTCTTCCACCAGCCCAGACTCAGTGGTACGCGGGGGCCCTACGGTAACCAACCTACTCACCGTCTAACTCGGGTATGCCGCTCCACCACTCCCAGGTAGGTCAGCACGCCCGTGCCGTAAGAAGGCTGCGACTAGTGGATGGTCACTGACGTGAACACAGAAAGCCACACACACACCCATCGCGAGTGACACGAAGTAACCGGTGGCTCAAGGCCACCAAACTCTGGATGGTCCACTAGACCTACTAAACTCAACGGTCCTTGAGTCACGAGACTCGGGGTCAAGACCGTTGAACGTGACGGCACGACACGTTAGGGAGGATCGCGAGCTTGCTTAGAATCCAAGGATCGCATATCCAATTGGACTCGAGTCGCATGGTTTGTCCCGCATCACCAGCCCTCGTCAATCCCTTCCTTTGCAAAGTTTTTTGCGCCTCGAGCCGGGCCGAGCCATCCCGCAGGTGAGACTCTTGGATGCCAACACTTTTCAGGGTCCAGCCGCTTTCCCGGGAAAGTTCTTTGTACATGCCTTACGTGCGTGTTTTCTTCTCCTAGCCGAAGCGGAGGAGGGGCGTTTGGTGAAGGTCTCCGGCAAGGCGGTCAGCCCACAGGAGCTAGAGCGGAGGAGGGCTGAAGCCGAGAGGTTCGTAGCCACATTCGCGGCTGCTCAGGCCGAGCCCAGCCAACCCACCGGTTAGAGATTCTTACTGACGGTCCCACCTGACACTTTCTCGCCTTGTGGGACAAGATCTTTGATACTGGTCTCTTCTTCCAGTTCCTGCGGAGGAGCCGGCGCCCGCTTCTGCTCTGGACGTGGGCGAAGCCGCTGTACCTGGGGTCGCGCCCTCTGTGGAGGAGACAATCCCCAGCCCGCTCCCAGCCGGGGAGACCGAACAGGATAATTTCTTCCACTGGCGTGGCTGACGTATTTTCCTTTTTGTTATTCGTTGGGAGCCCGAGGACTTTCATCTGACCCGAATGCCTCCTCATTTGGCAGCTCCCCTCGCACCCCTTCCCGAGTGGATACAAGCCCAGAGAATCCCCGAGCTGACACAGATCTACACGAGGAGGAGGCTGAAGTCTAGGAAGTCGCTGTCTCCTAGTCCGCGTGAGGAAGAGGCGGTCGATTCCACGGCGAGAGCCTCCTCTCCGACAAGGGAGGAGCCTACCCCGACCCAGCCTTCCTCAGGCGAGAAGGTAGACTATGACTACTCTTTTGACGAGGCGGCTTCAGGCGAGGATGTTGTAAGTGTGGGCCCATTCATATGGGGCTCTCCCTTTGTGGCTAGCTTTTGGCCCTCTATCTCTTATCCTCCGGTCAACTTGCAGGGGCAAATCCAGCTAGAAACCGTGGAGGCGCCCATCCCGGATGCACCAGCGGAGTGATCCGGGGGCGGCGACGCCGACTTGGGGAAGCTGGCGGCCTTATTCGAGGTCTTGCAGCAAGAAGTAGCTACGGAGACCGTGTCAACGGTCGGTGAGGCTCTGGAGGAGGGAGAGATAGCACCGGAAGGCAAAATAGTTCCGGTGACCGAGGTAAAATGGGGCCTCCGGGACCTCTCTTAAGTCTCCTCGAGGCTTGGGGCAACCTGCCTCGATCGATGGAAGGCTAACTCCACTTTCGTGTTTCAGGAGGAAGGAAGGCTCCCTGAGGCGCACACCGCTAAAGCCCACAAGGCCGTCGCGAAGCGGAGGGAGGCGGCGGGACCTGCGGAGGTTGACGAGCCACAACTGCTCTCGGCGTCGGAGGTGGAGCATTTAGTGTCGTTCCTGCAGTCGGGGAGCATGCTGAAACTCATGGTTCCTCTTCCACCTCCCCGACCGCCTATGACACCCGAGGAGGACCAGCTTCTGGGAAAGACGCTCGCCAGCCTTGCAACTTTCGGGGAAGAGGGAGCACAGGCAGAAGAGGCGATAGGTCCTTCAATAGTGGCATCTGATTCAGCTCCGCTTCCTACCCTTCCTATGACCGAGAGCGGGGTGGAGCAGTCTCTTGCGATGGCGGAGCTGGGTGGTTCAATTGCAGCTCTACCAGCTCCTTTGGCGATGACCAGCCGGGAGTCGTCTATCGGGGTTGGGTGCCCAAGCGACCTAGCCGTTGGTCTCCTGTCCTCCTCGGTCACGGTGGACGCGGATCTGTGGGTGGCAGTGGATGACTTGGTCGAGTTTGACCCTCCAGCCGTGCCCTCCATCGGTCACATCAGCTCGGATGCACCGGTTTGACAAATGCTGCTGGTCCTACGGTCGATGATCTTCGTTGACCCTTCCCTCACATACCGGGGGGTGCACGCTGTAGTGGCACAGCTGATCGGGGCGTTACAAATGTTGGGTTGCCCTCTGGAGGAATGGTCACGGTGGGTCCTGTTGCTATTAAAGTATGTCAACCATCGCAAGTTCCTCGAGGCCCGGGCTCCCAATGAACCCGCCGCCATCAGTGCCCAGGAGGATGAATACCTGCACGCGCTGGACGTGCGACGAAGCAACGAAGAGCAGCACAGAAGGGCCCTAGATGAAAACCAACGTCGCGTGGGTGCCCTCACAGGTAGGGTGGAGAAGCTGAGGGACCATCTTGCTGTCGCTGAGGCCAAGCTAGCTGAAGCTGAGGCCGTCGTGATCAGAGAGACTGAGGAGATTACCGTTGCCAGAGTCGAAACAGCGTCTGTGACGTCTGAGTTGGCGCGCCTCAAGGGGCAGAGGAACCGGCTGCATGACATGGTAGAATTCTCCTGTGTTGTGATCCTCCCTCTCGAGGAGATCTTCCGAGGGATAGATTGAGCGCCACTCTCCTTGACCCTCTTCTTGTACTCTGCTCCTCTCTCTTTCTCCCCCTCCTTTAAGAAATTTCATCCTCGAAATTTAAGGACCAACAAGGGTAAGGCAGGGAAGAACAACCCGATAATTATAAACACAAAACACAAGAAATAGAGTTCAGAGGAACAACGTCAGACTGTTATCACGGATACACGCTCAGGAGTGAGCACGATCACAAGTGAATACAAGTCTGACACCTCTGAAACAAGACAACGTCTCTTACGTCTCACAAGAAAAGAGACACGATTGCCAGAGTAACAAACACTGAGAAACGAATCGACAGAAGTGACATGCACAACCAACATCAGCTTACACAAGGAAACATAGTCCTCTCAGCTGACAACCTGACAACATCATCAGCTCTAGTGCCAAAGGAGACAGGGAGCACCAGGCACACAGGACGCCAATGACTGTTACACAGAAGAATGATAGCAAAATCAACAACATTGGACGATATACAGCATTAAGTCAGTCCTCACTCAGACATTTCATCTGATCGAGTCACGAGCTACTCCAGCGGGAAAAAGGAGCACAGTAAGCTACTGACAAGACAATGGTCTAACACATAAACACAGAATCATACGAGAGCAGCACTTATAAAAATAACAGCCAACGACAGCAGCATTTGTAGGATTCCAGCTCCGTACAGCACACAGAACCATGGAACACACTGCAAGCAGGGTCATATCAAGGCATGCGGCAACTGAGCACATGACTACAGGGAGCGAGTCATTCATCAGGCCACTTACCAAGGAAAGAGCCACGACAATTGAAACTGATCGTAAAATGACAAGAGACACCACAATCTCAGGGAATGCATCTCAAGGACTACGAACACGCCTCGAGAGCACGACACCCACGAGAATGAATACAAAGTAGAGGGTACTTTATCGGCAGGGAAACCGACGATTTCCCCAACACTCGCACATGCCAACACTAAAACCAGAAAGATGACTGACAATGGCACGGTCACAACAACGTCTAGGCACATGCAACTAAGACGGAGTCACATTGAGAAGAGGCAATTCTCTTGACCAGTGAGAACTACACGAAAAGATTCCTCGGCTTGTGGATTATCAGCCCATACACTTCCGCTGCGCACTCAACAACACACGAAGGCATCAGAAAGATCCTCAGTCTTCACATCTCAGTACACATTAGGCGTCATCGCAATCACAGAAAATCGTAATGTAGCATGCCTCGAGCACTGATCCAGTGAGCAACCGAGCAAAAAAAGTCTAAGTGCAATAGAGAAGAGCACCAGCTTTAGCACAAAGCCCACAGAAAAACACTAATCTCGACCTACCCTTACGTCCTGCAAATGACAAATGAGGCTCACATCACATCGACCGTTGGACACCGCACGATGAAAATATGGTACACAACAGCTCTCGACACAAAAATTAGGTCAAAAGTCATGCAATTATAGAATAAGGAGATGATCAGGCTCAAATTAAGTTGTCCACACTTGAGCAAACACAAGACAAGGCGGTACTGAAACGGTAATTCCAAGGCCAATCTCATAAAGAGATCCATCAAACGGCATGGGAAGCATCGAGCTTACTAACAGATGCTCACCAAGAAGGGAAGAGCCTAGTTCGCTCGAACAGCTTCTCAGCCAACCTAGTCCGATCGAGCACTTCGACTTCAACAGAAGTGAAACACATTAGGAGCTGACCAAATTTAAGCTGGGATGACCAAAATATCGTAACAATATGTACGGCCATTACCACAACTCGAATGGTCAACAACACCCTGAGCAATTGACAAAAGAATCTAATACCAGCAAATCCCGACCAAAAGAGAAATGCCAACTGGAATAACACTAAGGAATCCTTAAAAAGCACAAATGACATAAAAGATAGCCGTCGAGCAATAACACCGAACAATTTACGAATCTAGATAATCGGATGCAATAAAGGAAAGAGTAGAATCAACTACTCCACCTAAAAATACGAAGCACAATGTGAACTACTTCATAGGGCTGTCGAAACTGCGGGTGACAAGCCACTGGTCACAAGCCACTGGTCACAAGCAACTAAATCACATAAAACACAAGCAACTGGAAGCATTAAGACACAAATTAACTAATTGAAAAATGGAAACGCACCTTCCAAAAGATAGGATGTCACTGCTCAGCACGAGGAAGCTGAGATGCTGGTGAGTCCTGCTGAGGTTGTGGTGGCACAGGTTGACACTGGGGCTACTGTGGCTGGGCGAATGGAGAGAACTGCATCGGTCTCGACCTGAACGGGTAATCTCGCACAACATGGCCTGGCTGATCACAGCGAAAACAAACCACCGGCAAAGAACATGGCCTGTCAGGGTGGCCACCACCACACCTCCCACACGATCCCAGCTGACGGATAGCAAGTCCCTGACGCTGCTGAGAAGACAGGACTGACGATGGGACAACACCGGTAGAAGACTGTTGGGCACGCCGTTCCTCACACTCCCTTAACTTGCTCCTAGTGTTCATGGACGGAGGTGTACCACGATCAACTGGCGCAAGAGAGGAGGTTCTAGTTGAGACAGCACTCAGCTGGCCACCTATTGGAACCTCCTCCGGCAAGCTGAGAAGCCAGCATATTTCGAGGAGGCGTCAGCGGCTCCGACCACCACTCCTCTACCTCCCCCGGCAAAGAGGCCCCGAGCGTGGTCGCCGGTGAAGAAGGCCATAGGTAAGGCGAAGGCGGCCAGACGGTGGGAAATCAAGCGCCAGAAAATGGAGGCCACTCAGCTTTCAAGGACCGCTCCTGGCCACCTCCAATCCCGTTGTTCGAAGAGTTTGAGGCGGGTCAGGCCGAGTCGAGTCGACCGACCAGTAAGATTTCCTTCGTCACGCTTGTCCTTGAACGGCTTTGTCTTTGCTTTGGCTTGGGATGCTCACACCCTGGTGTCTTTTGTGTTCACCAGTTAGGGAGGGGCCTCCACCTTTGCCGGTCCATGCTGTGGACGAACCCTGGGCCCGGTCTGGGCCGCCGTCGGCCCCTGCTCGCTCGCCCGGAGATGCTGGGGAGCTTTAGGTGGCATCACCAGTGGCGAAGGCGCTCGCCACCGCGAGGGTGACGACAGAGCAAGAGGTGGAGCAGAAAGGAGAGGAGGTGCTCCGGGCGGCCTCAGCCTCCCCTCCTCCGTCAATCGCCTCCTTCGCAGAATTTGCCTCGCCTCGGGCCAAGCCAAGCCGCCCTACAGGTGAGACCTTCGGATGCTAATGCTTTTCGGGGTTCGAGCCGAGCCAACTACTCTCCCAGAGAGATTTTATGCCCTTGTATAACATGCACATGTTCTGCTTCCAGCCGCAGAGAAGATGCTTTCTGTGTGGGTCCCTCCTGTGACGATCAGTCCGCAGGAGATGGAGCGAAAAAAGGCTGAAGCTAGGGAGCTCATGGCTGCGATAGCAGCTATTCAGGCCGAGTCCAGTCAGCCCACTGGTTGGAAATTCTCACTAATGACCCCACCTGATGCCTCCTCGCCTTACAGGACCAGGCCACTCTTATATATGTTTATTTCTTATTAATATCGGCCTCCTACCTTTTCAGTTCCTACGGATGAGCCGGCACCTGCTTCTGCTTTGGATACAGAAGGACCCGTTGCTCCCGGGGTCGCCCCTTCCGTAGAGGGGACGGTTCTCGACCTGTTCCTGTCCACGGGGACCGAACAGGGTAATCCTTCCCACCGACATGGCTGACGTACTTTTTGCTTTATGTTGGGGGCTCGTGGGCCTTTGCTTGGCCCAAGTGTTTCTTCGTTTGACAGCTCCCCTCACACCCCTTCCCGCGTATATAGAGGCTTGGGCGATTCCTGAGCCGAAGCTGATATATACGAGGAGGAGGCTGAGGTCCAGGGCCTCGTCGTCTGCTAGCCCACCCGAGGAAGAGGCCGAAGGCGCTCGAGCAGGCGCTCCTTCTCCGACTAGGGAGGAACCTGCCTCGGTCGAGTCTTCATCCAGCGAGAAGGTAGATTAAAACTACTCTTCTGACGAGGCGACTCCTGAGGCAGATGTTGTAAGTGCAGGCCCATTCACATGGGGCCCTTCTTTTGCAATTAGTTTCCGGTCCTCCGCCTCTCATCTTCATGTTTATCTGTAGGAGGAGGCTCGACCGGAGGCCACAGAGGTACCCCTCCCTGATGTATCGGTCGAGCAACCCGAGGGTGGTGGTGCCAGTCTGGGGAAGCTGGCGGCTCTTTTCGAGGTTCTGCAGCAGGAGGCAGCTGCAGAGACTGCATCCGCCGCTGAGGAGGCCCTGGAGGAAGGGGAGATAGCACCGGGAAGCCGGGTCATCCCTGTAATCGAGGTAAAGTGATACTCTGGGGACTCTTTCTATGCCCCTTTTCTTTGAGCTCAGACAGCCTGCTCTGCCCGACGCAAGGCTAATCCCTTTGTTTCTTTGTGTTCCAGGAAGAGGAGAGCCTCCCTGAGGCACGCTCTACGAAAGCCCGTAGAGCTATCGCTAAGCGGAGAGGGACGGTGGCCCCGGCAGAGACGGACGAGCCGAAACTACTCTTGGCAGCGGAGGTGGAGCAGATTGTGTCGTTCTTGCGGTCGGGGAGTGGGTTGAAGCTCATGATTCCCCTTCCCCCTCCCCGGCCGCTCGTGACGCCCGAGGAAGGCCGGCTCCTGGGGAAGACGCTGGCCGAGCTCACGGTTCGTGGTGAGGAGGGGACATCAGTGGACGCAGCGGCCAAGCCTGCGATGACGGCGACAGGGTCTACTCCGCTCCCCGCACTTCCCCCGACCGAGAGCAAGGAGGAGCGGCCCCTCGCGGTTATAGAGTCGAGTGGTGCAGCCATGGCGCCAGCAGCTCCCTCGGTAATAACTGGTCGGAGACTGCATATTAAGGCGGGAGGCCCGAGTGACCTATCCGTGGCGCTTCCTTCCTCATCGGCGGCGGTGGACGTGGAGATGTGGGCCGCCGTAGACGGCATGGTAGAGTTCAGCCCGCCGGAGGTGCCTTCCATTGGTTACACCGCCTCGAACGCACCGGTCCGCCCTATGCTGGTAGCGTTGTGTTCAATGATATTTGCCGACCCCTCTCTCACGGTCTATGAAGGGGGTGCCTACGTCCTTGTAGATCACAAAGGTGTAGTCCAGTTCTCCCCTCTTAATGGGAAACATCTGAAGCTGTACCATACACCCCCATCGACATCCGTAGAATGATCGAGTTCACCTTGGCCTAGTGGCACTCCACCCTGGCCGAGCTCTCCAAAATATCCAGTCAGCTCAGACTGATTCCAAGACCGTTGGTCCACAATTCCAGAAACATCTCTAGGTGTTGTCATCAGAGTGACGGCGTGGGGTCTGAGGATCGAGGTCGAGAGCTTTCTCCCTCATTGGTGGTGGCTCCGGTTGTGCTGCGTTGGGCAGAGTTGCCGACAGGTGCGTTGCTATGGTGTGGCATTCAAGGAATTTACAGTGAGGTCAGGTGGCTGGTGCAGATTGTTCATGGTTAAGTGGTCGTGAGTGTGCTCTGTGGGAGCTATTATCGGGTTGGCCACCCTAGCTTGAGGTTTATCCAGCCTCTGAGACATTGAGATTGTGGTTCGAGGTGGCAGAGCGGGCGCTCTGGTCGAGATGTGCTTGGATGAGCGGAGGATCTTTTTGGAATGGGCTGTGGTCGCCCTGGTTTTGTTTCGAGATCGTATGGCAGTGGCAGGATCAGGGATCAAGGATGAGCATTGGCGGGTGCCGATTATGGTTCGTGTTGTGGCTCTTGGCGTGGTGGTCCGCGCAGATGCACTCGAGGATGGGTTGGTGTTAGCACGGACAGATTCGAGGGAATGATGTCCGGTGGCTGTTGGTGAAGCGGCTTTCGAGCTTGGCGTCTTTTGTGGATTTTTCTTCACTCCTCGATAAGTATTTTGGCATGTTATTGGTTTTGAGGTCAGAGGAAGGCGTAGGTAAGGAGCGTGTGGCAGTGGCTAGCTTAACCGCTGTGGCAGTGCGTGGCTATTTGTGAGAAGCATTGCCCATCCCCTGATGTGTGAAGGTGTTGGTGCTACTCTGGAAGGGTGATTGCCAATTGGGCAGTGATCATGAGAATTCATGGCTGGTGTTGTGTTTTCCGAGGTGTTATGAATCAGAGCTTGCGGAGTCGCAGAGGATGTGTTGAGCATCAGAGGATTGGTTCCTCGGTGTGAGATTATCTCGGGTTACGTGAGACGTGTTATTGTCGTGCTGTTGCTTGAGGCAATGTGATTTATGGCACTGGTTGGATGGAGAGTTGGGGAAATGTGCTTGCGAGGTTGTCGCATAAGTGCCCTATTCTTGTGTTGGAAGCCGTGTCCTCGGATTAGATCGTGTTCTTGGAGAAGTGATCTCTGGCAGATTATGGGTCCCAGTTGGTGGCCGTGAGCAACTGGTAAGGTTGATCGAGCGGTCGACCATGGTAAAAAGTGTATTATCTGGGGACCCGTGTGCATTGATCGCGGTGTCATCCATCAGCTTGCTATGGTAGCAGGCGGCACTTGTCGATTCTAGAGATATGTGCCGTGGATTGCAAGTGGTTGTGTCCCGAGGCTCTGTGGTGAGAGCAGAACTAGGATTGACAGGCGTCCATTTAGAGTGATTAAGATGAGATAGCATTCAATTGGATAATGGACGGTGCCTGTGTGTGGAGGTTTGTGATGGGACGCTGGCGTTGGATATGATGATCCTTGGTCTGTAACTAGCAAGGGAGGATTTTCCTGCAAGCCTGAGTCGAGTGATGTCAGGATCGAGGATTGTGGAATCCTGTTATGTGGTTTCGCCGTGCTCCCCTGAGAGTGTAGAGTTGGCATGAGGCACGAGATCGGAGGCGATGTCCAAGCGAGATTGGGTTTGAGATGTGGTAATGGTATGTGGATAGTCAGCAGACGGCCTGTCGTGATTTGGAGCATGCCTGTTGGGCTAGTGAAGGTTTCCCGTTGGTGAGAGTCTGGCGATCGATGGATGATTTTTCATAGACAGAAGATGCTGGTTGTAGGGGCTCGAGAATGGCGAGAGCTGTGTGCCGGTGAGGCCTTGGGTGGCCAATTATGAGGTGTGCTTTTTTCCCAGAATTGGATCTGGGATTTTGTTAGAAGTTTATCTTCTGGCAAAGTTGGTTTGGTGCCACTGATGGTATTCGGCTTGCCAGGTGTGAGCTTATGGAAGGTCAGTGTTGGTTGTCCCTGGTATAAGGCGTGAGATCGGTCAGCGGGTTGTAAAGCTGATGTTTGGTTGGTCCGCTGAGCATGGGCGTTGACCAGTGTTGGTTCTCGTGACAAGGAGTGCATGTCCTCGGTGAGCGAGATAGTGTCAGTGGTGCCGTAGTTAGTTTTCGTGTTGGCTGAGGCGACGCCAGGTAGTACTTCTTGAATGTGCCTGCTCTGATGATCGACGTGTCTTGGATTGTGAGTGAGGTGTTGTCCATGATCATTGTCTGGTCGCGTCCCTCACGATAGTGATTTTACGAATATCGAGATTTGGGTGGGGCTCTGACGACGTCGTCGCGTTCTCCCCTTATGGCTTGGCGCTTGTCCTGAATTTCAGAGATAAAATTTTTATAAGGGGGGAGGGCTGTAATGCCCCGGATTTTACCCAATAAAAAGGGTTGACCCCTAGGGTCGACACTTTTTATCCTGGGTTCTATTTTATTCTTCAAACAGAACATCCCAGGAAAAAGGGTCGACACTATTTCACTAGGTTTCTATTTTTCTATGAAACAGACTATAAGTCCATGCATCTTTCAAGTCCGTGCAAGTTTCCATAAGTCCGTGCATATATATGCTTTGCACAGAACAAAAGTCCCTGCATATGTCTCACATGCATCCTTCAAGTTCGTGCAAGTTTCCTCAAGTCCGTGCACGTTCAAAAGTCCGTGCATATATATGCTTTGCACAGAACCAAAGTCCGTGCATATGCCTTAGTTGCATTCCTGAAGTCCGTGCACCTTTTTCCAACCAAGTCCGTTCACATTTCTGCATAGAACACCAAGTCTGTGCATATGGCTTGGTTGAAAACCCAAGTCCGTGCACATATGAGTCCGTGCATATCTCTCTGTCAAGTCCGTGCATCTATGTCAAGTTCGTGCATATAAGTCCTTGCATCTTTTCCATATAAGTCATTGCATCTTTTCCAAGTCCGAGCATATAAAGTCCTTGCAACTCTTTTCCAAGTCCGTGCATTGTGTAGTTTTTGCACAATAAGTTCGTGCATTGTGAGTCCGTGCATATTTTAGTTTTGCACAAAAACATAAGTCCGTGCATTGTGAGTCCGTGCACTTTTCTTCCTTGGATTGAACAAAGTCCGTGCAGGTTTTTACAAACTAAGTCCGTGCACATCAAGTCCGTGCACTTTTCCTCCTTGGACTGAACGAAGTCTGTGCAACTTCTGTTGCTGGACGTAGACTAGTCCGTGTTGGTTGCATTGGAGAATGAAGTCCATGCATTTTTTATAGTACATGTGGCATCTTAAGTCCGTGCAACTTTTGTTGCTGCACATAGATAAGATCCGATCTGGCTGACTTTTTACCCTAATGCCCTTAGGCTTATACCCTACTATTAGGAGTGCATTTGAGAGGGTGTTATGAAGGGCATTGTGGTCATTTATTGTTGGATTCTATTGAGTATTTATATCTTACGATTTCCATCGGGAGAGAACAGAAAGGGGCTTATTGTCTATCTGTTCTTGCAGGGAAGAAGAAGAACGAGAAGGTGAGGGCATTGCTTCATCAAGGAGAAGGAAGAAGAAGCTATAGAAGTCACCGTCCGTGAGCCTGTGTCCAGTTCTGGGAGCTGCAGTTGATGCTCTCCCCCGTTCGAGGCTTTAGGCGTTTGGGACTTCATGTCCAGTTGCTTCCACTCCAAGGATCGATTTCCAGTGCACCCTACCTGCTGTTTGAAAGGAGTTGTGGGACATTAAAGGGGAATACATATATACATCTGTCTTCATTTGTTTGTCATGTCCCTTCTATCCAAGATTTAGTTATGGAGCATATCAATTGATTTTTCTTGATGTGTGCAGGCTTGATTGGAGCTGGGATTTGAAGGAATATATGTGGGATCCTCAAGGAGGACGACCTACTGCTCCAACCAGATGCGGATAAGTCTTTCTCCAACCCAACCTTTAAGGAAGATCCTCTCATGACGATTGGAGAATCAAGGAGACATTTCTACATCCTTTCTATATTTATTTCTGAGTGTTTCATAGTTTAATCTTCTTCTACATACTACTGTGGGCATTTATTTTATATCCTTTGTGATTGTTAAACTCAGAATATCATTGTGTGTGTAGATGGAGCTGTGTCTTCGTGTGGTTGTCAAGTCCGGGGTACGTTCCCCAAAGTCGTGTGTGTGTGTGCTACAGTGGCAGCATGTTGGGGCTTGTCCCTATGTGGTTATTGCTGCGGAAGCAGCGTGTGTGTGATTGGGGTTCATCCTCGTGTTGCTACGAAAGTAGCGTGGAGTAAAGTCTCACCCGGTTGGGTGAGGGGTGGAGGTAGGGAGCCCGTCGTGGTCCCGAACCACCTTAAAAACCTAGTGTCGTATGTGATTGCCTGTGTGATTGTCATTTCTTCTATCTCCCTTTACAGGTACATTATATAGGTTTTTAATTCACTACACTGTCACACACTGCTACCTCTGTTATCCGTGTTGTGCGTAATTCTCTTAATTAGTTACATTATCTATCCGTGTGAGATCGGGAAGTTTGAGAGAACGTCTTAATCTCACTTGAAGTTTTTATTTATCAACGTTGCTAAGTTTAATTCCATTGTGTTAAGTAAGAAAGATTTTAAAATCCGCCATCTCGGCAAGGGGACAATTCAACCCCCCTTCTTGTTCGTCATCTCTCTGGGTCAACAATTGGTATCAGTGTCTCGTCTCTAATTTTTTAGTCAACTTTACAGTCGCAAAGTAAAGATCATTTGCATGATGGCTAGTGTGAATTCTATTCCTATCTTTAATGGTTTTGACTATTCTCTATAGATAGGAAAGTTTTGTGTTTGGATTTGTGGCCATGATCCGAAACTCATGTAATTAATCTCTGATGGTCCACATGTTTTACCGAAAAATGAATTGAGATGGACTGATGAACATAAGAGAATGAATTCTGTGTTTGATTTTCGCTTGGTTTCTCGCGTGAGAGCGTGAGTGCGCGGCGTTGGCGCTGTGAAGGTGGTTGCTGTCGTCGTCGGAGTGCCGACATGGGGTTTGAGGATCGAGGTCTAGAGCTTTGTCCGTCATCGGTGGTGGCCCCGATTGTGCTTCGTTGGGCAGAGGTTGCCGGCAGGTGCTGCTGCGGTGCTGCGTTCGAGGGATCTGTAGCGAGGTCAGGTGGCTGGTACGAATTGTCCATGGATAAGTGGCCATGAGTGTGCTCTGAGGGAGCTGTTATCATGTTGGCCACCCTAGCTTGAGGATTATCCAGCCCCGGAGGCATTGAGATCATGGTTCGAGGTGGCAGAGCGGGCACTCTGGTCGAGATGTGCTCGGATGAGCGGAGGATCTTCTTGGACTGGGCTGTGGTTGCCTTGGATCTAGTTCGAGATGTGAAGGCTCAGTGGCGAGCTTACGGCTTGAGGATGAGTGTTGGCAGGTGTCGGTTATGGCTCGTGTTGCGGCTCGAGACATGATGTGTTGCTGTTCGAGGAGTTGCAACGATGGTGCATCGAGAGGTGTTGTGATCGTGGTCTAATAAGTCCCTTGGTGGGTGTGTCGGAGGTGTTGACTTGACGGGAGTAATGATTTTTTTGGTGCTGAAAGGTGCGATTCCCTGCGTGTGCAAAGTTCGAGGTCAGGTCGAGCACGGGGACCTTCCGTTGTTCGGAGGAGTATTGAGTTTTCCCCTTGGTTGGAGGAAATCGCATTGGGTTAAGGTTCGTCGTCTTGCAGCATGTGTTCGGATTGGTTGGCCTTCGTGTGCCATGAAGTCCGTGCAAGACACGTCCCGTGTTTTGGCGAGATGGTTACCAGTGAGAACCGTTGCCCATTCCCTGATGTGTAAGGGTGTGTTGGCACTGCTCCGGAAGGATGTGTGCCAGTTGGGTGATGTTTGTGAGAATTTACAGTTGGTGTTGTGTTTTTGGAGGTGTTGTGGATCAGAGCCTGCGGAGTTGCAGAGGATTGTCAGGATGGAGGATCCTGAGTTGTCGTTACGGTGGCTGTGCACGTGGATCTGAGTGCGCGGTGGAGGTCATAGCGTTGGATGCTACGGGTGGATTTTCAAGGCTGTGTAGAGCGTTGGAGGATTGGTCCCTCGGTGTAAGATTGTCTCGGTTACGTGAGACATGTTGTTGTCGTGCCGTTGCTTGAGGCATTATGATTTGTGGCACGGGCTGGATGGAGAATTGGGAGAAATATGCTGGCAAGGTTGCCGCATGAATACCCTATTTCTGTGTTGGAAGTTGTGTCCTTGGGTGAGATCGTATTTTTGGAGAAGTAATCTCTGGCAAGATTATGGGTCCTAGTTGGTTGCTATGAGCGGCTTGTGAGGTTGATCGAGTGATCGACCACGGTAAGAAGTGTATTATCTGGGGACCCGTGTGCATAGGTCGTGGCATTTTCGACCTACTTGCTATGGTAGCAGGCGGCACTTGTTGGTTGTTGAGAAGTGTGTCGTGGATTGTGAGAGGTTGTGTCCCGAGGCTCTATGGTAGGAGCGGAATTGGGATTGGTAGGCGTCCTTTTGGATCGTTTTAGGCGAAGGGTTTGATGAGACAGGGCGAAGGACGATGTCTGTGTGCGGAGGTCTCTGATGAGACGTTGGCGTTGGATATGGTGATCCCTGGTCTGTGTCTAGCAGGGGAGGATTTTTCGGTGTGTTGCGTCGAGTGACGTGCGTACCGAGGTGGGATCCTGTCATGTGACTTCGCTGTGCTCCCCTGAGGGGGTAGAGTTGGCGTGAAATTCGAGATCGATTGCGGTGTTTGAGCGAGCTTTGGATCTGATATGGTGTTGGTCTGTGGAAGAGTCAGCGGATGGCCTGTCACGATTTAGAGCGTGCCGGTTGGGCCGGTGGGGTTTCTCGTTGACGTGTATTTGGTGACCAGTTGGTGGTCTTTCACAGACAGAAGATGCTGGTTGTTGGGGCTCAAGAATGGCGTGAGCCGTGTGCCAGTGGGGCCATGGGTGGCCGATTGTGAGGTGTGCTTTCCCCGGATTGGATCAGAGATTTGTTAGAAGTTGACTTCTGGCAGAGCGGTCCGGTGCTATTGTCAGCGTCTGGCTTGTCGGGTGTGAGCTGGAGGAAGCTCAGCGTTGGTTGCCCTTGGTGCAGGGTGTGAGGTCGGTCAGCGAGTTGTGAAGTTGACGTTTGGTTGGTCCGCCGAGTGTGGGCATTGATCGGTGTTGGTTTTCGTGGTGAGGGGCGTGTTTTCTCTGTGATCATGGATGGTTTTCGTGTTGGCTGAGGTGACGCCAGACTTGTGCCTTCTTGCATGTGCCTGCTCTGCTACTCGATGTACTTTGGGTTATGAGTGAGGCGTTGTCTGTGATCATTGTCTGGCCGCGTCCCTCAAGATCGTAGTTTTTACGAATATCGAGATTTAGTTGGGACCCTAACGGTGTTGTCAGTTGGTTCCGGTAGTCTCCCCTTGTCGCTTGGTGCTTGTCCTGAATTTCGAGGATGAGTCAAGGCCAAAAAAACTCAAGCTTTATTCACTCAAACCAACTCATTTATTCATATTTCAAGTTCTAACTTAAGTAAACATCATGGAAAGAAAAAAAGGAATAAATCACTCTGTCCTCCGCTGGGCATCCCCACATGGACGTATCTCTCTCAGCTCTCTAATATAAGCCTAGCGCATCTCTGCAACCTCTGCTGGAAGGGTACGCACCCTGCTGATCTCCCACATGATCAGGGCACTCCTGACCGCATGCTCATCCTCCTCCGTGCCAATCCTCCTTGCCTATAGTGCGGAAAGATGGGGTAGCGCTGGTAGTATGGTCCTGGATAGTCCAACATGTAGGTAGCACCGGTGCGCTCTGTATATCGCCAGTACAGTAGCGCTCACGAGCCTCAGATCCAAACCTCACCCTCTAGGTAGTCTGACTGCGGTATCATGGGGGAAGTCGGGGCGCATCACGAACCTATCCAGGGGCAAGCTGCTGAGGTACAAGTGCCACTCGTTCCTAGTCTTCATATCTGATGTCCTACACTCTACCTCTGGACAGAACCTGAAGGCGCCACCTATGAAGAATAGGGGATGGCTCCCAAAGATCCGACTAGTTGAAGTGATATCCTCCTTGTGAATGAATTTCATCCTGACACCCATCAAACACTCTAAGAGTATTATGGAACTGAAGATAGGACCCCCTAGAGCTGTTGACGTAAGGCCCTCAAACAAATAGGCAAGGATGGCCTGAGAGATAGAAAGACCCTACCACAGGCCACTAATGGTGCTAAGGAGAGGAGTGTCTAACACGTGGTCGGTAGAAGGAAACAAGATAGCCCCGCACAAGCAAATAGACGAGGCCTTGGATATGACCTCATCCTATCCACATCTATTCTTGCAATGTGCAACTACCCACTAGCTAAGAGGAAGAAGATGGATCTGGTGTGGGCCTATGAAGGTGCGGGCATCCTTGCTATCTGGTATAAACTATCCTAAGATAAGGCCGGGGTCTATAAGGGCAACAGTATGACACACTAGGTCCTCCTCACCCGCCTTAGACCTAGGAAAGGAAAAATAGGTCTCTACCTCCTCTATTAGGATAGTGGCCTCAAATGATAGGAATATAAATGTATGGATCTAAGGGTGCCAGATCTCTACTAGGGCTGAAATACTGTGCCAGTCAAAGGAAAGCTTTCGATAGACCTTGCCTAACACTAAGAGTGGGTGTAGGTGCCAAGATTTCAGGAAGGATATCACTCCTAAGGGTAACGCACGGACCATGGGAGCCATCCACTTTAAAGTGGAATAGCACCTGGAGACAGGGAAAATCTGAGGTGGAGAAGAAAAGAAAAGAAAGGGAGAAGAAAGAAGGAACATGTGAGTGAATGAAAGGAATTAACCTGAACGAAATCATGCTAACATACCTCTCTCAAGGGGCTCGAGCTGAGATGATGAAGAATCATAGTCAGCCGTTGGAGAACTTCACGCTCCTTCTTGGCTAGCTTTGGCCCTTCATAAGCTGCCCCCTCCATGGAACTCCCTTCAAAGGATCTTTTGATGATGGTTTGATGAAGAATAGCAAAAGTTTGAGGCCTAGAAAGAGGGGTGCAGTATGAGTTGTGAATTTGGGATCCCCTCCTCTTATAGAGCATGCATAGAAGCCTAAACCCATTAGACTAAGTTAGGATACATCTAGATAGGGGTAGGCTAGAGTTTGAGTTGAATTGAAACACCCCACCTCATATTGGGACTCTCCAAGAGAGTCCCGATCGGACTCTTAGTACGTGAAGTTGAGTGGCCTTGCGATAGATCGCCCTTCCTATCGAGCGGTCATCAGAGGACCGTTCAATCACTTTTAGATAGTTCAAACCCTAGGCTTTGCACGGGCGAAGAGTCACCGTTCTTCTACTTGGATGGTCGACGTGGGACCGTTCATCAGCCTTTGTTGGTTTGGGTCGAGTAGCCTTCATGCGGTCCCACTTGGACCGTGTATCTCTTGGGCGGCCACTTTGTAATCGCTCATCCCCCCTACCTCACTACGTTGTACCATCCCATCTCTCCATCACTCTGAGTCGGCATTTCTCCCTTACTCTGAGTCAGCATCTCTCCCTCACTTTGAGTTGGCATCTCTCCCTCACTCAGAGTCAGCATCTCTCCCTCACTCTGAGTCGGCATCTCTCCCTCACTCTGAGTCGGTGTCTCTCCCTCACTCTGAGTCAGCGTCTCTACCTCACTCTAAGTCAGCATCTCCCTCTCACTCTGAGTCGACGTCTCTCTCCTCTTCACTCTCTCTTGAGTCGGTGCATCTCTCTCTCCTCTCCGCTCTCTCGAGTCAGTCGTAAGTCAGTTAGCATTTGCATCTACATTCACTCACCCATTCACTTATAACAAAAGAAAATCAACTAAAAACCATATCATATATGTGTACAAAGTGTGTCTGGTGTACAAGGTTAGGCCGCTCCCTCTGGCCTGTCACTGTCTCCTCCTCCCTCATGTCTCTTCGATGGCGGGGCCATCGTAGAGCTGGTGAAAATGCACAATGAGTTAGTGAGACATGGTATTCAGTAAGATTCAGCACTACTTCCCCAAAGGCACAAAGACTCGTCATCAAAATTGTAAGACCCGTGTTTTAACGGATTCTTAGTGGTTCAGATCTAGGTATAATTTTGTGAATTCTGGCTATTTTTCTAGATTTTTAGGCGGTGGTTAGGCATTTAATTGAATTAGTTAAAGATTTATTAAAATTTAATGGGCATATTTTTGATTTTAGTTCTTTTAAGGTTACAATGTAATTTAAGGAAAATTTTCAAAAATAAATAAGAAAATTAAATTTTTTAAAACTCACGCATGCCCCTCTCTCTCCTCTCATTTATCTCTCTCTCTCTCTCTCTCTCTCTCTTTCTCTCGAATCCCTCTCTCTCCCTCACTCGTTCTCTCTCCATCTCTCTCCATCTCTCTCCTTCTCTCTCGATTTCAGTCCAGATGGGCTCCGATCGAGAAGTGGGAGGTACCGTTGGAACGAGCTCGACGCGAGTAATGCATGGACGCCCTTCTTCCCTCGATTCGTGGAGCGTGGAGACGAGACGGGTCGAGTGGAGCCGTATCGTGCCGTCGTCCGATCTGCACCAAATCGTGGTTTTCGTCGCCCAAGAGGTAGGAGGATGGACTCCTCTCCTCGTTAGGACACTACCGGTACCACATGCGCGCCATGGTCTGACACCCTTTTCCTCGTTTTTCATGCATGCTTCCATGTTTGGATAATTTAGCCCCTTTTTCATAAAATCGACTCCATGGGTATCGTTTTTCAATTTTAGTGGCATGTTTAGGTATAAAATGTTGTTATGGCAAGGCAGGGTAGTTTAGACGTGTTTTTCCCTGCGTTTCCCGCCGATTTCAGTCGATCGAGAGGGGGTCCGATTTTGGGCTCCATAATCTCGAAACCCAGTCGGTGTAATGCGCCAACCTCGGTGCGTTATAGTCCCCTGACTCCCCAGCGAAGGTGCGTCACCTGAAGTGTAACGGATGAACTCTAGTCCATTACTTGACCTTTGACCAGTCATTTGAGCGTTGACCTAGTTAGGCAGTTAGTGTAACTGTTTTCGATAGGTCCGTTGAGAGTCATGTAACGCCCCCATCCCTGGTGCGTTACATCACATATAAACTGTGGATTTCTATGGAGACGTTTGGGTGCCTTTAACGGACCTGACCTCGTGTGTTAGGGTCATGTAGCGCACCTGCCTTGGTGCATTACATTCTGTGGATTTTCTGTCATTCTGGTAAGTGTAACACCCTTTGGGAGGCGCGTTACAATGATGTAACGCACTACCCTTGGTGTGTTACAGTCTGGGTGTCTGTGTGCTTGTGTTTCTCGAATGTTCGGGTGAGTGTAACAGACTCAAGGGGGCGCGTCACAGGTCACGTAGCGTACCTCCCTTGATCCATCATATGCTGTAACAACGCTGTGTAGGCACGTTACATCCTCTGCATGTTTAAAGTGTTGCATTTTCATTCCTTAATGCATTCCGTGTTTCCTAGGTGCCAGGGTTAATGTGTACATTACGGTAGAGTGTCCTTCTCTTTCCTGGTGATGGAGTCACTAGTCGTAGCCTAATGACTTCCGTGTTGGCCCACATGGGAAAGGTGGCAGGGCAATCCCGATATATGATTTTTAAGCTAGTTTCCATGGGCCCTCTCGTATAGTCAGTAGCGTCCTACTCGGAGGGAAAACTAGCTAGAGGCCTGGCTCAGGGTGATGGGTCAGTGTGTGCACACGTGGTCAGAGGCTTGGACTGGCCCTGAAAAGTATCACTTTGACTAGTTATTGGTTTGGTACTGTTACGCCTCTTGCCTGTCATTAGCCTGACAGTGAGTTGCTTGAGATGCAGTGTGGCGGATGCAGCTGCTCTCCTTCTTCTAGTGATCTCTTCCTTTTCCTATCACCCAGGTTAGTGGAGGTTGATTCTTTTAGTAGATATGTTTCTTGATGCGTCTCTCACGGGTCACGAGCCAGACAGTGAGACTAGTTCTGATGTTCCAATGTGTCTCTTGCGGGTCACGAGCCAGACCGCGAGACGAGTTTCTCATGCTTCTAGTTGCATTTGTTGGCATGTAGTTAGTTGTTTATACCGTGTAGATAGAGTTTCCAACTTTACTTTAATTGTGTTTAATTGTGCCATTGCCTATTTACTGCATTAAATGCATGATCTAATTGCATTTATATTTGCATGCCTGCCTGTTTAGTGTGAGGTAGGGATCCGCGTGACCCCTACTGAGTCTGGCTGTGACTCACCCTTCCCAGTTTCAGGTGAGTAGCCCTGTCGTCTCTGGAAGCTTCACGTGATTTTTGACGACCGTCAGTAGAGTGCCAGCAGTAGTCGGTCTGTCCTTTTGTGTACTTTTGACTGGGGTATGCCCCGTGTAGTTGTACATTTGGACTTTTTTTTAGTTGTGGGACTTGTTTAATTGTAGAATCTAGACAATTGTACATATTTTAGCACTCTGATATTTTAAATTACTTCCGCATTGATATTAATTTTGTTGCATTCCCCAAGACTTTGTACTCTTCTTTTGTTGAGTTATACTTTTGGGTCTTGTATATCTAGATTGGTGTTTATGTAGCAATCATGTAAATTATGTAAGTAATGGAAATACTTAAATTTTAGTCCTTTATTTCCTAAACTTATTTTAGATTTCTGTATATCCTCGCAACACACCTTTTCAACCCTTTGGAGCTTTCCTGCTCATGGGTGGCCTCTCAGGATCCAAGCAGTATTGGGTATGCTCGATATCCGGGTTCTGGGTCATTACAATGTGGGTCTCCTCAAAGGGCAACAACAAAAGATAGCAATAGCTTCTCCAATAGAAGCTTCAAGTATGTATAGAAGAGCTAGTGGGAAAGTTTCCCTCCAAGAGAATCTGTAGAGGATCAACTCAAATTTAAAATACTCTTGAATTCTGACCTTCTTTCAGTAGTGCTTGAGTGGATCCGTCGGTCATAAGGTAGTAGATGAGAGTTCTTATTTTCCCTCCAAAATGTTATCTTGGTTTGAGGTAAAGGCTCTACAGGGAGTTGACTATGAGTTGGCATGGCTTCTTAGATAATAGGACGGTGGTAGGAGTAAATCTAGTTTCCAGGCTAAGAATAAATATGTCTACAGCATCCTGAAGCTTCATGGGCTGGCATAGCAGGGAAGGGCATCCCTTTTGACATCATGAGACAGAGACAATGGCTTTGTCCAATGTAAGGAAGGATACAGTCCAACTGGCCAGTCCTTTCTTAGGACAAAAGGACAGTCTTCTGGCAGAGAAGACATTCACAGATCTGGTGCATGTCATGATCTCCATTAAAAAGATATTCTGAGCTGTCATAAAGACATGGGAAATCCTCTGACCAAGAAACCTTCTTCCAGACCTCAAAAATCGTGTATTTGAAGGTTTACGCCTGAATATTATATTCCCTGGACGATTTTCGAAAAGACAGTTCTGACAGAGAACTTTGAGATTTCCTTCAGTGAGGTCAACCTACTGAGATAGTGAGGTCGACACTGCTTTGTAGAGTCCTGCCTTCAACGGCTTCTGGAAGCACAATGAGGTCGACCTATTGAGATAGTGGTGTCGATCTGTCATAGGAAACTACCCATTATAACGGTTTCTGGAATGGGCCTAAGGTCGACCTTCTGAGAAGGAAGTGTCAACCTATCTTAAAGACCTACTCGAACCTTGTAGCTGATGTCGGAGCAGTGTGAGATGAGGTCGAGGCAGCTCTCTTGTGAGGTCGGCATCACTGCTCTGTGAGGTCAACACCACAACTCTGTGAGGTCGACACCACAACTTTGTGCGGTCAACACCACCCTTGGTGAGGTCGACACTACAACTTTGTGAGGTCAACACCACCCTTGGTGAGGTTGACACTACAGCTTTGTGAGGTCAACACCACCCTTGGTCCGATCGACACTACAACTTTGTGAGGTCAACACCACCCTTTGTAAGGTCGACACCACCCTTGTTCACCCGTGAACTCCTCTCGGCTTTCTCTTTTAAATTCCTTTCTTTTTTCATCACCTGTCTTGATTTTTGTGTAATCAATAGAATTTAACTTTTCATCCCCTGTCTTGATTTCTGTGTATCTAGTTGTCTCAATTTTTGTGTAATCATTAGAATTTAACTTTTCATCTCTTACCTTAATTTCTGTGCATCCAGTTGCCTCGATTTATATGCAATCATCAATTTCTTAGCTTTTCATCACCTTCCTTGATTGCTAACTCTTAGCTTGGCTGCCAATGACTCATTTACATTTATGTGACTTGGAATCAACCTCGCCCTACTGCTTATCTTCATGAGATCATTCTCATACCAGTGCTGACTTTGACCTGAAACTTATACATGTTGATATCATTAAGTCCATATGAGGCTCATCAATGATTCATGGTCAGACATCATCAAAATAATCAAATCAAGTATGTTCCACACATATTCAACATTCTCCCCCTTTTTGATGATGGCAACTATGACTAATTATGAGTTCATTATGAGTCATCTCTAAAGGAAATTCACACAAGAAATATGCACTTATGACTCATCAAAACTTAAACTCATCAAAAACTTCTCCCCTCTGACTCATCAAAACTTCTCCCCCTTTGCCATAAGTAAAGAGGGCTTAAGGTAAAGCCGATTATAAAGTCAGAATATGAGCACATGGAGTGATAAGGATTTAAAGTGCAGAGCTGAAGTAGTCAAATACAAGAGCAGATTGTTGGGTCCCTTGGGGTCCCTTGACTTGGCATAATGTGCGAGATCAATTTAGCAACAAGCTTGTTGGGTCCCAATTGTTGGGTCCCTAGATTGACAGTGTTAGGTCCCCTGCTGGTTGCCAATAGAAGGGTTCCCTGCTGGTTGGGTCCCTTGGCTACGCATCAACAAATTTACAGATATTGTCATCGGATGCCATGAAGTCACAGTATAGCAAATGATTAAACATAGTAAGATGATGCAAACAGAGATCAGATTGATACCAATTACTGATTTTTTTAGGATTTTTTAAAATTTTAGGTTTTCTGGTTTTGGCTTACAAAGCCTTATAATTGCACACATATATATGCAAGGATATAAATGCAAACCTAAAGGACACAAAGGTAAAGTAAAAACATAAATGTCCGGAGTCGATTCCCATCACTGAGGGGTAGTGCCAGTCCATCGTGGGTGGTTATAAGGAAAACTGCGTGGTCTCTCCGCAGTCTCCATCCACGTCTCGCTGGTTTCTGTGCTCATCATAGGCGTCTTCCTCCCTTGCCCGATGAGGATTCTCTCTTCTCTTGCATCTCCCATCTTCAGTAGTCATGTCCCCACGTAGGGGAGTCCCTCGAGTCAGTTCTTCTTCTTTCGAAGAAGCACCTCACGGCCGAGGTGGTGTGCCGAGCACTTTGGGTGCTGGCACTAGTTGACCCAGTCCCCCACCACTGGTAGCGTATAGGGTGGTCCAGGGCCTGCGGGAAGCTTTCCAGATCCCCCCCCCCGAGTTCGACATCATCTTTCCGACCGTGGATGATGACATGATGAGTCTTCCTTCGAGCGGGATTACGGTCCCGATGGCCTCCTTCCAGGCGGGCTTCCGCCTTCCAATCCATCCCTTCATCGAGTCTGCCCTCCATCACTATGGACGGCATCTTGGGGAAATAACCTCCAATTCTTATACCATCCTCTTTGGATTCGTCTATGCATGCTATAGAGCATCGGTGGAGCCCAGCATCCTCCTATTCCGGCACTTCTTTCTTCTCCATAGTTGTCCGGTCGATACCTATTTTGCCTATTTCAAGACTCACTCCCATCAGCATTTTATCCAAGTCTCCCATACTGCGTCCAACCGCAAGGGCTGGCCAGAGCGGTACATATATATCATCAAGTCGAAAGACCGCGATGTCTCCGACAGGTGGATGCGTAGAGGTGCTCGTCCCACCTGGCGTGATATGAGGCCTTCCCTCACGGCTGAGGACCATCAGAAGTTAAAGGAGATTGGCCGGTACCCTCGTATTGACGCAGACTTCATTCTGACTCCGGTGCTGCTTCGGGAGCTGGGGTTGAGTCCTCCGTTACCGCAGGGTACTGGTCTTCTCCTTCCATGAGGTCGCCTTGGTTGTGAGCGGTACTTAGCCAACTCTTTTCTGCTTTCAGGAGCACCAGAAGTTCAGGGTTAGACCTGCCAGATCGTCGAGCTGCCACGGTGTGCTCCTCGCCCCGTGGATCACGTTGCTCTGGGGACCGGCCAGGTGTCGATCGTTGCCCCCCAGGCCGAGGTTGCATTTGCTTCGGGGAGGCTACAGTACCCGATCCCAGTCCGCGTCTCTCTGGTGCGTTCGCCGGTGGCATCTGTGACAAGTCGATGACCTAGTCCTCAGAGGGGCTCCCCTGAAAGAGTCGCTAGTACAGCGAGCAAGGAATCCGCCATGGCTGGTGGTAGCCACGCCCCCCCCCCTGACTGATGATGACCTGGCGATGTTGGACACCCAGCGTCGGGTGATAAAAAGGGTGAGGACTTCCACCCCTGCTCGGAGTCACATCCTGCCCCCTCCGCCATCTAAGCCGCCTTCTTCTGAGGCTCTGCCGCCACTGTTGGCTGGGGAGTCGGTGGTTGCTACCTATGCATCAGTCCCCACGGCACGGGGTCAAGACAAGGGCAAGGCTCTAGCGGCTAATGAAGCCAACGTCTCTCCTCCGCCGGGATCTCCTTAGCGAAGTCGATCCTCACTGCCCGAGGACTTGACATCTGGGCTGGCCGGGATCGCCACGATCGTCGATCTCATGGGGAGGAGCGCGCAATGGTACAAGCATACCAGTGAGTTTGGTCCTGGGGCCGAGAATGAGCTGACGGCGGTGGCTTCGAGGAGTGCGTTTATGGTCATTAGTGCCTTTGGCTTGTGGAGGTATCATTTTCAGGGTCTTGCTCGGATGCTGGAGTCTAGCCAGGCTCTTTAGGCGTGGCTCGACGAGCGCCTAAAGGGGTCCGAGGCGGCCTACGCCGAGCTCCACAGGCAATCGGTTCAACAAGGACTAGCCCTCGCTGGGATGGAACGTGACCGGGACTCCTTCCGGGAGCCAGCTAACGCAGCCGAGGAGCAAGCGGCCAAGCTGGGGGCAGAGGTCCGAGCCATGGAGACTCGTGCTCGGGAGGCCAAGGCAGAGCTAGCCGCGCTACGCTCCTCGATGTTGACTGCGGGCGAGGAAGCGGTGGAGTGCTTCCGCTCCTCTTCGGCCTACCGAGATGAGCTGACGAAAGTGGCCCTGGAGTTCTACGGGCCGGCTCACGACCATGGCTTTCGGGAGGGCTGGAGTGCCGCTGTGAAGGCCACCGTGGTGAGATTTGGCCGTGTGGCTCTGCCTCTTATTCCTCCCTCGACCCCTTATGGCCCAGAGGCCGACGATGGTGAGGGGGAGCCTGACGTCGATGGCGCTGGCGCCGAGGAGTCGACGTAGGAGCCGAGCACGGACGAGCAAGCACCCACGGACGTCCTGGCGGTGGGAAGCCAAGTGGTGAACTTGGACAAGGACTTGCCTCCTGCTGGAGTCGTTGATGCACGTGAGCCCGGTGAGACTGGGGCACGTGACGATGAACCCGGGGCGAACCCTTAGAAGGGTGCCTCTACTTGCTTATTTTTGTATTTCCTTCTGCTTCTGCCTAGGTGACAGTCTTCCTTTTGTAACCTCTTTATTTCGGAATAGAAAAGTTTCCTTTGTTTCATAAATCTTGAAATCTCTTCCGAGTACTCTCCCCCCTTTTTGAATGGCTATGAGATCCTCTGGGGATACGAAACAGGGCTTAGGAGGGGACTCTAAAAGGGCGCGACTTTCGGGAATCCGTCGCTTCAATTTCTGGGGATTTGCTTGAGGTAGTAGGAGTCCTCATACTTCTGGGGACTTTGCTTCTCCTATAAATAGTGGCCTTCGAGACGGCTCCGTAGTCGTCTTCGAGTTGGTGAGCTTTGAGGGAGCTTCCTTGTAGGATGTCGTCGGGTGAGTCTGGTACTTCGTCGGATGATGAATCTCTATAGGCTCGCCGCCAGCCTTTGATCCTCCGGAGGGAGCCTCCACCTGCTCCTTGACGGCCATGGCCGAAATCGGGGGCGAATGGCCCCATCTCCGAAGACTACCGGAACGGGTACTTGGATGGCTGGCATGAGGCCTTGGAGAAGGTCAACCGCTTATACGCTGGTCGGGGAGTCCTGCTCCTTGAGTCGGACAGGTTTCAGCCTTAAGGGGGTGGAAAATGATTTTGTACTCACCTCCTCCTTGCCTCTCGATATTGTTCCTCCGTCGTCTTCTTGTTGCATAGTAGTGACTGCTTTTCTTTACGTGCAGGTGCGTGATGAGGTACTTCCCCGAGCTGAGGGGTGTGCTCTTCTACTTGAAGAGGGCAGTGGACGGGGTAGCAGACCTCGTCCTCTAATTTGTAGACATGGCTAGCACACCAGGTCGGCTTCCGTAATGGGTGGGCCTTGTTGCTCCATTGTCTGCCGTCGGCAAAGGGAGGATGGGCCCACTGGCCTTCACTCTTGGTGCAGGCCTCCTGTTGCCAGTGTCCCCAGTTGGTCCGCTACCTCGGAACAACAGAGATGCTAGGCATGGAGTTTGTCCCTCTTCTCTGACATAGACAGCTTCCTCTGCTAGTCCACTTCTTCAAGACAAGCAGGCTGAAGGTCGTCTGTTATCGTTACACGAAGCTAGGGGCGGGATCGTGTCACCACTCCCTTATTTTCTTGCGTGTCTGTAAGATGGCTTTACGAGAGCCATTCTGACACTTTGGCAATTTTGTATCTTGACTAAAGAATAAAGTCCTTTGTACTCTTTGAGTCTTGACTAAATAAAATCTCTTTGGACTTGTTTCGAATGTGTACCTCTTAGCTGAGAGATGCTCATATGGTGTGCCTCCTGGTTGCTTCTCCATGCGCTTGTCCTCGTGCTACTTATGCCTTTTCTTAGGTGGATCAGCTTGTGGTTATTACTTGCGAGGGGGCGTCTGTCTGCCTCTAAGAGACCATTGAGTCACCTTCTAATTTTCGAGGAGAGCGGTGCCCGCCTCTAGGGAACTCGTAGGTTACATTCTCATTTTCAAGGGGAGCAGTGCTCATCTTTAGGGAACCCGTAGGTTACCTTCTCGTTTTCAAAGGGAGCGGTGCTCACCTTTAGGGAACCCGTAGGTTACCTTCTCATTTTCAAGGGGAGCGGTGCTCGCCTCTAGGAAACCTGCAGGTTACCTTCTCATTTTCAAGGGGAGAGGTGCTCGCCTTTAGGGAACCCGTGAGTTACCTTCTCATTTTCAAGGGGAGCGGTGCTCGCCTCTAGGAAATCCGTAGGTTACCTTCTTATTTTCAAGGGGAGCGGTGCTCACCTTTAGGGAACCCATAGACTACCTTCTCATTTTCAAGGGGAGTGGTGCTCGCCTTTAGGGAACTCGTAGGTTACCTTCTTATTTTTAAGGGGAGCGGTGCTCGCCTTTAGGGAACTCGTAGGTTACCTTCTCGCGATATGTGGATAACTTACCTTAGTGGGGTACGGCTGGTGACATTTTACTGAAAGAATTTCCTGAGGTTGATGGAGTTCCACGTCCTGGGTATCTTGCTCCCCCCCCAACGTCACCAGCTTGTACGCTCCTTTGTCGTCGAGTGCTTCCGCCACCCTGTACAGGCCTTCCCAATTTGGTGCGAGCTTTCCTACGGCTCCTCTTGGGTCAGCAACACTTGCTCACCGTAGCATCAAATCTCCAGGAAAGAAGTGTCATTCCTTAACTCGGGCATTGTAATATTGGGCCAGCTTCTATTGGTACGTTGCGAGCTTTACTTGCGCACCCGCTCTATCCTCCTCGAGCAGGACCAAGTTCTCTTGCATTGCTTGGTTATTCCTGGCCTCATCGTAGTGTCCCACTCGTAGCCAGGGGTTGGATATTTTCGCCGGAAGTACTGTCTCAGTGTCGTAGGCGAGTTGGAAGGGTGTCTCTCCAGTGGCTGCTCTAGCGGTGGTCCGGTGGGCCCATAGGACGCTCAGAATCCGGGTCTTAATGTCGTGCAGGAGCGTTCGATTGGTGTTCTCTACCAACCCGTTGGCCTGGGGGTGCCCCACCGAAGTGTAGTGGTTCTAAATCCCTAGCTCCGAGCACTTCTCCTGAAAAGCGATGCTCACAAACTGTCTGCCGTTGTCGGTTGTGAGAACCCTTGGGATCCTGAAGCGGCAGATGATGCTCCGCAACACGAACTTTCATGTCGCTTCGCTCGTGATTTTCCCCAATGGTTCAGCTTCGATCTATTTGGTGAAGTAATCAATGGCGAATATGAGGAGTTTCTTCCTCCCTTGTGCCTCGGGGAAGAGACCCAGTATATCCACCCCTCACCGGGCAGATGAGCAAGGCTCCATCAGGGCGTGTAGTTGCGTAGCCGACTAGTGATGTAGGTGAGAGAGGAGAGAAGAGGAGGGTGGTAACGGAGCCTTGTAAGAAGATGTAAAATTGATATCTTGTGTCTTCAAAAGACTAAGTGTCAGGAAGAAGATGAGGCAATCATGAGGGAGATTAAGGGAATGAGGTTGTCGACAGAGGTGGCTTCTCAGGCTATGGGAAGGTCAGGAGATATTATGATCCCGTGAAACCATTTCGAGGTTGAAGATGTGGAGGAGGATAGGCAGGTGAACAATAAGGCTATTTCCCTACATTTTTGCAATGTCAAGGATAAATTTTCACCGGACTTCTTGGGGGTTTATGAGCCACAAAGCAGAGAAGGACAGAGACTTCTTTGGGAGGAGTTGCTGCAATATCATCACTCATCAGACAGACCATGGTGCGTAAGAGGTGATTTCAATATAGTGGTTGCACAATGATAGAGGACAGGTAGTACCCCTCATATTGGAGAAATGGAGGATTTCCTCGACTTCATTGCGGAGGTGGCCCTGATTGATATCAGGTTATCAGATGCTCAATTCACATGGTCTAATATAAGAGTTGACCCTACATGTTCTCGACTGGATAAATTTTTGGTGTATGTAGATTGGGAAGATCATTTCCCCCATGCTTAGTCATACTGCTTGGCCAGACCTGTGTCTGAGCATAAGCCAATCTTGCTGAAGACTTGTTGCAGGTTTCAGAGTAAGCCCATTTTCAGATAGGAAAGATATTGGTTTAAAGAACCGGATTTTATGGACACGGTCAAATAGGCATGGCATGGGACACTCCTAGGCAAAAACATACTACAATGGCTGGATTCATGGGGAAGTTAAAGCATGTGGCACGGGTGCTAAAGGAATGGGGCGCAACCAAAGTGCTAGCGGGCAAAGTTGCTAAAGACAGAATCCTGAATCAGTTACAGGGATTGGACTGCTTGGGGGAGATCGGGCTTCTAGATAAACCTGATAGAAAGCTCAGGGACAAACTCAGGGTAGAGTATGAGGAAATTCTAGTAAGGGAAGAGATTTGTTAGAAGTAAAGATCCAGGAAGAAATGGCAAAAGGAGGGTGACAGGAACACGGTCTATTTTCAACGTAGAGCGACAAGAAGAAGGGTCAACTCAATCACGGGTACCAAGGTGGGAGATCAGTTGATGTCCACTGATGTGGTGATAAGGAGAAAGGCGAGGGATTTCTTCTCTCATCTCTTATCAGGGTAGGATATGGTTAGCCCTCTTGTAGCTGATGATCTTCTCCCACATATTATTGTGGAGGAGAGTAAGGCTCTGTCTGGTGCGCCTCAATGATTGCCTCAATCGCCTTTTGGGCAGCCTCGTGCACCCGATCTGCCTCCACACCTTGACCCACCCCGCGAGCCTACTACCACCACTTCATGCTACTCGGCCCACACCCGCAGCCCATTAAGGCAGATCCGATATAAGTAGCCATTTCTCTCCCCAATCGAAACCCCTCCCTTCTGATTTCCCCCAAAACCCTAGCCCTCTCCCCCCTCTCATGTCTCCCCCCTGTATCTAGGGTACGAATGACGAGCGACGACGGCTTCGAGGACGGTGGCAATCATCGTACGGCGATGAGAGACAAACGGCACGAGCGTCTCCAGCCGACAATCCGGTATGTCTCCCCTCCTCTCTCTTGCACAGGCACAGAGAGGGGCCAATCCCATCTCTCACTCTCTATCTCTCCCTCTCTCACACACATACACACGCATAGAGGAGCCGATCTCCCGTCTCACACTCTCTTTCTCTCTCACACACATAGAGGGGCCGATCCCCTCTCTCACTCTGTCTCACTCTCTCAGTCTCTCTCTGTCTCAAATGCACCTCTCTCTCTCTATCAGTCTCTCTCTCTCTCTCTCTCTCGCATGCACACACGCACTCTCTCTCTCTCTCTCTATCTCGCTCTCTTTGTCTCACACTCTCATACCTTTGTCTCTCACTCTCTCTCGGTCTGTCTTAGTCTCTCTGTCTCACATACACACACAGATAAGGAGAGGGACTGAGCCCCTTCTCTCACTCTCTGTCATGACAGTGAAGGTAGGAGCAAGGTATAGCATGAGACAGAATTTGTAAGAACAAGGAGATGGGAGGTTTGGCTATCAGAGACAATAGAGACTTCAACCATGCTTTGTTATGTAAGTGGTTGTGGAAGCTAGGTTCTGCTAAAAATGGGTTGTGGAAGCAAGTCATCGGGCAGCTACTATGGGTGAGTAAGAGACTTGGTCGTAACCTCGACCTCTCAACATCTCTCCCATTTGGAGGGATATCTTGCAGTGTAGAGACATCATTTTGGTTAGTGCACAGGCCCAACTGGGGAATGGGCAGAAGTGTCTTCTCTGGAAAGACAGGTGGTGTGGAGACTATACTCTAGAGGAGACATTTCCTCAACTTTTTGGAGTTTCTTCGGCACAAGCATCACCAATTTTGCACGTATTTGATACACAAATATCAGTGGGAACTTGATCTACATCCTTCATATGAAATCTTAGGCCGGTGGAGATTGAACAACTAGAGAAACTCCCCCCCCCCCCCCGCGCCCCCCGGGGGAGCCCGCGGTCGCTTTTTCGCGACCTTGGCGAGGAATGTATCAAGAAGCCCTCTGCGGATGCGGTCCTCGATGGCGTCTCTCATGTTAATGCACTCGGTTGTGTCGCGGCCGTGGTCGCAGTGATATTGACAATACTTCTCTTTGCTCCTTGAGCTGGGATCCGATTTCATCCGGGGAGGCCATTTAAGGAACGGCTCCTCGCAGATTTCCTTCAGGATTTCATCGGGTGGAGCCGTCAGGGACCTGTAGTTGCGATAGTTACCCATTTCTCTTTCTGGGCGATCGCGGCGGTCTCCGTCGCGTCGCTCTCGCTTATTCCGCCCTTCCCGTGGCGGGTCGGCGGCTCTCTTTCGGTCGGATCGTTCACTTTCGACTGTGTGGCCCAAGGCCGTAGTATTCTCCTCGTAGCCCGCATGCTTCTGTGCTAGGGCGAGGAGATTTGGAAGGGTTGTCGGGACTTCGACCCTGAGTGCTCGTTGGAGGATATGATCCCGCGTCCCTTGGGTGAGCGCGGTAGTCGCGATGCCAACGTCGAGATGTGGGATCTAGAGCGCCTTCGTGCGGAAGTGGGAGATGAAGTCCCACGACGTCTCTTCTTTTCCCTACTTGAGAGTGAGCAAGGTCACTACTGACTTAGCCACCTTTCGGCAGCCAATGAAATTCTTCTTGAACAGCTTCTTGAGCTGTTGGAAAGAGATTGTCCCGACCAGTAGGGACTCGAACCAGGCCTGGGCGTTCTCCCGAAGAGTCGTAACGAACGCCTGGCACTTCACGGTGTCTGAGGCCCTGTGGAACACCAGGTGAGACTCAAAATTGTACATGTGATCGGCCGGGTCGGTGGTGCTGCCGTAGAAGATGAAGGATGGCAGCTGGAGCTTTGGTGGGATGGGGACATCCATGATCTCCCTGGAGAAGGGAGCGTGAAAGTCCTAGTCATCGTCGATCAGGCCACAATTTTTAGCGGCCAGGAGGACGTCGTCCAAATACCGAACCTTGTCCTCTATTTCGTCGATGCGCTGGAGCCAACGATCCATCTCCGGGGTGGAGTGTAACAGGAGACGCACCCTTGACGCGGGTGTGCTGTGCGATCGTCGAGTCCTCGCGACCGAGGCAAGGGAGGCCTCCCGTCCTTGACGAAGATCCTCCCCGATCTGTGCCATCTCGTCCTGCCGTCATTCGGGCAGGACGCACTGGGGTTCCGCCGGCCCGTTCAAGAGCTCCTGGCAGAGTCCCGTCAAGGCTTGGATCTGCTGGCGGATTTCCTCTAAGTCGCCGAGGGTGACCTCTTGTCGGGGATGGGTGGAAGATGCTTCCTGTGAACCCCAGCAGGAGTTGGGTCCCTGCTGGGAACCCCACCCACGGTGACTGGCATTGCGGAGGCTTCCATGGGATGCCATAGCTTTCTGCTCGGATTCCCACAGATGGCGTCAAGAAGTGTAGCGACAGGAAAATAGTTCCTATACCACATACCACCTTCTCTATTTATTGAGCAGGGAAGTCGTCTCGTGCCTGTGGAGGCCTACAAGCACCAAGAAATAGGGGGCGTCAGAAGGAGTCCCGGGTGTTATCCCAGGGGACAACCCTCTGATGCTTAAGTCAGGGACGTATTAAACGAAGAATAGAAGAGAGTAAGTGAGAGAGAGAAGTCGTTGTAGACGGTCAAAGAGCCGCGTAAATCCTCTAGATGAGTGCTCGTCGCTCCCAGTGCCCACTCGGTGAGTGCTCGCTGGGTGGTAAGATTGCCGGAAGAGGCCCCCTTTGAGTGTGGGCCGTAGCCGCTTTCCTCCCTCAGTATAGTGGGGCTGGTAGATCTATTCTCTTGTGTAGCAGCTCTGGCAGAATGAACCATCGTGTCCTTCTTCTTCGTTGGTGTCCCCTTTTATAGGAGTTGTCCTGGAGCGAGGAGCCTTATCCCTTGGTAGGGAAAGGCGTAGGTGGGGTAATAACGTTTTCCCGCTATAGTGGCAGAAGTTCCCGTTGGAGGACGTTTACCCCGGCATCGGTTGGTCCCGGAGTGAGTCTTACGACGTTCGTGGGACGTGCTCGCCCGTTATCGGATCGAGGCTAACGTCGTGGGGGGTAATGGTCGGTCATCAGAGGATCTTCCGATGATCAATGCGCTTGGGTCGTGACTTTAAAGGGCTGTAGAATTTGAGGCCAAGTAGGATTGGGCCGCATCTGGGCGGGCCATGACTGCTTGGCGCCTCTAGGGTGGGCTGTAGAATCGGGACCGCATTGGGCCTACCGTTGTTGGGCCGATCTTGGGTCAAACTGAGTTTACTCTCCTCATTTATCAAAATCAACTTTGATAGGAATCTATAATAGAGATTAAAAGATAGAGAGAGAGGTACGTGGCGCCGATTTGAGCCAGATTCTGATCATTTTCTCTCTATTTTGTGGGCACTAGCTACTTGATACTTAATCAAGCTCATCTCAACCCCCCTTCATCTACACATTTCTTAATTATTTTTTTCAAGAGATTTACTTTTCTACAACTTCCTGAGCTTCTCTGTAGATTTCTGGAGGTAGCAGCAATTTCCTAGCGTCGAGTGTCTGGGCTTCTTTGGTAGGGTGGACTAGTTCGGGGTCCGTGTCGGAGCACTAGGTCTTGCTTTTGGGACCTGCACGGCCACCACCAGGTTGAGACTGAGGGGGCCATAGGGCTGGTGTTGGAGCTGTTAGGGTTGCGGTTTGCTAGTGAAGGATATGATGACCATAGCCTACTGGACGAGATCCTTCGACAGATGATCGTGAGCTGGTATGGTCGCTGGACAGTGATCTCCTAACATTACTACCGCCAGGGTGCGACCAAGTGTCTGATGGGGATTATGCACCACTACAGAGTACTTTTGGGCTGGGCCGGGATTAGATACGCTGTGACATCAGCACTGTACCGGGTACCCCTACTACACGGGGTTGATTCAGGCACTGGTGGAGTGCTTCAACCGTTGGTGGAATACCGTAGCGATGGCAGAGGGGGAGACCTCATTAGACTTATGGTCCCTATTTTGAATTTTTGGCCTGTCGATCAGCGGTGAGGGATACGAGGAGGTGGTGATGGACGACATCCACCGCAGTCACACTGACGGGCAGGGGCAATATTGAGTTCCTCATAATTATCATTATCTGCTGAAGACTTGGAGAGATCTAGCTTTGGGAGGGACAGAGAAGGCTGCCCAAACTCCCAGGGTGCCTCTGAAGGTGTGGTTTTGTCATTTCTACAATAGGCCATTTTGCTTCTGCGAGGAGTTCGCGTGAGATCCGACCCTGTGGAAGGAGTATACGGAGGTGGAGCTATGGTTCAGGACCTACTCCAGATGCATCTATGTGTCGCGAGAGGGGTGGAACCCCCATGGACTACCACATGTGACTCACTTGGTTGTGTATCTGGCCTATTGGCTGGCAACAATCGTGGTCCCCCACGGGGAGGATAGTCTTCTGAGGGCTGAGCTACTATGGCCCGTGTGCTTACTGGTAGAGGGGCGGAGGCTGGCGTTGGCTCATATAGTGCTGGCCAACATCTACCATGGGCTGGGAGTACTGTCTGCCCATCCTGCACCACGCTAGCCAAATTTGCTTTTGTCGACCCACTACCTCAGGGTGTGGTCCGGTTTACTATTTCCTGGACTGGTGACGCAGATGATGGTGGCGAACCCGACGGCCCCTTTGTTGTTCTGCTTCACAGGACAACTGAATGGAGATGCCGTGGTGCAGCTGGAGGGAGCTAGGAGGGCCCCGTCCTACTTGCCTGGTAGAGGCGAGGACGGGTTCCCATTTGATTGTGCTTTGAGAGACTTTCATCTGGTTCTAGTGCTTTCGAGCAACGGGGCGACCTGCGCCCTTCCACACAAGCGAGAGCTGAACGCCGCAATGTACACAAAGTGGGTGATCAGCACCCAACCGGTGGTGTTGACGCTACACCGGTCTGCTACGATTGTTCTGGAGCCTTACTACCCGCACTAGTTTGCCCGGAACTTTGGGTACGACCACATGATTCCGCCAAATCAGGAGTTTCCTTTGGCGAAGCGATTGTATAAGGGTCAGGAGAGCCACCTGTTAGCGGTCACTTGGTGGGACTTCTATTATGGCGGGGAGCCGGAGGAGTTACCAACGTCGGGGTTAGGCCACCGCGGGAGGTTCGATGTCCATTATGCCAAGTGGTGGTTCAAGCACATCCATCTGTATCGCCAAAAGGCTTCAGCGATCTGGAAGGCTGAGGAGAGTCAGCTTCTGCGGGAGGATCAGCCTCCTATCTCACTGTATGACGAGTACTTGAGGACTCACTTCTCTTGGATCTGTTGAGATGTAAAGCAACTTGCACAATAGTGGCCCCGAGGTGGCCGAGCTCCTTCATCATCAGGTCGAGGTTAGAGTGGGGCCCTTAACCCCCTAAGGCCGGTGCAGGTGACGCCTGTGAGTGCTGGTGTTAGGGCGTTGTGGTCGAGGACGCTGAGGACTTGGTGGACCCAGTTCGAGGTCGACTACAACTTTGGGAAGAAGGGTTCCCTGGATAGGGTGCTCCCAGAGGCGAGCTTTACTGACACTGCTGTCAGCGACTGGATATGCCATATCGCCGATGCGATCGGGTCAGCCAGATTGGTAAAGTTCATCTCTTATATCGAGTGTGCCTACACACTGAGAGACGTCAGGGAGGCAATTGCAAAGGCTGCCCGAGTGCTAGGATTGAAGCTCGAGCAATTGGTTCCTCTACCGTTGGCTCCCTTTGTGGCTTCAGGTAAGACACTTTCTTTAGTACATTGCCTCAGTCTTACTTTTTTGTGTGCATGACTGAGATGTTATGTGTTGATACATCTCTTTGACAGGTTCCTCGGTAGGGGAAGATCATCCCTCTGCGGAGGCATCTTCTGAGAGCGGGGACGGGGGTCCTCAGCCTAGGCAGAAGTGACCCCGGGTGGATACCGGAGCGGTGGAGGCTAGCGAGTCCTCTCAAGGACTCAGTGTCACGCCCTGAGCGCAGAAGATACCCGGTAGCATGACAGTTATGTCATTCCCCCCCCCCACACACATGACCTCGTCAAATTATGCTGGATGGCTGCTGGCTCAGTAGTAGTGACACGGTGTAATTTTATCGACTCTCGTCGCATTTTTGCCTGATAACTTTACATGTCGATCTGGACTTTTGGTTGGCTGGCCAGGCATGTTGGCATCTCCGAGGAGACGAGATTATTTCCACCTGATTATGCACGGAGGGTGATTTCATCTCGGTGAGGATGACGATGCCGATGATATTCTCCATCTAGTATCGTCGCTCTCACTATGGTTCGTCGATTTAGTTTGACTTGAGTTAACTCGGATGCGTCGTATTAGATTCATGAGAAATTGAGATGTGATTCGATCGACTTGAATCGAGTCGCTCTATGTCTCTTTACGCTTCTTTACAACATTTCAGATATATTATGACAAGGATCTAATGGTGACGATAAGAATCGGGTGATGAAAGATGAGATCTGATGATGGCGATGATGATTCGATTGGGAGGGGTGTTGCCAACTGCGACAGGTGGGGCGAGGCGTCGAGGTGGGTTGAGGGGGTGCACTGGGGTGGGGGAAAGAAGGGCTATCGTGGTGGGAGGGTGCTGGGATGAGAGAAAAATGGATATCAAAGTGAGGAGAGAAAGATTGAGTCGACCCAAATCACACGAAACTTGAACGCAACTTATCAAGTCATAACCATCTAGATCTAACACGGATCATCCAGGAGATAAAACTTGACCGATGACACAATGGTCTGCAATGAGGGTGCGCGCAGATGTAATAAATAGCCCCCTCCCTCCTCCCCTATGTTTGTTTGCTTTTCGCTCGTAAACATGCCTACGCGAACAAATAAAAATAGTAGCAGACCTAGGTATCGTCACTTTCACGTTTCCCGGTCTCGTCGGGACATCCTCCGGTGTCCGAAGGACAAGGTAAAGTCACACCAGGTGACGATATCACAATATTTAACTTACGTACATGCATAAAAAATATAATAGTAGTAATAATAATTTAATCATCAACATCGGCACCAAACTCCTCACCCCTCTCTCTCTCTGTGTGTGTGTGTGTGTGTGGCAACAAAGGACGCCCATTTCCTTCACTTGGCAATCTCGCTTCTCTCTGCTCTGTGCTCTCTCTCTCTCTTATCTCTCTCACTCCACTACCCGCGGTGGAGGAGAGAAAAGATGAGCTCTGCGCTGCCACGCTCGGTTCCCCAATTTGCCCTTCGACCCCTCCCCATTTTGTTGCTGCTGCTCCACCTGGGCCTTTCCCCCCCGGGGGCGCTCTCCGTTAACGTGACCACCCTGCTCGCCGCCCACTCCGATCTCTCCGCCTTCTCCCGCCTCCTCGTAGCCACCTCCGTCGCCGACGACCTCGCGTGCCGCTCCTCCCTCACCCTTCTTGCCGTCCCCAACTCCGTCCTGCTCCGGCCCTCGTCCCCTCCATCCTCACCCTCCGGCGGGGACCTCAACCTCCGCGCCGCCGCCAACCCCTACGACCTGGCGGACGTGCTCCGGTACCACGTGCTGCTCCAGTACCTCTCCCCTGCTGACCTCCGACAGATCCCCCCCGAGGGCAAGCTGTTCACGACGCTGTACCAGACGACGGGCCGCGCCGCCAGCAACCTCGGGGACGTCAACCTCACCCGCGACGCCGGGGGCGGCGTCACCGTCCGGACCCCCGTCCCCTTCTCCCCGTCCAATGCCAGCATCCTGGGCTTCGTCACGGCCATCCCCTACAACATCAGCGTCTTCACCGTGGATTCGCTCATCATCCCCTACGGCTTCGATCTGGCGGCCTCCGAGAACCGCCCCCCCGTGGGGCTCAACATCAGCCGGGTCCTCGTCGACGGGCGGGACTTCAACGTGGCGGCGTCGATGCTGGAGGCGTCCGGGGTGGCGGGGGAGCTGGAGGGCGACCAGCGGGGCGCCGGGATCACGGTCTTCGTCCCCACGGACGAGGCCTTCGCGGAGCTGCCCCGGACGGAGCGGCTGCAGTCGCTGCCGGCGGACCGCAAGGCGGTGGTGCTCCGCTTCCACGTGCTCCACTCGTACTACCCGCTGGGGTCGCTGGAGAGCATCGTGAACCCGGTGCAGCCGACGCTGGCCACGGAGGACACCGGCGCCGGGCGCTTCACCCTCAACATCACCCGGGTGAACGGCTCGGTGGCGATCGACACCGGGATCGTCCAGGCGTCCATCACCCGGACGGTCTTCGACCAGAACCCCGTCGCCGTGTTCGCCGTCTCCCGGGTGCTGCTGCCGAGGGAGATCTTCGCCGGGGGCGGCGGCGTCAACGCCACCTCCGCGGCCAACGTGGCGGGCGCCCCGCCGCCGGAGCTGGCGGGCCTGCTCGCCCCGGAGGGCGGCCCCCGGGGGGTCGACTCGGCCCCGACGAGCTCGCCGGCGGGGCTGGCGGAGGAGAGCAGATCTGGGGGCAGGAAGGGGGCGGCGGGCGGCGGCATTCTTGTGTTCTGCTGTATAGGGATTTTGCAGCTACTTCTGGTATGAAATCCGCACCCCTGCTAGCTCTGCCCCCCAGCCCCCATTCTCCCCTCTCCTAGCCTGGTTTTTACCCCTCCCAACTCCCCTCACACCCAAGGAACCTTCCCACCCATCCACACCATGTCCACCCCCTCCATCTCCCTCCTTTCTCACTATCATCTTCAACTACCCCTTGGAGCCTATAGTAGCAGATCTGCCATCGACTTGCAGCGTCACCCCTGGACACTCTGTGAGGTTACAGGTGACCAGCTTAGCATCGGTGGAAACCTCTTCAACCCAGCTTCGCAACGTGGGGTCAAGCATCTTCATCCGACATTGGTGCTGCCCAGGAGACTCATTTCTGTGAGGCTGCGCAGATCGACTCAGACTGGTGATAGAGACGAGTTACAGAAGCCTTCCCACCTTCTTCCTCAGGAGTCTGGTTGTGGCCTTTGGTCAGGGAGTCCCCTAAGATTCCTCTTTCACCTCCAGAAAGAAGGGCCTCATTCGACATCTGGAGCACCCCGGAACGGCTATCTTCCCAGGAGTGCACAGTTCGCTCACCCCTACTCTGGGAGCCTTGGACCAGTCAGGTTGCAGAAGCTTCCACCATTCCATCTAGTGTCCCCAACCCCACCCCTTTGGTTTAGGTAGACATTTGGCTCTCCTCTTCACAACGACAGTGGTTTCGGCTTCATCCGGTGATGAGGCTAAGAGGACCAACCCCGACAAGGCTCCCCTGTCCTATCGGTGACCCCGAATGTGCAACCTTGCGAGAACGGATGGTGCTGACATCCCTCCCAACTGAACAAGGCCATTCTAGTTCTGGAGTATCCCTGAGGCGTCCCTCTTTTTTTCAAGGATGTTACTAACTCCATTCGTCTCCAGATTAGAGAGTTACAGTGTCGGTAAGTCAGACCTATGTACCTGTTCTTGCACTTAGTTCGACCCCGCGGTGTCCAGGAGCTGCCAGCGAGTCTTCCGGTCAAGTTCCATGGAGATTTTCGATGGAGGAAAGCTAGAGTCGATGCTCTTTCAAGCAAAGGTGGTCCTGACTTGATCTAACATCCTAGCTGAGAGCACTGCCCTGAGCAAGAGCCCTCTGGACTGCTCAAAGTGTTGCCTGCGTAGTTTCACGGGAATCAGTGGCCCTGACTCATCCGAGCTTTGACCAGGGTGATTCTTCTTCCTGGTGCAGCCCAACGTAGGCAGATTTCTAGTGGCGCTGATCTTGATTCCATTGGATGCCCCAACAGAGAGTTCCACTGCCAACAAGACGCTAGTGGCAGACAGTGTGGATAGTGAACCAAACAGGCAGAAGTCGACCGACTCCGACCTCCTCCGTTCCCCACCCCTCGCCTGGCCGGCTGACAGCCCCTCCCTGTGTGGAGGTAAATTTTGGTTGTAAAATTTATTTCCCCCACCCCACGGTCACCCTCCTACGTGAGGTGTAGTGATGTATCCAATTCTCACAGGTCAAGCGACATCGGCGCAGCGTGCGAGTGGCGTTCCCGTGCTTCCCCACTCGCCCATCGTCTCCGATCGAAATTGGTTTCTTCAAACCGATTGGGTAAGCATTCGGTAGTCTATCCTGGTCATTACCTTTGCTAATTTAGTATCATATCTTACTGCCGTCAGTTGGAGAGTGAGTGTCCAACCCTAAATTTCACTTGCTTGTGTGCACCACCGCGATGAGAGTTGAGTGAACCATCACATAACCCGTGCCCTCGACGTGCTGGGCCGCCCACGAAAGTGGGAGTCCCAACCCCTCCGGGGGTCAGCTTTGAGCCGTGCCAAGCCTTCGAACAGCAAGGTCCTACACTGGACCCTCGCTACCATCCCCAAATTACCTTCAGGAACGAGTGCGCACCGAGTGAGTACAACCGCCAACATCGAGTCCATTGCTAATCTTTGTGCTTGCGAGTCTAGGTCCAAGGATCACTCGGGTCGTCCCGTTGCATCCCTGGGTTGTCTCACATCAGTTGGTATCAGAGCAAGTTATTGGCTTGTTCTCACAAGTCCTAGGGCATTTGCATCCATCACCCCATGCATCATCACTTCCCCATGGCTACCCATAGAAGCACCCATTACCAATTTTGTCTGACATCCTCTCCATCTCCCACCATGAACCCCAATCCCCAAGAGAGTCTAGCCAACAAGATGGATGGTCTCCAAAGCCAATTTAACACTCTTACAGAGGCCGCCTTAGTCACTCTTAGGAAGCTCGAGACCATATCCAACCAGTTTGCCTGAATCTATGAAAATGGCTCCACACCAAAGGGCATTGAACTCTATAGCTTTGACGGGTGCAACCGGAGCGTCTACTTAGAATGGGAAGATTCTATGGATCAACATTTTGATCAGAACCCCATGACCGAAGGGAGCAAAGTAATGCTTTCCAAAATGCAATTCACCCTGGTAGCCAAAAGTCATTGGAGAATTGTTGAGGGTATAAGGAAGATCCATGGGCAAGACCCGATTGACACCTGGGAGAATATGAAGGATAAGCTTAGGAGGTTCTATGCACCCCGACCCTCCCCGTCCCACCCGGAAAACGGAGCAGAGATGTCTTGCATTATTGGCAACAAGACGCCCTCACAGCCAACCTACCTTGCTGGGAGATATACTTCGATGGTGCTTCTCGAGGGACTACCCGGAGCAACCTCAGTTCGGGCATCACGGCAGGTGTCAGAATCATTTTCCTGCCCCTCAGGACGGAGTTTTGTACAACTTTTGTGCCCTCATGAAAACTCTCACTAACAATGAAGCCGAATATGAAGCTCTAATCATCGAGCTCCAAATGGCTCTCGACCTGGGTGTCAAATGCCTCAAGGCCTACGGGGACTCTCAGCTAATAGTTCGGCAAGTCCTCGGTATTTATAACGTGCAGAAATCAGAATTGGTTCCATACCACGCTGCCGTCACCCGGTTGACCCAGAAGTTCTAGAAGTAGCAACGCCTAGGCTGACACCCTGGCAAAATTGGCTGTGGCCATTAAGTTACTGCCCGAGGGTGAAGTCGACATCACAGTCAAGCACAGAAGACTGATGCTGAGCTCACACGAAGGCACCTCCAATCTTATAGTTTTCGAGGTCCAAGACCTCGACCCGAATGCTCTTACAGAAGAAGAAGATTGGCGTGAGCCTATCATCAAATTCAAGAGGGGATGGCTCCCTCATGACCAGGCCCAAAGGGTCAAATTACTTCACTGAGTAACATCATATGAGTTAATTGGCGACTCCCTGTACCGACTCATCCATGAGAAGGATAGGTCCATTCTCTTGAGATGTGTCTCCTCAGCCAAGGCTCAAGCCATTATACGCAACGTCCACTCTGGGCTATGTGGCACACATCAGGCTGAAGACATAATGAAGCACAACATGAAGCCCAAAGGCTTCTACTTGCCTACCATATATGCTACCTAAATCCAATACGCTCATGCATGCCATCAATGCCAAGCATTTGGCCCGATACCCAGAAGATCCCTTAACCCACTACGTCTGATAGCTCCCACCTGGCCATTCACAGAGTGGGGTATGGACATCACGGGGCCTTTCCCACCATCATCCAAGGGGCACAGGTACATCCTGGCTGCCACTGACTAGTTCTCTCACTGAGCAGAAGCCCTTCTCTTGTAGGAAGTTACTAGTGAGGCGGTCGCCAGATTCGTTCGATATAACACTATTTACCAATTTGGTACTGCCAGCCATATAATTTTTGACAATGGAAAACCGTTCAAGAACATGGCCATATACCAGCTGGCGTTCAAGTTCCACGTCGACTGGAGAACCTCTTTGGTCAACAATCCGCAGGCCAATGGCTTGGTCGAAGCCTTTAATAAGACCCTCTATAAGCTCCTGGCTAAGATCATTAGCCATCGTAAATGTGATTAGGGTGAAAAGATCTTCGAGGCATTATGGGCCTACCGGATGATCTATAAAACCCCCATAGGGGGTTCACCATTCTCCCTTGTCTATGGAGTCGAAACTGTCATCCCCATTGAGACCCAATTGGCATCATATCGCGTGGCGGTACATACAGCCCTGGCTGGCACTGATGAAAATTAATACCATGGAAGGCTGGATGAGCCCGCCGATCTAGAAGGCAAACGTCTCGAAGCCTACAAGCACCTGCAGGTATATAAGGCACGCATGGTGTGAGCCTATGACAAGCTCGTCAAGCAGCGAGCCTTCAAGTGAGGTGACCTAGTTATGATTAAGGAAAGGGAGGTGATGGTAGGGCACTCCAGCGATAAGCTTCAGCCGAATTGGCAAGGCATGTATATCATTTGCGATGCCTGTGAAGGTGGGGCCTACACAATTGGAGACCACAAGGGCCACAAGCCCTTTCCTCCTCTCAATGGCAAGAACATAAAGCTATGTTATGCACCAGAACATGAGTTCACGTGCCACCTAGACTAAGGCGCACTCCCAGCCATAACCAGCGGAACCGGTCTTCTCTCGCAAAAGACCAAACCAATCACCCTTTCCAGCTCCTCTCTCCAGTCAAGCAACAGGGCCCTCCAAGTCCCCCCAGAATTATTATCAGATATTTTTGGGAGCCAGTCTCCCACCTTCATCCTTACAACAACAGGAGCAAGGATGCCTCTGCATCGACTACAGCCCAGCCATCAGGCTCCCAAGTAAGTAAAAAAAAGGGAAACCAAAATGGGGTTAAAAATAGAGATATCTCAGTAGACCCAGTCGTCCCCATTGTAAGGAGACGATCGGGGGAAAAAAGGCCAGCAACCCGGCTAAGGTAAAGCCCGGCAGGATGCCTCAGGCAAAATTGGGAAATCCCTGGACACGAAAATCGGCAAGGGCGTGTCGAAAAAAGCTAAAGGGGGTCGGCTCTAGTGAAAACCCGAAAGGGCGCTAGAGTTGATAACGGGAAAATCCTTCCTCGCCCACCAGTTAGGGTGGTCTCCACCTACTCCTTAGTAGACTGCGGGACTCTCCCGTGTTGGTCATTGATTGTCATGCCCCGAGCGCGGAAGATTACTCAGAAGTTGGGTGACGATGTCTATAACGATCATGTCAATCAGAGCGTAGTGCATTCAACACATACGGGCATATTAGCTCCGTTTTGATTATATTTGTGCCGTATTTGTCTCATCTTTTCCCCATCTTTCAAGCCCCTCCTTTTCAGGTTTCACCATCATGTTCTGTAATTTCTGAAACCCAGATTTCCTGTGCGACGGGGAGCTCTTCGTCAGTTCAGGGCGGAGCCACGCCAGATCATCCACCTTCTCTTTCGACCCCGACCTGAAGTGGGGAGTATCTTCTTCAATTTCCATCGCTCAGGGCTTGTTTTCCTCATCTCCACGCTTAGTTCTTCTCTCCCACTTTTAGCAAATCATCACAGTCTTTACACTTAGTCTCTCCACAGTTTTGTTTTGCATGCATTTTTCTCCATCTTGTGTCGCTTCTCTCCGCAGTTATACTACGTGATTATTCATGCTTTTCATATCCATGCATGCACAACACACCTACCTATTATTTTCACCATTCCACAGGGGTTAAAACCTCCCCCGGGTGTGTTCTTCCCCCTTTTCTAGCACTGTTTTATCACTTCGGGATTTGATGCTACACTCATATTCTAATGGGTTTTATCTCTTTTTGTGACTTTGTTTTGCAGGAGATTGTTGATACAATGTGAGGCCTTCTTCCTCTAGCCGACTAGAAGGAGAAGAGGTGTAATCCATGACGTTCCCCACATCCCTTCGTCAAACGCGATCAACTCTTCATCATTTCCCAAGGTACACGATGCCGTTTTCTCCTTTTTCATATCCTTTGGTGTTATTAACCTTGGGTGGCGATCACGGTATGTCTTTCCTATCTCTTCATCGCCTCTTTGATCATTATCTACCATGCGTGTTCATGCTATCATGTTACTTTCATGGTCATACTTATACATATTAGCATAGCTAGTTAGGGGGCGGGATAGATTAAAATATCTACATTGACCAAGTTAGGATATTCAATGGAGAATTTGAAACATCAGTTTAAAAATTTGAAGAAAAGGTACTATTTAATTGTAAGTGTAAAGAATCATGGGGATGGGTTGAGGACAAACAAATGTCAGTCCCAGGCATGGATGAAACATGGGATGATCTTATAGCGATATGTAACATATGTATTGCACAGTCAATTGTTTAATTTTATTTTGTTTGAATGAATAACATATTAGTTTAATTTTCAGACTAATAAAGAGTACAAATCAATTCAAGGGAAGCCTTTCCTGATTTTCAAACAAATGGAGCTTATTTGTTCAACTTTCATGTCAAGAGAGGATGACGTTGTATACAATGAAGGCTCCTCTTATCTAGACACACGCAGTGACCCTGGTGAGGAGGAACAACAAACTTTACAGGAAGAGTCGAGACTAGATTTTAATATTTACAATACAATTAATGACACTGACACTCTTGAAAATATTGAGCAAGTCTCCTAAATGAATGTTCCAATGGATGATGCCCCCACGACCGCTCCCTGTATGTCTAGGAGTATTCCCCCATCTAGTAATACTAATAGAAAGAGAAAGCGTGCTTCCCAAGATAATGAAGATGCAATTGACAAGTTGGTGCCCCTGGGTCATGAGGGGTTGAGCCTGGCACGGGAGATGTTACAATTACAGAAAAAAGTTACACCGCCAATGGATGAGGGAATTGATATGCTTTTAAAGTTGCCAGGACTCCCTCAACAGGATATCTATAGAGCTATTGAGTTTATCAGGAATGTCGAGGATCGTTCCATCTTTATGGCCCTCCCAACTGACTTGAAAGTCGGATGGATAATGAGCCGCCTGGGCTACTATTGATTATTCTTCATATCCTTTTTATGCTTTCTATTCAATGTGTAATTTTTATGATTATCATTTATTACTGCAATCAAATGTGAAGAATTTTTATAATGCTTCTTTTACATGAATTGCTTCACGAGATGTTCTTTCATATTGGGCTACAGGGTTTATTATTTTTATGGCAATGAATTGTGGAACCACTAACATCGGCCCTTCACTTAGCGATCTCATCAAGTTTATGATGGATGAGGAAGAGTATTGGGATGAAGTTCAACATGTACTCCTCATTCAGCACTTGTCCTCCCATACATGTATCCCTAGGACCCCAATCCACACAGATGTTGGGAGAGGTCATAGGTGGGTTAAACAATTAATGGCGAGTCATGTGGGCAGATCATACGCCAGTTTTCGAGTGCACCCAACCTTATTCTTGAGGTTAAGGGATAAATTGATGGAAGGGGGTGTACTCAATGACACCAAAAATATGTCGGCCACTGAGTAATTAGCTATCTTCCTTCTTGAGGTTGGCCATGGAGTTGGTAATAGGTTGCTCAGAGAATTGTTTCAACATTCAGGCGAGACGATAAGTCGACATTTTAACAATGTACTAAGGGCAGTCTTATCCCTGTGTCATGACTACATTAAGAAGCCCTCCGCTGAAGATTCAATACATCCAAAAATTCGACATGATCTAAAATTTTACCCGTTCTTCAAGGTGACGTAGTGTACCCTCACTTACCAAATACATATTCATTTATTAATTATTACATTTTGATTGTCACCTACTTAATTAATTAAGATATGATCATGGGTCATTCTACCCTGTGACAACACTGCCTATCTCTTTCATCTCCTTTTGATGATGTCAAAGGGGGAGAAGTTGTCTGAGACTGAATTAAGTGAGTTAGGGGAGAAGTGTGAATTAAGGGAGAAGTTGCTTGTGTCTTAGGGGGAGATTCTCTGGTGGAGTATGTGTCTAGGTGGGAGAGTCTTTGGAAGAAGGGGAGAGTGTTTTGGCAAGAGTTTTGAGTTAGTGTATGTTGTCACTTCTTTTTGATTGGATTATAGTTGATTGACATAGTGTTGCCATCATCAAAAAGGGGGAGACTGTTGCATCCCTACAGTTTTGATGATGTCACACACTATAAGTCAAACATGTTTTGATTTTGATGATATCACACATCTGTCTTATACACTGCGTCTCTCATTGTCTTCTTCTGATTTTATTTTGCAATAAAGCCCTCATGCAGTAAAACTCAATGCAACCTTAGTTAAGTATGCATTTCTATGTTCGTGCAAACACCTCTAAACTCTGTGCACATTTTTTTATACTGCTTACTTAGCTTGGTGCACGTCATTTTTAAAGCCTGAAAATGTCATTTGGAGTCTGTGCATGTTTTTTTATATGTTCATAGAGTCCGTGCATATCATAAGTCTATGCATATCATTCAGGTTCTAAGGCCCGTGCATTTAGGCATCCAGCATACAAAGTCCGTGCACATCCATCAGGTGTGCACACAGGTCCCAGCACTTCTGCATTAGGTAGAACAACGTCTGTGCAGGTGCCTTCCCTTGGGCATATAAGATCTGTGCACGTACAAGGTCCGTGCATGTTTTGATTAAACACTTAACTCTGTGCACATGTCTATCGTCTGCTTTGTACAATTTATACTCGGTGCACATCATGTTAATTCTGGATCTAAGGTCCGTGTAGAGTCTCTCTTCTCAAATAGAGTTTGTGCATATCTCTCGTGTGCATTATGAGGTCCGTGTTCTTCTCAGAGCCTGTGCAAGTTTCTCACACATGCATACTAGTCCGTGCACTTCTCATCTTAGAGTCTGTGCATTTCTCGGTCACTGAAAGGTGATGTCCGTGCATACTCAGGTGATGGCATATATGGTCCGTGCTTATCCTTGAAATAAGTCCGTGCAAGCTTTCACGGAATGCCTTTTGAGTCCGTGCATATTTGCTGTGAGAATATTTCATGACCGTGCATATACTCTCTTGTGCATACAATGTCCATGCATGTCAAGAACTATAGTCTGTGCACTTCTGATCTCAAAGTAGCATCAAACTCTGTGCATGTCCTGTCCTATGCATAACTCGGTTCCAATTATTCGTCACAAAGTCCGTGCACATGTGACTGACGCCTTATCAAGTCCGTGCACATCTGGTGTTTGCTTGTATGTCGCGTGCATAACTAATGCTGACTAAATGTTTGTTGTATTGTCAGGGATAGATTCTAGAGAATCAGGAGCTATGTTCGTGAATCTTAAGGAAGGGCATGTGAATCGAGACAAAAAGAATACTGAGGATGCTGACACGTGGCAAAAGTAGAACAGATCTAGACAATTCCTTGGGCAGAAAGCATGGTCTCCACACGCCCATATGTTCGAGAGCTTCTATGTAAATAGCTGCTGGTCTCTAAGGATTAATGACTGAGGACTGAAGCGAGAAGAACAGAGCTAATCGAAAAAGAGAGAGAAGTCTAGATAGAAAGAGAGCCTAATTGATCGATCAAAGTGTCTGAGTTTGATTTTCTACTTCAAAGGAAGCTACATTGCCATTGTTTCTGATCGTCTGTTTTACCTTTGTTCTTCTTCATGTTTGAGTTTACTTTATACCGTCTTGTTACCCTCTGAGGTCACTTAGAGGAAGGGAGAGGTTCTCTAGATTCCCTCCATTGTGTTTGGAGGATGAGAGGAACGATCCTCTGGTTTGTAAGTTACTGGAGCAGCTTACGGGGTTCCCTTTGTTGATTGCGAAGGAAGGGAGGTTGGTCCTCCAGTGTTACTTCTGATCTTCAGAAGTGCGAGGAAAGTGTTCCTCGGGGGCAAGCTGTCAGGCAGCATTTGTTTACAGACTGAGTCTATAGTTTCTGATTGCTTAGTGCAAGGAAGCCTTACTCTAGTGGAGTAAGGGGTGGACGTAGATTGCAGATCGCAATCGAACCACCTTAAAAAGTTCTCTGTCCCTGTTGAGTGGTTTGCTTATCTGCTCTATTATTCTCGACTATAGCACGTTAATTGCTTGATATTTTGTGCCTCAATTTCACTGTCCTGATCAACTTTTGCATTTCTACTTGCTCAGTAGTTAGACTGAGGGTGTTATTCCACTGTGTTCCAAGTTTGCATAAGTTGATTTTATCAAAATTTTTGAATCGGGGGTGATCTATTCAACCCCCCCCCCTTTTAGCTCACCTTTTGCGCGATCTATCAATTGGTATCAGAGCGGGTTGCCCATCATGTGGTCCAACGGCCAGGGTAACTCTAGATCTACTACTCCTCGCAGTTTCTTCTATTTTGAGGAAGGTTTACATGAGATAAGATTTGTAACAACCAAAAACTCAGATACTGGGCGAACTCGATACCACTTGGATCCTGAGAGGCCACTCAAGAGCTATAAGGCTCCGAAGGGTTAGAAATGTATGTGTGGGTACATTAAAATTAGAAATAAATGTAGCAAAAACTATATAATAATGAATAGGGTTGTTAAATTAATAGAAATAAATTACATTTTCAATTAACCTATTAAACCATGACAGCTAATAACAGAGGTGCTAACAGAGTCTAGTCCAACTACAGTACAGTCCAACAGGAAGAAAAACATACCCTGATATCGGGGTGGCCCAACACTGGTAAAGCTGGCACTAAGAACCACGTACCGCACCTCCGAACCATGAGGAGCAATCGCTACATCTAAAAAGTCAGGGGTGAGTTTCGTCTCACTGGCTTAGTAGGGGTGTCATAGATCGTCACCGCGAAATAACAGCAGTACACGAGAGTGCTAAACAGTAACAACAACAATAGCAGAAGTAGGAGTACAACAACAACGAGAGCAATAGCCGTAACGACAACAGTCGAGAAAACCATGGCTGAGCCGCAACCTACTCTTATCGGCACGAAACATAAACAAGTAAGCCCGATCTCAAGTCGGGAATCACCGAACCAACATAACAAAACTTTGGCTACCTAGCCAGAAAAGCACCACGACACCTCTGTCGTGCAGGCTCATCCACAATGACACAGCCCAACTTAAGACCACACGGTATAAGAGTAGTGACACATACACGACCTCACCGTCGTGTACTCTACACAGACTACGGGTAAAGCGATGGTGTCAGAAGAACACGAACTACCTGAAGAACCATGCCAAAAAGTTCACGTTGCACGAGAACCACACAACCTACGAGAGTCATATTATCATGTGACATACGTACCTTCTCACTAGAAGCAAGGCTAAATGCGTTTACTGATGTCTAATACTGTGCCTCGGGCGTCTTCCCCTTGTCTCGAACACGGTAACTAAGAAACCGTAACAGTAACCAAGAAATAAGGATTAGTTAGGGTCACGCTCATCAGCGCGGGTCCAACGTCCCTGACCACATGTGCACACACAAGCTCAATGTCTTGAGCTAGATCTCTAGCTGGTTTTCCTCTCCCGTTGGACTCTAACGGCAAGGCAAATGGGCCCTCAGAAATCAGCCTAAAAATCATCTCTACCAGGACTGCCCCGCCACCACTCTCAGGTGAGCCGATACGAAGTGTCGTCAGGCTGCGACTAGTGGAGGCTCATTAGACACAGAGACTCTCCAACAAAAAATACCGAAGCACAAACATGCTACTCACGCACCTGTCACATGTGACACTAAACACAAGGCAGCACGAAGCCACCAGACTTAGGGCAGTCAACTAAACCTGCTAAAATATCGATCTTTGAGTCACATGACTCGGGTTAAGATCGTCGTACAACGCGACAACATGCCATCAATTCAGCCTAGTCCCTGGGTCAAAAATCACGGTAAAACATTATGAAAGTAGCATATAATAGCCTGATCCATTCATCAATCGAAAGTTCTCGACCCCTTGGCAGCACATCGGACTCACAATTTCGCATAACAAGAAAACACAGAACATGAGGGGTTACCCGAACCCTCAGACTAGATGGATACATAAATCGAGGTAACACGATACCTTCGAGCGTACGAAACACAGTCTCGATTCCCACAGGACAACCGAGACACTCACGAGGTCAAATACTGGGTCACAACTGGGTTGACCGGAGACTAAACAAATAGAATAGACAAAAGAAACCTGATCGCGGTTATCATCAGACCGCCACATAAGATAGCGGTCGAGACCGGACCGCTATCACAAGATCGCGGTCAAGACCAGACTGCTTCCTCTAAGGAGAACCCGGCGGGAGGTTGCGGTTGCCAGATGGCCGCTACCTTCGGTCGCGGTCCATGGTAGACCGCTACCTGCCATGAACGAAAAACGCACGGGTCAACGGAATGGCGTCGACTCTTCAAAGGCCAGGTCGACACCGACCAGATCGCGATCGTGACAGGACCACTACCATCAAGTAGCGGTTCTCCCTGGACCGCTATCTAAAGGGGATCTAGTCGCGATTCCTTCCCAACCGCTACTTACAAGTAGTGGTTGGTCGCTAAATCGCTATCTCACAACCGCCTTACTACAGGACTCAAAAAGAGAACGCGGTCTCCATCAGACCGCTACCATATAACACAGTCTCCTCCAGACCACCACCAGTAGAACGCGGTCTCTGAATCGACCGCGACTTGATTCCAGTCCAAAAATCGTAAAATCACACAAAACTCGGTCGTTCCACGCCCCAATCGTCCCAGAATGACGGGAAAATAGTCACAAACCCAGTACAAGCCTTCTACAAGCCAGAAGAGATCCAAAAAACCACAAACCAATCACGGAACGGGTGATTTCATCCAAATGCTCTAAAATGACTCACCTAGGCATCCAGCCCCATCCCGGCCCCAAATCGCAAGCAAATGGGAGATATCATCTTACCTCGGTCTACGTGTCCAGGTGTGCTGAGAGTCTTGGTGATCCCTCAGGTCTCCGTGAGTCATTTTATGTGGATGTGTCATTTCTCTGGCTTAGGATTAGATCGATTGGCTGCGTGTCTCCACCGTTGCATGATGATCTTGCCTCCGAGTCGCAAGACTCAAGGATCGTACGTTAGTAGGTCTAGTTGCCTTGTCCTGAGTCTGTTGGCAGTTGTTGTACTGCCTTAGTGCTTGTAGTACGTGTGACAATGCTTGTTTAGCCTATCTATACTCCAGCACTTGTGTTTTGGAGTCTGTGTCTAGTGAGCCTCCACTAGTCGTAGCCTGACGGCACGTTTTGGCATGTCAGCCCACTTGGGAGTGGTGGTGTGGCAGTTCCCGAGACATAGTTTTTAAACTAGTTTTCATGGGCTCCCTTGCCTAGCAGTAGCGTTCGCTAGGGGAGAAAACTAGCTAGAGACCTGGCTCATGGCAATGAGCTTGTGTGTGCACACGTGGTCAGAGGCGTTTGGATGAATGCTGACAGGTGTGACCCCGACTAGTTACTCGTAACAATAGTTCCTGGTTCTGTTCAGACAATGTCTCAGTCTTTGTCGTGTTTTCGACATCGTAGATGGACACTCGAGGTGCAACATAAGACTTCAGTGGATGTAGCTGGCTGTTCTTCTAGTGAGGAGGTGCTTCCGTCATGCGACATGTGATTCTCTCGTTTCTCTCACATCGTGACCTTCCTGGGTTAGCCCTCTCGTGGTCTTGCCCGAGGTCAGTATTGTATTGTGTGCACGACATTCTAGTCATGTGTGTGTGTGGTCGTGTCTAGAAGAGTGTGCATGGCAATCGAGTCGTGTATGCCTTAGGGTCTGTCTTGTCTATATAGGTTTTTCTAGGGCTTTTGCCTCTTTCTTGTAGGCCTTCACTTGCCTGGTGTCTCGATGATGGATCGGTGACTCTTGACTTCGTCAGTTCAGAGTTTGCCCTTCTGTTGCCGCCTAGAGTAGCTCAGGGAGCCGAGGTTAGTTCGGCAGCCGTGTTTGCTCGGTACGGCTTCTTTCCCCTTTTCTTCTAGTTGTCCTACTCCTTCCGTTTTCGACTTTCTTTTACAGCTTTGTAGTTTAGTTTTCCTGCTTTACTACTACTGCTGTTTTAGCTGTTGTTCCGTGTTACTGCGTTATTTTTCAGTGGGGATCCGCGTGACCCCTACTAAGCTAGTGACACGAGGCTCACCCCTACTTTTTAGGTGGGTGGCGTCGTTCTACTTCCGTGGTTCCTTGTGACGCGTCTGTAGCTGCCTACTATACCTGCGTTGGGTTTCCCCTAACTTGAGGGTACGTCTTTACTTTCAGTCGACTGTACTTATCTTTCTGTAGGACTGGACTCTGGTATAATTGTCAATTGTTAAATCAAAACTATTAATTAAAAAGTAATTTTATTTTTACTATTTTAGCAAACCGATCTAATGAAATTTAATTACTTGCTATTATACCTTTGTGGCTTCAATGTACTACACGACAATCCTTTTTCCCTTAGGAGCTTTATAACTCTTGGGAGGCTTCACGGGTTCCAAGTGGCATTGGGTCTACTCGGTAGTCCTATCGGGTATATCCTATATCTGGGATCAGGGTGGTCACAGTGTTTGCTCGGACATTCTCCTCCCCACTACGACCTTGGCCTTCTCCAGATACTTGATCATGGATGATTCACGCGCTTCGAATTCTCCCTTGACTTGACTGGCGACGAGCATGGAGTCACTGTATGCTCGCACACTGGTGACCCCCAAGTGTTTTTCCATTCGTAGCCCTGAGAGAAGCACTTCATATTCAGGCACATTGTTCATGGTCGGGAAGTTGAAGTCGAGGGTGTGTTGAATCTCTATCCCATCTGGTTATAGCAGGACTAGTCCAGCTCCGCTACCAGTGGCGTAGGATGATCTATCGACATACAGCTCCCATGTTGGTCCCAAGGACTGTTCGGGTAAGTCCTTCGCAGATATTGTGCACTTGACGATGAAGTCGGTGAGTGCTTGAAACATGATTGCAGTTCTTGGGCAAAATTTGATGTCGAACTCACCCAGCTCGATGGCCCACTTGACCAACCTTCCTGATGCGTTGGGATTCTGGAGGATTTGTCGTAGTGGTTGATCATTGAGGACGGTGATTGGGTGAGCTAGGAAGTACGGTTACAGCTTGCGGACGGCCGTAATTAGGGCCAAAGCAAACTTCTCAGTTTGCAAGTACTAGAATTCTGGCCCATATAATGCCCAGCTTAAGTAATAGATGGGCTTCATAATGCTGGATTCCTCCAGGGTGAGCACAGCACTCATCGTGCTCGCTGTCACCGATAGATACAAGAGCAGTTGTTCTCTGTAATGTCCGGTAATTTTGAAATAGGAATAAAGATATTTAGGAAGAAAACCTACACATAATGATAAATACATATTCTTACAAATAAGTTTATAATGTTTAATAAATAAAATTTATCTAAATAAGTAAATGGCTAAGTGAAGGTCCTTGCACATCTCTAGTATAGACACTAAAGGTCCGTGCATGTTTTACTGCTACTCATATAGGGCACGTACAAATCGGGCTCATGGCATTTGTAAGGTCTGTGCACATTTTTCCATCATGCACACACGAAGTCTGTGCACTGCTTTATGTCTGACCTAATTTGCCATATGAAAAGTTTTGAGTCCATGCATGTTTGCTAACACACTCTATTGAGTTTGTGCATTTATGTTCTAATGCTATATCAACTCTATGCATACTTTCTACCCTTGTCTAATTGCCTTAAGTTGAGTAAGTGTCTGAATTGTTGACAAGGGAATGGTTCATGAAATTCATGGAAAGCATGTGATCCAAGAATGAAGGATGAGTCATGCTCATGACACGTGGAAGCCATCAAGATTAGATACTGACACGTGTCAAGTAGGGATCAGATCTGGATGAAAATTTGGGCGGGAATTGTTGCTTCCACATGCCCTTCTATCTGCTATCTATAAATTCACCAGGATTAGAAAAGAGTGAAGATTGATGATGGCCGATTGTGAAGAGCTAAGAGAGTAGATCAGAGAGAGCCAGAGAGCTCGTGAGAAGAGGTGAAGTTAGAGTGAAAAAGAGAGTTACTGAAGGTAGAAGAGGAAGAAGGAGAAGGAAGATTGGTAGCCACTAGATCAGATCCAAGCAACATTACTCCTGAGCGAGCTACATTTTACTGTGTGTCATTTCCAACTTTTCGTAGCTATATTTTCATCACCTTTGTTCTTTCCCATTTCTGATTTCTTTTCAAGCTGTTAGTCAGCAGAGCAAGCTGTGTCGCTCAGCGGGTGTAGAGGATCGGTTCCTCTGGTCGGCTAAGCTGTATTGCCCAGCGGTCCAAGCTGTTCGTCAGTGGTAGGCGTAAGCTGTAGTGCCCAGCGGTCGAAGCTGTGAGTCAACGATTGTAAGCCAAGCTGTAATGCTCAACGGACGCAAGCTGTGAAGTGCAACAGTAAGCCACACTCTGGTTTGAGTGTGGGGTGGATGTAGGTTTGGAGGACCGAACCACCTAAAAAATCTTATGTGTCCACTGGTGTGATTGGTTGCCTTCTGTGTTGTGTGATTGGCTGTTCATCTGAGTGTGATCGCTGCTGTTCATCTAGAACTCCTTCACTTGTATGCGTCCTAGTAGTTAATCAGGGCATGCATCTCAGCTATTCGTGCGATTATCTATTGAGCCAGCCATTGGAATTTTATTCACTCTAAAATTAGACCAAAAATTTTAAAAGATCCATTCACTCCCCCTCTTGATCTACTTTCATTTCAATATCTACACCCAACAAAACAATTCCCTGAACACGTGCACTGTCGTAGTGCCATCTTCGGAGTCCCGACAATGAAGAAGAACCCCGAGGGACTCGTAATTTCCAAGGCCCCGAAGAGAATCAACGAACTGTAACCACAACGAACAAAGGAGTACGTGCCATTAGCCAATGTTCAGCCTGGCGGATTAAGTCACTCATTAAGAACACGAGTGCGCTGGACCACGAGAGGCTCTGCCTGGCACGCCCTCGAATGGTATCCACCAGCACGCCCTGAACGGGCCTCACCCGGCACGCCCCGAAGCATCCGCGCCCAGCACACCTTCAAGGTGCTGTACCCGGCACACTCCCTGGTGGTTTTCACCGGCACGCCACCCCTGGCCTTCAAACGGTGCACCCCTCACCAGGTGCACCTTCTAATACCTTTTGTCGGCACGCTCTTGGCGCCATCTGCCAGGCACACTGCCGAGTGCCCTCCACCCGGTGCGGTCCCAAACGCCCTCGGCCGTTGCGCCCGCGGCCACTCTTGTGGCACACCCTTGGCACACACTCCATCAAGTGAGGATGGAACCCTTCCCACCCGGTGCATGCAGACTCTTTTCTTCATCACCCCCGACAGAGCTATCAAGCCCTCATCTCGGCACGTGGCATACCCTTCTTAGTTCGGTGAAGTGTTTCATCGTGTGAACTGATGCAACCGATGGCAAATACACCGATCACTGCGTGTGACCCTTGGCGCACAGCGTGATCACATCGAAGCTAGCCAAGACCTTGCCGAGCTGTCAGCCTCCGCCTCGAGCATGCAGGCGTCCCTCTGCTAGGAACAAGATCGGGGTCAACCTCGAATTGATCTGCATCATAAGTAGACGTCAACGCCAGCAGATGTATAAAAGCCCCTTGCGATAAAAAAGAGAGAGGAAGAGAGGTGGAAGGAGTGGGAAGATGACAACTTGGAAGGGAGAACCTCTGGAGATCTGGTGCACCATTAGTGAAGCTCGAAGGTCCGCGGAAGAGGAGCTCCAGCCCATCACGAGCTAGCGAAGAGAAGAGGGGTGGGTAAAGAGAGTCAGAGAGAAAGGGGAGACCACCAATGTAGTAGGAGGGGACCGAGGGAGGGAGTCTTTGCTGCCTGTCACCCCCCTTTTTTCCTTCTCCTCATTTTGCTTTCTTTCTTTCCTTTCTCTTCGCTCATGTATCTTTTCCTCTTTGTAAGAGATTTCCCCACTCAAAAGATGGCAATTTCATTAACTTCAAATGGAGAGAGTGGGGTCCTATTTATAGGTATCCTACAATTTACAATAAGTCCCTGCATCTTTGACCAATGACAAATAACCAAGGGGGAAGGGGACGCCCCTGGGCCTAGCCCACTGAATTGGGCCCCATATGCAACTTTATCATCCTAATGACACTTAACCTAGGTAAATGACTCATTAATCTAGGTACATGACTCAAATAAAAGGAAAATTATATAATTATGACTCAAAAAATATGAAAATTACATGAATTGACTCAGAAAAATGTGACGGACACAATGGAACCATGCTGGCGAGCAACCGGAGTTTTGAAAAAATATGAAGGGTGAGAGATGCCCCCATCAGGGAACTCCTCGATCGGGTGGGAGGTCTTTGCCTTCTTGAACTGCCTCTTCTCGATGGTCAAAGCCTTCATTGAGGACAGCAACAGTCGCTCCCTGGCATCCTTGCACTTGGACCATCAGCACTTTGGGACATCGTCCCGAGCAACTTGCTTACCCTTATCTCGGGTGGAAGAAGGACCCACAGAAGCTTGAGGCACGCTTAGAGTAGTCATCTCCTCTAGCTAGTCGACCGCCTGCTCTAATGGTCACTCCTCGCCATCACCACGCCTTACTTCTACTCAGCAAAGGGTTCGACAAACCAAAATGAGAAAGTGCAAAAGCAGAAGCCTAACGTCCTTACCACTGGGGGGCAGCACGCGGCAAGGGTAATCCTTAATGTTGGCTGAAGTCATCAGCTCAGCAGTCGATTGGCGATTCTCTTGAAGAACCCTAATCTCCTCCTCTATCTCCGAGGAGATCACCGGCTGCTTTGGAGGGAATATTGGCTGAAAGTTTGGCTGCATAGGGAAGCCCCAACTGGTAGCACCATTGTTGAATCCTACCCAGAAAAATTGGCTCTTCCACCCCTTGTGTGAGGAATCCTTAGGAGAGAGAGTCATGCAACTCCTCTCCCTCCTCGTCTGAAGATAAAAGAAGCCCTTCCTAGCATGCGTTTGCTCCTTAAACTCGAAGAAGGCGTGAAAGAGGTATGTGGCGAGGCCACACGAGCGATAGAGGAAGATGAAGGAAAAGATAAAGGTGTAGGAATTGGAAACCAACTGGACATGTGCCAGCTGGTAGAATTGCAGCAACTGCACAACAAAGGGGTGGAGAGGAAGATGGAAGCCTCACTTCTAGGCCAGAAGAAAAATGTAAAAAAGACTCGAACGAGTATCTAGGCTTGACTCGTGGGATTTAGCAGGAGGAAAGAAGTACTGCCATGGCAGCTTGTAGCGGACCTCAATCTCCTTCACCTCAGCCTCACCTAACTCGCTACGTAGAGGATGGCTGGGCGTCGGCACCGAACCCCTTGCTCCTTATTCAGACTCTTAGACCTCAACCTCAGGATCGTGCTCCCCCATGGAGGTACGAGAAGAGCAAGAGGGAGAAGAGGGAATAACAGAATCAGAAGATTCAGGGGGAGGAGGAAGTTGACGGATCACCGCCGCCATGATCTCTGCCAACTCTACAAAAGTCTCTGCGATCCTTCGCTCCCCCAAGTCACTCTCGCGGCGCATGGACTCTCTCAGAATGCTAGTGTGATGAAGGTGAAAAGCCCTAAATAGAGGAGACGTGAGATGCAAGCATGTGAGATATTTATATATATCCCAACAATCCTGGCAGGAAGCGTCGCGACATTTCAAACTCCAAGAAGGGCCTCCGCGTGCCAACTCAAGGGAGCCATCATCATCATGCACATGCCCCCAAGACAGCTGCATTAAATGGCCCCTGTCGGTAAAAGACATGCCCCACTTGAGCCACCAATGCTATCCCATGATACTCTACTCACCGGGCCCAAACCTTGGCTCGGGAGTAGGGGGGCAAGTGGAGATGAAAAAATCTATGGCCTAAAAAGATACATGGATCGAGACTACCCAATCAGGTCCAAACCGGCCCAACTAGGCCGATCTCTCAAAGTGATGGCCCCATGAATGGGCCCACTTATTTTAAAGCCCAAAAATACTCAGACTAGACCTTCGTAGGTGGCCTTCTGGCCTGGAAGGCCGAGTAACGGTCGCTCAGAAGAGCCCAAGCAGCAACCGAGCATAACCGAATAATGTTGCCCACTTCTCTCGGGAAAAGCCCAAGCGTCCCATCAGGTGGTATCCCACGATCGGACCTCCCTTGGGCGTGGTTTCCTTTGGTAGGGCATACATCCCGGCAAGAGTCTCACTGCCGCTCGGAGACAGGAAGCTCAAATGGACTGGGGAGAATAAGGGACCTTTAACTGAGAAGAGCTTTCCTCTAGGATATAATGCCCCCCTGTCCCTCCAGTTACCCTACCTCTAGCCAAGAGAGTAAGCAGCTATATAATCTCCAAGAAAACCTTTCAGAAAGGTAAGATGATCTGGAGTACTCAACACTACACTCACTGGTGGAGAGTGATCTCATGCCCCTCACTCTTTCTCCTACCTCCCTTCCACCTACGCCCTATCAGCTTGTTTTTGTGTCGATCTGCCACCGTTAGCCCCACCTCCCACATGTGTCTTTCCGCCCTTCACAGTCTGCCTGTGAGCAGATCTGTGAGACAGCCACCTGATCCACGAATTTTTCACCCACCAAAACCATTTATGAATGCCACCAAATTTGGTGTGCTTGACCAGCACATTTCCCCCTCTCACCAAAATTAATCCCCTCACCCAGATTTACCACTTGACCCCCAGTCAAACCACATCTTTAGGCAGATCACAGTCTACCCTGCACCCCTGCCAGAATGTAACACCCTGTGGCAGAGTTTTCCATGGAAGATCGGACTATTGGATGGTCATGGATTTTAGTATGTCGTAGCTCTTTGAGTCATCTTCACAACGGTGCCAGCCTCGCTCCGATCTGACTCCGGATCTAGGCATAGTAGCTGATCTCACCATGTCGCGTAGTTCTATCCTGTGACAGGGCTATAGGGCTGGGTTGGGGTTTAATTCCCCCTTAACTACGTCGGCTCCGATCCAGCGTCCGCCACTCCTGGAGATCAAAGAGGGTCAGTCCACCGATGTCCCAGCCAACCACCACTTCCAGAAGTCTACTGGCAGTTGCCATCCCACGTGCTGCACTCGTTTGCTATCCAGTAGGTCGAACAAAACTGAACCAGACCAGTTGTTCGCATCGGCCTGAGCGCTTCACCAACACGCTGCCCGTCAACCTAGGATCGGCACTCCTATACTGCTACTATCATCTTTTACCTCCCTGCGTGGAGTGGGCCATAATTTTCACACTGTAATTAACTATATTTATTGTACCGGGAGTTACGATTCTTGGCCGGGAAGGTCTTCCCCATGCCCCGAACATGGAGGTACGTTTCCGCTTCTCTCTTTGTCGCTTGCTTATTTAGTATATGTTTGAATGCCGTGCATGCATGAGGTAGGATTCCTAGCTCACTGCAAATTCCATCCCCAATGTGAGAGAGCGTACACATGACCCCTCCCGTGACCCGATCCGCACGGAGAAGTGTAGACCACCCTTGACTCAGCACTGATTTCTCAATTGTGCGGATCCACGCGCTTCTATCACTAGGGATGAGTTGTGAGTTTGCACTGCTTGTTGAGGGCATTTCTCCTCTTTTGGGGATCCTTAGTGCAGTGCCGAGGTGTTCTTATTGTATGTGCCTTACTGGTTACGACTGTCCCAGGCGAGTCGAGTCAACGTAGCGAGTCTAAGGTTGCATTGTCCATTCGAGTCACACCCGTCCCGCATCAAAAACTTTTTGAACTATTTGGTGAGGAAGGCTTTATCATAAGTATTTTCCAAATCCAAGGGGTCCTCAGAATCCTCACTGGTTTCATCACCGCTCTCAGACACCTTGAGAGCCGCTGGTTTCTTCTTCTTGTACTCATCCTCATTTCTCTTTAAATTGAGCTCGTAGGTCATCAATGACCCAATTAGCTCATCCACTATTATAGTAGACAGATCCTTTGAATCTTCTTTTATAGTAGCCTTGGTGTGCCACGCTGGTGGAAGAGACCTAAGAATTTTTCTTACTAGCTCATTATCAGAGTAGTCCTTATGAAAAGCCTTAAGGATGTTCATTAGTTCAGTGAACCTAGCATACATCTTAGAAATGGTTTCATCATGTTTCATTTTAAACATCTCATAATCTGAAATTAACATGTTAGACTTAGTGGCTCTTACCTGAGATGTTCTTTCGTAGATTAGTTCCAACCTGTCCCACATCTCTTGCTGACTTATAGGTAGAGACCCTGAAGTACTCGGTTGGATGAATGGCGCACTGCATTACATTCATGGCGCCCCAGTTGATGGTAGACATCCGAATCTGCTCCCTTGTCCACGTATTTTCATCTACTGGAAGCTCGAATGGACCGTGGCTCATGACCCACTAGATCTCATGGCTTTGCACTCACAAGAAGACCCACATCCTGTTTTTCCATTACAAATAATTAGATCCATCAAAATACGATAGCCTATTTATCAAATGCCCCTCAGCTAGAAAGCTGCGGCCATTGACATTGTCAGATCTTCCCTGGTCGTTGGACCACATGTTGCGTGGGAATGGCTGATCTAGAGGGGAGGGGTGCATAGATCTGCCTCTCTTTTTCGAGAAATAAAACTAACCACAGCGGAATGAAAGGAACTACTATAAGATGCAAATTATGCACGCACACGATGCAGAAGTATAGATAGATAACAGCCTAGACAAGCATCTGGCAAAGGGCAATCACACATGCAAACCAAGAGGACAAGGGTTTTTAAGGTGGTTCGGACTTTCTCCAAAGTCCTACGTCCACCCCTCACTTAAACCAAGTGAGGCTTCCCTAGTGCAACTACACAACCCGCTGACTACACAGCTTGACAATCCGCTGCCTTACGGCTTGCAGAGAGATTATCCCCTCTGAAGGAGCGTCTGTCACACAGCTTGATGCCACACAGGCCAGACCACAGATCCAAGCACACAAGCTTGATCTGTCTTCCTACTATCACTGGTAGAGACGGTTCAAGTTTTAGATTTATTTTTTCACAAAAATATCAAAAAATAGAAAATCACGTTTCCGCGATCCTCAGAACGCACCGATCGCAATGGTACCACTCACTCCCAGGTAAATGACCGCGTTTGCCCGCAGCGGGGTTCCGCATGATTTGCCGAAAATTAGAAAAACGTGTGAAAAAAGTCGCGGAATGCCTTCGGGCCTCCGAAACAGCTTTGGATCGCGCCGATCTGAATACGAAAGACGTCCGACACGCACAGTTAGACACAACGGAGCCGGACACTCCGAGAAAATTGATCCGGGACCCGAAAACAAGGATCTAAAAGGTCTGGGATATTACATCCGCCCCCCTTGGTCCTCCGATTGCAGCTACCTGTGCATAAGCTCCACTGCCATAGTATAGGTGTCACGCTCACTGGCGGGGGTGAGGGCCTTGCGCATGTAGGGGGCCAAGACTTGTGGAGATGACGACCAGTAGACAGGCGGGGAAGGTTCGATGGCGGGAGGCTGGGATGCTGGCTACGCTGGAGGAGGCGCAGACTCTCTCGGCCTCTTATGTCGTTCATCCCGAGTAAGGATCTCCCCCAGGTTCGGGCCTCTATGCTTCTCCCCAACTATAGTGCATGACCCACTCAAGCTGAGGATCTCCTGTGGCCTCAAAAAATTAAGGGAAGCGACGATGGGCGAGCGAGGAGGCGAGGGCCGCTTCGGTACAATGGACGGCCCCTTGACTGCTTATGCGGCCATCGGGTAGTAGCGAAGCCAGCCTGGGGCAAGCTGTAACAACGGCACTCCTACCAGCACCTTCTGTTGGCCTCCCCCGATGGCCGAGGGAGCTCGGGTGATGGCCGGGGGGAACGCGATGACTCCTAAGCAGTGCATGGCTGTCCCGAGGACAAGGATCATATGATTTTAGCACAAGAGTCTCGAAACGAAGCTCGGGCTGGACCTACTTCGCACTCGTCAGTGGCTCTATTACTCCTGTAACAACATATCAGGACAAGTTAGACCAATGGACACCAATTGACCCAAACACTTAGCCCTAACAGGACCCTACCGGTAGGGAGGGGCTGGCTCAGTTCCAGTAACCTCAGCAAGGAGGGGGTTAGCACCTAGTGCACATTTTGGATTGGCTCCCTATGAATATCGTCAATTAACGCCCCCTCCTTATAGGACAATGACGGTGCCTTGAGGTGGACGTACCAATAGTTGGGGTAACCCTTGTTCACTCCCCTGGCCTTCGCTAGGATTACGAACCTATCCTGCCATTGTTTCACATTTGATAAAACTAGGGAGAAGGAAAGGAACTACATCACTGCTCGGGCTTAGAAGTAAAACTCCGAGTCACGAGAGCCAAGGTAACACTGAAGACAGAGAAGATTAAGGAAGAGATTGACGGTCGGGCGGCACCCTATCTGACCACAACGATGGGCAAAAGTGCATAGAACTAGCCAGGAGTTGGGGGTTATCTACCTGGTTAGACCCCGTAAAAACCCAACACTTCTTTGAAGAGATTGGGGATGGGTAGGCAGAAACTTGCCTAGAAGGACTCCACCGGCACGACGATCCCCTCCAGAAAGCAAGTCCCCAGCCGCTCTTCGGTGGTGTGGAAAATGATATCGACCTCTGGGGGAATCTGGTAGCCCTCCCTCAGACCTATGGTGATACGGTAGGAGACCTAGGTGATAGGGAGAAAAGAAGGAGCCCCTGAGGGACTTGGGGCACCACCAACGGTCGCCTCTGAGTTGCTCGTAGAGGGCTCAGACTCGTCGGCTATGATTAACCTCCTACGAGGAGCCATGAGAGGGAGGGGGAAGGAGAAAGCTCACTGGAGGAAGAAGAAAGAAGGAAGCAGCGAGATCTGGCGCCGAAGGAGATGAAAATATGTCTCCCCTATCACTCCCCGAGCTCCTTTTAAAGTGAAAAGAGGCGGTAAGTGAGGCGTCGGTCATCAACGGCCCATGTCGCGCCATCGACACGTGGGCATATCACCGCTGTTCCCCGGACATGCAGGAGAACCCTAGGCTGCGTCTATTTGCCATCCAATCCTACACTCCCATAACCATGGGGGTGCGCCATCATGGTGATGACGTCGGCACTTGACAATTTGACAAGCGACTGGCAGGCCCAATCAAAGATCTGCACCCCAACCTCGAGGCGCCAGATGTAGAAGCCAAGCATCACCCTCTCTCTCTCCCTGGGGACGAGGAGGGGCCCAAGGTCCTCTGAGCACCGAGCACCCTTGTTGCTCGGGAGTGGGGGCTAGTGAGGACGGTTTATCTCGTCAGCCCAATAACGCCCGTCCTCCAGCCCATCACAGGAGCCTGACTCCCTAGGCCCACTACACTGCTTGGGCTGCCTAGTATGTGCCTTGCCGTGACACAGCCCAATGTCGAGACCGTACTCACTTGCTGTAAGACCCGTGGATTGACGGATCTTTACTGGTTCGGATCTAGAACTTATTCCGTGAATTTTGACCATTTTTATGAATTTTTTGGGCATTTTATGACATTTAATCTATTTAGTTAAAGTATTTCTAGCCCATTAATTTTATTATCACTGTGAGTGAGTGAGCGTAACCATCCCGTGACCCGATCCAAGCACGTGAGAGAGCCAACACCCTCGACTCATTGTCAATTTCTCAACTGCGCAGATCCACACACTTCCCTTGCTTAAGGACGTTCGCAAGCTCGTCTAGAGTCCTAGGTTCACATCCAATTTGTGTCGAGTCCGCATCCCGTCCCGCATCATTTTTGCTTGGTCTGAGAATTAGGATCACCTAGTGGGCCAACAATGTCAAAAGCCCACATGGAGAATGGCCAAGGAGTGGAAAGAGGATGGAGAGATGAAGTAGGAGCATAAATCTTATCAGTGTGGAGTTGGCACTGAAGACACCTACGAACATAGGTGGAGCAATCTTCTTCTACGGTTGGCCAGTAATAGCCCTACCTAAGAATCTTCTTTGCGAGAGCCTGACCATTGACATGCCCTCCACACTCACTTGAGTGAACTGCTTCAACTACTTTCCAAGCCTCACATCGTCTAGACACATCATAAGAACTCCATTTAGAGCACGCTTATACAACTCTCCTGCAATAATCATGTATCTTGAGGTGACTCTTCTAATGGCCTTGCGCTGCTCAGCGTTAGCCGCTTTCGGGAATGATCCATCCCTGTAATACTACTCAATTTTGTGATACCATGGTAGTTCCTCTTCTTATATAATCTCCTCGAGCTCTATTAAAGATACTTCTTTCAAATCCTCCAACTCAGCCTTCTTCTCTACAAACTTACTAAGGTTATCAAACCATGGATCCTGAAGGGAAGGAGTATCTAACCACTAGACCACGACGGTCTCAGTGGAGTGAGTGAGAGGGAAGGAAAGGGAAGAAGCAAGCGATGCGAGTGCATCGACGAGAATATTCTGAGATTGAGGGGTATGGATGTAGATCAGCTTGTGGAATTGCTTAGCCAAGAGCGTGACCAAATCTTGATAAGGTTTGAGCTTAGGGTCACGGGTGCGATAGGTAGAGAGAACCTGGTGTAGCACCAACTGAGAATCTCCTATAATGTTCAAGTATCGCGCGCCCAGAACGTAGGCGTGCTTCAATCCAGCAAGGAGAGCCTCATATTGGGCTATGTTATTGGTAACAGGAAAAGAGAGTTGATAGGCAAGGGGAATGGTCACTCCCTCTGGAGTGAGGAGGACAGCGCCGATCCCTCGGCCCTGAGAGTTAAGTGCGCCATCAAAATGGAAGGACCAAAAAGGGTGATGAGTGAGCATGGCAAGGTGTTCGTCAGGGAACTCATCCTAGATAGAATCTGTACAAGGGATAGGTGAATGAGCAAGATGTTCAGCAATAGCATATCCCTTGATTGCTTTCTGAACGACGAAGGTAATATCAAATTAAGAGAGAAAACTTTGCCAGCGGGTCAATCTACCAGAGAGGACAGGTTTTTCTAAGAGGTAACGGATCGGGTCCATTCTAGAGATCAACTTAACTTCATGGGCAAGGAAATAGTGTTTCAACTTCTGAGCCACCTAAACTAACATTGTGTAGGTCTTCTCCATAGTAGTGTATTTAGCTACAGCAGGATTGAACAACCTAGAAAGGTGGTAGGTTGCCCTTTCCTTACCTTCATCGTCCAGTTGTGCCAAGATAGCTCCTAGGGAGTCCTCAATAATAGACATGTATAAAATCAAGCGTTTGCCAGGGACAGGGGGCTACAAAATCGGGGGATTAGACAAATAAACCTTTAAATCCTCATAGGCCTTGTGACATTGCTCGTTCCACTCAAATTTAGCTCCCACCTTCAACAGCTCATAGAATGGGTGGCATCGCTACGAATGTTGGGATATGAATATCTGAATAAACTATAAATGCCCAATCAGTCCTCGAAGCTTAGTAATGCTCTTTGGTGGTGGCATATCCATGACGGTCTTTGCTTTGTTTGGATCAATCTGAATCCCCCGCTTGCTAACTATGAAACCTAGCAATTTTCCTGATGATACTCCAAATACACATTTCTTCAGATTCATTTTCAAATTATACTCCCTAGCCCTTTGTAACACCTTAGCCAAAACAACGGGGTATTCTTCATTCGTCCTCGATTTCACCAAAATGTCATCCACGTAAGCCTCCATATAGACGTGCATCATATCGTGGAAGATTGCCATCATTGCCCATTGGTATGTGGCACTCGCGTTCTTTAGTCCAAATGGCATGACCACGTAGCAGTAGGTGCCCCAGGGCGTGGTGAGCGAGGTCTTTTCTTGATCCTCCGGAGCTAGACGGATTTGGTTATATCCTGAATAACCATCCATAAATGAGAGGGCACCGTACCCGGCTGTGTTGTCCACCAACACATCGATATGAGGTAGCGGAAAATCATCCTTGGGACATGCCTTATTCAGGTCCCTGAAATCAATACAAATTCATACTTTTGCATCCTTTTTCATTATAGGGACTATATTTGCCACCCATTGAGGATATAAAACAACTCTAATAAAACTGGCCTTATGCAATTTATCGACTTCTTCCTTTATCCGGGGAAACCCTAATTAATTTCCAAAAATAAATCCTAAAAGAATCCTAATTAAATTGAAATCCTATCCACATTAGGAAAGGGTGGGGGAGGGGAATCTACTAGGCGGTGGATTAGGAAAGGGGGTGGCCGCCCAAGCCCAAAGGGGTAGGAAATGGGGGCACTCCCCCAGCTTAGCCCTAATGGGCCTATGGGAGGTGAGAGGGTGCGTAGCCCAATGCTGGATCAGCCCTAGGGTGACCAGCCTAGCCATCCTATGGGCCTGGAGCAACTATGGCCCACATTCCTCAATCCAGCCTGCTAAGCACAAATATGACACTAATGGAGTCCAGTTGGCCTCAGATCGGCCTACAAAATTCCAGAATGAAAGAAAAACAAAGGTCCAAGCTCCTGACTAGCTCTCCATGCCATCTCTAAGTCATAGTGAAGTCTGGAAGTATCGAATAGCACTACGTGTCCTGTAGTGTTGCTCTGTCGCATCACGTCGATCTCTAGCTCGGGTGTCCTCACCAAAGACCTTTCTCGACAAGGCGTGCTGGTCTAATATTGTTGAGGGCCAACCCTGGCAAGGCGTATCGGCATGTTATTGCTGGAGATGTAAGTCTGCCTGAGTGAGGCATGTTGTCTGGTGGCTGGAAACTAGGAACTGGGGGCCGACCCACGAGGACATGTTGGCTTGTGTTATTGGAGACTAGATGTTGGAGGCTGACCCACGAGGGCATATTGGCCTATGTTGCTGGAGACTGGAGGCCGGGGGCCAACCCATGAGGGTGTGTTGGTCTATAATGCTGGAGATTGGAAGCTAGAGGCCGCCTCAGAGGGTGTGTTGGCCTATGTTGCTGGAGACTAGAAGCTGGAGGTTGACCCGGAGGTATGTTGACCAATAACTAGCTGCTAGCCGACTGATTGTCAAAAGGTTTAGCTAAAAATGTAGTCAATGTCACGACGCTAGGGGTGTTATAGCCAAAGACTAGGACTAAAGCTGGAACTAGAGCTGGCTAGCTAACCGTTGGGGTGTTATAGCCGAAGACTGGGACTGGGGCTGGAACTGGACCTAGCCAGCTAACCGCTGGGGTGTTGTAGTCGGGGTAATTGGATCGGGAGTTGGTGATAACCGATTCTCGGGGGTTTGTTGGCCATCATTGTTATGGGATAATGTTGAGCTCATTGGTAGTAGGGTGTTGTTGTTGATGACTTTTACCCATGAGGAGTAGAGAGAGAAAGATATTTTTTTCTTCTTCTCTCTCTCTCTCTCTCTTTTTTAATGTTAACAAATGCCCCCCACTCGTAGGTGGCGCGAATGAGGGACGAGTGAGCGGGGCCTACGGGTGCATCCCATTTTTTGGAAGTGTGTCTTTTGTTCATGCAAGCATGCAGACATTCAATCAACAAGCGTACGTTATACATATAAGGTAGCTCCCCTTTGCCGGAGATAGGATAAGGATAGCGCCTCTGACTCTTGGGCAGAGTGCAGCTTACGAAACACAATTGAGGGAGATGTGCATGCACGAAGAGGATATCACATAGAATATGTGCATAGCGTAAGCCAAGACCTACACCCAAGGCTACTTCTCCTGATGTGATAGTGTAAATATGTGAGCAGCGGATCCTAGACATAGGGATACGCAGACGTTCTAAATAGCACTAGAGTATTGTTCTAGCGTCTACACTTGATAGCTTTAGACAACTCTCTTTAGCTTATTCCCAGCTCCGAACTTCATCGTTCGGCGCGAGTCTCCTCATGTGTCTCAATGGGGATTCCTGGCTACTAGGATTCATCCTTTATAGTAATTTTATTACGAACTTCACCGTTCAACGCGAGTCTCCTCATGTGTCTCAATGAGGATCCCCGGCTACTAGGATTCATCCTTTATAGTGATTTTATTGTGGACTTCACCGTTCGACGTGAGTCTCCTCATGTGTCTCAATGGGGATTCCCGGCTACTAGGATTCATCCTAACTATCATTCTTCTTCTCCCCCTTTTTTAAACTGGGGGGACGACATTTTTTCTCATGATTACCCCTTGTGTGAGTGCAGAAGTTCGAGCACACATGTAGTGTTAGGAAGAACCTTCTAGTATCCCTATGATAAGAGACCGTTGAACACATTGTGGTGCATAGTGTTGGAGTTTTGCTTTGGGTGTATCTCACGAGTTGCGTTAGCGACACAACTATGACTTTTCCACCGGACGCATGCACTCAGCCAATGTTAGCTTTTCATCCCTTAGTGTATGTCGTGGCGCATACATGCTTAGAATCGGGCAGCTTTATTTAGCAAGGAACTGTGGTCTTAGGAAATTGAAGGGGGTGTATTATCTTATAGTATAAGCAGGCATGCAGGCAGGGCCAACAAACACTCAAAAATTGAAAGCATGCATTTTTTTTCTTTTTCTTTTTTTTTATGTATGCATATATGTATATGTCACTATATATCCATTTATTTGCTCAAGCGCTTGATGCGAATACCTGCAAGTTAGTTATTCAAAAGTAAACAAAATTGGTGACATAATAATGGGGAAAGGGCTTTATGTAGCAAGTCCCGACGGGACGAAGGGGGTTGGTACTTGGCCAACGGGAGCCGTTTTATTCAGATGGTGAACCTAGATTAAAATGGGGTGGTAGGCCTCAGCAAGGTGTATTGGCCAAGAACGGATAGCGGGTTTTGACAGGGAGTCTAACCCGAATATAGAAAGTGGACTACAGAAGCCAGCAGTTGGCAAGGGGAGCGGGTCACAACAGCCGAAAGGTAATATGAACAGCAGGCTGTAAAAATCAAGAGTAGCGGGATAATAGGCCGCAAGAGCCGAGAAGTAACATGGTAGCAGACTTACAGAAGTCAGAGATAGTGGTACAGTAGGCTACGAGAGCCAGAAAGTGGTGGGATAACAGACTACGAGGGCCAGAGATAGCAGGCCAAGCTAGGCCGGAGATAGCAGGCTACAAGAGCTAGGCGGTAATAGGAAAGCAGGCTTCAAGGGGAGCCCAAGTCATCGAGTTGTAGCAGTCATCACGGTGGGACATGATGGCCATTATTGCAGTAGGCTTAAGCCAAAAGGGTAGCGGGGCAACGGGCTCCCGGTAGTATGAAGGCCGCGAGATACACAGATAGTGAAAAATGATAGAATAGCAGGTCGCAAAGACCTGAAGATGGTGAGATAGCAGGCTAAAGAGCCAGAGATAGCAGGCTATAGAAGCCAGAAATAGCAGGCTACGAGAACCAGATATAGCAGGCTATAGAATCCAGGAATAGCAGGTTATGAGAGCCAGAGATAGCAGGCTAGAGAAGCCAGAAATAGCAGGTTATAGAAGACAGGAATAGCAAGCTGTAGAGCCAGAGATAGCAGGCTACAAGAGCCAGAATAGCAGGCTGTAGAAGCCAGAAATAGCAGGCTGTAGAAGCCAGAAATAGCAGGCTATAGAAGCCAGGAATAGCAGGCTATGAGAGCCAAAGACAGCAGGTTATAGAAGCCAGGAATAGCTGGCTAGGAGAATTAGGGGCAGCAGGCTATGAGAGCCAGGGCAGCAGACTTTAATAGCCAGAACAGCATGCTGTAGAAGCCAAGAATAGCTGGCTATAGAAGCCCGGAATAACGAGCTTTAGAAGTCAGGAATAGCAGGCTACGAGAGCCAGAGATAGCAAGCTATAGAAGCCAGGAATAGCAGGCTATAGAAGGCAGGAATAGCAGGCTACGAGAGCCAGAGATAGCAAGCTATAGAAGCCAGGAATAGCAGGCTATGAGAGACAGAGATAGCAAGCTATAGAAGCCAGGAATAGCAGACTATAGAAGGCAGGAATAGCAGGCTACGAGAGCCAGAGATAGCAAGCTATAGAAGCCAGGAATAGCAGGCTATAGAGCCAGAAATAGCAGGCTACAAGAGCCAGAATAGCAGGCTGTAGAGCCAGAATAGCAGGCTGTAGAGGCAGAAATAGCAGGCTACGAGAGCCAGAGATAGCAGGCTTTAGAAGCCGGGAATAACAGGCTACGAGAGCCAGGAATAGCAGGCTATAGAAGCCAGAAATAGCAGGCTACGAGAGCCAGAGATAGCAGACTATGAGAGCCAGAATAGCAGGCTGTAGAGCCAGAATAGCAGACTATAGAAGTCAGAAATAGCACGCTACGAGAGCCAGAGATAGCAGGCTACGAGAGCCAAAGATAGCAGGCTATAGAAGCCAGGAATAGCAAGCTATGGAGCCAGAATAGTAGGCTATAGAAGCCAAGAATAGTAGGCTACGAGAGCCAGAGATAGCAGGCTACGAGAGCTAGAATAGCAAGCTGTAGAAGCCAGGAATAGCAGGCTATAGTAGCCAGGAATAGCAGGCTACGAGAGCCAGAGATAGCAGGCTATAGAAGCCAGAAATAGCAGGCTACGACAGCCAGAGATAGTAGGCTACGAGAGCCAGAAATAGCAGGCTTTAGAAGCCAGGAATAGCAGGCTACGAGAGCCAGAGATAGCAGGCTGCGAGAGCCAGAATAGCAAGCTACGAGAGCCAGAATAGCAGGCTGCGAGAGCCAGAGATAGCAGGCTTTAGAAGCCAGGAGTAGCAGGCTACGAGAGCCAGAGATAGCAGGCTGCGAGAGCCAGAATAGCAGGCTACGAGAGCCAGAATAGCAGGCTGTAGAAGCCAGAAATAGCAGGCTGTAGAGCCAGAGATAACAGGCTACGAGAGCCAGCATATCAGGCTACGAGAGCCAGAATAGTAGGCTATAGAAGCCAAGAATAGCAGGCTATAGAAGCCAGGAATAGCAGGCTACGAGAGCCAGAATAGTAGGCTGCGAGAGCCAGAGATAGCAGGCTACGAGAGCCAGAGATAGCAGGCTGCGAGAGCCAGAATAGCAGGCTGCATGAGCCAGAATAGCAGACTACGAGAGCCAGGAATAGCAGGCTATAGAAGCCAGAAATAGCAGGCTCTGAGAGCCAGAGATAGCAGGCTATAGAAGCCACAAATAACAGGCTACGGGAGCCAGGAATAGCAAGCCGCGAAGGCTAGGGTAGCAGGCTGCAAGAGCCTTGATAGCGGGATGGCAAGCCATAAGACAAGATAGCTGGGGCATAAGGTAGCTAGTTTTGACCGTCATGGTCAAACCGAAAGATAGGATAGTGATCACATGCTATAGGGAAGCGGACTTCCGAGCCGACATCCAGAGGGGTGGAATGTGAGCTGAAATCAAGGAGAAAGGGATTGAAAAGTCATGATCAACGGAAGCGGGCTTCGACGACAGGTCTTGGCCTTGATAGTAAGCCTTGGCCTGAAATGGCTAAGCCGAGGGATGGAGTAGTCGGAACTTGTAACGGCAGCTTTGGCTGAAATGGCTAAGCTGAAAGATAGAATAGTTGAAGATTTTGATAGCAGCTTCGGCCGGAATGACTAAGCCGGAAGCTAATCTAGGGCACTCATGTTGTCCACTAGAATCCTGTATACGTTACAATGGTTTATAGTGGCCGAGATTACAAGGGCATCATCATGTGGGGTGACTACCCCTTCCAGGTCTTGGTCGGTTAAGGCTAAGGCCTATTGGTTGCTCGCTGGCAAAGTCTTGGGGGGCTCTGAAGCCCGAGAGGCTCGTTCGGCGTGACACTTTCTTCCTCGACTGCTATCCCCTCTTGAGGTGGATCCTCGATGACATTGATGTGGACCCCATGGGGGTGGTTGTCGATTTCTTCTAGAGGGACTCCGTGATCTTCTTGCTGCTCGGCCATGTACTGGGAAAGGTGACCTTGGCGGATAAGACTCTCGATCTCATCCTTGAGGTGTTGGCAATCTCGAGTGTGGTGGCCGTGATCATTGTGGAACTGATAATGTTTGCAGTGGCTTCAATATCGAGGGTCAGCCTTCATAGGCTCGGGTCAGCGAAGGAGTCCCGAGTCTTAGATTTCTTGGTAAATCTCGTACACAGGAGCAGATAGGGGAGTATACCGCTCAAACTTTCGTGGAGGCTCTTTGCGGTCCCTGTATCAGTTTCTTCTTTTTCCTTGGCCTGAGGCTTGCTCAGCGGTCACTTTTTGTCTCCTTCTCACCCTGAGCTTGAAGAATCTCGAAGCATGGAGGACCTCCTCGCACTCTACATGATGCAGGGCCAAGGCCACCAGATCAGCGAGAGAGGAGGGAGGGTGAAGCACTAACTCTCGCCGGACGTTGTCGTCTTAGGTGCCTCTGGTTAGTGCGGTGATGGCTGAGGCGACGTCTAGGTGAGGGATGCACAGGGCTTCTGACTTAAATTGGTTAACGTAAGCCCGCAACTTTTCCCCCCTGTGCCTGCTTCAGCCCCAATAGCCCCACTATCGACCTTAGAGGTCTGCTACTGGTGAAGCTCTCCTTGAACAGTCTCCCAAACTGACAGAAGTTGTGGACGCTGCCAGGAGCAAGTGCTCGGAACCACGCTTGGGATCCCTGGATCAGAGTGGTCATGAACGCGCAGCACTTGACAGCATCAAACGCTCCTTGCAAAGTCATCAGAGTGTCGAAGCTATCAAAAAGGTCGACTGGGTCGCCCTGGCCATCGTAGGACTTGAAGGTTGGGAAGGAGACTCTTGGGGAGATTTCAGCCTTCAAGATTTGGTCAGAGAATGGGGATTGCTCCTCATCCTTTGGAGTGGAGCCTTTTTGCACAGCGTGAAGGGTGCACTCTTATTCAGCGAAACGTCGTTCAAAGTCTCACAGGCGGAGGGACAACTCTGGCTAACATGTAACTGGGAGACTGTGAGTTCATCCCCGACTGTAGCCCCGCTGCTCTTCAGTAAGAACGCCTACTTTTGAGGGTTGCTAAGGCAGCCCAAATTTCTTTTTTCTCGGAATGGAGGAGGCTTCTTTCTCTAGAGGCAAAGCTTGTGAGGGCCTGCCTGGCCCGTTACGAATTAGTCACCCACCTTGGAGAGTGAAGCGGCCTCCAACTATTTGCAGAAAGCTTCCACGTGGGGGGGACTCACCCGAGGTACCCGCAACCACTCATCCCTGGCCACTTGGGTCCTCATCAGGTCGACGAGGATATCTAGTTTGGCATTGAGGGTTTGGAGAGTATCAGGGACCTCAACGGTGGGTTGTCCTTCCACGGCTGGCGGAGGTAAGGCATTAGCTTGTCGGTTGGAGAGGGGGCCCGTGGAGGAGTGGGTGGGCGCATGCTCCCCTTCCGTGGTCACCGATGCCTTTTGTTTATCGCCGGTGTTTCTCCTACTAGAACTTTTTCTCACCATGCTGGCTCACAGATGGCGCCAGATGAAGAGGGATGATCTTACGCTGGATCTCGAGCCATCTGATCTTGTTGTCGTCACCACGAACGAGAGATCTACAATGTAGAAAATGGATCAGAGGAGCCCAATGTTGGAACATCAGGGAAAAGCCTCCGATGCTTAAGTCAGCCAACTGACAGAGCGTAGGTGGAATGGGAGTAGGAGAAAGAGTATGGGGCACGAGATCACTCTCCTCCAATGAGTGTGGTGTTGAGTGCTCAGGATCACCTTACCTTCCCGAAGGGCTTCCTTGGAGTTTATATAGCTGCTAGCCCTCATGGCTGGAGACAGGACATCTGGAGGGACCTGGGGGTGTTATGTCCCAGAGGAGGACTCTTTCTTCTTTCCCGTCCTTTCGAGTTTCCCTTCTCTGAGCGATAGCAAGATTCTTGCTGGGAGATATGTCTTGTCCGTTGGGGGTCCGAGCGAAGGATACTCCCTGGTGAGGCACTTGGGCTTCTCCTAAGCATGGAGGGCAGTGCTACAAAGGTTATGCTCGGACGCCGATTAGGCTCTTCTGAGCGACCTTTACTCAGACTTTCGGGTCGAGGGGCCACCTAGGAAGATCTGATCCGAGCGTATTTTGGCTTCGAGATAAGTGGGCCCATTCGTGGGGCTATCACTTGGGGAGCTTGGCCTGGTTGGGTCGCAATGGGCCTGGTTAGGCCAGTTTGGTTCCACCGTACTCCTGTTAGCTAGAGTAGCTTTACTACTTTGTAGGGTTAGTTTTACTACTGTAGCACCGGGTTTTTCCGTACGAGGTAGGGTTCGAGGGATCCCTACTGAGCCTGTGAAATGAGGCTCATCCCCTGCACGTTTTCACCGTGTTTCAGACGAGGCCGGCACTTTAGGTGGTGCGGCAGGCGTCCAGCGTGGTTCCAGTAGCCGAGGTTAGTGCCAGTTGCCAGAGCCGGGGTATGCCACGTGTACTTGTACTTTTCCTTTGTATTTGTACTTTCTTTCAGTTGACCGTACTTTATTTTGGACATGAGATGTACTGGACCTTGTAGCAGTTTATTTATTTAATTTTTACACTATTATTTTGTTGTATATTGTGCTATCTTTGCAGTTACTTTAACTTCTTACACACCCTCACACCATCTCTTTTTCCCTTCTGAGTCTTCGGGCTCGTGGGAGGCGGGCTGAGGTTTGAGACGCGCCGGTTCCTTTCTGGTACTCAGATCCCAGGTCGCCACAGTCAGTGTGGTGCGGAGGGTCATTTCCGGACCTCGTCAATGTGACGAGCAATTGTTTCTGTGAGTTAGAGTCTTACCTCCAGTGACTCGTCCACTAGTCGTAACTTTGTTGCTCACCCGTGTGTTGATCCACTTGGGAGTGGTGGAGAGCGTGACCCGGAGAGATGATTTTTAGGCTGGTTACCGTAGGGCCCCTTCGCGCAGCCGGAGTTCGGGCTTTGGGGAAGAACCATCTAGAGGGCCTGACCTAGGGCGCATGGTTTGTGTGTGCACACGTGGTTGGGGGCGTCGGACCCGTGCTGACGAGCGTGACCCCAGCTAATCCTTGTTCGTAATACTTGTTGTATGTCTCAGTTTCTACCTGGGACGTGTAGGGAGACACTGGGGCGCAGTGGAAGACGTCTGAGGACGCATCCGGCCTTGCTTCTAGTGGGTGGTGCTCTTGTCTTCTGATAGGTGTAGACTTGTCTTCCCGTTGGACCATGGTCGGTTTGTTCGACATGGCACATGGTTGGTATAGTTAGTCGTAGTGAGATTTTCTGATTATTTATTGTGTCACTACTGTACTTCTGTTATATAGCATTACCTTCCGTGCTTGTAGATACCTTGCTGTTTTATTTTCTCGTTGTGCGGTGGGGGTCTGTGAGATATCCACTGAGCCAATGAGATGAGTCCCACCCCTGTATTTTTAGGTGAGGCGAGGTTGGCGAGGAGCACGTCCAAAGCTCTGCGTAGCTCCAACGGCCAGGGTTAGTTGTCAGTTGCCAGAGCCGGGGTATGTCCTGTGTACTTGTACCTTTCTTTCTATTGGTTGTACTTATTTTGGACGTGAGATATTCTGGACATTGTAGTTGTTTGTAAGCACTTGTTTAATTCCATGCTTTATTATTTAGTATATTGTGTTAGTTCTGTAGTTAATTTAGATTCTTGTGTACCTTTACACCATCCTTCAACCCTTTCGAGTCTCCAGACTCGAAGGTGGCAAGCCAAGGTTCGGATCATACCGGTTCCTTTCTGGTACTCGAATCTTGGGTCATTAGATCATGGATGTAGTTTTATTACGGCGCGCGTGTGCTGACCCACCTGGGAGTGGTGGAGCGGCTTACCCGAGTGAGACAATTTTTAGACTGATTATCGTAGGGCCCCTCTGCGCAGCCTGAGTCCAGGCTATGGGGAAGAACCAGTTAGAAGATCTGACCTAGGGCGTTTGGTCTGTGTGTACACACGTGGTTGGGGGCATCGGACCCGCACTGACGAGCATGACCCCAGTTAGTCTTTTTTCTGAGTTCTTAATTACTGTACGATGTCTCAGTTTTCGCCCGGGACGAGTAGGGAGACACCTGAGGCGCGGACTAAGTCATCAGGGGGCACATCCGGCCTTGCTTCTAGTGGGCAGGTACTCCTATCACTTGACGTGAGTTCTTGTGACTCAAGTTTCTATTTTTCATCTGTGAGACATGAATTTGTGCGTAGTTTTCGGGTGCTTTTCTAAAGCCGAGATCTAGGGCTTCCGGTGGACATTATCAAGGGTTTTTTTCCCTAGATAGTGTAGGGTTTACGATGACGAGGTCGCGATAGTGTTCCCAGGCCGCGTGGTCTTGGGTTGGGCCTTAGTCAGTGAGGACAGGCCTCTACGACAGGGTTGTCATGATATTTCCCCTGGTAGTGTGACCAGGGTGGTTTGTCATCCGGTGGTTTCCCGACTGTGAGATTGGGGTGTGTTTTCCAGTGCCATAGGAGTAGCTATAGAGTCAAGGTTTTACCGGCTTCCGGGTTTCCAGTACGGCTGTCCCCTGTTGCTGTTGTTGTTGTTGCCGTTGCTACTCCTACTGTTGTTGCTGCTTTCTGCTACCGCCGTTATTTTACAGTTGGGGTTCCGCGGGACCCCTATTGAGCTAGTGAGACAAAGCTCATGTGACGACCCAGATCTCGGATACCAGATATACCCGATAGGACTATCGAATACACCTGATACCACTTGGAACCCGCGCATTGAATAATTATCCATAAATTAAGTTAATTTACGTGAATGGCCTGATGAATGCAAGGTTGAGATTAACTTTAAACTATGTATAATTGGCTAATTATATACATATGAAATGATGTATGTGATGTGAATTATCATAAAGAAATGAGCATTCATCAAGGACCCGAATATGAACGAAAGGGAAGCCAATTCTTCACTTAGAGTTGTAGGAACAGGGGGAAATGCCACTTTTGGCTGTTGGGGTTTCAACAAGATCAAAGGGCATTCTTGCACGACCGTGATATTTTTGGGGAATGTTAGCTCTTGAAGTGAATGTTGCAGGGGTGTTATCAGTGTGAGAGGACCCTGATTAGTCCTCGAGTGAGGCATTGGTGAATGAGATGGGGTGTTATCAATGTCCAAGGTTGGGATCCTTGTGATAAGGTGTTGACATCGGACCAAGGCTCCTCAACCTCTACCTCAAAGTGCCCATGCCATTTGGGAGACCCTTCAATGCCCTACATCTTGGTTCTCTTGACAATGCATGATTCCAAGCCTATGACTGCATTGACCCTCTCATGTTGTTTGGAGCTTGATGGATCTTTGTTAGGTTGATGAGTAGGTAACAGATTTTGGACGATGCCTAGATCCCTATTGGGCTTCTTGAGGTTAGCAATCGTAAGCTTAAAGTCAACCCAACTGATCTTACCCTTGTCATTCATGTTGTACACCTAGTCCCATAATTGGAAGCAGTTATAGATGTCATGCCCGAGAGTGCGGTAGTATAGGTAATACTTGGAAGTGTCGGCATTGAGGTGAACCCAGTCCTTCTGAGGAGGGAGCTGGATAGCCTGGGAAGACATGAGGGCGAAGAAGATACACCTAATGATTCAGGCAATGGAGGGTATGAGGCTTGTCTGGGACCATCCTATGCATAACTTTGTGGTGGAGGAACATTGGAGTATGGCTTTGGACCTCCATGGGCCTGATTAGGACTTGCTTGATTGGATTGTGAAGCTTGGCGGTTGTTAGGCCTAAAAGGTGGGCCGAGTGCATTCACTTGTTCATTTATGGTGACCCCTTCCGTGGTGGAAACAACTGGAGCTTTCCAACCCCTAGTTCGGGTCTTAAGGAAAGCAGGTAGGGTGGCATCCTTCATTTGAACTTGGATGTTCCGAGCTCAATTGTATAGTTGTGGGAAGGTGTGGAGCTCACTAAGTATAAGGATAGCCCTAAGCTGCAGGGTAGCGTTGTTCAGCAACATGGTGACCGCTTGAGATTGTGGGATGACCACCTCCATCCAGGAGGCCATGATTCTCCAACGATTCAAAAACTAGATGAAGCCCTTATCGGGTTTCATTTACTCAATTACTAGATCGAAGAGGGTTGGAGCAATGCTGGACATGTGTCCGAAGTGAGCGAGAAACAGATTGGAGACAATGTCGAAGTTGATGAGGTCGATAGTAGGGAGAGAGGAAAACCAGCGAATGGCCACACCCTCGAGGGATTTGTGGAACAAATGGATTAGTAGAACCCAGTCATATAGCCATTGGTGGTAATCCATGAGAAAACCCAAGAGATGACGATGCGGATCAGTAGTGCCATCGTACTTCTGATATTTTAGAGCTTTAAATCCAGGTAGAAAGTACGTGTTAGGGAGTTTACAATATTAAGCTAACGAGTGGGGATGACCGGCTGGCATACTCTTAGCAATCACTTGCTAGACATAGCTTTGAATCACCTATTTGGAGATTGGATCAATCCCTCTTAGGGGGATGATTGTGACTGGTGAAATTAGAGGATAAGTGACCCCTTGTGGAGCAATAGGGTAGCTGAATTGAGGTGGAACATCATGAATGGGCCAACTAGAGGACCCTTGAAATAGGGTTTGAACCCTTTGCGACATGAAGTGGGGGACGAATTGAGGGGTAGCTGAAACTTTCCCTCGAGAGGTTGTTGGGTTCGCTGTATTGTGACGTCAAAATCTCCATCATCCATCTACAACCGAAGAAGGGCTGGATTATTTAGAAAGGGGGAACCTTTACACTTGCTATAGCCTCCTTGCTTTAGTCTTGAGAGATCATTTGGGGCATATTATATTCATTTGTAAATGCTTTGTTTATTTCTAAAATAATACTCTGTGTGAGTGTGACCATCTGTGTACGGTCGTGTCTTGGTTGCTGCATTTGTGCAGCGTGTGGTTTATTGTGCTGCGGTTGTTACAGTGTGTGTGAGTGTGTGTTTGTGATCCGATCGTCGGATTGTGTTGGAGACTTCATCTCTGTGTGTGTGTTGGGGTGTGTCCCCATGTGTGTGTGCAGGCATCGTCCTGTGTGTGTTTGGAGCGTCGCCTCCGTGTTGGGGATTTATCCCCGAGTAAAGCCTTATCGATTTGGCAAGGGGTGGACGTAGGGAGCCCGTCATGGTCCCGAACCACCTTAAAAACCCTTGTGTCTTATGGTTTACTTTTGTGTGATTGCTCCCTTTGATTATTGCGAGTTTAGGAACGAGTGAGTCGGGAGAGATTGAGTGAACTTCAATTGATTGTTTGTTCATTCTGTTTTGTAGGAAACAATGGCCTGTGGACTTGCTACTCTTACTTTCATCCCTCAAGTGGTTGTTGCACATACTGAGTATGGGTACCTGGCGGTGCCCACTGCTTTCGGAACTCTACCACCAGTGGTGGGGTTCCCCAATTTCCTTGGAGTCACCTTCGTTGTCCTGTTGAGATTCGAGGAAAAAGAAGCTGGCAAGACTATTGCTGCCAAGGCCGTAGCCCTTGCAAAGGCATGCTGTCCGTGGAGGGCCACTCCGTCTCTCCGCAATATCTCATGCTTTGTCCACCACGTGGACTACTGTGCTGTCCCCGCCAGTGACAAGGCGTCTGGGGGAAAGAAGAAGAAGAACCAAAGGAGAAGGGCGATTGCTCCTATTCCCAGATGTCGACTCTCGACTTCGGGCAAGTCTGTTCTAATTGGCGGCATTCGGGTATATCTGAGCGGCCGCAGTCCTGAAGTTTTGCCGGACCGCATCGTCTCGACAATACCTACACACAATGCCTTCAAGGAACTAGCAAGCTGGAAGACCAATTTAGACAAGGACGTTCAGGGGTAGCTGTCCCCCAAGCTACCAAAATTCAAGCAAATTTGAGTTCCCAAGAGGAGCCGAGGCACCACTATGATCCCGCAAGATTCAACTCTGACAGTCAAAGACCCCAGGAGTGGGGGTAATAAAGTTGCACCAAAGGAAGAAGAGGCCAAGCCAGTGGCCTCTCTGCCTGTTCATAGGGCTTGTGCTAGGCAAACCGATATTGTCTGGCATTCAACAAGATCAAACAGAGCTGCCAGATTGTCACGACTCTCCTACATGCTGTCGACACAGAACCAATTGCCACCTCCTGCCCTTTCTCCGGGACGCATTCAAAAAGAAATGACCAAGGTGGTCAGGGATCACTTTTATGACCCAGGTTCTCTTGGTCAACAAAGGCTGCTCCACATTGTTGGTACCAAAGAAAAAGAAGGAGAAGGAAAAGAAAGAAAAAGGATGGCGTCATTCATGGGCGTCAACAAATATGAAGATGGCTTGTGAGCCGAGTGCTCTGAAGCTTCTCCATAGTAGGAAGAGAATGAAAGGATATCAATGATTGAAAGGTTGACCTTCCTTGGTTAGGCCAAGAGGGGAGTCTAGAGGCAAAGAAAAAGATTGCAAGTCTTCACTTGCAACATGGCAGGGATGACCAGTAGATATGGGGCCCTACCCGAAGAGCTAGAAGAATTGGCCAAGCTAGCTGAAAGGCCCGGGCTAATAACAAGGAGAGGAAAAGCTATAGGAGAAATGCTCAAAGCAGCCAAAGAAAAGTAAGCTATCACCACTTCGACTGCCAACATGGTGACTTCTGAAGAAGAAGAGATTCCTTTACTGGTCTCATTCGAGGGCTTTCTAGATAAGGCATTTGAGAGCACTCTCGCTATGGTGGCGCTAGATCTAGCTATCTTAATAATGCTACAAAATTATCGATAAGAGATTGAAGATTTGAAGAGGCAGCTGAATGAAAAGAGTGAACAAACTCCTATCCCCTGGCAGCAAGATATGCATGCTGAATCATCCCAGGAAGCTCCTAACCCATTCAATGCTACACCCTCAACTACTTCTCAAGCAACAAGCTATGACAAGGCTGCTCTCCAGCCACATTTCCTGCAGCCACCACTGGCGCAATCGACACTTCTATAAATACAACATATACCACCGATGATATCACCAACACTTCAAGCCGTAGCTATGACCACTCCTCCTACGCAGTAGCCTATGCATTTCCTTCGAAGATCGGTGGACTCGACCATGGTGGATAAGTCAATGGTGGAACAACTGATTGAAATGAAGCTGGCTGAGAGGATAGACGGTGATTTCAGCACCTTTGATGTGTACAAGGTACCGTATCCACAGCAATATGCTGCAAAGAGGCTCCTGCCCGGCATCAACAAATCGCCCAAGTTCGAGAAATTCAATGGGCATGGCTCTCCCAAGGAGCATATTGCTTGCTATATGACAGTAATGGGCAATCTAGCAGTAGATGAGGCCTACCTACTAAAATTTTTTGGGTCCTCGCTAACAGGCCTGGCTTTTGAATGGTATCCAAACCTACCAGCTGGTTTTATCAGCAACTAGGCAGCAATGCAATAGAAGTTCCAAGAGAGGTTACACATTGCTGAAAGGGTGGTCATAGTGACCTAGTTATACGCCTTCAGGTAGACATATGATGAAATAGCCCTGGAGTACATCAAAAGGTGGCAGAATCTCAGTATAATATGCAAGTGACCGCCACATCCAGAAGATGCAGTGCAAATCTGTAAGCAGAACCTGAGGTGGGAGATCCTTGGGAAGATGATCAGAATTGAGATAAGGTCATTTGACCGATTGAATAATGTGGTCATGAAGATTGAACCCATTATCTCTAGCTCTCCCTCTGCTTCAACTACTGCAAGTCAAAAGGGCAAGTCTACTGACAAGTGGCCAGTGCCCAAAGAAGTCCACACAACTGACTTCAAGGTATTTGACATATCTCTATTGCAATGTTCTGTAAAAGCATTTGAAGCTAAAAGCCAGCAACCAACTAGCAGCTGCAAGATCAGCATTAGCAATACCAGGATTGGGTAGAACATCAAAGGGCAAAAGAATTCTGAATCAGCAAGCAGCGTCGACCTTTTCTCACAAGGAAAAGCAAAGCCTAGACAGTTTCATAGATGAGTCGACCCTAATTTGTCAAAGCTCTATCTGAGCGACTGCAGCCAAGTTTGAGAGTAGACCTCCGAGAGTCGACCCTGATGCAACTAAGGTCAGATTTCATAAAGCAGAGTCAAGCCTAACTAAGCTCAGACTTCATGAAGCATAAGCTCAGATTTCGTAAAGCAGAGTCGAGCTTGATTAAGCTCAGACTTCATGAATCTTAAGCTCGGTCTCCATAACTAAGCTCAGACGTAGAGTCGAGCCTCTGGCAACTATAGCTCGTATGCAGAGTCCAGCCTATGGCAACTAAGCTTGGACATAGAGTTAAGCATGTGGCAACTAAGCTCGGATGCTGAGTCAAGCCTGTGGTGCCAAAGATCAAACTTCTTAAAGCCAAAGCTCAGACTTCTTAAAGTGAAAGCTTGGACCTCATGCAGCCAAAGCTCGAACAAAGCTCAAACATCAGGAAGCAGTGGAGTCTGTGGTAATCATGCTAGGGAGTCGATGCAATCATGCTCGGGAGTCGACCCCACAAGCTCCTCCAGCATGCCTTCAAGTAGCTTTCATAGCTATGTCAACCTCAACATCGTGATGTTTTGAGGTCTAGAAAAGGCTCCAGACATAGTCAACTATTCTTGTCATCATTAGGTTACCATAACAATCCTTTTGGTCAACAGTTCTATCAGTTTATAAAATGGGAAATGTCACCTTTCTAGACAACCTTCTTTTTGCATCCAACCAATCATACGTGTTGTCCAAAAGATCCTCTAGGACAGAAGATTGTCCTTGGTGCACTCAGCCAATGAGGAAGAAGATCAGAAAAGCTCCAGGATGAAGACCATCATTTTTGTCTCAGAAAAATAAATTCAAATCTTGGAGGGAAATTTAGTTGACTCTGTTGGACCAATCGATTACGGAAGTAAGAAGGGTTGCAGAAAAGAAATACTCTACTTCCCATGTGGCCAATCAAATTACAGTCTGGGATGATTACTTTTCTCTTGGTTTCCCATATATGTTCGACCGATCAGAGAAGAGGTACATTTCAAAGAACCTTATTTTATTCCAACCAATCAAGTGGTAGATCTCTGGAGGGAAAATACTCTACCACTCCCTCTATAAATATGAAGCAATGGTCATCTCGAAACGGTGGGCTGAGCAATGCATTGAGTGAGAAATCTATTAGCTCGTCCCAAGGAGTGAAGGAGAGTAATGAGAAGGAAGAAGAGAGGAAGAAAAGTGTAAGCAGCATTGAGCTTTCATAGAAAATATCTGAGAAGAAAAGAGTGAGATTTATAGCCCAACTCTAGTCTGACCTAGTCCAAAGTAGTGAAGAAAAGGAGAGAGCCTGAGAGCAAGGAGTTCAGATCTGGAGAAATAGCTTCATGAAATTACTCTAAAGCTACATTTGCCTTGCTTCTATTTGTTTTGTGTTTTACCTCTTGTAATCCTTGAATCAGTTTTCAGTGAGTGTCTGGTGCTCTAGTTAGAGACCAGAGGTGTTTTGGGCTGTTGAACTACCGTGGGTCTGTAGGGGATTGTCCCCATGTTTTCTACTACACTTGCAACGTGTTTTATTTGTTGTTCTTATATGTGTGTACAAGTGGGGCTCATCCCCGTAGGGCTTGTCCCCATGTGTTGCTCTCATAGTAGTGTGAGGACCTTGTCCTCGTGAGGAGCTTGCTCCTCGTCAAGCTGTGTGTCAGTGGAAGCTATCTATTAGTAGTCTTGCGACTGCATTCCCCATCAAGCTATGTGTCAGTGGTGTTCAAGCTGTTAGTCAACTATTTTCAAGCTATTAGTCAATGGCAAGTCTCACTAGATTTTGTGAGGGGTGGATGTAGGTTGCGGGATTGCAAATGAACCACCTTAAAAATCCTCGGTCCAGTGGTGTGTCCTTCTGTGATTGCTTCCATTTCCTCTACCTCCATTTCACAGGAACCTATTGTTTTATTTCAATATCTTTTGGTATGGCCGAGCACTACACATACTATGAAAAGTTCTACATTTGGCAATACTCTTGCTTTTTGAAAATGGGCTCACAAACACACACTCTGGGTTGCTCCGTGAACATTCATGCTTATACATTTTATTACTGTCCCAGGGCCTATTGGTGGGATTTAATGTCTTCATCATTTTGAGCACATTCACCCCTGGATGATGTATAGTAGATCTATATTTAATGGTGCAGCAGATTTGTCTATATGATGAGTGTTCTATTTACATTCCTTCAGGGCCAGAATTTTTGCTTGGTCAAATGTGTTTCAAAGATGACATATTTTTAAGCATTCTATTCACCCCCCCTCTAGATCCGATTGCACCCAAGCAAGGGACCTAACAATTGGTATCGTTCAAAATCCAAAATATTTATCTTTTGTTCCTTTTTATCTATTTTATTTTGAGGACAGGTATGATCTATTTGCTCATTGTACAGGTCACCGGTTCAAGCTTCATTGATCCCTATCTTTCGCTCTGTCTCCTGTTCACACATCTTTTTAATCTGTTCTCTCTTCTTTGATCTTGTCTCTCGATCTGTTCTGAAACTCATGTCCTTCTCAGTTTTGCTCAACTCTTGCTCATCTCGCATCACATCTTCATGAGAGGGTTTTACCTTACGATTGTGAACTTGGTGGTTCTACTTCGTCTGATCTTGGGCTTGATTAGAGAGCATATTTGTCATGTCCCGTGTTGTCTTATCCCATGTGGTCGTCCCGCGTATCCTTGTCCCCATGGTTATGATTCCACGTATCTCTGTCCCACCGTATGTTATCCCACCATGTGGCTTTGCCCCGCATGATGTGTGTCTTGTCCCGTCGTGTCTCTCGTCCCACCATATGGTGTTGTGTTGTCCCACCGTGTGTGTCGCCCCACTACGTGTTGTCTTGTCCTATAGTGTCTTTCAGCCCCACGCACGCCTGCGGCTTGTGTTGTAATGTTATGTCATATTTCATTCATTTTTATCATGTTATGCTTTGTTGACTCTTTGTGATGTTATGTTACTTCATTTTCATTATGCTATGTTTAGTTCTACTTATCTCTTTGTGTTGTATTATTTGAAAAATCCATAAAAATCAAAAAAAAGAAAAAATGTTATTTTGCCTACTCAGGTAAGTCAGGTATGGCTCTCTTTCCCTCCTCATTTATACATTACTATATGGTATCTACCTTACTATAGCCTCTCAAGGACCGACTGGTTGCCTGTGTGTTCTGAGATTTGATGTTCCCTTTTAACAAAAATGATGATGATCTAGGAGCATACAGTTAATCGTTAGATAGGACACTCGGTTGAGTCGGGTGGGGGACGATGGACTCTGTCTCGCATGTCATGATTGCAAGAAGACTCTTGACCCTGTCTTGGCTCAGTCTAGCAATATTATCCTTGAGTACTTTCTATTTTACCTTTCTTTGCATTCATTTTGATAATTTCTTTATTTTAGCCCAACATACATCATGTCATTTTGAGCATTCACGTCTCAAATTCTCTCAAGATTTCTCCTCAGTAATGGTTAATTGCACTTTAGTTCTCTTGGATAAGAGATCTCCATTCCACTCTGAATTTGAACATTTTCTCTGATCTTGCCGCTTGGTCTGGTTGGCCAGCATGATTCCTGTCTGACTTTTTTTTATCTCACTTTTATCTTTCCTTTTCCATCTTTTTAGCTATGTTCTTTTCGATCCCCTAATTATCCGTGGATTGTGTCCCCCAATGAGGTTGGTCGTGTTTCCTCCTCCCTTAGTTAGCTCTCCAAGCATGTCTCATCCTCATCATCCATTCCTTGTGATTAGTTCGACGTTTTCGGGAGAATTCATGTCGCTTGTTGGTTATGACGGGTGTCTTTTGTCTTGATGCCTGCTTTTCAGTTCTCTCCGCTTTATCTCCATTTCACATCGCTATCACTTTCGCTCCATCTCCATTCCATTTCACCTCCGTGCCACTTTCGCTCACTCCCTTGCAAAGCAAACATCAAGGAGGGGCATCTGTTGACACCCGTTTTCAGCCTGCAAGTCAAGTTGTTCTCTTATTCACCTTTGTGATGTCCCGAATTACCCATTGTTGTGAAACTTCCTTGAGCTTATTTCGAGCACATTTATTGATCTTTTTCCCTAGCCCTCTGAGCTTGGAAACCATTTTCTACAAGTTCTAGTCCATTTTTCAGAGTTTCCCCAAGTTCCGGGACCATTCCCATCATCCCCGTTGGCCGGGGCACATTCGCCAGCAGGGCCCTTTTGGCGGCCATCTGGCTGACTGCCAAAAGGTCTTGGCGGCCTCTAGAGGACCACCAAATGCCTCTGGTGATGGACGCCATATGGTTTGGTGGTCCCAGTAAGATCGCCAAACACCTGTGTTCTCCAGAGAGTCGTGTTCATCGGCATTGTCGGTGGCATGCTTATCCTATTGCCTAGTTGTAGTCTTCCCTTGACCATACCCTAGTTGCGGTCTTGCGACTGACCGCTACTTTGAAACAGAGCCCGGAACCTTCTGCACCTCGATTTCTTTGCCTGATGACTCTCCGGGAGCCTCATCTTGATCCATTTTTGAGGAGAATGATCTTCCAGCTCGGCCATTATCAATCTAGGACTCTTACCCTTGATATTATGTCGAGATTGATCACATATATCCTCCTATTTTGGTCATTATCTCAGATTTTAAACCCTGGGTTTTCTGCAACTCTATATAAAGAACCCAGTTCGCAGTGCGCGACGGGGGGATCTTTCTCGGTTCGGGGTGAAGCCATGCTGCACCGTCATCTCGTCTCTTCGACCCTGGCTTGAAGAGGGAAGTATAATCTTTGTTGGGTCCCGCGATCAATGACACCCAAGAGGGGGGTGAATTGGGTGTTTACCAATTATAACAAAACTCTTTTAGGTAGGCATTCTTGAATAAGTAACTCCTTAGGATGAATACCAGTAAACCATGAAGTTTTGTAACTTGGCACTAAGACATGGAGATTGGGTAATTTCACTCAAAAATCAGTCTTGAAACATAACTCCCTCGCCAAAAGTATAGGACGGAACTGAGGGAGGGTGAGACGCGGTGTTGACGTGGCCGTCTCACCAATAAATCGGGGGAAATTGCTCAACAAATGTAGGATGTCCCTAGTCAATCTTGAAAATAAGACCAATTTCCCCTTGAACATGGAATCCATTAAATTCTTAGCGGTCGTATAGGTCAGCACAATCTGAGTAGAGAACCCTTCCTGGCCAATGAACTAAACAACAATGGAGTGAGGAGAAATAACAGCATCAATAGTGAATCCTCCGGTGAGCAAAGAGATTACCACCGGCCTCGCATGTGAAGAAACTGGCACTATTGCAAGGGAACTCTTCTCGGCAACCGTCCTTGATAATGAAGGCTCACCATTCCCAAAATGGCCAGGGACCAGGACTCGGACCGACATGCGGCAAATAAAGTCTCGAATCTTGAAATGCACGATCGGAGCTTGGCTCGGCTCAACATCTGCCTGGGGACCAGACCCAAGGGGCACCGAAGGTAATGAACACCCGCTCCGTGGGGTGGAAGTGAATGAAGAAATTGAGGGAATAGGCTTGGAAGGCATGGGTGAAGGCAATGACAGTGGCAGAGGGATAGCGGCGATGATAGGCTTGAGTGGATGCAAGGGCAAAGGTGGAGGCATAGGAGAGGGTAAAGGCAAAGGTGGAGGTGTAGGTGTAGGCGAAGGTGAAGGGGTAGCTTGCTCAGGTTCGGATGAGGATGGCGAAGGAGATGGCAAAAGTGGAGGAGATGGTGAAGGAGAGGGGATAGGTATCATTGCGAGGTGAGACGATGAAGGCGATGGTGACGGCAATGGGGGTAGTGAAGATGGAGGCAGAGAGGGCGGTGGTGAGGCAGAAGCAATGGCAGGTCGTGGCGCCCATATGCGACGTGCCGATATGACGCGTCGTGTGGCGTTGGGGGTAGAAGGAGTGGTGGAGATGGAGAGGGAAGGAAAAGGATTGGTGCTAGCCTGAGCAGAGGCTTGGGATGGTGGAGGTTGTGGAGGTTGAGACAGGGTAGGAGATGACAAAGGTAATGGGGTGGATGGGGGAGATGACGGAGCGGGTGTAATACCTGATAATGAATCAGAGGGGTGCCCCTGGTCTTGAAGCATAGGCGGCTGCTTGGCCGGTGACTACTGTTGCTACTGCTTGCTGCAGAGATTTAAAATAACTTCGTGCATGATAGCCCAATCGATCGTCTTCGTATCTTCCAGACCATAAACAAGTTCCCAGAACTCGGGGCAATTCTCAACCAAGTGCCCTTGTTGACGATGGAACTCATAAAAATGGAGTGAACTTCCGACCGTAGATTGGCAAGGCATAGCTGGAGGGAGTTGCAATGCACGAGTGGCCATCAAAGCCCTGAAAATATCTGTGAAAAATTTCGACAACGACGGATGAGGAGCCCGCTTCGGGCAAGGTGGGTGCCGAGGGGTATGGGAAGGTAATGAAGATGGTTGTGGGGAAGGAAGTGGGGGTTGTGTAGGCAATGGCGCATGACTAGGGGAATGATTAGGTAATGGGGTATGCGGAGTAGGATGAGGAGGTATGTAGTGAATGGCATCCACCCACTCGGGGTGTGATGTTTCCTTGACCGGAAGTGGAAATATTTACGGGCATGCGGAGGCGAAAGGCTGACTCGTGGAGGGTTGATATGTGGAAGGATATGTGGTGGTATATGGGCATGTGGGAGCGGAAGGCTGACTCATGGAAGGATATGTGGAAGGATATGAGGGAGATGATGGATAGGAGGCGGATGTAGGCGTGGAAGGTAAAGGGGACTCGGGGTCAAGGGAAACTAAGAGTTGCTGGCGGATGAAGCGGGCTCGACTATACAATTGTTGCCAGGAAGTGATATCGTTCAGGGCTAAGATGCACTTATACTCGGGTGTGGAGTTAGAAATGACCATTTTGATTTGCTCTCCCTTCGGAATATGTCCCAGGACTTGAGCGTCCAAATGACACCAGCGGTCGGCAAAGGTTGAGAATTCCTCACTGGGCTTCATCTTCTCCTGGGCCAGATCAACCATTGAATACTTAGGCCCAATCTGGTCCTGGTACTGCTGGATAAATTTCTCTTGAATGACGTGAAAATTTACCACCTACCCTTGCGACAATGAAAAGAACCAATCTCGAGCCGGGCCCTCTAAGGACAGACCAAATAAATAGGCCATCAAGTGTTGATCATGCTGAAATTGGGTTGACTCATACAAGAACTTTTTCAAGTGCACATAGGGGTCACCTACTCCACCATAGCGACGATAGGTAGGAATCTGTGAATGCGGTGGAAGTTGAAGATCTTGGAATGCAAAGGGGACACTCAAAGAAGTCTGAGGATCAATTCGACGTTGAAGCTCATCCAACTAACATTGGGCTTGAGCAGTCCATCTAATAATTGCTTGCTAAGTCTGAGGGTCATTTGGTCGGTTCCAACTCATCCCTAGGTCATTTCACATCATTTTCACCTTAACCACCCTCCCTTGAAAAGGGAATTTGAGGCACTAATGGGCAGTGGATTGTACGACGCTGAGATTATCGATCCACGGGTGACCCAAAATAGCCTTAAATATAGGGTCGATGTCTAGTACATAGAATTCCACGGGCATGGTGAGAGGCCCGAGCTCAGCCTGAATGGTTATTACCCCATGGCATGCTCTTCTTGAATTATCGTATGCTGCTATAGTAGTCGGGGTCAGCCATAACTATTCTTCTGATAAGTTGCAAGCCCTAAGAGTGCTGAGCAGGCAGACATTAATAGATGCCCCTATATCAACCAATGCCGCATCTATGCTTACTTTGTTCAAAACAATGGAAATACAAAGTGGCATTTGCTGAGCCTCTAGAGTTGCTAGCTTTGTGTCAGAGAAAGTAATCGCTGGTCCTTTTGAAATAGCTACCAAAGCTGTTGGTAGGCTATCTACTGCCATGTCTTCACTAACCATTACCTTTTGAAGAAAATTACGCAGTGCATCTTGGTGAAGTGTGGACCGCTTGATTAATTCAAGCACAGATATTTTGAAGGGCACCCTATCCACGTGATGAAGAAGATCATATTGGGTACCCCATAATGGTTCGGCCTCTTCCTGATCAGTAACCAGTTGGGAAGACTGGGGATTGGGTGCAGATGCACCAGTGGAAGTATAATTTCTATGAAACAAGCGCCCGCTGCGCAGGGCAAGATTTTGCGTCGGCACGACGTCGGATGACGACTTAATGGGCCCGACAGGAAGGATGAGTGGTGTCATGCCCCGAGTGTGGAACGAACCCGGAGGTGCGACGAGTTTATATCATTCATGTCAATCAGAGCAATAAGAATTTCGACACAACAACATAGTGTGCTAAATAAATAATTCATCAATAACTGATACCATCAATCCATTATCCATGACATTAATCTGATACCACTTTAAACAAATAATCCATAATAATAAGTAACAGTGGAAGACTATCAGAGATAACCATCATCCGGAGGACATAAGTCTTATACATTACAACTCCATTAAATAGAAGGACAACAACTCCAAAGGAAAAGACACAATAATGACTCAAGGGAAGACACGAAGCCGCTAGTCTTTAACAGCAATATGTTGATTTCCAGACACGATGTGACTTGCGTTGATGCTTGAAGGTTGTACACTCATCACTCTTGGTCATCCCCATCTAGTTGGGATTCAGTGTCCAAGTTACCTGAAAAATATTGGGAAACACTTGATCAACGAACGCTCAGTAGGAATTATATCTCTAGACCCAGACTTACTTTAAGTGATTAATGAATTAAGCAATATGACATGTTCATGTATGAGAAAATGTAAGTAAATGACGAGAGTGAAATATCAATAAAATAACAAGAATGAACTAGCAAGATTTCAAGCATAACAAGCAAAGTTAAAAGGGGAACCAAACATGTAATGTATCAAGTCATGTCATGAAGGGATGGCTACTTATTTATTCAAGTACTTGCCCATAACGAGTCACGAAAGTCACGCAAGTCAAGTCAAGTAATATGAAGCACGAGAGAAAGTGTGGAACGTCATAATCAAGATAGTCATGCACTCTGGTACAATGTCACACCGTAATCATTAAACTCCCAAGGGCACAAGTACTTTCGGGTGCTCCTCGTAGGACCAGATTGGGCCCTATATGCACAGACATTGGGTCATGTAATTTGACATCCACTATAGTTTTAGTAGCCAATAGAATTCCAAAGGAATAGATGCTTGCAGGATGATAAGGTAGATTCACGGAATTTGGAATTCAAGGTAGAAATCATGTAGAGGACTTAACTAGAAATCCAGGACACATTCATAAATCTGGGTAAATGGCGTCCACTGTGGAAGCTGCAGATTAGCATTAGCATCCATAGTAATGGGCGCTGATTCTAAAAATAGATAAATAGGCATGAAGTAAATAGCGTCCATCCATCAGGGCGCTATTCATAAATGGCGTTCACTGTCCTGGATGCAATTTCCAGAAAGTGACAAAATTCTCAAAAATGCCAGAAGCAGCATTGTCTGAGGGCTAGATTGTCATGTTTCTTGAGAGGGACATGATTATAAAATTGTGTAATGAGTTTTTACGGTACAACCTGCTCGGCTGTCTTGAGGGAATCCAAGGCTAGGGTAGACTTACAGAGGTCTCTAAGATGAAATCGCTAGTCCGAAGGAACGAAATGTCCCACGGAGAGCTCAATCACCTCGGAGAGTTAGGGCATGTCATATAAATCAGAAACATAGACCTCATCCACAGAAATGGGATGAGAGTGCCAACGATACCCACGGTGAAGGGTTAAAACTCAGTAAATAAATGATTAGAGAAAACAACGTCCTGCATGGTAGGCGCTAAATCAAATAGCACCTGTCAAGACAGGTGCACATTCTTTTATATAAATTCATTTTTTCACTCCCTTGGTAGGTGATACCTTGAGAAATACATGCTCGCCAACCTCAAAAGCCAAGTCTTTCCTTCTATTATCTACATAACTCTTCTGCTGATCTTGCGTTGGTTTCAATCTTTATCGGATCAACTAGATCTTCTCGGATGATTCTTGCACCACTTCGGGCCCAATCAACTATCTATCACCAACCTCTTCCCAAGATAGAGGAGATCTGCACGGCCTCCCATCCAAAGCTTCAAATGGAGCCATGCCTATACTTGCTTGAGAGCTATTGTTATAGGCAAACTCTACTAAAGGTAGGTGTCGCTCCCAATCTCCCTTCCAATCAAGTACACAAGCCCTCAACATATCCTCCAAAGTGTGAATAGTCCTCTCGGACTAGCCATCTGTCTACGGATGATATGCCGAACTAAGCTTCAATTGGGACCCTAAGGCATTCTGCAATCCTTGCCAAAGTCTCGACATGAACTGAGGATCTCGGTCCGAAATGATGGATTTTGGCACTCCGTGTAATATGACAATGCTTTCAACACATAGACGTGCCAAGCTTTCCACGGATTGTTTCTTCTTCATGGCCAGAAAATGCGTGGCCTTTGAAAATCGATCTACAATCACCCAAATGGAATCATTGCCCTTAGAGGACCTGGGCAAACCTGTGACAAAGTCCATGGTGATATCCTCCCATTTCAATCTAGGTATCTTGATCCTTTGCATTAAGCTAGATGGTCTTTGGTTTTCAGCCTTCACCTGTTGACAAATCAAATATTTGGCCACAAACTCAGCCACGTCCTTCTTCATACCCTACCACCAAAAGGTCCGCTTCAAATCTTGATACATCTTACTACTGCCAAGATGAATGGAGAACTTTGACCTATGAGCTTCTTCTAGAATTTCATTTTTCAATCCATTCACATCCACCACACAGACCCTATGTTGAAATCTAATCACACCATCTTCCTCACGAGCAATACCTGCCTTACCAGTCATCACCTGCAACCAAGGGTCAACTCGCTGAGCTTCCACTATGTGATCCATAACTATTGGCCTGAGGGATAACTAAGCAAAAAATGTTTGACAAAGTCGCGGCTCGATCAATCTTATGGAATGAATGACATCTTCAATCATCTTCCAATCTTGTTGCACCAGTGCCCTCTTCTGGCTAAGGGCATCGGCCACTACATTTGTCTTCCCAGGGTGATATTGAAGCTCAAAATCATAATCTTTTAGGATTTATATCCATCTCCTTTGTCACCAGTTCATTTCCTTCTGAGAGAACAAGTACTTGAAACTCTTATGGTCCGTGAAGACTTCAAATTTGACTCCATAGAGATAGTGTCTCTAGATCTTTAGTGCATGAATGACAGCTGCCAACTCTAGGTCATGTGTAGGGTAGTTCTACTTATGCTCCTTCAATTGTCTGGAAGCGTATGCCACAGCCCTACCATTTTGCATTAAGACACAACCAATTCCGATCCTCGAAGCATCTGTATAGAGGGTGAACATGTTGATGCTATTGGGCAGGACCAAAAGCAGGGCCAATGTCAAACAATTCTTCAATTCTTGGAAGCTTCGCTCACACACTTCAGACCATACAAACTTCACTCCTTTCCTTATTAATCTTGTCAAAGGTGCAGCAATCGAAGTAAAACCCTTAATGAATTTTTGGTAATAATCAACCAAACCTAGAAAACTCCAAATTTCAGTGGAAGTCTTTAGAGCCTCCCATTCCAACATAACTTGGACTTCTGTTGGGTCAACTGCTATGCCACTGCCAGATATCACATGGCCAAGAAATTGTACCTCCTTGAGCCAGAAATTACACTTGCTAAACTTTACATATGGCTTGCATGCTTGAAGAGTCTCCAAAATAATCCTCAAGTGTTCCATGTGAGATGGTTCATTCGGGGAATAAATTAACACATCATCAATAAATACGACCACAAAGCTATCCAAATAGGGCCTTAACATCCGGTTCATTAGGTCCATAAATGCTATCGGGGCATTCGTTAGACCAAAGGGTAAAACCAAGAATTCATACTATCCGTGTCTGATCCGAAAAGTTATCTTCAAAGTGTCCACTTCCTTGATCTGTAGCTGACGATATCCTGAGTGTAAATCTATCACGTCCCGAATAGATAGTAGTGAAAATTTTGCTCGAAACATGGCAGCAAAATAGTCATGACAATCGGAGCAAACCATAAGACCAAGAATGGATGGAAACACAGTCTCATTGAAATTCTAAATATAAGTTTATTGCAATTTGACTCAGACTAGCAGACTCAACATAAGGAAAATTAGAAGAGACTCTCAACTAACTAGACTAGACACAAGACTACAAGATTCATCTAAGTTGCTGTAGTTCTCTTCACACTTGCCCTTGCCCATCTTAATTGCATTCATCTTCATTATTACTTGAAAAATATGAAAAAATACTAGGTGAGCGAAAGCTCAGTAGGTCATAAATCTCTAGAACCAAGCTATATTTAAGTCATTAACAACTTAACATGAATATGCATGAAGATCACGATGGCACTTGATGACGATCCATCCGGGCTTCAAAAATGTGGAGGGGGTAAGTGATGTCCCCATCACTAGCCTATAAGGGGCACGCGACCCGTAGTCAACACAGAATCTAGTAAAGGGATGACTAAGAGAAAGGAAATCCCGAGGGCTAGCCTATGAGGGGCATACATTCCATAGTCACCGCGATGTCCCTAGGGACAGCAGATTGAATATTGGGCTAAGGCCCTGTCAATGTTCACCTTACGTCCCATAGGGTGCCTATCACTCACGGATGAAACCCTTTAACCAAACGAAGGTTCTGAGGTATCCATGGGGCATGTTCCCCTCCCCGGGGCATTGGAGAAAAGTTACCATAAGTAACAAGCTCAGAGACTCTAAATCACCCACGGAATAAGAAAGATACAACATCGTATCATCATATCACAATGGCCAATGGGTTGGAGAAAGGGCACTCACAGAGGTTAACATGTTGATGCTCACGGAGGGGTTAGCCCTTACGGAGATAGACAGATGGTATGCAAATTAGGGGGTTCGTAGATTGACGTCCGCGAATGGTTAATGAGTTAGCCCGTGGATTAAGGTGACCAAAACATAGAAGACATTCATTCGAGCAACTGGCATGCAATTAGCATAGAACAAATACGCATGTTCTGGAGGTGACCCCATTCCCTCTGGACTATGGAGCAGTGCAGAGGGATATTGGGAATCGACCTCGAATCAGAATGGATAGAGATGCACACACAGGTGTGTCTTTGACCACAAAACCCACAGCACTTAAACAGCAAGGCATGGCCATTGTGTTAGAAGAAAGGCCCTGGGGAGGGGATTATTTCTGTAGCCCGTATTGCTCCAGGGCATATTCGATACCGAGCAATCCAACTCCAAAATCGGGCGCACAGGAGGATAGTAGGATATACAAATCGAGAGAAGAATGAGGGGGGAGTATATGCACAGCATCAATCATCCACTTATTCCATTCACATATATGTCATCCCGTGAAGGGGGAAGCGAAAGACATAGGATCTTATAAGCATTTGGGACACCGGCGTTGTCACTCGACGGCCATTTCATTGGTTGCAGAGAAAAGATTACATAGATGAAATAAGAAGAGCAGAGATGGAAGATGGTGAGGGGGGGAGATGGGCTCATATCATTGCCCCTCCCCCCTCACTTACATTGCATCAGAAGAGGAAAACTAGAGAGGGAATCATTGAGAGAATCAACGAACGGAACCCACCTAACTTCACCACAAAACAGAGTATCAGATTCCCCTCTTGTTCGGCTCTGGCGCTCTTCAGGTAAGCAGACAGGGGAGGACGATAGCGGGTTTGTGCTCAGGAGAATCCCTACTTCCCCTCCAAGCCTCCCTCTCTCTCTCAGACGAATGGATTCCCCTCGATTGAGTGTCTCTTTCTCTGTTTTCTCTTCAATTCTCCCTTTCTGGATTCGTTCTCTTCAATCCCGGTTGCTCTCTCTTCAATTGGCCCCTTTACTTGGTCGAACCAAGTACATTTATATAGGAATGGCCTAATACAGTGTGAAGAATGGCGCGTCATGGAAGCCTCCCTTCACCACTTTGCACGACGGATAAGGGGGCACTTGGGTAAGGGGCGCGCCGGTGAAAGAGTGCGCCAGATAAGCTTCACTTGCCTGTCGCGGGTTAGACGGTGGGTCCCGGGATGGTTCCGAGAGTCACCGTGACCATTCATCCTGTCACGGTCCTGCAGAACCTTGGTGAGAAGTCTTGACGAAGCTCTCGGGTCGATGTATAGCCTTCTTCGGAACTTCGTGTATCTTCGATTTGAACACGTAGGTTTTCCACTGACACGGCCTTCGGCACTGTGATTCGTACTGCTAGCTCAGCTTGACTCATGCTCGAAGCTTTCTTGAGGGGTGGAATACCACCCAGGATGCTTCTGTCTTGACTGGGCGATCATTCGGCCATTAACAGACCCAGTATGTTGAGAAGTCGTACCTATGCCGGGTTATCGGGGTCTTCTGCTGATAGAGCCTTCGGCTGCTTGTTCTGAAGGACCAAGGGCACTCTTTCACCTCGGGAGGATCTTTCATTCTGGTGGTGGGCCACTAGGTACACCCTTGTCCTTGGTCGAACAACGGGTGTGGTTTATGCGGCACGACCGAGTCAATGCTGATTCATTGGGCAGGCTTGATCGCACTGCCGGTTGGTTGTAGATCCATCTCGATCCTCCTGAGGTGAAGTCCCCGGCATTCCTACTGGGTGACTTGAGGCTCTGGCAGCTTGAGAATGCTTCGATATATTGATCTCCTTCGGCTTCTGTACTTCAGTGGGCCGCATCATTCATCTTTGAGGCTTGATCGCCATTGAGTATATTTTGAGTGCCAACATCAGCCTCATAACTGATGGGTATGATCCTAGGTGTAGGCTCACTGGTCGAAGGATCCCCGATAACCAAAGAAGATCGGGTAGGGCAACTAACAGCATAATGACCAACTCCTCTGCACCTATTACACTCATGATGGGACCCAGCACCCTAAGGTGCTCCACCAATCATCGACCCCTTTCCCTTGTCATCATGATGGACCGGGGTGGTGGAAGCTGGGGTCGGGCAGGAATGGTGGGCTACTGGGGCCACTGGGCCAAAGCCTGCAGACGAGGGGGTTGGTCCCTCGGAAGGGGAGGACGAGACCGAGGGGTAGTGGGGTCCTGGCGAATGGGCTGTGCGAACGAGACACGAGTCCCAGAGGGTAAGGTCCAGACGTAGCACGAGGATCCAACCCATGATGATATGTGGGTCCCAGGTGCTAGACCGAAGCAAACTCGGCCTCAAACTGCTCTAACTCGCGAGGAACCTGATAAGCCTCCTCTAGGGTCGTCACATGGTGGTGAAATAACTCATACTGATAAGGCAGCTGCAGACCCCGGTGGAAGCGAGAGATAGTTATGACACTCTCCTCTGTGACCCCACATCGCAAGAAGTACTCATCGAAATTAGTGATGTACTCCGCCACTGTCCGATCACCTTGATTGAGACTTTTCCACCGATCAATAAGCCACTGTCAGTAGGTGGCAGGGAGATATTTCTGCCTGAGCTTGGCCTTCATATCATCCCATGTCTCAATCTGGGGCTAATGTCGCTGCATCAGTAGGCTCTCTACGTTCAACCAATATGTTTGTGCCTAGCCAAGTAGCTTCATCTTGGCAAATCAGACTCTTCGGTGGTCCGTCATCTCGAACCACTCAAAATAGTAATCCATTCCAGCCTCCCAATCAAGATAAACCCTGGGCTCCATAGACCCATCAAAGGTGGGAGGGTCCACCCGCACGGACATAAGGATGCACTCATCCTCATCGTCCCTATTTGGCCGGTTGCCACGCCAGGCATGGCCATGCCCCTCAAACTCATTATCGGACTCGAAATCCTCAAACTACTGAACACGTGGTCTTTGATCGTCGGCCCTAGGGTGTGCGTGCCGAGGGGCAGGGCCAAGTGGGCCTTGGGCCTGTGCCGGGCATACTCATGCGGAGCTCTACCTGGGTTGGGCCGTCTAACTAGACCTTGGATGGTCTGGTCAGAAGCCTCCATCCAGTCCTCCATGGTCTTCATCCAGCCTCCATGAGTGTGGCATGATCTCTAAAGCTCTTATTGGACTGATCTATCCAATCCATGAGAGCCTGCATCATATCCTGAATGGAAAAGTCACTAGGGGCAGCATTCCTAGGGTCAGCCATCGGGACCGGGTGTTGGTAATCAGTACCACGCCGAGTGGACATGCAAGACTCTAAGGGACAAGGGGAAGCTAAAACTCTAAGGGCCATGACACGACTCTAAATGGTGATGCAAAGGGGGTAGAATGCGGACTCAAATGCACCCTAGACAACCTAAGGATTCTAATGCACCCTAGACCACCTAAGACTCTGATAGCAAAATTGATGCGGGACGCTAATGAGCTAAGACTCTACGTGACGTTGGGACTAAATGACAACTAGGACCAGCAACAATGCAATAGATCGAACAGCGTAGACTCAACACCTAGAGCTCCCAAGAGGGATAACACACCAATCAACAAGGAACTCAAGCTCACAGGCATCCCAAGAGAGGGAAGCGCGTCGATCCGCATGGTTGAGAAACCGACAGGGTCTAGGGTAGTCAACTCCACACTCGTGACTCGGACGAGTCACAGGATGGTCTCGCTCTCTCACCGTGGCACTGAAATAAAATATGCAAGCTAGGAACCTAAATAACTCACAAGCAGCAGCATCCAGAGACTATACTAAATAAGCAAGCTAACCGAGAGGGTAGTGGACGCGTACCTCCACGCTTGGGGCGTGGGGAAGAAACCCGGCCAAATCACATGGTCACCCAGTACATGAGCTAAAAAAATACAACCAAACATAGCCCACTCCTCACAGGGAGGTAAAAGGCACACAGTGAATCTGGGGATGTGTGACGTGGGTTGATGGGACATGGGTCAGTGAAGCTCATCGCTCACGAGGTGCTACGAGCCTAAGGGGACTGAACCGCATTCACAGGCCGATCTAGAACCAGCAATAGGGACGACATGCCACTAAGGCCAAGGCTAGTACTAGGATGATGGACGGTGAATCACTAGGGATAATGACGGCTCCAAGTAAAGACGGTAGTCGGGGAAGCCGGCTTGGGTCCTCGTAGCCTCCGTGAACTGGCAGTCTGAAATCTGGCCGGCCTGCACCGGTGCAGGCAACTAGTGCAAAGATGGCCCTGGAAGGTGGGCCTCTAGGCATCCTCTGGTCACGAAAATTGACGTGGAGGTGGGTAGAGATGTTCCTGCAATGCTCGAGGAAGGAGGGCCACAACGGAGCGCCGAGGAAGTCGGGATGGAGCCGAAGGTGGACCCCTATGTAGTCTGCCCGATCTGCTGGCAGCAGGGGAACAGTAAGAGAAGAGGCCTGGGACGCGGCCTTCTGGTCATCCGTTGTTCACAAAAGTTGGCGTGGACACTGGTGGGGACGTCCCAGGGATGCCAATGGAAGATGGGATGCAACCGAGCACTGTGGAAGCTGGGGTGAATTTTGGAATAGACTCCTGTGCGTTCTGGTCAGTCTGCAGGCAGTGGGACAGAGGGTAGAAGATAGGGGTGGTACCAGGGCTTCCGAGTAGCTTTTGGGGTGGCGTTTTCTCTGGGGGTTAGGGGAGGGTTGTGGTAGAATGGAGATGGGGTGGTGGGGTGGCGGGGTGGCACGTAATGGGAGTTCTGGGCGTAGGAGATAGTGGTAGGTGGGCTCTGTTCTGCTAGTCTGGGTAGACAGAATAGCTAGCAGGGAAGGTGGGCGGTGGTATGCGGGGCAAAAGGGCTCCAAAAATCATAACAAAATTATGGGGGAGGGGATAGGACATGGGTAAGATGTGCTACAGATCAAAAAATTCTCATCTTAAACAAGGAGATTGAAGGGCTAAAAGATAGCTTGGCTAGATTTGTTAAAGGAAAAGATAACCTTGAGAAGGTTCTTGGAAGTAAAATCAATTTTCAAAAAGAGGGAATCGGTTATGAACCAGTTAAAAAGAAATCATTTGAAAATAAATTGATGGCATCCTTTGTGTCTTTTGTGCCTGCCACTAATGGTAAGTCTTTCTTGCATGAAAAAATGAAGGTTAACTCAAACACTCATCAACAAAGATCTTCAGGTTTGAAGAAAGAAAATTTAGGAAGAAACAGAATTTTTTGTTACTATTGTGGTCGTGTTGGGCATGTTATGTCATATTGCCGTACACTGAGTCAAGATGATGAGTTTTGTGTTCGCAAGTCTAGAAATGCTTTCATGAATAATAAAACTCACAAGCATGGACCCAACTCAGTTTGGGTACCAAAATTGGTTCCTTGAGCTTATGTCTTGCTGTAGGGATGCCTCAAAGCTGAGGATTCACACTGGTTTCTAGATAGCGGCTGTTCGAGACATATGACCGGAAACAAGAAGGTATTTGTTGAGCTTAAAGAAAAAGAAGGGGGTTTTGTTACTTTTGGCGGGAACAGCAAACGTAAGATCGTTGGTATTGGAAAGGTAAGTGTAAATAACTCTAATAGCATCGACAATGTTTTGTTAGTAGATGGTCTTAATCACAATCTTCTTAGCATCAGTCAATTATGCGATAGGGGACATAAAGTCATTTTTGAATCATACACGATTGTAAATAATCTTAAAAATGAAATAAAGTTTTTAGGACTTAGGAAAAATAATGTTTATACAATTGATTTGAATGAGATTCCATGCAAACACGTGTTTAGTTGCCAATGATGCTGACAGTTTTTGGGTTTGGCATCGTAGATTAGGTCATGCTAGTAGTAGTGTCATTTCAAAATTGTGCAAAAATAGTCTTGTCATAGGGCTCCCCAAAATAAAATGAGATGTAAATAAGATTTGTGAAGCATGTGCTAAAGGGAAGCAGACCCGATCTTCTTTTAAATCCAAAAACATCATTTCCACCACTCGCCCCTTGGAGTTATTACATTTTGATCTATTTGGTCCAACTCGGACTCATAGCTTAGGGGGTAAGTGTTATGGTTTTGTCATTGTTGATGACTTCTCTCGTTTTACATGGGTTATATTTCTGAGCAGTAAAAGTGATGTTTTGCGGGAGTTCCAAGCCTTTTGCAAGAGAGTTCAGAACGAGAAAGGATATATGATTACCGGATTGCAAAGTGATCATGGGCGTGAATTTGACAATGCTAATTTTGATGAATTTTGCATGAATGAAGGATACATTCATAACTTTTCTGCACCAAGGACGCCGGAGCAAAATGGCGTAGTTGAAAGGAAGAACTGCACACTAATAGATATGGCGAGAACTATGCTGAGTGAGTGGAATCTTTCTCGATATTTTTGGACTGAAGCGGTAAATACGACGTGTCACATTATAAACCGTGCGATGGTAAGGTCATTTGTAAATAAGACACTCTATGAACTCTACAAAGGTACGAAACCGAACATCTCATATTTTAAAACCTTTGGGAGTATGTTACATTTTGAATAATGGTAAGGATGATTTAGAGAAATTCGATGTAAAGAGTGATGTTGGAATCTTCTTAGGTTATTCTAACAATTCAAGGGCCTATCGTGTTTTTAATAAAAGAACTCTGGTGATAGAAGAAAGTCCGCAAGTGATAGTTGATGAAAGTGTATCCAAGAGTTCCACTACAATTGCTGATGAATCAGATTTTTTGCAAGCCAGAAGTCAAGGGGATGCAAAACAGGAAAAACAACATGTTGAAGAGCAGAATGAAAAATCGATGAAAGTTGCACCTCAAATCCACCCAGATTTGCCTCGCTCATGGAAGTACATGAAAGTCCATCCAGCAGAAAATATCATGGGTAAGGTAGATGAAGGTATAAGGACTCGCTCATCCTTGAAGCTTAAGCTTGCACTAAATGCCTTTGCACTCATATCACAAGTAGAACCCAAGAATATCGATGATGTATTAAAAGACGATTCTTGGGTGATGGCTATGCACGAGGAACTACACCAATTTCAACGGAATGCGATGTGGAGACTAGTGCCCCGTCCTGATAACCACAACGTGATCGGAAAAAAATGGGTATTCCGAAACAAGTTGAATGATCTAGGTGTGGTTATTAGGAACAAGGCCCGACTCGTGGCCAAGGGTGATAGCCAAGAGTTCGGGATTGATTTTGATGAATCATTCGCCCTGGTTGCTCGCCTTGAAGCTGAGCGTATTGTACTTTCTTTTGCATTCTCTAAAAATTTCATATTGTATCAAATGGATGTGAAGAGTGCATTTTTAAACGGCTTTATCAAGGAAGAGGTGTTTGTTGAGCAACCTCCGGGGTTTGAAGATATAAAAAATCCAAATCAAGTGTTTAAACTAGATAAAGCTTTGTGTGGTCTAAAACAAGCCCCACGGGCTTGGTATGATGTTGGTAACCTGTGAGAGCCTAGCATACATCTCTGATATGGTTTCATCGTGCTTCATTTTAAATAGCTCATAATCAGAGGTTAGCATGTTTACCTTAGTGGCTCGCACCTGTGACATTCCTTCATAGATCAGTTGAAGTTCGTCCCACATCTTCTTGGCTATTTTACACGCAGAAATCCTGGAGTACTCTTCTGGGTGCACAGTACACCGTATAATGTTCATAGCCATCTAGTTGACAATTGACACACGTATCTGCTCCCTGGTCCAAGTATTTTCATCTTCAGGGAGTTCAAATGGTCCGGTGGGGATTACCCTCCACAGCTCGTGACTCTACGCTCGCAGGAATACTTTCATCCTATTCTTCCAGTATAAGTAATTAGTGCCATCGAAGAATGAGGGTCTATTTATAGAGTGCCCTTCAGCTATGAAGCTGTGGGCATTGCTAGTTCCAGGTCTTCCCTAGTCGTTGGACCACATTTTGGGAAACTCACTCTGATACCAATTGATAAGCTAGAATGCTGGATATAAAAGGGGGGGATGAATATATCTGGCCCGAAAAAACAAGCAAGCAAAGGCTTAATAACAATAAGAACAGATGCGCCAGCAGCAAGGCCAATTCTAACGCAAACACCAAATCACGCAAATGAATAGCTAGCTAGAGCACAGAAAAAATGTGATGAACTTAGGGAGCGTAAGCAAGGAACTCGATAGCAAGAGCAACTCACTCAATAGTTAGCATGCTACGAGCGACTATCATCAATACTAGGCGGAGGTTTGCTCAAATATCTCCTCACGCAAGAGGTAACATTCCAGATAGGCTTGACCTATCCTTCCAGCTGCGCCTTTTGATATATCGATTAGTCAAAGTAGCAAGAGCTCTATGCGAAACAAAAACAAACCACACGAAGGACAGAGGAGCTTTTTAGGTAGTTCGAATGCTACTCGCAATCTACATCCACCCCTCACTCACCAGAGCGAGGATTCGTTGCAAATAGTAATTCAACCACCAGACTTAGTCTGCGACAATGGCTGTACCATAGCTTGCCCCCGAGGAACAATTTTCTCGCTTCTTTTGGAACACCAGAAGGAACCCGGAGGATCAACCTCCCTTCCTCCTCCACCTCATAGGGAACCCGGTGAATTACTCCCTACAATTCACACAACCAGAGGTTAGAGACCTCTCTTCCTCTGAACCTACAGAGGGTACTCCGGAGACACTCTCCCTTCATCTGATATTACTCAGAGGGAGCAAAAACAACTTTGAAATGAAGAACAAGCAAATAGAAGAAATAAAGACTAAGAAATTCAATCAGAAGAAACAAAGATGATGTAGCTTCGAATTGAAGTGTTCTCCGGATTGGATGGGCTGGCTACACTCAATTTCTCTTATCCCCACAATGATTCTCTCTTTCTTTTTCTTCCTTGAGAAGCGCTCTCTGAATTTTGGAAATCGCAATGATGGTAGCAGCTTCAGCACTTTTCTTGAATGAAGGAGCTCATGTATATATAGGACAGAGTATCATTTTCTTCTTCAAAATTTTGATCATCAGCCAGAGATCCATTGGTTCACGTGGACAATAAATATTCTGATAATTATCTGAATTCCTCAGATATTATCCACGTGTGACCACTTTTTTCTCGCCAAGAAATTCCATAAGAGCGGTCACCTGATTCATCTAAGTACGTCATTGGTCCAGGTCTCCATGAGAATAGTCTTTAGATCTAAATCTCCATTTGGCCAGGTGTCCATGAGAATTTTCTCCTTCAGAACATATCTTCAAGGGTTGCCACGTGGCCTAAGACCATATGCCTTACAACTAAAGTCGAATGCACCTGATCTCATTAAGATCCTCACGTGGTAGGTAGACAGGTCGAGGCATATATTGGATGCATCGGTGTAGTGTGGGGGTGCTTCAATGTTGTTGTGTTCCCACTTTAGATTCAGGACTGAGTGCATCAATGTATTCCTCCATTGCGTTGACGTAGTGTGAAGACGCACGCCTTTTAGATAGAAAAGCGCCAATGGCTAGAGTATAACTGATGCATCGAGGTAAAGATCTTTTGCAAGCCTGATTTGAGCCGGATGCATCAACGTAGCACTTGGTGCTCCGACGTAGTTGCCTTTGATGGTTCACACCATGACTTGATGTGTCGGTGCATCACTCTGATGCGTAGACCTCATATACAATGTGGCAGTTGAACATCTTAACATGTCGAGGTAGGAGACTTCAGCATCATCCTAAATCTTCATGCATCATCCTGGTGCATCGATGCATCTGATAGGTGCATCGACCTGTTTATCGGACAACACACTCTGAAGTGTCGGGGCATGATTGCCTCACGACAATGGGATATCGACCTGGATGAGTTCAACTTCTTAATATGTCAAGGCATCTCTTTGGTGCATCGATGCAGCTCTCTAAACTTTCTTTTGTGATTATGACTGCATCGAGGCATTGAACATAGAGCTTTGACACTTCATTCTTTTATCCATACTTCTGAAGGTTCCTTTCTGTGGAATTTCTGGAAGTGGAGGCTGTTCAGGAGGCTCTCCTTCTGAATGAATCTGAATTGCATGGTCGCCAGCTGAAAGTATGTTGCAGTTGCCAACTCTTTCCGGCCCTAAAATTCATTGTTTTGTCACTGGAACTTTATGATTAAGTGCTGATAAACAGGTGTTACCAAAGCGAACAAATGTCCCTGGAATGAAGCAATCGCGTCCAAGGCGCTTTAATCCCTACATGGGCTACCGGTTTCGGAGGCCATACGTTCCCCCTTACTTCTACTCTCCTTATGGCTATGGGTGAGTCTGTCTCTCTTTTTTTTTTTCATTCTCATTCTTCAGAGTGTCTTTCTTTTCTTGAATGCTTGGTTCATGGAATCATGCCAAATTTGTTACAGGAAAGTTCCCAGGTTCCGGAGGCCGATGCGCTATAGACCCTTCTGATGCAGCACCTATTGATCCTGTTCTCTTCTGGACTTGTTGTGGTTACTGAGGGAGTAACCATAGAAGGTCTTCTTTCTGAGCTTTCTACCCTCTCTTGCAGATCGTCCGACGGACATGTTACTGTATCCTTATAATAAGGCTGGAGACAGATGATATTTAAGGCTTGCTTCGATATGTTTCTTTAAGTGATGGAGTGAGGTTCTCATAAGCCTACGATGAAGTACCATAACGCCATGCTTGTTACTATTATTGCAGTTAACTTCGTTGTTGGAACTGCGGTATGAGATCGGACAATTCATTAGTGTATTAGCTGTTGAACATGAATGATGTTTTTGGCCTGTTTCGTTATGCACCTCAGAGAAGGCTCGGCAGCAGCTTTATATTCACCTGGGTCAACTTGACCTGAACCAGTCTGGTTTTGGGTGACCAGTCAAGACTGGTTTGTCGGGCCTGGTGTGCGTGGGGAGTACTCTTAACTTGCACAGTGATGGTGTGAAGGGCTTGGGAATTAGTCCAAAACTGACTCAGCTCTGCTTCCACCCGTCGAAGTGTTTACAAAAATAACCCTCTTGCGTATATAAGTGTAGAAATACTATTCTTGGATACATGCTTTTTGGTATAATCTCACTGCATGAAGACGTGTGCAAAAATACTTATGCCATCACGTTACATAACTTGCTGTTACACAAATATAACCAATTCAGGTCAAAGTCTAATTACAGTTAAAGATGTTACATCTTAATTTATTACTACATAAATAGCCCTATTGTAAGTGTCACTTGTATGCAATGTGCTTAGGGCCCATTTTTCTACTTGCTTCTGAAATCGAATATTTGTATTCTTAGTTGTGGAGCTCTGAGAATTAAATATACTTGGAATGCAGACTATCGACTAATGTTAGTTGCTTCATTTATTTGACAAAAACATATTAGGTAATTGAGTTTCAATTAATGAAGAGTATATAAATCTAACAATGTTTTCATTCATTCTCTCGTGTTATTTAGTTTGTCATAGACTCATAAAATGCCACAATCTTTTGATTTCAAACTACTCATTTTGCCTGTTTTTTCTTTTATCTTCGATGTAGACCGACAGATGAGACTAAATGATTACTGTCAAAATAGTTGATATGTTCCAAAATCTAAGTGCTTATAGCATGTCCAACATGCATAAAAATGAGGAAAAATAATATTTTACGTCATTTTACAGTATACTAAATAACACCTAAGTGAAATCTTCAGTCAATTACTATCTCAATCTTACTTTTTTTTTAAAAATGGAGTTCATAATATCAAGTTTTTTTTAGAAACTTAAGGAGAGGAAATCTCATATATGTTGTACTTGAGATGATGGTTCGTGGACTCAATGTGACTCTCCCTAACTCGAGTGTGCTGCATCAGATTCAAGAGAAATTGGGATGTGATTTGTCGAGTTTGGATCAAGTCATTGACGGTAGCAACAACCTGATTCTTTGGGGGGAGGGCTGTAGGGCTCCGATTTGGTGACGAAGCAGCTTGATTTGACGGGGAAGGGCCATAGGGACCGGGAGAGGGTCGTCAGAGTAGCAATAGGGCCACCAGCAGTAGCAACTGCCCGTGGAGGGTTGCAGGGCCTTGTTCCGACTTCGGAGCAGCTCGATATGGTGAGGGGAGGGCTACAGGGTCTCAATCCGGTTAGAGGAGGGTCGTTGGAGCCACAAGAGTAGCTCAATCTAGCGGGGGGAGGGGTCGCAGGGTCTTGATCTAGCGAGGGTAGGGCTGTTGGAATAACATGAGGGCCACCACAAAATGTAAGGTCTCGAGTCTTGTTGTCAGATGCTGAAGTGACTCGGTCTGAGTCGTATGCGCGTGCCAGATTTGGGAGAGCCCGATATGCATCACAGAGTTGGCGAACGTTGCTTGAGACATCTTGGTTCTCTAAACTCTATTTGAAAGATGGGCAGGGGTAGAGAGTCGAATACCTTATCCGAGGTCAATATGTGTGTGAGATGAGAAGTGAGATCCATATTTTCTCTTTCATGAGTTAAGAAATCTTATTCTAATATCAAACCGGATCTAATTAATTGCAATTTAGTTACACATGATATCTTCTGCCTCTATCGGGGCTTAGAAATGATTGTTGAAGGGCCCATCCCTGAAAATGCTTCTGAAGGGGGGGACATTAATCTTTCTTTGATTGTGAGATACAAGGGAATTTATCAGTATCAGCAAGTTGGTGACTATCCTCGGCACTTTTTATTGGACAAATACCTGTTTGGATTCACCCAGAACTATGTCCCGGAGCATATGGACGAGGACAACCCCTGCTTACCAACTGAGCGCCGCCACTTAGAGAGGGCCATTCTGGAGCGCCGAGACAGCATGCTTGGCACTTGTCACATGCCAGATCCAGTTTCTGGCGGCCGATCAGCTTGGGTTTTTCAATTCTGATGTCAGTTGTCATACGCGGTCGCGCAGTCTAACACCTGCCATTTGGGAGTTATTCGGCCAGCGTAGGCCTGGCCCTACTAATGTTGCTGGATTATTTCTAACCCTTTGGGCTCACAGTATGCAGGAGAGGGGTATGTAAAGTCATGCTTATGGGACCGGATTATAAGTGGATCTTCTCCCAATTGGTATGGAAAGTGGTCAATTATTTCTTCTCATCAATTCCACTTGGGAGCTACTGAGTGACTTTTTAACATTTTACATCACTACAGCGAGGCCCTGAACCTCGTCGGGATCCGGCATGAGATCACTGCTGCTTTGTATGACTACCCCTGTCACACAGAGCTACTTTAAACTTTGGCCAAAAAATTCAACAGTCGGTGGAACACTTTTGCTACAGCTGAAGGGGAAACAACTATTGATTTGTGGAGTTTCCACAAAATTTCTGGTTTGCCCAAATCTGGGCACCCTTATGAAGAAGTAACACTTGATGATCTTCACAGGAGCCAGAGCACCGACACAGGGCAGTATACTTTCTCATTTAACTTCAGATATTTGATGAAGGTTTGGGGGGTCTAGCCCGAGCTGGAAAAGATGACTCCTTCGGCTCATCTAGCATCGTGAGAGTAGTGGCAATGCTTGGGTCTGTTACTTCTATAACAGGCCATTTTTTTGCCACGAGAGATTTGCAGTAGATGATGGACTCTTGATCAATATCACCAACTAATTTTGAAATTGCAATGGCGCAAGCGATACTTGACTGCACCAGAAAACAAGGGGTGGAACCCCCGCGAGCTGCCAGATCGCACCATCTCGCAACATATCTTGTATACTGGTTGGGTACTTTTGTTATGCCTCATGGAGAGGAGGAGCTCATACGGCCAGAGCTGATATATCCAACATGTCTTCATACTGACAGACACAGACTTGCTATCATGGCAGCTGCATTAGCAAAAATATATCATGACTTAGAAAATCTGACTGCCCACAGTTCTCCACGAGACAGGGTCGTTGTGATGACCACACATTATCTCAGTGCATGGGCCAGTATACTTTTTCCTGGATTATGTTAGTACGTGGATTTTGGGAATGTTGCAGCTCCTCTCATCTTTTTATTCAGAAATCGCCCCAATCAAAATCCTTTGGATCAGCTGATTGGTGCTCGGAAGACACTTTCTTTTCTACCCACAGAGGGGCGCGTTAGCTTGCACTTTGCTCATAGTTCTTACGATTTCAGGCAGCACAGTGTCAAGGGTCCAGGAGGGGTGACTTATCATTTACCTCATCATGCCAGCCCTAGCCGGTCATTTTATAAGGATTGACTCTGCTGCATCAGGCCCAACATGCTTGTCTTCCGCAGGGGGCAATCAATATTCTTAGAGCCATATTACCCCTTCAAATTTGCGTGGAACTTTCACTATGATTAATCGGTTCCGCCTAATGTTGATTTCCCTTTGGAGGCTCGCTTATACCGAAGCCATGATGCCCACCTTGTTGCTGTTAGCTGGTGGGATTATTTCTCCAGAGGAGAGTCAGAGCCAGGGTGTCTTCTTCCTGACAGCTTTCTAATTATCGACGCCTAAGTCGACAGCTTTTAACTATCGGTATTAATCTGACAGCTATTCAATTATCGGTTTTCAAGCCGACAGCTTTCTAATCATCGGCATCCCAGCCGACAGCTATCCAATTATTGGCTCCCATGCCAACAACTATTCAACCGTCGGCCCCTGAGCCGATAGCTATTCAATTATCGATTTCTGAGCTGACAACTATTCAATTATCAGTTTCTGAGTCGACAGCTATCTAATTATTGGCTATCATGCCAACAGCTATTCAACCATCGACCCCCTGAGTCGACAGCCATTCAACCATCAGCCCCTGAGCTGACAGCTATTCAATCATCGGCATCCCAGTCGACAGCTATCCAATTGTTGACTCCCATGCCAACAGCTATTCAACCATCACCCCTTGAGCCGACAGCTATTCAATTATCGGTTTCTGAGTCGACAGTTATCCTATTATTGGCCTCTGAGCCGATAGCTATCCTATTATTGGCCCCTGAGCCGACAGCTATTCAATCACCGGCCCCTCAACTGACAGATATCTAATTATCGGCCCCTGAGCCGACAGCTTTTCAATCATCGGCCCCTGAGCTGACAGCTTCTTAGCCAGACATAGCTCTATCTGAGTATGCAAAGAAGAAGAAGGAAGAAGGAAGAGCTGTGACTCATCAACAAATGTGCAAGGCAAAAAAAATTGAAGAGACTTTATCAAACAAGGAGTACACAGTTTCCACGAGGCACATCCCCAGCATACATACAACGAAAAAATGAAGACAAGAAGCTACCACATATCAACAAATGGAATGGAGAACCACATGTGAATTCCATTTCATGCAAAAAGTTATATGGTTCCACAAGGCATTCCTCGGGTCTACATGAAAGGTGTAAAAAGGAGAGAAAGAAAGGAACAAAGGGGCTGATCAACTATTAAGCCGATTGGCGAAAGATGTCCTCAAATTCGTGGATCCCCAAGGATGGGTAGCTAACCAACTCCTGCAATCGTGACTCTTCGGCTTGGAGCCTTGTTAACTCCTCCTGAAAGGAAATTGCTCTCCCCACCACCAACACGGCCTCCTCCAGGATCTGCACTCGCATTTGCTCGGAGGATCTTATATCTTCCTCGACTTGAGCAAGTTTAGCGCGGTGTTCTATTGCCCGTTGCTACAAACTATTGACATGATAGGTCGCACCCTCAACGGCCTCCCTCTATTGTTGTGAAATTTCTTTTGATGATTGGAAGCTAGCCTGACATTCAGCGTGCTGACGCTTCAGAGCAATCAGCTGGTCTGCTACGATGCGATCAAGATATTCGTTGCGATTCACATATTTCAGCAGCAATGTTACTCTCTGCATCTGTATATATGTGAAGTGGTGTGAAGAGGATGATGAAGTGTGTGAGAGATGGGGGTGATATGTGCTAACTCAAGCAATCAATAACATCCAATATAGAGCATGGAGGCATGTCACCTCAACAGTGCAATATAAAGTAAAAGAAGAACTAAACACACGCCGTGGGTGTGGAGCAAAAAAAAGGAAAAAAAACACACCGTGGATGTGGAGAACGTAAAAAAAAGCAATGAAAATAAGAAGAGATAGAAGAATATGATGAAAATATCCCAAAGAAAGACATGATCGCCACCAAAGTAAATAATGCAGAAAAAAACTACACTATGTACCTTGGAAAGAAGCCGAGTGAAGGACACCTGCCCACGAGAGAGAAAACCAGGTGCAGACGTGAAAAACAGTCCTGATGATACAGCAAGGCCAATAGAAATGGTCACCCAATAGACCACAAGGTAACCGAAATGGTCTGGTGAAGGCCGTAGGTGCACCCAGAAAAGCCTGATGTGGAACTTGAATCTCCACCCCTCCTGGCCGGCCAGAAGGGTTGGACTCGTGTAGTAAGCTCTGTAGACCTTCAAACGAGTGTAGACACAAAAGAAAGATCCAATTATCCCTGGGGAAGTGCAATACCTATAAATCAATGAAGCTAATATGCATAAAAGGAATGGTGAATACCAAGGGGGTTGGTGATATTTTAACCCCTGTGGGATGTGAAAACAGAAGGAGGATGTTGAAAAACATGATGTGAGTGCAGAAGAATGTGGAGGAAGAATGAGAAATATGCTACGTTGATGCAAAGAGAGAGACAAAACTAAAGGAAAAAGAACACAAAACAACTTAACAACTAACTACTCCCCGGACCAGAAGACTCAAGGATGCAGACACAAGCTCTCCTGGGTTGGTACTCACCTCAGAATGTAGCAGCACCTCGACGCAAGCTCCAGAAATCTCCTGTCCAAGCCATGAAGTCAAGGGCTCTTTTTACAGATCCCCAAAACCCTGGGTCATGTTGGAGGGATAACAACACAAAAATAGGGCTAAGCCTTGATAAATCTCGAGGATAATACTCTCAAGAGTCTATAGAAACAAATAGAAGCTTCTAAGGATCAATACTCAGAGAGAAATCATCAAACTAAGGACTCTAGTTTGCCCACGGACGAAGAGAGAAAGTGCAGGCAGAGCAGGACTCTCTGTCTGACCTAACGGTCTTGCGATAAACCACAAGACATGAAAAACGGTCAACCGATAGACCGCAAGTCTTAGCCGATCACAAGAAGATAAGACCAAAGAGACCTAACAGGACTCTTTACTCCCTAGCAGTCTAGCAAAGGACCGCCAGTGCCCCCTAACGGTCGCGCGATAGACCGCTAGGCTATTAGACGTGGCAAAAGAGATAACGGACGGGTAAATCTTTGATTAAATCCACAACAAAAATCCTCATTAGCCATCATCTAGGCCCAATAAGCTAAGATGATGAGAAAAGAAGGAGGTAAGGCTCAACTAGGGAGAGCAACCCAAAAATAAGCCCAAGAAAATGACTAGAAATGACCCAATAATCGGAGAATAACTCAGCATATCATAAATATAGATAAGGAAATAACCTAAGTCATTGGTCATAAAACGGGTGTCAACAGATGGCCCTCCTTAATGTCCTCTTTGCAGGGGAGCGAGCAGAGGTGAAGCGGAAGTGAAATGAAACTTGGAGATGAAGCAGAAATGAAGCGAAGTGGACTGAAAAGTGGGTGTTAGGATAAACGACACCCGTCCTCAACCATCGAGCAAAATAATAGAACAACACAGATACCACATTTTTCAACAAATCACCGCGAATCTACAATAACGACAACATGAATTAAAACAAACAAAATGACAATACAAAAAAATGAGGATCGGACTGCGATGGGCTGTTGGCCTGAGTCGGTCGGGATCGAACCGGGATTGACCCCACCAATTCAGATAGGTTCGGGACTGGACAGTCCGATCTCGATCCCCGATCCAAATGCTTTGGATGGAAGCTCACATTTCAGGCCATCATCATCCAGCTGGCTCGAGTTCCATGCATCCACCGTCATAGAAGACAATGCACTTGCTACCATACAAGCGATCAACAGGGTGAAACCCCCTAAAAACGGCTGCTTTTCATTCACAACTGTCACCCGACCGGCCAGGATTCCAGCATTGTTATCAAACTTATCCCTCGGGCCTCTTAACTCTGCTGCACTCAAGCTAAGCTAGATTTGCTGTCGGTTGTAAGCAGGAGGGTGTATGAAGAGCCCTCCAATTCCCCATTTTCTATATCAGACCTTCAAATAATATATCCATAATCCTTACGACCAAAAACAAAAACAAAAACAAAAATTTACCACTTGGATGTGTCGCTGCAGCATATATCTACTTACCATCGGCGTTGTCTACAAACACTGTAAACATGAGACAACTTCAACAACACCTTGATATCTTGCCATTTGCCCAAGACGCTTTCTATCTGCTTTCATCACACTGAATGTAAAAAAGTGAAACGAGAGTGCCAATCACACTGTTACAATGGCCTACACTGGTTAAAAAAAAATTGAACATGTAATTCACACGCCCAACATATAAGATCTACATTTCAGGTTGAATTTGTTTATTTATATCTTTTGGACTTTCGATCACAAAAAATTACAGGTGTTGCAACGCGCTGAAGCAGCAGAGAAACACCGAGCACATGACACCAAGAGACAGCCGGTGCCTGATCATCGTGGGACTAAATTTGCTCTCAAAGCATCTAAAACATCCACCTTGGGGACACCTGAGCTACACTTTGCCTCGGTCTGCTTCTTGGCTCAGAGTTGTTCCTCTTCTTCATGATGGAGGATACAGTGGGGCTGTAGTAGTCGTGGCTTCTATGAGACATAGCAGCAGTTTGCGAGTGGGTTTTCCAGACGGGAGTCAAGCTGTGCTGTTTCTGCAGCATCAGCTTGCCGGCCGCCGAGCTTGTCGGAGTCGGAGTGGCACTCCATCTGTTGTAGCTCATGCAACTCTGACTCCTGCCAACCTGCTGAGGTCTATGTTGTTTGGGACTTGGGAAGTTTCTGCTCTCCATTGTCTCTGCTGAGTACATCGTTTCCCCCTCGCTGCTGAATCCATCACCTTCGTTTGGCGGCGCAGAAACCTCTAATGGAGATGCACTGGATTCAACCTCGCTGTGACAATCTGCCGGAGCAGGACAAGGTGGACTTGACTCAGCATATTCCTCCGGCTCAGTGGGTCTCATTTCTGGTGATATCTCAACCTCTCTCGATGTTTTAGCCAGTCTAGGGTCTTCAACATCATTCTCATTTGGCTCTGTCGGCAACTGCTTGAGGGGTAATGGCAATGCAGCAGTTCTAGGAGCTCTTGGAGGAAAATTGATATCTAGGAGCTGGACCGGGGACTGCTCCTTCCGAAGTGGTCCAGAGACCATTTTCCGGGTCTCATATATTTCGGGAGTGGGAATTCCCTGCTCATGTGAAGATCGCAAATCAACTAGCGGACTTTGTTCTTTACCTGCATTTGCAATTGGGGAACAAATAGATCCAAGCTGTTGCCTAGGCCTCGAAATTATCTGTGATGATGATGGCATATCCTCATTTTCTGCTTCATTTAACTTGAAGACCTGCCGCATGGTAAAGGAAGCGCAAGAATTCTCACTCTTCTGTCCCGTTGACATTAGCCGGATGAGTGGTAATTTGGGTTTGCTGAGCTCATCCAGGCTTCCTTCCCAGTGCTGATATAACCAATCACAGATTATGGGAATGGGAATCCCGAATTGCATTGGAAGGTCCTTCCCTGAATTTGATGAAGCCGAGGATGCAGATGAAGATTTCGCAGTCGGAGAAGTGGCAAGCCTCATCGGATCACAGACCATGAATGCAAGGTTACCATGAACATCAAAACCGGCAGAACCAGGGCTCCATGTTACTCCATCAGTTGAGAGTTTTATCAGGTTGTCAGTGGCAATTACTACCTTTCCTTCTCCAACCATTAGCTCCTTTTTCTCGGTGTGGCCGAGGAGATACACTATGTTACCCAGTTCCAAACTTGGACTGCAACATGTCTTCAAGTAATGTGGCTGCTGAGCCTGAGAACTTGAGTCATTTTCAAGAGTATCAAGCCCCACTATTGTCAGATCAAGAACAGTACTGGTAATAAAAAACCTGCAAGAAAATTGACAGAAGAATATGAGATAAATTGAAACAATCAATTTAATATCCCCATGTTCAAAACATATCATAAAAAAAAATTCAAGTACAACAGATCCATCACTAGTTCAATGTTGTATCTTCCTGTCAAGGGACCCTTCTCAGGGTCAAATTCTCAAACACCTTCATAATGGAATATCCTCACATGTCCCACCGGAGAATAAACCACTAATAGACAAAGCCTGACAGGAATAGGCCTTCTGCCCGTTCTGGTAATGAATTCAACCTATCCTTTGCTTTGGCATTTTACCCAATGCCGACGAATACATCTGCCCTGGTCTTCGTCATCATCGACGAGATCAGTGAATGAAGCATCAACTTGGACCTTTCATCCTTGTTGATGAAGAAAAATCTATCCTTTGCTTCGACATTTTACCCAATGCCAATGAATACACTAGCCTAGGTCTTCATCATCATCGGCGAGATCAGTGAATGAAATATTAACTCGGACCTTTCATCCTTGTTGATGAAGGGAGAATTTATCCTTTGCTTCGTCATTTTACCCAATGCCGACGAATACACCTGCCCTGATCTTCGTCATCATCGGCGAGATCAGTGAATGTAACATTAACTTGGACCTTTTGTCCCCGCTAATGAAAGAAAACCTATCCCTTGCTTCGGTATTATACCCAATGCTGACGAATACACTAGCCCTGATCTTCATCATCATCGGCGAGTTCAGCGAATGTAACATTAACTTGAACATTTTATCCTCGTTAATGATGAAAAAACATATCCTTTGCCTCGGCATCTTATCCAATGTCGACGAATACACTAGCCCTGATCTTCACCATCATCGACGAGATCAGTGAATGTAACATTAACTTGGACCTTTCATCCTCGTTAATGAAGGGAAAACCTATCCTTTGCTTCAACATTTAACCCAATGCCGACGAATACACTAGTCCTGGTCTTTGTCATCATCGGCAAGACCAGTGGATACACAGTCACTCGGGTCTTCCATCCTGGATGACTATCCCTTTTCATTGCCTCGACTTACGCTCAGTGCAGATGAATACAATAACTCTTCAATATCTGACCCAAAACATTCCCTACTCGAGCTAGCAGAGCCTTGACCTTGGGGGAAATTTGTATTGCGGTGGAGTGAAGTCCTCATACCTTCCCTAAAGGCGTGAGCGCTCTCTTGCCCTAGCAGCTAACGTACCCCAGGCTTGGTGAACAAGCATCGTACCTCTACCCAAGTTCAGGAGGGAAAGAAAAGAAACATGCAACTGCATGCCTAGCACCGAGGTTGCAAAACAAAGCTGAAGAAATTTCATTGCATGAAAAAAGGATACATGGAGTTTCAGAGCGTGCTCCGATATACATGGAGTTTCAAAAAAAGAGAGAGAATAATAATAATAATAATAATTATACATCATTGGCTGGGGCGGCAGAAAATATCATCAAGCTCCATAAGCCCGATAGAAGGGTGGTCAACCATGTCTTGTAGTCGGCGCTCTTTGGCTTCCAACTTTAATATCTCCCCTTGAATAGAGCTAGCGCGCCCTTCCGCTAGTGCAGCTTCGTTTAAACTCTGTATCTGCAGCTACTTGGTGCGTGCTAGATCGTCTTCAGCCTGGGCCAATTCAGCACGGAGTTCAGAAGTCCGCTTCTGCAATAGTGAAATCCAATCACTGGCTCCCTCGGCGGTGAACCTCTATTGGCTGGCAACTTCTGCGGAGGCTTGCAGCGCAGTAAGGCCGTCCTTCCGTTAAAGCTTCATGGCAATCAGTTGATCCCTCAGGCCGTGATCAATAAATTCCCACCGGTTTACATACCTGAGTAGCAATATCACACGAGACGTCCAATGTTGCATAGGACAGTCGAAAGCCATGAGGGTACATGACATAGGCTCTACCAATCCCCTCAGCTATGCATAGGATAAGTCTCGATGGGCCAGCACAGTCTGCTTCAGCATCTCCAAATTCTGCCACACCAGTTCATCATATGATTGCAAGCCAAGTGATGGTGTGTCAGGGAGATGAAACTCTACCCTACTATCAACCTCAACCCAGATATCATCAGCAAGCTGTGAAGAGGATGAAGTCAATGAGGAAGATGGTTCCACCAATTCCTTCTCAGGCTGTTCAATAGACTCAATACTGACTGGGGCAGGGACTTTAGCCTCGACCTCTGTTGAAGGAGCAAAGTCTTGAACTTCAAGGCCCACATCTTCAGAGGTGAATTCTACATGTTGCTCCGGCTGTGTCACCTTTTCCAACTCGATACCAGCTGTGAGCATCAGAGCAGCCATTTCACCGACTGTCTCTCCTTCAAAGACTCCACCCTCATAGGTGAATTCATCATGTTGTCCCGGCTAGGTCGCCTATTCCAGTTCAGTCCCAGCCTCAATTGCCAAGATGGAAGTATTGTCGGTCGCCTCTCCGAGCTCCGCACCCGTCGATGTCTCGGCAGAAGCAGCATCCATAAATTCTGATCCGGCTTCCATAGACTGAAGCTGAAGTTGCTCCGCGGAGGGTTGATCGAAGCCCAGCGTTGAAATAGACCCACCCGGAAACTTTAGAGCAATCGACCTCAACACGGGAGCTGCGCCCATAATAGGGGTGAAAGCTGTGGCCCTCACGTAGAGCCTCATGGTTTTCACCCGTCTATAAAAAAAAATACTCCCAGTGCAATGCGACGCCAGTATTCATCATACCCCATGATTTATAGCATATTTCTGATAACCAGCCGAGGGGGCTAGAGTCGAGCCATTGGACACAATCAGTGCCCGATCTACATCTTTAAGTTATAGATCTAGCTACTTCAACGAGAAATTTTAATAAAGTAGGCCAATAATGTACCGATTCAAATTCTAGTTCCATGATAACAAATACCAAGGTAGAAATGCTTAATTACGAGTACAAGAGTTCAAAGATGACTTAAAGTAAGGTCATGCTGTGGAGAAAATTTGGCAACATAACGGCATATTCTTTAACTTCCCTTATTTATTAAATAGTTTTGAGTAGGGCGTTAAGTTCTAGATAATCAATAGACCATCTAGGAATATAGGAAATTCAACCCTTGGGTCCAACCTTGGGTTAAGAATGCTGAGTACCCTTACGGTCATGACTGGACTGTTTAGGAAAACTGGTGGTCTTCTACTGGACCGTTTAAAGTCATTAGCGGTCAGTACTGGACCGTTTGTGGACATACTTGACTCAATGAATGCACTGGAGCCATACGGTCATTGAAAGGCTGCTAGGCTTCCTTAGCAGTCAAATAGACGGCCACTAATCAGGCTCTTGCGGTCTCCAGAGGGCTATTAAGGTCCAAAATTCAAAAAACTCTAGTAAAAGTGCTTTCTAGACAATCGAGTTTTGAGGGTACAACTAGCTCGGTGTCCTAGTGGGAATCCTAAGCACACAGAGACTTACAGAGATATTGAAACAAGATTACCTAGTCTGGTAGAAAGAATATCTAACGAAGAGGATCACAAGTACAAGATTGTGTGCTTATAAGTGTAAAGTGTATCTAATGACTCCCTATCGGAATACGTGTCATGTACTTAAGAAAAAGACTCTAGATGAGAAAGGAACGTGATAAAATAGTGACCAGTCATTTATAAAATAGGAACATTGGAAATAGGATTTAATACAAGAGTATGATGTTTTTAGCATGAAACTAACTAAACTTTAAAATAATCCTGTATGTGAAATAAGAAATCCACTACATAAATGAACAATATCACCAAGTCTATGAATACAACACTTAAAACAGGAATAATGCCTAGCTATCTAGGCTTATCATATGATAAATAAGATAATTCTGCATTGTGTTTCGGGTTAACATAAATACAGAACTCATAAGAACCTAGCGGTCTCAAGCAGATAGTTTACCGACCTTAGCGGACTATCGCAAGGCCGCTTGCGAAGCTTGGTGGTCTTAAGAAGACTGTTTCTCCCTCTGTAGCAGAGAAATATAAAACTGAAGAACAAGGCTAAACTAAGATAAATAAATGAATGGAAAAGCAAGCTAGTGGGTAAATAAGATTTGATTCAACTATATAGAAATGTGGAGATGCAATGGGGTGCATAATTTAAGCCAGATTTTCATCTTTGTAATTAGGGGTAAGGTTAAGTATATAGAATTTCACCTAAGTGTGTCATGATAGAAAAATATGAAATTCTCTTTGTACAATGCATGAAACTAGGAGAAAACATAGGACTTTTACTCCTAACACATTACTTTAGCCTTTTCATGAGATAACCGACCTTTGATTTAATCTCTAGACTTTAGATTTCTGACTGGAAGTAGACTCTAGTTTCTGCACTTCCTGTGCCAAACTAGCAACTTCCCGTCCTTCTATCTCCTAATTCTCTTGACCTAATCATGTGAAAATTGGAGGGTATGGAGAAGATATAATGATAAATAAATTATTCTAGAGGATGAACTCCTAAATATCTCGATTTGGGCTTCTAATCCCTAGATCTTCACTGGACTGGCACGCAGGTTCCTGAGCGCCTTGTAGCGAAATAGCAACTTTAGGGACTCCTAACTCTCTGAATGCTTGACCTCCTTGGATAAAATTTGGAGGAAACATTATTAACACTAAGGTAAACAAAAAGTTCTAAAGAACTAACCTGAAATATCAACTCCTTACTGTCAAACAACGCGAGCCAAAACAAGGGGTCACGCAGGTCAAGATTAGGGTCCTTTTATAGGGTTTGGAGTTAGGACTGAGGATTTGATAGAATTGAGAGTCCTAATTAGGTGTAGGATCGATCCCCAAGAGTCCTAAACATGCTTACAGGTATACACACTTCAATCCACGAGAATTTGGATGCCAAAGATCCAAGCTTTCCACGTTTCTTCATCTCACAGAATTTTGGAGAGCTTAGTGGTCAAGAGAGGACCGTTTGCAGGAGCTTAGCGGTCTCGCGATAGACTGCAAGGCTACGGTAAATCTGAAAATTCTAGATTTTCTTGTTATCCACCATTATCTCCTAATTAATGCATATATCTCTATTTGTAATTTCATAAATTACCTAATTTACATTTATAATAATAATCTTGGGTCAAAAGGCCTTAGAATTGGTCTATCGACCTACTTGAGATGGGCTTAACCCTTTAACAAATATAGGACTTTTAAATGAGTTAAGTAAATAAAAGCTCCAAGCTCCTGACTAGCCCTCCATGCCATCTCCAAGCCACAAGGAAGTCTGCAAGTCCCAAACAACTCCACTTGTCCTGTAGTGTCGCTCTGCCGCATCACGTCGATCTCTAGCTCGGGTGTCCTCACCAATGAATTCAGTGTGTAGCCTTTTACCTCCCTGTCAGGAGTGGGCCATGTTTGAATTGTACTTATTTAGCTTTTGTATCGCAGATCGTGTGATTTGGCCTGGTGTCTTCCCCACGCCCCGAGCGTGGAGGTACGCGTACACTTTGCTTGGTTTAGCTTGCTCGTCTCGTATACGCTCTTGAGCCGCTGCTTGTGTGTGCGTTAGGCTCCTACCCCGACTTATATTCATATCACTACCGCGATGAGAGAGTGTGATCGTCCCGTGCCTTAATCTAAGCACGAGTGTGAATTGCTTACCCTAGACTCTATCGGTTCCTCAACCGTGTGGATCGACATGCTTCCCTTGCTTGGGGACGTTTGCGAGCTTGCGTTGCTTGTTTTAGGCGTGATCCCTCTCTTGGGAGTCTTAGGTGTCGAGCTTATGTTACTTAATCTATTGTGTTGTTGCTGTTTAGTTGTCTGTTTAGTCACGTCTTCACGTAGAGTCCTAGTTCGCATAGCGTCCCGCATCATATTTGATCTAATCACATTTAGTGAACCAACCACTAACACAGCCAAAGAAAAAACTACTGCAACCATAAGCAACAACCAATCATCAGCAACAGACCTCTGACTTTTCTTTGGACAGCAGAACTTAATCTCTGAAAAGGATGTTCTAGACTCCCCCTCAACCATAGCTTAACTACTTCTAAGCAATACAAATCAGCATCAAGCTCCCCCTCAGAAATAATATTATTTTCCTCAGCATCTCCGACAATATTCCAGCCTCCTCCATACTCAGAGTGCAGAGATACCAACAATGAAAATGCAATGCATAACTAGGCTTTGCTCATGAAAATCTAAGCTATTTTCTATGAGAGTTTGACCCATGGTACCTGGCGAAGAATGTTAGGGTGCAAGTAGGATCTAGAGGGGGGGGTGAATAGATCTCGTTCTCCAAGTTGGCTCCAATTTAAAACAATAGTACAATAAGAGATTTTAGACAGAAGAAATATTAGCAGACTAGAAATTGACTAGCCTATTACACAAGAGTATGGAAGCTAACTTAGAAGACAAATCAGTCTACTGATGAACAACCTCCAAAAGGTGGATAACTCTGAGATTAAATCTGTTCATGAAGGATACAACACAAACACTTCGAGCACTAGGTGACTAACAAACTCTGTAGTGCTCAAGGTTCACTCAGAACTGACTTCAAACACTTAAGGCGGAACACCTATTTGGAACATGCAATTCCAAGAGATCATAAAACAGATATTGAACATTAAAGGTTCAAACCAGCCTGTGAAGTGGGGATGAAAGAAAATGATCAATCACACAAAAGACACCACAAACACAAAGGATTTTAGAGGGTTTGGTCTACTACCCACAAACCTACGTCCATCCCCCACTCAAGGCTGAGTGAGGCTTCACCTTGCAAAATTGCAAGAAGCAGACTCAGTCTGCGACAAGATGCTGCCAAATAGCTTGAAATCGATAGAGACAAATCCCACTATCTTGAACTTGCTAACCACAAGATCAGCCCCACCCCTACCCGCAGTGACCTGGAGGACCAATCCTCCCTTCTTCTGATTTCTCAGAAGGAACCATGAGCAACACCCACTTGCCCACAACCGGAGGACAAGTCCTCTCTTCCTCAGACCCACAGAGGGAACCCAGAGAGCAATCTCCCTTCCTCCAAGAATACTTAGTGGGAAGCGATCCCCAAACATGGAGTCGAAAGAATCAGAAAAATCAAAGCAAATGTAGATCTCTCAGGAGCAAAAGCAACATTAGTTCTGGATCTGATTCCAAACCTGATGAACACACAGATCTTTAGTAAGACTGGATGCACTCAGTTGTTGATCTTGTTCTCTCTCTTTTCCTTTTTTCTCTCACTCTTCTTTCTCAGCTCTTCTCTCTTTTTCACTTTCCTTTTTCTCTGCTCACTCACTGGCTTGCCTTCTTCTCTGGTGGTCTCTCGCTTTTTCCTCTTGAACGGCCACACTTCTTTTCACTACTGCTTTAGCCTCACTACTATCTCGACGGAAGATGCTTTCGATTTATACCAAAACTAGCGCTCCAAAAATGCTTTTTGGATAAAGTTATTTTATTCTAATTCTCTCCCATTCGATCACGTGGCTGAAGATGAGAATGTTCCTTTAACGTCGTACCTTGGATCACATGCTCATCATTTGCTTTTGAGGTTCACGTACCACTCACTTTCTATTCTTGAGATCACGTGCCAGTGATTTACTCATAGCAGGTTCGAGCATCCCTTATCGGATCTGTAATATCCCGATTTATTTATTGAGTTATTAGTTATTATTAAATAAAAATTTAAGAGATTTATTAATAAATTAAAGTTTACAAGAAATTAAAAATTCCCTAATGGCCTGAGTCGGGTCGGATCGGGCGAGTCGGTGCGGGTCGGGACGGGACGGCAAACCATGGGTCCAATCATAGACGACGGCGAAGTCTGTATAAGCTGTCTTACAAACTTCCAATTGTTCATCAGTACATAAATTTTTGGGAAAAGAACAGAGGCGGGGTGGCCTTCCACAAAGGAATACGAAATGGGGGAGTTTCCCAAGAAACAATGTTGAAGAAGAAAGCACAAGCAAAATTTTGTATTGACAGGATTGGATTTCAAACCTAAAGAAGACCTACAAGGAACTAAAACAAGACAAGTCCGCAACCACATCGACCCTTCTTCCTTCCATGCGGGGATGCTCAGAGGAAAATGACACTGACGGTGAAGAGCAGAAGCAAAGTGAAGATGCTGCTGTCTCTTGCATATGCAATTGGAGGAGCTGCTGCCTTGTGATGAGCAGTCTGCGGCCTGAAAAGTAAAAAAAAAAAAGGATGTTTTGTGGAACTTCTAATTAGAATAGAAGTCAGTTTAGCTTTACTTCTCCAGTATAAAACATGGCGTGTGAATGGTTATAATTAATATTGGGTAACCACATAAATAAAAAATTTCACGTCAACTCAACTTTTATCCTAACCTAGGCAGTTATAATTTAGTAGTCTTGATTAGAAGTAAAAGAAAAAAACAATCATAATCCAACATAAATGGCTACCAAGATCCAACATCCGCTGAAAATTAGACAAAAAACTTGTAGAGGAAGCCTAGGAAGAATGGAATATGAAGAGAAACAGGTTGAGGGTCTGCTACGTACTTCTGTTTGGATTCAAGACGGCCACAGTAAAGGACATTATCCGGAGGAGCCAGTTCTGTCTTGTTGGTTTGTTCCGGGTTGACAACGCGGACATACGTTTCTTGGCCAAGGTACCATGTGTCTAGATTCTCTGCACGCACGTTCCATACGCCTACATTGTCCAGTGATACCAAGACTGCAGTCCATGCACCTGGGAAAACCTACAAAAATGGAGAAACAAGCATAACGTACATGAACATTGATAGATGCTCTTGTGAAGACGATGAAGATTTCCAAATCCAAATGAGACGCCAAGGCCTCAGTGATCTTGTCAGATAGTTACATTTACAGTAAGACGAACACAACATGACAAGAAGAGGGAAAGGTACGAACAATAAAAAATAATCATGGATTCAACTTGAATTGTGGCATGCCTACGGCTAAAAGGGACAAGATTCGGCACCATTACCGCGAGACAAAAAGGTAAGCAACAGCAAGACATGAAAAAGAAAATCATGAGATGGAATCTGGATGTTGTTATCAGTAGGAGACAATACTTGAAACTTCGGGAAGATGCTGAAGATAACGGGAGATTCCTTTAACTATGTGATCGCTATTTGCTAAACAATAATCTTTTTCTTCTAAAAGGACCTCTTTTACAAGATGCCTTACAGCCCACCAGCCGTCCATCGCGGTAGGCCTGGCAGTGAGAAAAGTAAAGGAGCGTGGCATGTCATTCACAGAAAAAGGGTTTGCGTTGTACGGTTTAAGAGGGTTTAATTTGCCTCCTGGAATAGCTTGGATTTTTTCCCCTTTTCCTTTGATGGGGTGGAAGATTCAATTTAGTAAAAAAACATTGCTCCTTTCTTGAAGTACACTTCAAGATAGAATCAAATGGATCTAGAAAATCATTGAAGAAAACATGTTAACACAATTACTCCTCAGTCCGGACATGCATGTATTTCCTCCAAACAAGCATGTTATGGCCAAAAAAAAGCCAATATAACGAAACATAAGCCTGCAAAAATGCATAAAACCCTGCTTGCACTGCCATGAATGTCAGAGAAAGGATGTACATATCCAGTGAAGATAAAACTTTTGTAAAATCTCATTATTTCGTGTCCAGAAAAAGTAAGGATATATGTAAAAAGTTTGCTCAAATCATTGGATGTCCAGATAAACCAGTTTTATTGTAATAAACCAAGCACAGGACTCAAGGGCCTATGTTCCTATTGAAGCCAGTGCATGAGCTAGCTCAGAACATTGCATGATGTTCCAGCAGACATTCAATCTGTGCATCGAAAGACAATAAGTTCTCAAAGCTATAAAAGAGAAGGAAATACTGTTACATTAGGATACCACGGGCATCGTCATTCAGTCTGCCTTATGGCCCTTATCTGGCCAAAACTGCCATAGGAAGGTCAACCAACAGATCACTAAATTAAGCACAGAACAAAAGGAAGAGAAGAATTAATAAACACACAACAAAAGAAAGGAATAAATGATGGAGCCCACACCTCCCTTGGACCCTATGCAAAGGGGATATTAATGAGGCCTCTGCAAGTCATGTTTGAGCTGTGGGGTCACCCTATCATGGTCATGCATGATCTTGCCATGGGCCTATAGCCCAATACATCTAACATACTTTCTTAGGATTTACTCTCGAATATCACACCTGCCAAACTCCTGGCATACATTCAAGTTCATAAATGGGACACTCGTCTGAATATGACTTGGTCAATTAATGTAAACTAGGCTTCGCCTAGGCGCCTCGCCTTGTCGCCTAAGCAGTAAGGCGGTGGGCCACCGCCTTGGTCGCCTTGGACGCCTTGACAACCATGGAGATTGCCATTCCAAAGATTGAAAATATTACATGAAGTGCAAGGCTGAAAGTCCCACATTCTAGATCTTTTCTGCTATTTGTGCTTAATCATTTCTAGCCACAGTCCTGTAATATCCTGTAACTTCATGCAATACTTCTCTCGTTGGGGCCAAAGGAAAACATCAATTGGCTAAGAGATAACAACCTAATGGAAATGGAAAGTGAGAGAGAGGCAATTACAAAATCTTGAGAGTATTATTAACTTTTAACTATTGTTCCTTATCAAATAAAACCAACTTTAATTAAGGAAGTCACCTCATTTGCTGATTAGTGAGTGGTCAGGGAATGGGTTAAAGAATGGTTGAGTGATGATAATGTGTCAAGTGGTGATTGGTTGATGATTACTACTTGACTGGATGCCACATTGCCATCCCCTCGCCTGGACTTTGAATGGGGACTGGTGAGGTAGCATCTCTGCCATTGGTGGTGCCCACATGCCACAATTGCAAATGCGATGATCCATCTTGTTTTCTAGGAAAAGAAAGAATCTCTTTGCACATTTCTAAGAAACTGCCTATTCAGTGGTACCATCACTTTCAAAAAAAAAGAAAAAGAAACTGCCCGTTGAAAGAAGTTTGTCAGGATGATTATGTGAAAGGATGGTTGCTGCCTAGTATTGTCAGCACCAAGTTGGAACAACTGTTCAGTGATGCTAAATTTGTTCAAAAAGTTAATTCTATGTTTTAGTTTACTTGGACTCCTATACTAGTCTTTCTTCTATTTTTTATTTATCATTTTGTGTATATATTTTTTCAATCCCCTTCTCCTTGAGAACAAAACTCAAATTCAATTTGATGATAAGAAAATAAATAATTTGCCCCATTATGTGCTGAGCAACTTGTGTATATCATTCACCTTCTTTTAGGTGTCTGTAAGGGCAATAGACAATAATCTGTTAATAAGCAACCTGAAAAATTGAGATGGAGAGAGTAAGTCAAGAGTAGTCTCATCTCATTTACATATTTAATGGAATACGGTTTGTTCTATGGTTGGCAATCCCGATTTACTAACTGTAGTTGTCTGAAATTACATAGATTGGTCTTCTAGTCAATAGACTCCCCTGAGTGATTGTCCTTGCCTACACGTGATTCTTGGTTGTATAAGTAGCAGGCTTGATTCTTAAAACCATACCCCACTTGCGAGTTGCGACATATTTTTTTGGCACTTCCAAGTAGTGTACAACTGGAGTCCAATCACAGTTTTCAGAAAACCTTTGCAAGATGCATTAGCGATTAGGTCTCATTTGTTCTGTAGAATAGTTCAACATATCTAGAAAAATCAGAATGACATGTTACATTATTTGGTTTGTATTGTTTGTTAATGTTGATAGTCACGTTTTGCTTCTTCATGATATTCTCTTTCAATTCATAAAGGCCTGCCTTCACAGTTTTGGCGAGGCACCTTGGGATTAGCAAACAAAGTATTTTCAACTCACCAGCCAAAGGGAGAGATTACACTCTTAATAGAAGGGGAAAAAACTGCTGCATCTGAGATGCCAACAGAAACTGAGCTTGAGAGCAGATTAAGATATTTTATCTCCAATGGGCATAGTCTTTCTGAGGTATGCTAATCTATGCCTTACTGTCATTCTCTGTTTTTCCCCCCATCTTTTATGCATAAAGCTTTGGCCATGAAAATGTGCATGTGCTTTGTTACTGATATTCTTCCCTTGTTATTGTTATTTTCTGCATGTCTACTACTGGAATATGTTATATTTGCATTTTCTTCTGAGCTATGCCCCTAGATACTGAGGAACATTATCAACTTTCTGAGCTTTCAGAAAAAGAATAGGTTTCCTCTATTAAGAAAATGACAAAGGGAATGGAAAGAAGTTTGATTCATTGAGAAAGTGGCATGGCTGATACCAACTCTTCCTGTCATGACGCTGAGTCCTCTTCTTCAGTACCAGTTCCTCAAGCTTTATGTGAGTGACACCTGACCTTGATTTGCTGGTTTGTCCATTCTTGTTAATAAAGGAATCAGAATTGACAGGGTACCCATCTCAAAATATGCAGTACTCTCCTTCCCACTGTGTTCTTTGTCTGCCTTACCCTCCTCACTTCCTACTTTTGCAGAGGCTGTGGAAGACTCAAAATGGGTGGGTGCCATGAAAGAGAACATTAATATTCTTACAAAAATGGTACTTGGGAACTTTTCGACTCAGTGAAAGGGAAACTGTAGTTATCTACAAGTGGGTATACACTGTCAATTTCAACTCTGATAGTATAGTTGGAGGTCAAAAGCAAGACCATTGGCAAAAGTATATAGATAGACGTATATGATTGGCTAAAAGGAGGATTTTGCACCTTGGGCGAAGCTTTAATCAGTGAGTTACTCTCGTGCTGTCTAGTTTTCATGGAAGCCAATATCAGTTTGATGTTCACATTTTGAGATGAGTTCCACCCTGCGAGCTAGAAGGTAGTGCCTTAATTTCTTGACAATAAATACTAAAGCTAGGTACATCTTTTCCACAGGAGTGTACCGATGCTTAGGCCCAATCAACTTTCGGCTGAGGTAGTACAACGGTTGATCCTTGCCCTCTTCATTGATCTGGGCTAAAAGCGCCCCCAAAGAGACATCCATGGCAGCAATGCAGAGGATAAGGGGCTTCCCTTTGACCGATACCCCTAGGACTGGAGGAGTCAGTAAATACTCATTGATTTGCTCGAAGGCCCCCCTCTGACAGTCTTCGTCCCATATTAAGGGTGCTCATTTCTTCATCAGTTTATCGAAAGACAGACACCTTCCCGAGAGGTTAGAAATGAACCGCCTAATATAGGCGAGTCTTCCTTGCAGAGACCTGAGCTCTGTCAAATTTCTAGGCGAAGACAATCTTCTTATGGCCTTGATTTTATCAGGGTCGATTTCTATGTCTCGATACCTGACGATGAAGCCAAAGAACTTGCCACTGGAGACGCCAAAGACATATTTCATCGGATTCATCTTGAGCTGGTACTGTCGGAGCCTTTCGAAGACTCGACGCTAGTCAGCCAAATGATCCTCTCGCCTTTTTATCTTGACGACCAGATCATCGACGTAGCATTCAACGAGGTCATGTAGCATCTTGTCAAAAATCTTGGTTATCGCCCTTTGGTAGGTTGCACTGGCATTCTTCAGGCCGAACGACATCCTTTTATAGTTGAAGATCCCCTTAGGAGATCGGAAAGTCGTATGGTCTTTGTCTTTGATGGTCATGCGGATTTGATTATAGTCTGACGACTCGTCCATAAAGGACAAAGCTTCGTGACCAGTGGTCATGTCAACCATTGTCTCAGACAGGGAAGTCGTCCTTCGGGCATGTCTTGTTCAAATCCCTGAAGTCGATGCAAACTCGGACTTGGCCATTCTTCTTCTTGACGGGAACATATTAGCGAGCCACACAGGGTACATACAAGGCTCTATGAAGTCCACGTCGAGCATCTTGTCAACCTCAACATTGACTTTCAATTCCAGCTCGTGGCGCATACGCCTTGGAGCTTACTTGACTGACTTGACTGTCGAAAGTATTGCTAGCTCATGTTCAGCCACAGAAGGGTCGAGCCCAGGCATTTCTTTATAAGTCCAGGCGAAACAATCTCTGAACTCTTTTAGGAGCTATCGGTACACCTGCCTTTCTTTCTCACTAAGGAGAGCACTTACGAAGGTTGGCTGACGATCTTCTTTACTTCTGAGATTGATCTCAATCAACTCGTCCACAGTTGTTTGGCCACTGCCTTCGAGCTCCGGTGGAGCTAGTTGGAGGTCAACGAAGTCTCCCTCATCGTCATTGTTTGCTTCATAGACTTAAAATTCTTCAAAGCTCTCTTGCTCATGGCTTGAAGTCGAAGGACTTGTCCCGTGTTGATGGTGAGCAGGTTGAGCCGTCCCTTGCTCGGGGAGGTGACCTGTGTTGACTTCCGATGATGGTGATGTAAGCATCTCACCGGACTCCCTTACAGAGTCATCAATCTTAGACTCAACTTCAATTTGCTCGTGAGGAGGAGGTAGTAGTCCTTTGGTATTGACTGCGTAGTGGACCTCGAAGTCCATCTCCTGGTCGTAGCCGAGTCCTCTCGTATCTTTGCGGGAGAAGGGAGGTTGCCCACGGACTTGCGAGAGATTCCACAGCTAGTGGAAATATGCTACTTTTTAAACATTTCCCTGATGCGCTGTGGCAGATCGTCCATTTCCTGGACTAACTGCGGTGCACTGTTGGCGAGAATAGCCCAGCCGAAATCATCCTCGGGAAGGCCCGGTGGGACTAAATCTCCTTTGTAAAAGATGGTCAGCTTGTCTCCCTTGCTCTTGTTGCTCCTTCTTCTCCGCTGATAGGAGACTGTAAAGGTCTTCATCTGCTCCACCTCGTTCTCTTCCCATTGAAACGAGAGTTGAACACATTTGGGTGGTAAGGAGATACTCTGGTCAATCACCCGCTTGATGAGATTGGATTCGAAGTCGACGTTTCGCCTTTCTGGCTGAGTCGGCTTTGAGGCGACTTTGAGGCTTAGTCTGTATAGTCTTGCTAAGTACTGGTTGACAGTGATCAACTGCCCTTCCTCAACTTCATAGTTCACTTTTTGCTTCCCTTTGCCCTTTACAGGTTTGGGGTTGCTAGTGTGGGCTTCCCAAAATATAAGGAAGCATCAGCCAGGTGACACTCGTTAGGGTGGAATGGAGCCTGATCTGTGAAGACAGTATGTTGCTCCCCCCTTAGCATATTTAATGCATTGGTGCAGAGTCAATGGGATAACCCAATTTTCGTGGAGTCAAGGCCTCCCAAGTAGCATCTTATACGATGTGTCGGCGTTGATAGTATAAAACATCACTTGGGTAACAACATCGCCCGAGGCGAGTTTGACTTCAACCCGATCAAACGCCTCCTCGGAATCCTGATTGAATCCCGAAATCTTGACCGCGCTCACCTTTTGCAAATACGACTTCAAGTATAAAGACTTGAAAGTCTTCAAAGGCATAATGTTAATGGCCAACGTCAATCAGGATCCGATTCACATCATGCCCATTAATCGTCCCTCGCATATGTAGGAGGCGATTGTGGCGCAGAGAGGACAACATGTTTTTATCCGTGAAGGAGATCTTTGCTACAAATGCCTCACATGCTTGGGCTTGCAACTTTGCAACATGGGCTTCATAGGCGTCTAGGTCTTGGAGTATCTTGACAAGAGTCTCCCTGAGATCTTTGCTCCAAGCAATGGCTTCCCAAATGATGACATTTCTTGGGAACCGCTTCATATGATGAATGATTTTACGGTCAGTCTGAGCACGGATCTTGTCAAATGGCGGGATGATTTCTGCCAGGGTCTTCGGTGCTTCACGAGGCTTCTCCCGCTTAGGAGGACGCTCCTCCCCATTCTGGCCACGCACATCTTCTTGAAACAGCGGTGGCAGAGACTCCTCCGGAGATGGCAAGGGTTCATCATGTTGGCCCTTATTAGAAGGACCTGCCTGGCTTGTAGGCTCGACCCTGCCAGAGGACCAGCTTGCTCCGATGCCTGGTCCTGCAGTGGCGGTTTGACCGGATCTTCTTCTTCATCAGAAGAGGTGATTGTGAAAGGAACGCCACCCGGCCTTCTGGGTTCTGGGATAAGGCCCGAGCCCTCTGAAGATTCGAGGATGAGGGGGATATCCCCCACTTGAGTTTCTAGGATAGGGCTTGGCTCTTCCCCTCTGAATAGTATGACTCGGTCAAGAGTCAGGGGATCTTTACACCTGTGTCCTCATCCTCGGCTATTTTTCGTCGGGCGACGTTGATATGTCGCCATGGGGGGCTTACCCCCGGTGTTATCAGCCAGAGTGTCTTGTCCTGAAGGAGAGTTAATGTTGTCGGGCGGCGGGATCGCCACCATGTTGTAGGAGAGCTCTTGCAACATTTTCTCGAGCATTTCCACAGTGGGCTCCTCATCCTTGTAAAATAAGGAGAGCTCTTCCGGGATCGGAAACTCCTCACCTTCTTCGAGACGGTGAACCATCTCCTAGAGCCATTGAAGAAGGCGGGCTTTATGCCCAAACTTGTCCCAGGGAATGTATTTGTCCAGAATGACAACCTTGGTGGGGCGAGCGGGAGTGTACTCCTCTAGCTCATCTATAAGCTTTTGTAGCATTTGTAAAGGAGTTGGTTCCTTGGGAGCCTCCATAGCTGCTGTTTGCTCAGCTTGCTTCTTCAACCTCCTTTTCAAATTCTTCCTATGATTCTTCTCTTGCTTCTTTTGGCGTGCCGTCTCTTGAGAACAAAGTGGGCTTGGTTTTGGAGGTGAGACTGATTTGCCCCCGGAATCTTACTTTCTGCTCTGGGCTGGCTCCTTAGGAGCCTTGGTTCCGCGGCTCTTTCTGGGAGTAACCTTTGTCCAGTTGGCCTCCTTCGGCTGCACCTGGAAAATGGCATTGATCGCCTGAGCAATTATCTCGGGTGGCAACTCCTGATACTTTGTCAGTCCACAGTGGGGCCCTTGGGGGTTCTGTAACTCCACCAATTTTGCTTTGATTGGCGATTTTGTTTGTTCGAGCTGTTGAGGTCTTTCTACAATTGACGACCTTGTTGGCTCGACATGAGATTTGACTTGAGGCAACCTCACCTTGGCTTTGCCTTTATTATCAGGCTGTTGACCCAGCCTGACAAGGGACTTGGAACCTCCTCCCGCGGCTCGGCTTTTTGGGCTTTGGGTCTTAGACCCTTCGCATCTAGCCTTGCCTTTGGGGTTTGGCTAAGGATTGATGCTGCTTGTAGACTTGCCTGGTTGGACCTGCTGAGAGATGGGCTTAGTCTCCCGTGGCTTGGTCTGCTCCTGTTGAGCTTGTCGGAGAATCTTCTTAGCGACTTCTTTAAGATGCCGCCTCGTTGTAGAGTTCCCCTGCACATCGATCTCCCCTTTTTGGATGAGGACTTCAATGCAATCTTAAACCTCCGAGCATTCCCCAGTGGGGTGGGACGCCCTAGCATGATATTTACAGTAGCGGGGATGACTCTTGGTCGTTTCATTGTAGTAGGATGGCAGATCATGCGTCATTACCTGGCCTTCTTCTAGATGTATGTCGAAAATCTTCTCAGTGTCTTCCACTCTTCCTTAGGAAAAGAACACCGATGAGAGGGTCGTCACCCTAGATACCACAATGTGGACCGGGGCGGTTGGGAGCTGACTCTTTCCTCCCTCGGCTCCGAGAGTTGGAAAGCGGCCGAGGCATGATTCATGGAGAAATTCAAGCCTTCCCGTCCATGTGGTTGCGGCTCGAATCTTATGTGTTTTTCAATTTTTTACATTAATTTAGAAGAAGAATAAGGAAACAAAAATATAACAATGGACCGTTTGTGGGATTCAAACCCAAAATCGCCCTCAAATTGACTTAGACACTCGGCTAATTACTTAGTAGAGTTTTTCATATTAAAAACAAAATATTAAATATATTAATTACGAATCACATATCGTTAGTATCGATTTTCAACTGGTCCGGTCTGACGTGAGATGTCCTCTCAACCCTAGGAAAGCAAGGGGTTGCTGTTGATGTAGGGGCGTGGAGGCCGAATTGATGAGAAGGAACTGGTCGGGGTGTTTTGGTGCAGGGAGAAATTGGAGGGGGTGATGGCCTTGATGTGTCTGAGAATGAACCTGATGTGCCGCCGGGGCTTCTTTCCTCTCATGGACAATGCGATGTTGTCGCATCATAATTACCTTAGATTTGTGTGTAAACAATTGCCATATCAAAATTTGTGGAATTACATATCACCCATGTGCATGTCTAGATTTGCACGCATGTCATTAGAAACACTGTCCACAGCAGGCGGACCAACCCAGTTGCGGTGCGCTTGAATGAGGTCCGCTGAAGAGGATGGCTCGAAACCAGGGACGGTGAGGACCTGGTAGATAAGAGGAGGCCGGAACAAACCACCAGCCGAGGAACCCGTGGAAGCGCCCGAGACAAAGCCTGACGAGGAAGAAGAGGATGAAACCGGTGCCGGAGCCGTAGGAGGGGGAGCCGGCTGCGGAGGGGCAGCAACAGCACGCTGACGAACGGAACGCCGAAGAGCTTCGGCAAAGGAGAGACGAGGAGCAGCCGGGGCAGCAGGCGATGACGATGAGCCATCAGGAGAAGAGCTGGCCTGGGAGGCCACAATAGGGGCCACAGACGGGGCAGACAACAGCCCTCCAATCGGGGATCCAACCTCCACAGCCGCCGGAGAAGAATGAGCATAAGGTACAGAAGCCCGATCACCAAGGTCCACCGAAGGAGGAGCAGCAGGATCCTTGGCAGGCAGCCAAGGAGCAGCAGCCGCACTAAGCCCAGGAGACACAATTGGAGATCGAGACAACCCAGAAGGGGAGGCGGGGGCAGCAGCAACAGCAAGAGAACCGGCAGGTAAAGGGGCAGCAGCCAAGTGCGTACAAGGGCTGCCATCTGCGAGGGCAGTAGGAACACCGCCAGCAGGAAGAGGGGAGCCTTCGCAGCCACTATCCACAATCGAGGGACCGGCCAAAGCAGCATCAAGCTGCCCATCCACATGAGGTGCAGCAAATACATCCATAGCAGCAGCAGGGGTGCAATCAGCCAGGGGAGACGCGTCCCCAAGAGCAGGAGCAGAAGAGACAACGGACGGTAGAACAGCCCCAAGATCAGCAGATACGGCAGGGGCAGGGGCATCACAAGTAGCAACAGAACCGGCAGCAACGGGGGAATTGGACGTCCCAATAGCAGGAGCATCGACGGCCACAACAGGGGCCGTAGCAACAGTAACAGGCCGCCAAGCTTGCTGCTGCCTCGGCTGGGAAGCAGGCCGGGCCTGGACAGCATCTTGCCCGCAAGGAGGCTCGGGCGGGCTGGAGACAAGCACGGGGGCAGCAGGAGCTGCAGCAGATTTCTTCTTGCATTTGGGGGCTAAGTGACCAAGTCTTCTACATGAAGAGCAGAACGATGGGGGGGCGGGGAAGACAATGGCCTGCCAAGCCCCACTAGCACCACCCGTCCCAATCCAAATTCGACGGGGTAACTCCTTGGAAACATCAACTTGGACACAAATCCGAGCAGCATGTGTGCGTGTTAAACAAAGGGAATTCCGATCAATCTGCAAGACCGGACCAACACTTCCAGCAATCGAACGAAGCATCGGATCGTTGTAGAAGTTGGCTGGAAGGTTGGGCAACTCCATCCAAACCGGGACGAGTGGAGAATCCTCATCGGGTGAGAACGCCATAGACCATTGGGAAAACCAGAAAGGTTTCCCTTTCACATACAATGATTCTTTCAAGAGTACCAAAAGGAAGTCGCCTTGATTCTGAAATCGAAGGAGAAGATGGCGGCCATCAATGGCACTCATGAAGAAATCCTGCTTGAATAAAAATCGCTGCGCAAGGTGCTGCCGGATTTCTTGAAACGCAGGTCTGCCCAAGGGGGTCTTGGCGACAATAGCATACTCCAAGGGTTTGCAAGACGAACGAATCTCCTCTTTGGTGAAGAAGGCCGCGGGCTCCCCAAGATCGGTGCGGGCAGGGGCATGGACGGACAAAGATGCAGCAAGAGGGGGGACCGAGTTTAGCAAAACCTGGGCGAATGAGGGAGAAGCACCCGAGGGAGGATCCCCATCCAGCAATGGCGCAGCAGATGACGGAGGAAGGAGAGGCCAAGCATCCTTTGCAGCAAGCTTCAAGCCATCAGCAGAAGGAGGAAGGGAAGATCCTCCACGTACAGCAGCAGGGCCACGACGGTCAAAGGAGACCTGGCCGGCCTGAACGCAAGCAGCAAAGCCAGAAGAAGGCTGCCCAAGGGGAGGGCCACCCACGGTTGCAGCAGCAAGAGGAACAACAGCATCCAGCCCAGGAGGAGATCCATCAACGCCAGCGACCAAGGAGGGGATGGAGATCCTTGTAGCATCGGCCAAGGATGAAGAGATGCCAGCCAAAGACGAAGGGGCGCCAAGAGGAGATGAAGAGGCATTGCCTTCCACCGATGGAGCTTGATCAGCCGCGGCCACACCAGGGACACCAGCAGGAAGAGGAGGACGATGCGAATCCATCAAGCTGGAAGGGGGAGGCAAAAGCCCCCCCCCATGGCCAGCCATGGCTGGCGGAGGCAAGCTCCAAGGCTGGAGGAAGGGGACGCGCGCTCCACCAAGGGGAGAGGAAAGGACCGATTGATGTTCTGGGCCGCACGCGCGCTACACTGATGTATTCAACGAGTCTATAACCTTGGCCGACAGGCCCGGGTAAATCGGTCAAGGGCATCACAGACCTGTTATTGCCTCAAACTTCCGTGGCCTAAGCGGCCATAGTCCCTCTAAGAAGCTGGCCGCGTAATGAAGAAATGAATTTTATTTGGAGAATCCCTTGTGTTGGCTCCCATTGTTCTTGAGGGTGTGACTCCCTCATCTCTCCCCTTCCCTCTCTCTCTTCCTCTTCCTCTAGGGTGTGATGCCCTAGCCCCCTCCCCACATTTCCCTGCTGCCCCAACGCTGGGAGGTGACCTCCCCAACATCTTCCCAAGCCCGGAGTTCCGAGATCGTGGCCGTGCTACAAGCGTGGAGGAGATAGATCCCTGTTGCCTTGCGCACTTCTCGGGTCGTCTCTCTGTAGAAATGGGCCAGAAAGATCAGGTTGGAACCCCTTCATCCCGTCTCATATCCCCTCAGCCTCTTCTTGACTTTTCTTCCTCTCCCTGTCCCCAAGACAACCCCGAAACCCTATGCCAAAACTCATCCATTTGCGAAAAATCTCTTTGTAAGCCTTTTACCTGCGCTGGATGCCCCTATACAGACTTGCAGAAAACCAGAGCCCTAAAGATCAAGCTGTTACGCCCTTTTCTTGACCCCTGAAGGCCCTGACCTATTCATAACTTTTCTTCTACTACATGTCCCCTATCCGTGCCTGAAGGCCTCACCTCAAAATTCGCTCGGAGTGAAAACTTCTCTTTGGAGCCCTTTTGGTTGCGCAGACTGCCCTTGTGCAGCTCTGCCGGGATAGTGTTTAGTCCCCTCCAAAGAGACGACCCCCAAATCATCACATATCAACCTGGGATTTTGAGCGTTGCTAACTCACATCCTAAACCTATCTTCAGAATTTTTTTACCCTTTAAAAATGTCGTTTCCCCCAACCTACCATGTCCACCCTTTGCCCCTCAGTTCTGACTGCACTGAATTGCAGAACTGAACCAAGTCTGTCTTCCCCTCCCACGCCCAAAACCTCCACTGCACACCACCCCGCCTCTGCTACCCAGTCATCATACATCTATTAGCTATCCACCAGAGAAAACCCCGCCCCATTCGCCTCCAAGAAATCATGGTTCCCGCCCTGTCTTTGGTCCCCTGTCCAGCTGCCAGCAAACAGACCAGATCGCGCTGGGTCTGCTAAGAAATTCGCCACAACTTCCTCGGAGCTCATCTGCAATCGCCAGTCAATCGGAGTCCATGGGACGTCCCCACCACCGTCTACACAAAGTTTCATGAACAATGGCTGAGTATAAGGTTGCGTTCCAGCCATCTACTTCCTACTGTTCACCTGCACCAGTGCAGTCTCGATAGCAATCTACCCACCGCTCGAGATCACGCCGGAGGTCTACATCAGTGTCGTCGGCATCCACCTTCCTCCAGAGAGGCTGTCTACCATTGCTTCCGCCTACAGGGATCGTTACCCCATCCTTGGCGCCTGGGACCCTCCTTCCTTGCTGTTGTATCCAGACTGGTCTGTGGGAGCAGTTCAGTCCATTCGAGTCGCAGCGGTACGCAGACGGTGAGCTTCACCGACCCGGGGCCCGTCAACCCACGTCACACACTCCCGGACTTTTGTTGTATCCTTTTACCTCCCTGTGAGGAGTGGGCATGTCTGATCTATACTTGCTTAAGCTTTATGTACCGGGGATTATGTGACTTGGCCCGGAGTCTTCCCCACGCCCGAGCGTGGAGGTGTGCGTTCACTTTCTCCTTTGAGTTAGCTTGCTTAGATAGTATATTCTCTTAATGCTACTGGTAGTGAGATTGTAGGTTCCTAGCTCACATATTTTTTTTATATATCACTCTTGTGGTGAGAGAGTGTGACCGTCCCGTGACTCATCCGAGTCATGAGTGTAGATTGGCCTACCCTAGACTCGCCGATTTCTCAACCGTGCAGATCGACGCGCTTCCCTCTCTTGGGATGCCTGTGAGCTACAGTTCCTTGTTGATTGACGCAAATTCCCTCTTGGGAACTTCAGGTGTTGAGTTCACGCCGTTCTATCACTTGCGAATTGCTGGTCTTAATTGTCTACTTAGTCACGTCTTCAGATAGAGTCTTAACTTGCATTGCATCCCGCATCATCTTCAAGGTGAAAATAACAGCTGCTAACTCTAAATCATGCACGGGATAATTCTCCTCATGACACTTCAATTGTCATGAAGAATAACATATTACCTTTTCATTTTGCATGAGAATGCGCCCAAAGCCAATGCTAGATGCATCCATGTATACTTCAAATCCACCACCTTCCATCGGTAGTGATAAAATTGAAGCTGTAGAGAGGTGGTCTTTAAGAGTTTGAAAACTCTCTTTGCATTCCTCTGACCAGACAAAAAGATTTTCTTTTCTTGTAAGTCTAGTTAAAGGAACAACGATCTTTGAGAAGTCCTTAATGAACCTCCTGTAATAACCAGCTAGACCCAGAAAGCTTCTAACTTCTGATACGGTCGTAGGCCGACTCTAATTTTTGACAGCTTCAACCTTAGAAGGATCCACAGCGATACCTTCTTTAGAAATAATATGGCCTAGGAATGACACTTCCTTGAGCCAGAAATCACATTTATTGAGCTTCGCATAGAGTTTATGTTCTCTGAGTGTTTGCTGTGGACTTTTCTGCGCTCGGAGTTGAGTGGCCCGACACTCCTGCGCCTGGGGTGGCATTGAATGCCGCCATGGCTGACTAGTTCCTCCAGGGTCTTGACCAGTTGATCTAGGTTGACCCTCTGCCTGTTGTAGAGGCTTTGAGGAGCAGCTTGGAGACTTTCACCCATGGCTATCACATGATGTGTCTGCCCCAGGACGCGTGGGCTACGAAGCTGGGAGCCTTATGGAGTGAGTTTACCCGCCTCCACCTTGCACAGGAGCGGAGACGGAGGACCTGGCTACAGATCCAGCAGGAGGAGGAGGAGCTCCGCGGGCTTCATGCGACCCAAGTTGAAGTAAGCCTTCGACTTCAGAGCGATGGGGAGCAGAGTCAAAGGGCCTTCCTCCGAGTAGAGGAACTGCGGAGGGAGCTTCAGGAGGCCGAGGCGGAGCACCAGAGTGTGCGGACCGTGATAGAGACGTCCTGCCGTCAGCTCGAGGAGCTCCAGGGGGAGGTTTCCCGGCGGGAGACTCACCTTGCCGAGTTGCGGCCATGTCTTGTTTATGTTTATGTTAAAAGGCAGACAATTGATATACACGTGTGTTGTATAATGGTGGGTGTTTATGTATGCCAATGAATTAAAAAGAATAGGATTTGTGTATTGATTGCATGTTAGGAATGTTGACTTTAATTTTTACATTTTGGATGGTTATTCTGGTGCAATATTTAGAAACTAGAGCCCCTACACATTAGTCATTTGGGGCACTTTGGGGAATAAAATGCTTCTAAAACACATTATTTCAAGTGATTAGTTTACGGTGGTTTTAAGAAGAGTATCCTTAAAATATGTTATTTTAGGTAGTTTGAATGAGAAATTGCCCCTAAAACATGCTCATCAGAGGCATTTGGTCATCAAAATTACCCGTATTAGAATATCTAGGGATGATTTTTTAGTCCCTCTAATGACAACATTAGGGGTATTTTTTTAAAAAGTTCCCCAAAAACCTTTAGGGACTGAGGCAATAGGGGCACATTTTAAATTGCCCCTAAAACTAATCAAACCACCCTTAAAGGTTTTTAAGGCATTTATCTCTATTTTTTGGGACAATTTTGAAATGCCCCTGAAGGTCTATTTTCTTGTAGTGCGTCCCGGAGCCACCGCAACAGCCACGTGAGGGGCGACGACGGTCACCTGGCCAGTACCCAGCTCAATGTGGTCTATAGGGTGAGGAGCACACCGCGGCAACTTGACTATCTCATATCGCAACTCTGATGACTCCTGCACTCCTGCAAGAGAATCCAAAAAGGATTAGTTCGGCTCACTACCAACGAAACATGACAAAGATCAAGGTTAGTACCCTGGGGCAATGGGGGGCTCATCCCCAACTCCTGAAGCACCGCCGGAGTTAGCTAAAAGTCGGCATTAAAGAGGGGAAAGCGAAGAAGGGCCTTGATCGCCCTGGACTCCTCAACTGTGACCGTGGGCCGCCTATCAGCCCAAATGGAATGAGAGCCCATGGCAAACCTCCAGTCACTAGAGTGACCGCGAGTTCCCGCCTTGGTGATTTAAACAAAATGCTCTGCCCAATGCTTGAGGTTGGACGCGGTGTTAGAGACACAGACAAGAGTTCAGTTAGACTGAGCCCGAAAGTAAGCAAAGGAAGTATCAGCAGGGTAGCTCTGAAGGCTGTAGAACTGTCGGAAGAGGAAGACGGTCGGGGAAACTGAAGCTTTCTTGCAAATAAGGACAAAGCCGCAAATAATACGGTAGGAGTTGGGGGAAAGTTCCCCTGGGTACCGACCATGGTGATGGAGGATGGACTCAATGAAAGGATGTACAGAGAGACGAAAGCCTACCTTGAAGGATTCTATAGGGACCCTAATGCTTCCCGGAGGCAGACTCAATAGGTCATCATCGATGGTCGGGAAGATGATATCAAAATGAGGGGGAATCTGAAAGGCTCCCGGTAACCAAGCATGCGACTGAGACCATCAGTTGAAGTATTATGAGGAGATCATCCCCGGATCATCCTTCGAACTAACCCTCTCGAACTCAACTCTCAGCTCCCAGAAAAGTGCTCGGCAACTGAGAGTAGGGGGGCTAATGAGGAGGGTAAATCTAGCTCAACCCATGACGGGCCCATTCATCAAGTGAGCCCAATCCAGCTCACGGCTTGTAACGTGCCCGAGGGCGCCCGACAGCTGTGGCCCATAAGGACGCAGCCCACTACGACTTAACATCAGATTCGACAGTGTGGGAAGTGCTTTGGCCCAGGCGTAATGACTGCTAAATGACCCTCTGAAGACCGACCGTTACCTCCCACGACGTTGGGATCAACCCCATGATAGATGAGCACGCTTCACGGGTGCCGTAAGTGTAACGACCCGGGATCCGAGTACCGGAAAGGAACCGGCGCAACTCGAACCTCGGCCCGCCGCCCACGAGCCCGAAGACTCGGAAGGGCTAAAAGGATTGGTGTGGAGCACATAGAAATAGGAAATAAAGCAGGACAACAGATATAATAACAGAAAAGCCCTGAACTGAACTGGACCCAGCCTGGGAGGGAGGCCTTGCACAAAATAAGCCCGAAAATAGCCCTGACACACAATAGACAACTCGAGACATCAACAAATAAAAGTAAGAGGAACGACTTGACTTATTGGCAAAAACCAGTGTCAACAACCGCGTCATTGAGGAGCCGGACCGTCTGCCTCTTCTAAGAATGCTTCTTGGGGTGGACGGGTGTCCCCAGCCTATCAAAGACTGAGGTACATTGCAGAGGAGTCTCCATTGCGGCATCTGCCTGAGGAGAACTCAGGGTTGGATATTGGTGGGGCCCAGAATGAGCCCGTCTCTATTTCTGCCTATCTGAGCGAGAGGCGATGAGGGGCTAGGCGCCATCAGATGATGCGACTGTAGTGCCAATCGCACCTTGCTTGGCGCGGCGTCCTAGTGCCCAAAAGGGGTTGCTGAGACACACCTCCCGGACAGCTTGAGCCTCCTCTGGGGTAACCCAGATCCATCTCAAGTCGGATTGCTGGTCCCCTTTGTCTCTATTTCTCCTAAGGGACTTGGGAGCTGGGATACCGAACTGGCACTGGTGCCTTTGGGCCATTACCGAAGCCTTCACCCTTTTGAGTTCCGCCTTGTCTTCCATGTTCGACACAGGAGGCTAAAGTAGTTGGTAGTAGGGACCGTAGAGATGATCCGTTCTAGAGGTACAATGGGTTGCCCCCGTCTATGCAAGTTCGTAAGTCCCTGACAAGAATGGTCTTACCGGAGTTGCTGGTGGCAACGGTGGGTCGCTTGCCTTTACGGCCACGAAGATGATTCCACTCCGAGGTGGTAGACCGAGAAAACCCGATCTGTGAATGCTGGTGGTGTGGGGCCACCCACCGGGAATACCAAAATAGGCCCCGAAGATGCAAAGTCTGTAGTGAAGGCTGGTGGCTGGATGACTCGAGTGTAGGCCTTTGCCCAAGCTGACAGTAGTGTTGCAGATGCTTGCAACGACATGCTTGCACCTGGAGCTGACGCTGCAGGGGGTACCGGGGTGCCAGTGACCTGAGGCCTTGAGCCTAGACTGGGAGCTGGTGAGACCAGAAGGCGCGATAGAGGGCCCTCGGTCCATTCCGGGGTCACCGCGTCCCATAGAGGTAGACCCATGTTGGGAGCCGACGTTGTCAGGTTGCGGGAGAAATGCCCCTGAGGTGGAACTGTGAGGTGCGAAGCCTGATGCGGATCACTCACACCAAGCGCCGTCCTCCAGAAACCCCTAGGCTGTATGCCCAGTCTGAGTGCTGAGACGCCTCGTACCAGGGGTTGAGAACCTGAGTGAGGTGGTTGCTCTTCCGGGGTTTGGGTCGAGAGCCCCGAACGGGATGCTGGGGAGCCATGCCCCCAGGTCAAGAGACCCGTGTGGGGAGCATGCTCAGTGGAGGCTTGGGGTTGATGGCCCGAGCAGGGTACAGAGGAGCCAAACACCTTAGGGTGGAGAGCCACGCCAGATGTCGACTTGGCAGGGGCCCGAGGCTGGAGGCCCGAGCGAACTACAGAAGTGGTGACCGAAACTCAGGACGCGAAGCCTACGTCGGGAGTCGGTTAGAATTGGGCCCGAGGGCTGGTGCTTGCCGGGGCTGGGACTGGTCCAGAACCCCTACGGGGACCAGTAATAGGAGATCCGAGCCTGATGCTCGGTTTGGCTGCCGAGACAGGTAACTGTGTGGCACATTGGTGGTGCCAAAAGAGACAGGAGCTGGGGGTGGTGGCGGAGCAGCCACGGGGACCACACCCAAAAAGTAGGGCAATCCGACGACCGGGGCGAAACTACCGAAAGTGATCGGTGCCGTCAAGTAGCCCTCCCATGCGTGGGTGGCGACGACGATGGGACTGTAGGTAACGGCCACCATAGTTGTTGAGGCACCGGACGAGCAGGGACAATGGCCACTGACAATCGTCGAACACGATCCGACAACTGGGAAATGAACTAGAAGTTGCTGGGAAGTGCAAACAGGTGTGCTTCTTCTACCTCTCCTGCAAGGATAGGAAAAGGGCACCAGAACTTCAGGGCTGGCACGGACTTTCTCCTCAGCAAAAAGAAGGAAGGCGGGAGACGTCCCATCGGGTGTGCCATCCTTTTGTTCGTGTGCAACGGGGTTTCGTCGGCGCGCCATGCGTGCGGTGACCGGAGTGAGGGGTAGGATATAGCTACGAGAGAGGTGCCAAAATGTGATGCGTTCCAGGCACTCCCTCTCATGACCCTATCTTTCTCAGAGTGGCACCGTGCACTTGTCTTTTACGAAGAGTGATGTGACACAACCTTATGGATGGTAGTGGCAACCCAAACACCGAGTGGTACGTGGCGAAGGATGACCCGAAGGTTTCCTTAACGCTAGAAAGGCCGTGCTCCAAACCGGCGTAACCAGAACGGCTCGCGATGTCTTTTGATATACCACTATGATGATGGGACCTCAATGGGTATGCTAAGACCTATGGGATGCATCAACTAACCGATGTTCCCTTAGACCTAGCAAGCATGCACAGTGTTTAAAATAATGACATTGTTTTATAAAATAACTTAAACATGGTGGATATGCACTATTGAATGCATTAGGAACTAAACATGCTATTTTTAGAATGTTAGAAAGCATAACGGACCAAGCATGGACCGTTACTTGAGATAACGGATCAAGACAGGGGCGTTATATGGTACATAACGTGCCTCCCTTCATCCGTTAAACTCACCCGAACACTCAGGTGAACATAGACGCATAGACATGCAGACCATAACGCACCTCCACTGGGGCGTTATGTTCAATACAACGCACCTACCCCTATGCGTTATACTCAACTTAACAATGCAATGGAACCAGAAATGCAGGGCATAACGCGCAAAGCATGGGGTGTTATGCTGAGTGTAACGCGCCTCCTATGGCCCGTTATACTTACTCGAGCTGAAATCAGAAACCACCGGATATAACGCACCAAGGCTGGTGCGCTATGAGGATATGATGCATGGGTCCGAGTCCATTAAGGACACCCGAACATCAAGAATCAATAGAGAGCCACAGTTTTAATGCATAATATAACGCATAAGGTAAGGGGCGTTATATAATCATAACGGATCTACCGTACATCGTTATGCTAACCGCCCTACTGGTCAACAGTCAACAACTGGTCAATGGTCAAATGACGGTCTAATGAGGGTCCGTTAAAGTCACCTGAATGTGAAAAATTCACAGAAAATCCATGAGCATAATGGTCAGGGAAGGGTGCGTTATACTAACCACCTATCTACCATGTTCATGAGCATAACGGACCTGGGGTTGTCCGCTATGTGGGCATAACGCGCCAGATGCGGTGTGTTAAACACATAACGGTCACTGGTGTGACCGCCATGCGATCTGGGTGACGAGCAGGTACAGTTTGAAACCAAACCACGCCTCGGTTGATAGAAATCGATGGGTTTGCTTACAAAACCTGTAAAAACGTAAAACCTGCTATGCCATACATCCATGCAAGCCAATAGAAGCTGAAAAATGTAATTAACATGCCCATAAATAATTAAAAACACTAATTAACACATTTTTATCACTTTTTAGGAAAAACTAAAAATGAACATTAACTAGGCCAAACGGCCGTGGATGGACGTGCAAGTGGTATGGAAATGATCCTAGCGAGGAGGTGAATCCATCCCCCTACCTCTGACATGACGAGGAAGCCGATCCGATGCCTAACGGATGACGAGGGCAACGGCGACCTCCCGGCTTCACGCACCTCTATGCTCCTCGGATCGAGGGAAGAAGGACTCCACGCGATCCTCGCGACACGACCTTCCCAACGGCACCTCCCGTGCCTCAATCAGCGGCCGTTTCGATCAAAACCGAGTGAGGAGAAGAAAAATCTCAAAATTAGGCCTAAAATCTCCAAAAAAAAGGCATACAGAGGTCGAAAAGCCTCTTGGTATGTTCTTTCTTAAAAGAGTAAGGGGTCTTCATGCGTTCAACCAACCTTGCGGTCGACGCCTTCCCCACAGGTTTCTTGTCGGAATCTCCTGGCGGCGTTCCTTTGCCATCTCCCGTTGTTGGGGAGAAATCCACAGCATTTGCCTCTTTCCCAGTAGCAGTGCACTCTTTGGGCGCCTTAGCTTTGGAGAATGTAAATGTAGGATTGTCGGCGAAGAACATTTTAATCTTCGCGACTACCGAATTCAACTAGTTGAGCCCTTTGATGTTTGCCCCCAAGAGTCTCTCATTGACTTCTAAGGCCAGGCCTCTTCGACATATGGTTATGGCATCCTCCTGTGCCAGGGGATTGTCGCATCGCATGCTGACATCCCTCCAACGTTTAATAAAGTCCAATGTCGTTTCTCCCCTCTTCTGCTCGAGCGAGCAGAGCTCGGCGAGAGATACTTTCCTTTCAGCTAGCTGGAACCAATCAATGAATTTCTTTTGTAGATCAACCCAGTCGGAAACAGAATTGGGCTTTAACCACGAGTACCATTGAAAGGCACTCCCGATGAGTGAAGTTGCAAAGTATCGAAGGAGATAAGACTCCTCGAGGGCCAGGTCACCCCTGGCTGTCACATAGTAGGCCAGGTGCTTGTGCAGCGATCCCTGCCGGTTAAACTTCTGCAATTTCGGCGCCTTCGGGCAGTCTAGCGGGAGCTTCTTGAACTGATGATGAATAGGGTAGGGCACACTATACAAGTCAACAGTGGCAATACCCTCGCCACGCTAGGCGAACTTATCTTCGACTATCTTCTCTATCATGCGGCGTTGGGCGATAGCCTCTTCAGCTCCCCTGGTCTAAGAGGACTGAATGTTGGGTGGGGCTCGGAGTAGCTCAGCCCCTACCTCGACATAAGCGCTATGAGGGTGAGTAGCCTGTCGACTAGTAATGACAGGATAAGGCAACTGTTGCTCTCGTCAAGAATCTTGATTATGCATTGGTGTCTGAGGCCTTTGGACATTTATATCCATTTGTCGCTTCATCTCCAGCATGAGATTGGCCATCTCCAAATGCCAACGTAGCATGGTTTCAAACTTACCATCGTCAGGATGAATACGGATCGATCCCAAGAGGAGGCTAATAATTTGAAGTTGAAAATCTTATTTTTTTAACGAAACAATTAAAATTGTGCAAGAGGAAAATCTATTTAAAGACACGTAGAGGGATAAAGGAGAGAAATAGGGAGAGAGAGAAAGAGAGTGAACCACAAATTTAGAGAGACAATCACATCCACTTTTGCTTAATGATCAAAATAAAATATTTACAATACATAGAGGTTCAAATAAACAAAGTACAATATTCAAAATAAAATCTAACTAAAAATGAAAATTGAAGAACAAGAGAGAGGGTGTAGCCAGGAAGATGAAGAAATTATCGTCCTCATCGCTGAGCGTTTGAAGAGTCACCCGAGCTTAGCAAAGACATCGCCGTGAGACGTTAGAGAGATAGATGAAGAGAGAGGGTATAGCGAGAGATGTAGAGAGTGAAATAGATAAAAATGGAGGAGGGGTGATAAAAAAAATAAATTTAGTTACGGTACAGAGTGTGTGCGTGTGTGTTAGAAGAGAAGAGGCAAAAAGAGGAGATGAGAGACGAACGGAGAGGTAGGAGAGAAGTTGCACTGTGTGTGTGAGAGTGGGCGGGTGCATGTGAGAGTGCAGTGTGTGTGTGAAGAAATGAGGGAGAGAGGCGAGAGCGGAGGGTTAGAGAGAGAAGGAGGGAGAGTGAGGGCACAGAGGCAAGAGTCGACACTGTAGGAGAGGGGAGTCGACCATCACGGTGGTGTAGGTGCTGCATGTGTGTTGTGTGGTGAAAGAGAGAGGGAGAGTGAGGGTTGCAGAAGAGAAGGTTGCCAGCGCTGCAGGGCGTGCATGTGATGTGTGTGTGTAGAGAGAGGTGACAGCAGCGAGGGGGGTCCGTCGTTACATGCATGCAGTGTGTGAGGGTGTGCGTTGCATGTATGGTGAGGGGACAGGGTGAGCAAGCGCGTGAGAGTGTGTGAGGGTTTGTGGGAAGAACAAAGAGAGGGAGTGAGCGAGAGGTGAGAAGTGTTGGCGGGGGGGACCGCTGCACAGTGTGTCTGTGTGGTGTGATGGGAATGAGAGAGGAGAGGGTGGAGAGGAGCCATGTGTGTGAGAAAGTGGGAAGGGGTCGACACAGGTGTGTGTGGGGGGGGGAGAGATGTGTGGCTAGCGAGAGTGTGTGTGTGCGTGTATCTATGGAGAGAAGAGAAAGGTAGACGGTGCGAAGAGGAGGGCGAAGGTGAAGTGTGTGGTCGTGCGTGAGAGGGGGAGCTGGGGGAACGCCTGCGAAGGTGGCGGTGGGTGAAGTCGCTGTTGTTCAGAGAGAGAGAGGTGAGGGAGAGAGTGCAGCAGAGGGAGAAGGAGCTACGGAGAAAGGAGGGGGGTCTGGCAGTGCTTGTGTATGCAATGAAGAGGGGGAGAGTGCAGGGGAGGAAGGTAGCCGGTGCGAAGGGTTGTAAAGTGGTTGTGGGAGTTCAGAGAGAGAGAGGCGGGGGAGAGAGGTAGAAAGATGAAACATGGAGGGATGAGGGGGAAGTGGGGCTTTCTGCTACTGGCGGAGGTGGGTGTAGAGGGGGAAGAGGAGAACAGAGAGAGAGCGCGAGCAAGAGGGAGGGTGCAAAGGAGAGAGAGGGTGGAGGGAAGAAGGCACCGGTGGTGCCCCTATTCCAAATAGGGGCATCGGGGCCTACGTGAGATTGAGAGATTGAGAGAGGCAGAGAATGAGAGAACTACAGAGGGGAAAGAAAGAGGTAAAGGAGGCTAAAGGAGGGGAGAGAAGACGAAGAGAGGGAGAGATGCTAGTCAAAGAAAAGAGAGGAGAAGAAGAGAAGAGGGAAAGAGGTGCAGAAGGTGAACTCAGAGGGGAGAAATGAAGAGGAGAAGAGGCCAGACCCTGAGGTGAGGAGTGAAAAAAGTGGAAGGAGAAGAAGAAGAGGAGAAGAGGGGGGCAGGAAGATCTCCGCGAGGGGGTGGTTCTACCGGGTTTATAGAAGGCCAAGGTTCCCTCGTCCACTGTCGACTATGCATGTCAACTGTCGTGAGTTCGCTTAGAGCTTTGCCATGTTGCTGTTACCAGCATCTGTGCTCTGCATGTTTGCCCTTCAACCCCCATTCACACGTCTACAACCTATCATCGCCCTGCTCGCATGGTTGCTGCCTTGTCAGAGCTGTGATCTGCTGGAGCTGCCACCTGCATGCCTACTGTCGTCGGTTCCCCACGCCACGGCTCAGCAACTATCGAAGTCTGTTGCTACCACCTGCTGCCATGCGTGCCCAGCTGAGAAGGCCCCATGCGATCTTCTGCTATTCGCCTGGATCTTGCCGACTTCCAACATGATCTACCAAACTGAGAAGGGTGGCCACGAGATTCGCACACACTGTAGAAGGGAGAGCTTGTTGCTGCCACTATTCACATAGTTTAAAAGGAATGCAAAAAATTATACATAGGCCCCTCCAGCAAACCAATTTAGCAAATAAACTTATGCCCATGCTCAACAACACAAAATGAATAACAATCAACCAAAACTTTCTTATGATGTACAAACCCTTCTCTTCATCCCCGAGGTCAGGTCAACCTATTCGGGTCCATCTTCCTCATGGAACCACTCGGTGAGGCCGCGAGGCCTGCATGGTGGAGTGATCCCCTCGTCTCTCCCCTGGGGAGGTGAGCACTCTCCTATGCGCCTTTGCGAACCCAACCGAAGCGTTCCTAGACCAAACCGCTGGTGCAAGCTCACATTTCGCCAAGGATCAAAAGAGAAGAAGGAAGAGAGAGAGGAAGAAGAAAAGACTCGTGGGCCAGCATGCAAAGTATGCGCGTGAATGGCATTCCATTTCAAAAAAAGGGAGGGATACATATGCTTCAGGGGATACCCCTGCTTTACACATCAATAAAAAGGGGGAGGACACTCAATCTATTCCTCGGAAGATCTCCTCTAGAGGAAGAATCCCAACGCAAGGGAATTCTACCATGTCGCACAGTCGGTTCCTTTGTTCCTCAAGGCGTGTCAACTCAGACATCACAAATGTCATCTCGACTCTGGCAACAGTAAGCTCCTCGGTCTCTCTGACCACAGTCGCCTCGACTTCAACCAGCTTGGCGTCAGCTGCAGCAACATAACCTCTCAGCTTTTCTATTCTGCTTGTGAGGGTGCCTACACGATGGTGGCTTTCGTCCAAGGCCTTTTTGTGCTAATTTTTATTGCCTTTCCACACGTCTAGGGCACGCAGGTACTCGTCTTCCTGAGCACTGATGGCGGTAAATTCGCTAGGAGCCCGGGCCTCAAGGAACTCGTGGTGGTTGACGTATTTCAGTAGCAGCAGGACTCGTCGTGACCATTCCTCTAGAGGGCAGCCCAACATCTACAGTGCCCCGGTCAGCTGTGCCACCACAGTGTGTACCCCCAATATGTAAGGGAAGGATCGACGAAGATCATCGACTGCAATGCCAGCAACATCTGTCGGACCAGCGCATCCGAGGTGGCGTGGCCAATGGAGAGCATGGCCGGAGGGTCAAACTCGACCAAGCTATCCACAGCCTTCCATAAATCCACGTCCACCATGCCCGAGGAGGATGGAAGAGTGGAGGCCAGGTCACTCGAGCGCTCGACCTTGACAAACGACTCCCGGCCGGCCATCGCCAGAGGAGCCGACAGAGCTGTGACTGAACCACCCGACTTTGTCATCGCGAGGGGCTGCTCTACCCTGCTCTCGGTTGGAGGAAGGGCGTGGAGCGGAGCTAAATCATATGTTACTACTAAAGGACCTGCGACCCTTTCTGCTTGTGCTCCCTCCTCCCAGAAAACCGTGAGGCTTGTCAGCGTCTTCCCCAGAAGCTGGTCCTCCTCGGGTGTCATGAGCGATCGGGGAGGCAAAAGAGGAGCCATGAGTTTCAGCCCGTTCCCCGACTGCAGGAAGGACACCAGGCGCTCCACCTCTGATTCCGAGAGCAGTTGAGGTTCACCTACCCCCGCGGGACTGACTAGTTCCCTCTGCTTTGCAACAGCCTTGCGGGCTCTAGCAGTGTGCACCTCGGGGAGCCTTACCTCCTCCTGAAACACAGAAAATGGGGTTAGCCTTCCATCGATCGAGGCGAGCTGCCCCAAATCTTGAAGAGATGCAAGAGAGGTCCCGGAGGCCCTGCGTTTACCTTAGTCACCGGAATTATGCTGCTTTCCGGTGCTATTTCTCCCTCCTCCAGAGCCTCACCCATTGGTATCGTGGTCTCCACGGCTGCTTCTTGCCATAAGACCTCGAACAAGGCCGCCAGTTTCTCCAAGCCGGCATCGCCTCACCCGGGTCGCTCTACTGGTATGTCCGGGACAGGCGCCTCCACGGCCTCCGGCTGGATTTGCTCTTGTAAGTTAACCGAATAACAGAAGACAAAGATCAGAGGCTGGCCGCAAAGGGGGCCCCATGTGAACCTGCTCACACTTACAAAATCCTCGCCCGAAGCCACCTCGTCAGAAGAGTAGTCATAGTCTACCTTCTCGCCCGAGGAAGACTTAGTCGAGGTCGGCTCCTCCCTTGCCGGAGAGGGGGCTTTTGTCCCGGAATCAACCGCCTCCTCTTTGCGCGGACTAGGCGACGGTGACTTCCCAGATTTCAGCCTCTTCCTCGAGTATGCCTTCGTCAGCTTGGGGATCTTGCAGGCCTGCACCCACTCGGGGAGGGGTGCGAGGGGAGTTGCCAAATGAAGGAGCATCTGGGTTAGATTAAAGTCCTTGGGCTCCCAACGAATGAAAATGTTAGCCACGCCAGTGGAAGGAGGCGGTCCGGGGATTGTCTCCTCAACAGAAGGTGCAACCCCAAGTGCGGTAGCTTCGCCCACGTCCAGAGTAGGAGCAGGTGCTGGCTCCTCCGCGGGGACTGAAAGAAGAAACCCGTATTAAAGGCCTTATCCCACAAGGCGAAAAAGTGTTAAGCGGAACCGCCGGCCGGAAAGTCTAACCTGTAGGTTGGCTGGGTTCAGCCTGAGCGACCGCGAACGCGGCCACGAACTTCTCGGCCTCGGCCTTCCTCTGCTCTAGCTCCTGCGGACTGACTACCTTGCCGCACGTCCGAACGCTTCCCTCGTATGGGACGAACGCGAGCTTGCTAGAGTCTTAGGTGTGCATTTCAACTTGGTGTCGCGTCCGCGTTCGTCGTCCCGCATCAGCCTGGGTTCTGGTGGTTTCTTGGGCCTTGCGGTCTTGGCTAGACCGCAAGGCTAGGCCTTGCGGTCCGAAGGAGACCGTTAGGCTCCCTAGCAGTCCAGAGAGGACCGCTAGGTTACTTTTCATGCTCGCCGTGCCCGTTTTGCATTGTGTTGGTCTCCGATCGGTCTGGTTGAGACCCAATGACTGATCTATGACCCCGTGAGTGTCTCGGACATCCCGTGGGGACCATGACTATATTTTTGGGTGTCTAGAGATACCGTGCTATCTCGATTAATGTGTCGTGGGTCTTGGGGGTCCGGGTGACCCCGTGTGTGATTCTGAGCTTTCATGTTTGCGTTAGATCGAGTCGTCATGAGTCAGTATGAGTGCGTTGGGCCTTCCCCGCACATCGTGGGTTTCTCCAGAAGGTGGTTTTCGAGTGGGCCAACAACTATTGACTCTTGTTATCATCGGCAAGACTGATCAATGCTCCCTTAGCCTGGATCTTTCATCCTCATTAATGAACAAACCCATTTTGCTTCGACATTTAACCAATGTCAATGAACAAACAACTATTGACCCTTGTCATCATCGGCAAGACCGGTCAATACTCCTTTAACCTGGACCTTTCGTCCTTGTTAATGAACAAACCTATCTTTACTTCGGCATCTAACCAATGTCGATGAACAAACAACTATTGACCCTTTTCATCATTGGCAAGATAGGTAAATATTCTCTTAACTTGGACCTTTCGTACTAGTTAATGAACAAACCTACCTTTGCTTCGACATTTAACCAATGTCGATGAACAAATCATTGTTGACCCTTCTCATCATCGACAAGACCGGTCAATTTCTCCTTTAATCTGGACCTTTCATCCTCTTTAATGAATGAACCCATTTTTCCTCAACATCCCACCTAATGCTGGTGAATACGCTAGCCCTGGTCTTCGTCATCATCGGTGATATCAGTGAAAGAAGCTTTGACTTGGACCTTCCATCCTCGTTAATGAAGGAAAAGCTACCCTTTGCTTCGGCATGTTACTCAAATGCTGACAAATGCATTAGCCCCTAGGTCTTTGCCATCATCGGCAAGACCAGTGAATACACGGTCACTCGGGTCTTCCATCCTTAATGACTACCGCTTCTCATTGCCTTGGTATATGTTTCAATGTCGATAAATACAACGACCTTTCGACATTTAACCCTAAATATTCTCTACTCGAGCTAGCGTAGCCTGACCTCGGGGGAAATTTGCATTGCAGTGGAGCAAACTCCTCATACCTTCTCTGAAGGTGTGAGCGCTCTCCTGCCCTAGCAATTAACGTACCCCAGGCTGGGTGAATTAGCATCATACCTCTACCCAAATCTATGAGGGAAATAAAAGAAACATGTAGCCATAGCTTAGCACCAAGATTGCAAAGCGGAGCTGAAGGAATTTTATTACACCAAAAAAAAGAGGATACATGGGGCTTCGGAGCGAGCTTTGACATACATAAAGTTCAAAAAAAATGCTACATTACTGGCTGGGGCAACGGAAGATATCGTCAAGTTCCATGAGCCCGATGGAAGGGTGGTCGACTAGGTCTTGCAGTCGACGCTCTTCGGCTTCCAATTTCAGCAGCTCGTCTTGGAGGGAGCTAGCACGCCCTTCCGCTAATGCTGCTTCATCTAAACTTTGTATGTGCAACTGCTTGGCGCGTGCTAGATCCTCCTCAGCCTGGGCCAATTCAGCATGAAATTGAGAGGTCAGCTCCTCCAACATCGAAATCTGGCCAGTGGCTCCCTCGGCCAGGAACCTCTGTTGGCTGGCGGTTTCTATTTTGGTTTGTAGTGTAGCAAGGCCCTCCTTCCTCTGAAGCTTCAGGGCAGCCAGTTGATCCCTTAAGCCGTGATCAATAAATTCTCTTCGATTCACATACCGGAGTAGCAAGATCACCCGAGGTGTCCAATGTTGCATAGGACAGCCGAAAGCCATGAGGGTGCGCGACATGGGCTTTACCAGCTCCCTCAACTGTGCATAGGATAAGTCCCAACCGGCCAGCACAGCCTCAACATCTCCAAATTCTGTCACACCATTTCAGCAAATGATTGCAAGCCAAGTGATGGTGTGTCAAGGAGATGAAACTCCACCCGACTATCAACCTCAACCCAGATATCATCAGCAGGTTGTGAAGAAGATGAAGGCAATAAGGAAGATGGTTTCACCAATTCTTTCTCAAGCTGCTCGATAGACTCAGTACTAGCTAGGGCATGGATTTCAGCCTCGACCTCCGTTAAAGGAACAAAGTCTTGAACGTCAAGGCCCACACCCACAGAGGTGAATTCTACATGTCACTCCGACTGTGCCACCTTCTCCAACTCGATACCAGCTATGAGCATCAGAGTAGTTGTGTCACCGGCTATCTCTTCCTCAAAGTCTCCACCCTCTGAGGTGATTTCATCATGGTGTCTGAGTTGGGCTTCCTGTTCTGGTACAGTACCGGCCTCGATTGCCAAGATAGAAGTATCACCGGTCCCCTCCTTGAGCTCTACACCTGTCGACACCCCAGCAGGAGTAGCCTCCATAAATTCTGACTTGGCTTCCATAAGTTGAAGCTGAAGTTGCCCCGTGGAGGGTTGACCGAAGCCCAGCATTGGAACAGACAGGCCTGAGAATTTTAGGGCAATCGGCCTCAACACAGGAGCCGTACCCATAACAGAGGTGAAAGCTATGGCCCATGCTTGAAAGGGAAAGAAAGCAGCCATGGTGTGCACCGCCGATAGGGTTAGCCCCACAGAGATTGCAGGCCCCTACAAAAAGATCAAGTACAAAGGAGGTGGAAATGAAAACGCATCAGAGCTCCTGCTACAAATGGTGGTAGATGTGAAGAAAGTTATGCACAAGAAGGAAACCTCACCTTAAATGGCACGAGTCCCAACTCACCAGCCCCTAAGACCTCCAAGGCCAGCTCTGCAAGGTTTGAAGTGATTCTGCCCTCCTCTGTAAAGAAGCTGGGCACACTCAATGGTCCTAATGTCAGTCGGGGTGGGCTGAATGCAGGGAGGTCACTCCCGTAAGAGAGAGACGGAGTGTTGGCTCCCGACTCTAAACCTTGTTCTTCCTCATCACTGGAGGGTTCGTAGTCGACAGGCCCTTCAGAGGGAGGACTCTCAGTCAACTCAGTAGCTATGACTTCAGGGCCCTCTGGGCACATCGAGACGTCCTGAATCACTTCCGAAGAAGCCTTCTTCGCAGCTAGAGGGGCCGACCTCTCTGAATACTGCCGGGTGGGCAGCACATCAGGAGCTGAAGGTTCAAGAGAAGGAGCTACAATAGGCTCTGAAGGGATGACATCTTGCCAATAAAGGTAGGGTCGATAAAAGAATAAGAATGAACATCTACCCCTAAAAATCTTATGAGCAATGATAGTACCTTCATGGCTAGGTGTCGGTGAAGGGAGATCACTTTCGGACAGAATTATGGGTACTTCGGCACTTTCAACCCTCTCGGGGCTATTGGCAGTTGCAAAATCTTCTATGGTCGGAGCGGAAGGGGCCGCTGGGTCTGAATCAAAAGGATAAATTAATAGAGGGCCGATCCAATGGAGTGGATCAAAGAAGCATACCTATGAAAGAAGACGGTCGTTCTTGCGCCGCCTCAAACTCCTCGAAGGAGGGAACCGTCGGTATTGGAACACTAGGTTCTGCCACCGCCTACGTCTCCTGCTTAGAAACCTCTGCTCGAGCCTTCTAAGCCCGAGAAATAGCCTCCTTCACTCGGGATCTCTCATGTTTCCGAGACCCTCGCGAGGGCAATGGCGTAGCGGTTGGAGTTGTGACCGGGGCTTCAAAATGACTAGGCCTCTGCACCTTAGAAATTAACCTTCGGTATTCCAGAGTTGTCTTGGAATCTGGAAAATCTGCAGAAGAAATATGGGCACCCAATAATCATTCGGAGGACATGTATATATGCCGAAAGAAGGAATGAACAAAAGATGAAGAATGAGCAGAACGAGACAGGACCTACCCGGTGGACCTAAATATAATGAAGAAAGAGACAAATAATACAAAGGAGGCTCCTTGTCCTTGGATGCACCCTCCCGAACCAGCAAGCAGATATCACCAATAGCGGCACAATGTTCAGCCAGAAGAGCTAGATCTTCATGGCCATGAGCTGATAGACTATAATACAAGCCAAGGTGGTCTATTCCCCATCCACCGACATATTTGAAGGCAGTAAACAAAGGCCTCTCCAGTATCACCTCGGCCTTGTCAGTTAGGGAAAGGCCATGAATGCGCAGCAAAGCGAATAGCGAGGAAGTCTGAGCATATAAAGTCGACTGCCGATCTTCCTTCCACACAAAAGTCCTATAAGGACATAAACGGTCAATTTTTGGACGCCACGAGGCAGGAGTTGTAATAGCCTCCTCCACCAGCAATGGAAACTATTATAAAGATACCCTGCCGCTGCCAACCCGGCATAAGCCCCGAAGGGTCTCCATGAATTCATCTTTCTTGATCTCCGGGAGCACATGCTACGGCTTAGATGTTTGCCACTTTACAAACTTCCAAGCAGCTAAATAAGCTTGCACTTCAGACTCCTTCTGGGACTTCAGTCTCCGCAGATGATGGGGGTCAATCTCAAATACCGGAGAAGGCTGGGAGCTCAAGAATTTACGCTCGGCAGAATCCCAGCAGTCATTCTGAGAGAGCCTGTAGAAGGCAGTGCGGGCATTCCACCACTTGATGTATCTGATGTCACCCGAGGGAACCACCCAGGAGCTAGCACTCTAAAAGAAACCGCCTCATGGCGGTGGAAATAGTCCCACCAAGTGCGGGCTTCTTCAACAGTAGCTGACCCTGCACTCAACCGACTCTCTAGTGAAAATTGTGCCGAAGAGGGTGGGATTTGCTGGTCATAACCAAAGTTTCTGCCAAATCGGAAGTGATATTAGGGTTCCAGATACGTGCTTCTACCCTTCAAGAAAACTAAAACACTGGGCCTGATGGATAATGCCCAGTCTACCTGCTCCGGCTCTAGAGATGGTCTTGTACAGACTTTACCTGAGACAGGGTGAATATATTCCTTCACTTCACCAAACTTGCACTCCCACATGCAGTTTACCAATGGGCAGGAGTGGGCAGCCAAACTCCAAAAGTGTAAAGCTCTAGGGGCATTCATAGGCACTTTTGGTAGCTACCTCTTGATTACAAAAAGTTGATTTAACGCTTGTTGGGGCTCGGCACTAGCAAACTCCAGCATTCTGGGAAATAGATTGGATGACTGCAGCACTCGGGGAGCATACTCAGGGAATGGCTGCTCTTTGCCCTCTTCATTGATCTGGGCTAGCAGCGCTCCCAAGGAGGCATCCATGGCAGCAATGTAGAGAATAAGAGGCTTCCCTTTGACAGGCGCCCCTAAAACTGGAGGAGTCAGCATGTATTCCTTGATTTGCTCGAAGGCCTTCTAATAGTCTTCGTCCCATATGAAGGGTGCCCCTTTCTTCATCATTTGTCAAAAGGTAGGCATCTTCCCGAGAGATTAGAAATGAACCGCCTAATATAGGCAAGCCTTCCTTGAAGAGATCTGAGCTCTGTTAAGTTCTTAGGCGGAGGTAGCCCTCTGATGGCCTTGATTTTATCAGGATCTATTTCTATGCCCCAATATCTGACAATGAAGCCAAGGAACTTGCCGCTGGAGACGTCGAAGGCGCACGTCATTGGGTTCATTTTAAGCTGGTACTGTCGAAGCCTTTCAGAGACTCGACGCAGATCGGCTAGGTGATCTTCCCGCCTCTTTGTCTTGACGACCAAGTCGTCGACGTAGCATTCGACAAGGTCATGCAGCATCTCGTCGAAAATCTTGGTCATCGCCCTTTGGTAGGTTGCACCAGTATTCTTCAAGCCAAACGACATCTTTTTATAGTTGAAGATCCCCTTAGGAGATCGGAAGGCCGTATGTTCTTTGTCTTTGATGGCCATACGGATTTGATTGTAGCCCGACGACCCATCCATAAAGGACAAGGTTTCGTGACCGGTGGTCATATCGACCATTGTCTCGGTGATTGGGACAGGGAAGTCATCCTTTGGGCATGCTTTATTCAAATCTCTGAAGTCGATGCAGACTCGGACTTGGCCGTTCTTCTTCTTCACTGGGACTATGTTGGCGAGTCACACAGGATATATGTAAGGCTCTATAAAGTCCACATCGAGCATCTTGTCGACCTCAGCATTGACTTTCAGCTCCAACTCGTGGCGCATACGCCTTTGAGCTTGCTTGACTAGCTTGACTGTTGAAAGTATTGCCAGCTCATGTTCAGCCACTGAAGGGTCGAGCCCGTGCATTTCTTTATAAGTCCAGGCGAAGCAATCCCTGAACTCTTCTAGGAGCTGTCGATACGACTACCTTTCTGCCTCACTGAGGAGGGCACTGATGAAGGTTGGTTGACGATCACCTTTGCTTCCGAGATTAATCTCGACCAACTCGTCCACGGTCGCCTAGCCACCGTCTTCAAGCTCAGGTGGAGCTGGTTGAAGGTCAACGAAGTCTCCTTCATCATCAGAGTTTGCCTGGTAAACTTCCAATTGTTCGAAGCACTCTTGCCCGTGGCCTGAAGTCGAGGGACTTGCTTCATATTGTGGATGGTTGGTAGACTGGGCCGCCTCTCCCTCTGAGGGGTGGTCATCGTAGACTTTTGATGAAGGTGATGGTGCCGTGAACACTTCACCGGACTCCCTTGCAGAGTCATCAGTCTTGGGCTCAACTTCAGTTTGCCCGTGATAAGGAGGTAGCAGTCCTATGGCATTGACTGCGAAATAGACCTCGAAGTCCCTCTCCTGGTCATAGCCGAGCCCCCGCGTATCTTTGCCGGAGAAGGGAGGCTGCCCACGGACCTGCAGAGGATTCCACAGTTGATGGAAGTATGCCGCTCGCACGGGGTCCTGAGCTTGCGAGATATGCGGCTTTTTGCACATTTCTCTAATGCGCTTCGGCATGTCGTCCATCTCCGAGATCGGCTCTGGCGCCACATCGGCGAGAATATCCCAACCGAAAACATCTTCAGAAGGGCATGGTGGGACTAGATCACCTTTGTAAAACATGATTGGCTTCTCACCCTTTTTGCCCTTGTTATTCCTTCTCCGCTGATAGGAGACTGTGAAGGTCTTCAACTGCTCCACCTCGTACTCTTCCCGTTGGGATGAGAGTTGAAGGCACTTGGGCGGCAAGGAGATGCTTCGGTCAATGACCTGGCTAATAAGGTTGGCTTCAAAGTCAACACTTCGCCTCTCCAACTGAGTTGGCTTGGAAGCGGCCTGGAGGCTTAGCCTGTGCACCTTTACTATGTCTTGGTTGACAGTGAACAACTGCCCTTCCTCGGCTTCGTAGTTCATCTTTTGTTTCCCTTTGTCTTTTAAAGGCTCGAGGATTGCTAAAGTGGGCTCCCAGAAATATAGGGAAGCATCGGCCAAGTGACACTCATTTGGGTGGAATGGAGCTTGAACTGCGAAGACCGTATGTTGCTCCTCTCCTTTGACATATTTGATGCGCTGGTGCAGAGTTGACGGGATGACCCAATTCTCATGGAGCTAGGGCCTCCCAAGCAGCACCTTATAAGATGTGTCGGCGTTGATGATATAGAACGTAGCCTGAGTGACAAAATCGCCCAGAGCTAGCTTGACCTCAACCCGACCAAGCGCTTCCTCGGAATTCTGATGGAAGCCCGAGATCTTGACCGCATTCACCTTCTGCAAGTAAGGCGCCAAATATAAAGACTTAAAGGTCTTCAGAGGCATGATGTTGATGGCTGCTCCAGCGTCAACCAGGATGCGTCACTAGACTTGTGGAGCCTCAGCCAGCTGAGCGGCTTGCCCATAGACGGGGAGCCCTATGAAGAGGTGTGCCTCCCAGGCTTGATTAAAGATGAAACTGACGGGGATGGCTATTATTCTTTGGGATACTCATATCGGTACCTGATGGAGGCGTACCGAGAACTATATCAGTCGGCCCATAGTGAAAAGCAGCCTCGCCGCGGGGACAGGAAGAGGGTCAGGATGACCTTGTGGCCACAATACTTCTATGATGGGCCAAAGCAGTATGAAGAATTCCCATGCGTCAGCACTGTGGTTGCCCGCAAGAAGCGTGCGAAGCCCAAGACAGACGCGAAGATCCCCTCCAGGGGGCGCCAGAGCGAGCCCAACCCGATGGCGGTCGATCCACTGACACACTGCGCGGCGTACTTTTTGTAATGCCGTACGGAGATGAAACAGTGATCTGGCCAGATGCGATCTACCCGGCGTGCCAGATGGCATGGGGGATTAAGCTGTCTCTATGTCCAGCGACCCTTTGCCTGATGTACAAGGTGATGTCAACACTCATCAGTTCCCATGGTAGGGTAGGTATGTGTGCCCGTTGCATTTCTTCAATGCGTGGGTTTGTTCTCTATTTTCAGAGTTCGCCCCATGTGCTATCCAGGACTGGGGGCTCGTGCCGCGGATGCTGGAGTTTGCTAGTGCTGAGTCGGCCTCTACCTCTTTGCGGCTATATGATATCCGGGGCCAATTGACAACAGTTCCTCAAGATGTTGTTGGGACTATTCACTTTTGGGCACTGGCTGCGCACTCCAGCCCCCTGGTGAACAACAGAAGAGAGTGCAAGGATGACCAGGTGGAGAAGTACGTCCACCAAATTAGCCAAGAAAATGTGGTCCGTTGCTACTGGAACACGAGCTAAGGGACAGGGCGTTGTCCATCCACCCCAGCGTGCTAGCGTTTAGAAAGGGGGAGACGTTGCTACTAGAGCCGTATTACCCCTTCCTCTTTGGTGGAAATTTTGGCTATCACCAGCATATTCCCATACACAGTGCCCAGTTCGGCCTGGTGACGTGGACCCTTCAGGGAGGCTTGGTCGTAGAGAACGCCAGAGTCTGGTGGGACTTCTTCCACCGGGCAAATACCGTCACCTTCAGAGTGCCAGCCCCTGGTCACATCCCTCCGGTGGCACCCGAATATGTAAAGTGGTGGAACGCCCGCACGGCCTTTTATCAGTCACACAAGACCGACTGTTGGGATGGGGCGGAGAGAAGGTTCCTGAACCGGCAACCTGTGCCTATCCTTGACGTCAATCCGGAGCACCTCTACGCTTGTGGCATGGCAAGAGCAAGGATGTGGCCGACTACATGATCGCCCACAAGGCAGTCTGAAAGCGCAAATCGGCGACATAGGCCAAGCTGCCTCCGGTGGCGAAAGATGACTTTAAGAAGACCCTGCGGGGCCTCTGCCATATCGGAACTGATCGCCTAGATTTGATTAATTATCCGCTGCTGGCAGAACAAGAAGGCACCCCCGTAACCAGCTGGAGGGCTGAGAAGGACCCGATCTACCCCTACCGCACATTCATGAGGAGGGAGGAGCAGAAGCCGCAACACTATAAAGACACCACCTGGTTCTATGCCCTTCTGCGAGTGCACGGGCTGACAGTTGAAGCTCAACCGGTGGTCATCCTGGGCAAGCGTCTACACGTTGCCTACTATTATGCCGAAGGATGGGAGATGGACCACCTCAACTTATTTTGCCATTTGTCTGCCAAGAAGCATGCGGACTTAGCCACCCTTGCCGATCGATGCCAGACGATCGGGGATGTGTGCTGGCTGGTCCGAGAGGCCGCCCGCCGCAACAAGGAGCCATCCCTCAGTTATTGGCTGATATCACTGTGGCTCTACATCGGCCCACATGATATTTGACATTTCTCTTCCTTTGCGTTCAGGGCTGTCGCTTTCACAGTGCTGGATGCTAATCAATTCTTTACTTTTCCTATCCTTCCTCTTCACAGACCATCCGGATAGCACGCAGATGGTGACTTATCGCAACCTCCTCCGGCAGGCAGAGAAGCTGGCGCATTTCGAGGTGGCGCCACCGGCCCCGACTATAACTCCCTTGGCTCCGCCCGCAAAGAGGTCTTGGGTACGATCACCCATAAAGAAGTCCCTGGACGAGGCAAAGGCTGCAGGGCGGTGGGAGGCTAAGCATCGAAAGATGGAGGCCGCCAAGGCTGCAGAGACCATTCCCCCGCCACCTCTGGTCCCATCCTTCAAGGAATTTGAGGCCGGTCGGATTGAACCGAGCCAACCCACGGTTGAGACTCCTCTGTCAAGAGCGTCTTCCAAGTGGAGTCTTATTTCTATGTCGGAACGGGTTGCTTACATCCGGATGTCTTTGCTTTTGTCCATCAGCTAGGGAGGAATCGATGCCCTCGCCGACCCCCGACGCAGGTGAGGCCTGGGTCGGGTCGGAGCCGTCGTCCACTCCAACTCCCTCACCCAAGGCCACTGAAGGCTCTCAAAAGGAGGATCACTGGGTGCAGAGGACCGATCGACAGCCACCCCCTCTGGGCCCACCAGTGGTTACTGTGGCTAGCATAGAGCAGCTGGATAGTGGACATGCAATGGTGGCCAAGGGTCCCCTTGGCGAGAGAGCCGCTAGAGTCGGGACCGTGGAGGTGGCTAAGATACTGGAGGCTGATGGCATGTACACCTACGATCGAAGCGGAGGCTACCTGTTGGAGTTCCCCCTAGATCGGCACTTGTTCGAGTTTCTCCAGAGCTACGTTCCTCCTGACATGGAGGAGGACAACTCACGGATTCTGGGAGCCCATCGTCGACTTGAGCGGGCCATCTTGATCGGTAGGGACAGCCTACATGGCATAACCTTCTACAGCTACCCTAGCCTCTCAGAGGATTACTGGAGGCATCGACAGTTTCCTAGTGCTGTGTTTGTGGTTCTTTGGTGGAGCAGAGAGATCTGGGGTTAGAGTTGGGCCGCTGGGCCCCGCTTCCTGGGACTTGCACAGTCACCATTGCACCGAGACAGAGGGAACCGCCGGATTGGTGCTGGAGCCCGCGGGCTTGCAGTATGCTGGAGAGGGATATAATGATCACAACATGCTGGACAAAGTTATGAGGCAGACTGTCACGAGCTGGTATGGTCGCTGGGCCGTGATTCCATCACACTACTACCGCCAGGGTGCCATTGAGTGGTTGATGGGGGTTGGTTATCCATCACTACCAGGTGCTATTGGACCGGACCGGGATCAGGTACGCGGTGACTGCAGCCTTGTACGCATACCCATGCTACACTGGGCTACTGCAAGGGTTGCTGGAGTGCTTCAACTATCGTTGGAACACGGTGGCTACAGCAGAGGGAGAGACCTCACTGGACTTGTGGTCTCTGTTTCAGATCTCTGGGTTATCGATCAGCGGCGAGGGGTACAAGGAGGTAGTACTAGATGACCTCCACCGTAGCCACAGTGATGGATTGGGGAGATACTGAGTACCTTATAGCTATCGATATCTCATGAAGACCTAGAGGGACTTGGCCCTGGCAGGGAGAGAGAGAGCGACACAGACTCCGAGGGTGCCACTGAATGTATGGGTCCGTCATTTCTACAACGGGCCATTCTGCTTTTACCAGGAGTTTGCCAGGGACCAGACTCCCTGGAAGGAGTACACAGAGGTGGAGCTTCGCTTCAGGACCTACACCAGCTACATTTATACCCCGCAGGAGGGGTGGAACCCCCATGGTCTACCAGATGTGACATACCTCACTGCCTATTTGGCATACTGATTGGCGACGTTCGTGGTTCCACACGGAGAGGATGGTTTGCTGAGAGCCGAGCGATTGTGGCCGACTTGTTTATTGGCTGAGGGGAGACAGTTGGCCTTGGCTCCTACTGCACTGGCCAACATCTACCAAGGACTGGGAGTTCTGGCGATACACCTGGCACCGAGGGAGAGGAGCATACTCCTGTCGACCCACTACCTCAGCATGTGGGGTGGACTGCTATTTTCGGGACTGGTGACGCGAGGGACAGTGACGAACCCGGTAGCACTACTTTTGTTCAGCTTCCCCGGATAGCCTGACGAGGATGTAGAGGCGCAGCTGGAGGGGGCTAGGAGAGCCCTTTGCTACTTGCCCGCCCGGGGCAAGGAGGGACTCCCACCTTTTCCTGAGACCTTCAGGTGGAGGGGTGACCAGCGCACACCCTATTCAAGAGGTGGCAGATGCCGGGCTGCGGACGGAGTGGCTACGGAGTACCCGGTCAGCAGTGCTGACGTTACACCAGTCAGCGACAAGTTCCTTGGAGCCGTACTGTCCACACCGATTTGCAAGGAACTTCGAGTACGACCAGGGGATCCCGTCGAACTGAGAGTTCCCTTTGGCAGGTAGGCAGTACTAGGGCAGGGACACCCACTTACTCGCAACGGCATGGTGGGACTTCTAAAGTCATCGGGAGCTAGAGCAGTTCTCGATGTCGGGACAGGGACGCCGAGGGAGGTTCGACATTCACTACGCCAGGTGGTGGTTCGAGCACAGCCACCTGTACCGATAGAAGGCCTTCGCAATCTGAAAGGCGGAGGAGAGCTACTTGCTGAGGGAGGATCTGCCTCCTATTGTGCTGGATGAGGGGTACCTGAGGACTCGTGTCGCTCGAATCCGCTGAGAGATCGAGCGAGTCATGGAGTGGTGGCCCCGGAGTGGCCGGGGTTCGACCTATGGGAGCCGGAGCAACGGAGGGGCACTGAAGCCCCTGAGACAGGTGTCAGCGGGAGCGGCGGCGACAGGAGGGATGGTGTCTCGGTCAAGGGCACCTAAGGCCTGGTGGGCCCAGTTCTTGGCCGACTACGGCTTTCAGAGCAGGGGTTCGCTGGACCGGGAGCTCCCGTACGGGAGCTTTGCCGATTCAGCGATCGATGACTGGCGGTGGCATATCGGCCATGTGATCGGGCCCGCTGGACCTGTGGAGTTCTTGTCCCAGATTGAGTGATGGGAATCAACCTCGAGCATGTACATTTTCTTTTTATCTAAAAAAAATGTTAGTGCCTGGTGTTGATTCCCATCAATTTTTCCCGGGTGGGAAGAACTCCACCCCATTGAGTAAGGGGTGCGGCTGCTCATGTGTCGCTCTTGTGGATCAGTATCTCTGCGGTCGTACTCTTCACCATACCATGTAGCATGGGTACGCTCCACTCCTAGTAATCGTCACATGCTCATCCCGTATATGTTCTATATGCTCATGCTGCTATGGGAATGAGGCTAGTGGACACTCAAGGGTGGGGTCACTCTCAAAGGGAGGAGACGGCTTAAAGACTCACTAGGAATCACCGTTGGGTCCCTATAGGTGACTAGATCCGAGACTTTGAAGGTAGAGCTGATCTCATATTCGTCAGGCAAGTCCACAACATACGCATGAGATCTGACTTGCCTCACACTCGATAGGGACTGGCACCATGAGCTTGCATTAGACCGACTCGACTTGACGCGACGTATGCAGACTCACAACAGACCGTACGAAACAAAGACTCACACATGACCCTAGACACCCTAGACTCATACATAATGCAGTGGTGGTCTAGGCCACCCACATGTGTAACTAGTACACTGGCTACTGAGCATCTTGGAGGTCTGGAGGATTCCCCTGGACATCTTCCTCCTCACGAAAGAACTCGTCAGCTAATTCCTATTCTGCCTCATAGCTGACAGACACAAGCCCTGAGGCTTCTCCGACCCGCGTGTCCCTAATGACGAGTGATGTACGGGTGGGACATTGGCCTGAATAGTGGCCAAACCCTTGGCAGTGGTAACACTGCTGTCGTGACCCACTAGTCTCCCGATAAGTGGCCCCTTACCCTTATCCTCCTGACGAATAGGGGGTGCAGGCAACCGTGGACGATCAGAGGGTGTGGGTGCCGGGGGTGTAGGCAACAGGGGATGAGTAGAAGGTATGGGTGCTGGGGGTCGGGCAATGGGTGCAGATGGTTGGGGTTGAGATGGAATATCCCTCGGTGGTTGAGGGCGAAGCCTTGGGATGGGTGGCTCCTAATGAGCGGGCTCCGAGGGTTGAGCCATAGGAGCCCTGTGATATGGGCCCGAAGAGCTGCGGGGCTCAACCCCATGATGAGGAAAGGGTCCCAATCGTTGGGCAAGCTTGAACTCTGCCTAGAATTTCTCCAAATCAAGAGTAACCTGATATGCCTCTTCCAAAGTGTTTACATTGCGACTAAAAAATTCATACTGGTAGTGCGGCCGCAGACCACGTCAGAAGTGAGAAATAGGCATGGAGCTCTCCTCCGTGACGCCACATCACAGAAAATACTCATCAAATTCAGCGATGTACTTGGAGACAGACCGATCTCTTGTTGTACATATCCCATTGACACGGGACTTCATCTCTCTGGCTGAGACTGCCACTTATCGATGAGTCACTGACGGTACGTGGTAGGAAGGTACTTTTGCCAGATTTTAACCTTCATCGCACCCCATGTATCAACCTGGGGCTCGAAACACTAAAACAACAGGCTCGCTACGTTCTTCCAATAAGTCTGTGACTGTCCTATGAGCTTCATGGTGTGAATCAGACTCTTCGGCGATCCGTCATATCGAACTAGTCGAAGTACTGATCCATCTCGGCCTCCCAATCTAGATAGACCTTTGGGTCCAAAGACCCGCCAAAATTGAGAGGATCCGCACGAACGGTCCTAAGGGTTCGCTCGTCCTCGTCACATTCATGATTGCATCGTGGGACACAATGGTTACGACTATAACCCCCATGTTCATTGTCAGATGCATAGTCATCCACCTTGGGGATTTGGTGCCTTCTATTATCTACCCCTTGAGCCCTTGGAGCAGTAGGTTGCTGAACCGGCTCCTGTTGACCATTTGTCGGCGCGGGGTGCGCCTTAACCGGGCCTCTCTCTAGGACGGTGACTCTCTCTACCAGACCATGAAAAGATTGGTCCGACTCTTTGGCCCGATCCTCTAAGGCCTTCATTCTTTCTTCCAAGCGTGTGCCTAGGCCATCCACACGCGTACTCAACCCATCCAACTTATCCACTCGCATACTCAACCCATGAATTTTTTTCATAAGAGTTCGAAACATGTCGGCCACAGATGGCTCATCGGGACTATGGACTCAGAAATCTGCCATAGGTGGTGGTGGTGGTGAGTATTGAGTACCTCTACGAGTGGGCATGCAATGACACAAGGCAGGAATGCACTAACCAATGTGAAGTGAAGAACCTAGACTCAAACCAATATCTAGTTTCTGGCAGAGGTATTGATCTGAAGACCCAACTCACGTAAGGAGGCTACCTTCCAAATAAGCGTAACCTATCGTTCCGGCAGCGCCTTTTCATATACCAGATAAAGGATTGAGGTGCAACACCTTGGACAGACTTAGATCGTGCTTTGGTGACTACCCTAGACTCGACTTGCTCTGATACCAATTTGATGCGGGACGGGATGCGACTCGGTACCAATTTGGATGCGGACCTGGGACTCTAGGTGATGACGTGACCAAATTGAAGACACGACCAGCAAAAGTAAAACTCAACTCAGGAGCTACAGAAGCAATCCGAAACTCCTCCAAAAGGATCCGAACAACCTAATAAAGGTCTGCCAAGACCCAACAGAGATTCGGCAAGAATCCAGGATGTTACAGGCCCTGTCGCCGATCACTCCTTTCCTGAAGAATGGCTTCTTCTCTACTTTGAATAGCCGGTTCACCCCTTCCAAGACCCCATGCATGTTCACCCTCTTCAGGGTCTCCAGGCTGCACAGGCGCACCACGTCCTCAACAACCTTGTCCCTCTCCTCCTTCGACGAGAAGGGCCTCCCCACGAATGCCGCCAGCCTCCTCACAATCGTCGTCGGGTCCCTCTTCATGTCCTCATACTAGAGGAACATCACCTGCTCGAGCCTCCTCTGGTGCTCCCGCTAGTACTCCAGAATGTGCTTGTGCATGGGGCCGAATGAGACAGAGCCGGCGCAGAACATGTTGACTCTGTCGCCCAGGTTGTGCCCCTCTCTATGCTATACGGCGTGGATCCCCTCCAGGGAGTGCCACCTTGAGACGAGGGCATCCTTGGGGTAGCAACAAATGCAGACCAGTAGGCAACCGAAGGTCTGGACAGACTCCGGTGGAACCGAAAAGGGGAGGTGGGTGGCCAGCAATCGAGGGGGATGGAGCCAACACAGAACATGTCGACTATGTCGCTCAGGTTGTGCCCCTCCCTGTGTTGTACGACGTGGATCCCCTCTAGGAAGTACCACTTGGAGACGAGGGCGTTCTTGGGGTCGTGACAGATGACCAATAGGTAGCCAGGGGTTTGGACGGACTTCGGCGGAACCAAAAAGGGGAGGAGGAAGCCCAGATCGAGGTTCTTGTGCGACGTGTAGAGGTCTTCCAAGAACGGGACACAATATTTTTCACCTTAGAAACGATGACAAAAATGTGAACCGAATAGGTGAGAAAATGTGAACCGACTACAAAAAAGTCATCAATTTTCTTATAATATATTAAATTAATTAGAGGATAAAAAATATTATTATTCATGTTCTTGGAACCCATGAATTAGGCATCAAGTTATTGCTATGTGGCTTCACCTATACGTAGCAGCTGACCTACACAACTTGAAATGCTGACCCTAACATTCTCAGGCCAGCACCTAGGCTGCCGCCATGAGCACTGACACCCCCACGCTGCCACTGATATCTCTCTGTCTTCTCTTGTATTCTCAATCTTTTTGCCGTGTGGATGGGCATGAATAGAAAGCTGGTGTGACGCCTAAAATGCAGAGAAGCTCGTGCTTAGTCGACGTTACAGTGTCTCAGCGGAGGTTACAGTGTCGTCGACCACTGACGTAGGTGCTCACGGCGGCCGCGTGGGTGCTCACGGTGATGACGTGGGACGAGGAGCAGGCGGTAGCTCACAACGGTGGTGTGGGCCCTGTTCACGCCAGTGAGGGCGTGCACACGGTGGCAAGGGCGTGCTAACGGCGGCCTTCCACAGAACATGGTGGCGGCGTGGGGCGTGAAGTAGTTTCCGTGGCACACACCTTCCTCTTTTTGTGCTAACCCTCAGGTTTCTCTCTTGCGATAACTCGACTCGTCTCATTAACTCGGGACAGATCTAGATTAGATGGGGCATTTCTAAAGTCTCGTATCAACCGTAAGATGTCACGGAATAAAGGATGGGGCATTTCTAAGGTCTCATATCAACCGTAAGATGCAACAAAATAAAGTATCCTCCTTACGATTAAACCGGCGGAGCGATACTTTGAACCGGCGGAAAAAACCGCCCATTTCTTTTAGAGTATATAGTGTAGATTATATGCAACGTTTAGGTACATGTTTCTTCTCCCTGGAACTAGAGATTACAGTTAGGATGCTACACATATATTGTTCTCAGTCGGTCTAATTATCAATCTTATCTTGGTGATCTTATTAATATTTTTTTGACATTAATTACACAGTTGAGATGAGTTTAATTTGCCCTGAAATATTTTGAATAAGACAAACAACAAATGGTTGCGATGAGATGTACTGGACCTTGTAGCAGTTTAGTTGTCTATTTAATTTTTACATTATTATTTAGTTGATCATTGTGCTATCTCTGCAGTTATTTTAACTTCTTACGTACCCTCACACCATCCTTTATCCCTTCTGAGTCTTCGGACTCATGGGAGGCGGGCCGAGATTCGAGTTGCGCCGGCTCCTTTCCAGTACTAGGATCTCAAGTCGCTACAGTTGGTATCAGAGCGAGGTTATGGAGGTATATAAGAATCTGAAGTGACCGCAGTGGTCCAGAAGGTCCATGAATGTCCTGTACAGTCGGTGACTGACTTAGGGCCCGTGTATTTTATTGATTTGTGATTGCTTTCCTTGATGCTAGGTGAGTTATGGCGCCAAGGAGGAAGACTCGTTCCCAGCATGGAGAGTCTGGTGATGGTCCAGAGGAGCAGAGTAGAGCTACAATTCTAAAGGATGCAGCTGAAGGTGTACGAGTCCCTAGAGCGGAGGATTTCTTTCGAGGCATGTTTCAATATGTTCTCGAATGTTTCTTGTGCTAGTGGAATGGGAAACCATACCATTACTATCATATAAGGATTTAGGTGCCTCTATGTAGACATAGATTTTCTCTACCTTATCATGAACAAGGAACAAGCAACCATTAGAATATGAGTGCTTATTCTTGTGATTAAGGCACCCATTAAAGGAGCCAATTCCACCTAGTTTTCAACGTGTATCGTGGTTGTACCGTGTTATCATAGTACGTCCCTACGTAACAAGTTCTATTCTTGTGTTCCTATTCCACAAGATCTACCTTAAAGGTTCATACAAAGCTTATTCCTTTGAAATTCCATATTGGCTATAACTATGGTAGATGTCGAAAACACATGACCCAATGCCTGCGCATAGAGGGCCCAATCTAGTCCTGGGAGGAGCACACGAATGTACTTATGTCCATGGGAGTTGAATGGTCACGGTGTGCCATTACACCGAAGTGCATGACTAGCTTGATTGGCATTCTACGACTCGTGCTTGAATTGTACTTGACTTGACATGATGTGACTTGCGTGACCCGGGACGGGTATTTACTTGCTTGCGTGATAACATGACAGCCAATTCTTGACATGACTTGATATTTGTACATGCTTGTTCACCTCAATCTACTTTGACATGAATTCTTGAAAGACTTGCTAGTTCATTCAAATATCGCTTGCCATACACTCTCTCTAGTGGCATTTCATGCGAACATGTATAACTATACTTGCATTCATGCTACATGTAGTTTACTTAAAGCAAGCTAGCACTTGAGATATAATTCCTACTAACTGTTCGCTCACCTAGTGTTCTCCCCCATTTTTTAGGTAATTCTGATGACAAGACTCAATCGGATGGGGACGGACATGAGTGAAGAGCTTAGAGCCCTGTCAACTGTCAATGCCATTATATAGTCATGTCTTTTCTATTTTCTCGAGTCATCCATTGTAATTTTCTTTTATTGAGTCCTAGTTCTTTTGATGGGAGATTGTAATGGAAGTATTTCAAAGTTATGATGAATAAAGGATTGGGTTATCATTACTCTTGCGCACTCTGTCTATGTGTCGAATACACTTACGCTCTGATTGACATGATCGAATATAACTCGTCACGCACTCCGGGTTCCTTCCGTTCTCGGGGCTTGACGATTTTTGTGGTATCAGAGCCTAGGATATTCAATTCCTAGGAAACCCAAGTCCAAGGATAGATTATACCATTAACTAGTGAGAGTGGGTAGAACCATGGGTTAAGATAATCTAGGAAGTTCAACTCTTAGAAAACTATATACTAATATAGCTATTAAAATCTTGTAGGAACATGGCCACAGAACGTACTCAATAGCGCGACATGCAAAGGACTGTACAAGGTCTTACTCAAGCGTTACAACAAGTAGCGCAAGGAGGAGCTCATCGTGGAGCGAAAAGTCTCCACCAGAGTTTTCGTAATATGAACCCTCCCAAGTTCATAGGCTCAACTGACCCTGATGACGTCGAGCACTGGATAAGGGAGATCGAACGGATTTTTCATGTCATGCAGTGCACAGACCAAGAGAAGGTTCTGTTGGCAACATTCCAGCTGGAAAGGGACGCCCATTGCTGGTGGGTGTCCGTAGAAGCTACTAGAGACCAAGATCAAGTCACTTGGGCAGAATTCAAAGAATATTTTAATAACAATTATTTTTCTGACTGAGTACAAGAGAAGAAGGCCACCGAATTCGTCACACTTAAACAATGAACATTATCGGTGGCCGAGTACAAGGCTCAATTCTCTATAATGTCACGGTACGCTAAACACTTAGTAAGTACCGAGAAGATGAAGGCTAGAAGATTCCTAAATGGGCTCAGGCCCTAATATATTACACAGCTGGCACCGATGGACATACAAGTCTACTTGGAGATTGTATGGCGAGCCCAGTTCTTAGAAGATGCCATGGAGTTGTTAGACAAGATCCGTGGGAGGGATAAGAAGGAGCAAGTCGCCAGCTCCAGTACTTTCAAGCGTACCTTCAACAAGAAGAGGCTTAGCCATGTAGGAGATTCCTTTTAGGAGAAGAAGTTTAAGAAGAATGCAAAACCCTTCTCTATTACTGCTACACCTTCCAAGGAGGCGTGCAAACACTGCGACAAGGCCGACCATAAGGCCGAAGAATGCTGGAGAAGACTAGGAGCTTGTCTCCATTGTGGGAGATGTGATCATTGGATTCCCAACTACCCATTAATTAATGATCAATCCAGAGATGAAAAGTGTCCGGTGAAGAAGAATGCATGCCTCCAAGCTCTCCAAGAGGCGGAACAAGATGAAGGTGGACTAGTAGAAGGTACACTAGAAATCTGTTCCAAGTCTGCTCATGTCTTATTTGATACCGGTGCATCGCATTCTTTTGTTTCCAAGAAGTTTGCTGATCCATTACCTATGGAACCGGAATGGATAGATCTAGTTATTTCAACCCCTCTCGGGAATGAATCCGAAATTACACACCATTATCTAAATTGTGAAGTCATGGTGAAAGGGGAGAATCTACCATATGCCAAATACACGCCAAGTATAACCTAATATGTACATAATACAAAATACAACCAAATACGTACAAAATACAAATACATATAAAAATACATGCTACAGTGTCAACACTCTGGTGGAGACTCTAGACTGTCCCCCAGTCACAAAGAGGTCGTTGTCGACCAAGTCGTGCTACGCGTTAGGTACCAGCGGCTCGCTAAGTTGAGTCGTACTCTGGCTCTAGTGTCCTCACCACTACTAATTCGGGAGATACCCCTTCTTCCTCCTCTTCTAGGGAGAGGGCGGTGTCAAACAAAGCCAAAAGGGTGTTGCATGCAATGATGATGTCACTCTTTTTCTTGTTTTTGGGGTTTCCTTTCTTCTTCTTCTTTTCCCTGGCGGCTGGTGGTTGCTCTTGGGGGAGTTCACCCCACAAATGAGGCTCTTCTTGTGCCTCGACTTCTGCTTCTGGAGCCAGTTCAATGGACTCGAACTCCTCCCAGGGGACATACTCTTTCAGCTCTACGGGCCGGATCTCAAGCTGTTCATAATCTTCAAGCCTATCAATGATGGCCTGGAGCCTTTCGATTGCAGGACTGGTCTCTTTATGCACCCGCATCGGGATGTGCTCCTTCTTGTTATAAGTGGGCCACCTCATCACTAGCCGAGGGGCTGTGTCATGCCATACAGGGTTCACCAGTGGCGGTGCTGGTTGGGGCATAACGCCCCTCACATGAACTCCTGGAGTGGGCCGGGGAGCCCATCTTCTTCTGTTCTTCTTTGGCACGGCGTGCCAGCCTCCTTGGTCTTGAACTGGTGCCATGACAAAAGTCTCATAGGTGACGCGAGTGTTGGCTTCTGACCATTCTTCAGGTAGCTGCTAGTACAGTGACACCATATTGACGGTGGCGGCCAAATTAGGCATCTCATGTGGCTGCGGAAGATCCACCTTGTGTTCTCCCATGTCCAGCTCCCCTTTCTTAATCAAGGACTCAATAACGTCCTTGAAGACATGGCACTCTTCGATGGTATGCCCAAGAATCTGGTGGTACAGGCAGAAGCGAGGGTCGTCCTTCTTCTTCAAGTCACCGGACCTCTTTGGTTCGGGCAATGTGATCTTATTGTATTTGGTCTCCCATTCGATCAGGACCCGAGACTTGTCTCGGGGAAAGGAATACAACTTGGTCCTCATCTTCTCCCTCGATGAAGGACCTTCCCGCCGCTTAGTAGACCTGGGCGGAGGAGGGTTGGCTGCCTCTTTGGCTTTCTCTTTCTGCTTCTCAAAAGTCTCGAAGTCCAATGTGTGAACTTCGGGCAGCGTAGGTCTCTTCTCGGCCTGCCTGGCTCTTTGGCTTGATGCAGTTCGAGCAGACGAATATTTGGCCAGGAATGATTCGATCTCCACCACTATATTGTTTAGGCAGTCAAAGGACTTGACCTCGACACCGATCATCCATTCTAGGATTTCCTTCTTCAGATTCTATTTACAAATCTACACTGCATCCTCCTGATACGGGGGACGTCTGCGCCTCATACTGAGGTTTCTCCATCTCTTTATGTAGTCGAGTGCTGACTCGTCACTTTTGTTGGTCCCTGGGTAGGCAAGTAGACAAGAAGGGGGGGTTGAATTGTCCCCCAGGGTCGATGGTAAATTAAAATACTTATATAATGGAAATAACAACTTTGACTAGATTGAAGAAATTAAACTAAGCAATGTGAACTTAGTTCTCTCAATCTCATCGTTCACACACGATCAAGATAAGTAGATAAAACAAATAAGCACAACCATAATGCAACCTTAACACAAGGATTTTTAAGGTGGTTCAGGACCACGACGGGCTCCTTACGTTCACCCCTCACCAAACCCGGTGAGGCTTCACTTGGAGATAAATCCCCAACACGGAGACGACGCTCTAATACACACACTGGGATAAATCCCCACACACATACGGAGCCAAGCTCCAACACACACGCGTAGGGCGACGCCTACGCAACCACACGGGAGTAAACTCCCAACCACACATGGGGAACACACCCCAAGTTATGCCCAAGCACACACGCGAATATGCTCCGTACCAAACAACACACAAGCATCAACACAAATCACTCGGAGAACCCTTTCTCTGAACACCCACATAAGAAAATAGTTTAGAGATTTATAACAAGTTCACAAGTGAATGCTCTAAGCCCAAAACATATGCTAAAGACTGAAACAAGAAAGATTCAACAAGCATAAAGCTCCCCCTTCAATTAAATCTCTGACTCTTCTTGGCTCGTTGTTGGATGGTGACGATTTTGGTATCCTCTTGTTCCTCTCCTCGAGCTACTTCTTTTCATCTTCTACAACGAGCTCCAAATCTTCATGGATGTAGATGAAAATCACCTTGTAAGAGCTCCTCTTCCTTTTCCCCCTTTTCTTCTCCTACAAGAAAGAACAAATAGGCATTAGGGTTCATCACATCCCAAATTTGGAGCACACATTGATATATATAGAGAGGACTAACCAAATGACCCAAATACCCCTTCTAAAATGTGTTAGGTTCGCAACGAGAGCTGCCCCACCATCGTCCGACCTCGAATCTGCACGGAAGAGCAAATCTCGACGACCTGCGTAGCTCCTCTCAGACAGACAACCTGAGACGGCTTGCAGAGGCTTCCATGGTCTTATTCCTATGATTATTGGAGCTCCACTTGGCTGAGAGCTTCCTCTACAAGTCCATTATCATCTCCAAGAGTAGAGTGAGTTTTGGACCTCGGCATCAAAAGTTACAAATTTTCTATCTAAGGTGCACCAGGTTAGTTTCCCTGAGCCTGAACCAACACCCCCTACTATTCGGGCCCCCATGATCAGCTCTGACATCTGCCGATGGCACTGTTGGTCCCGTCCAAAAGAAGACTCGACCACGATCGTAACGGCTCTGGTCTCGCCTTCAACGGATCACGGCACTATTTGTGACGCCCATGTCTTCCAGCAGTATTTCCCTGGGAGCAACCAGAACCAGAACAGTCCGGCCCTATTCCAGGCCCTGCCCCGACCAAAAACACCATCAGCGGACTCCAAGAAAATTCAGGCGTATTCCTGGGTCACGTCAGAGAATTTCGGCACTGGTTTCAGCCCATTTGGAGTTCGGTAGTGACCGTGGCAGTGCCATCTTCGACAATCTGTCTGGTGGTTCCAGAAGCGGGCAGCATTGGCGGAGCTCGGCACAATGATTTTCTAGCTTCACTTCCCCTCCCCGCCTGGCCAGCTTACAGGCCCTCCCTGTGTGGAGGTAGTGTTTGGTTGTAAATCTCTTAACCCCCACCCCTAGATCCCCCTCCTATGAGAGGTGTAGTGTTGTAACCCACTTATTTCAGGCCCAGCACCATCGCCGTAGCGTGCGAGCGTATGCCCACGCTTCCCGGCGCGCCCACGTCTCCGATCGGGATCGGTGTTTTCACACTGGTCAGGTGAGCATCTGGTACCCTTGGCTGGTTGTGTGCTTTGCTAGTTTAGTATCGCCTTTGAATGCCCATCGGACGGTGAGATGAGAGCCCAGACTTGCACCCCACCTCTAGTGTGCCACCGCAGACCGTGAGTGAGTGCCACCCAAACCCACGCCCCAGCGTGCCGGCTCCCCACGAAGTTGGGAATCCCAGATCCTTAGGGGTCAGCCTAAGCCCACTAGGTCCTCTAGAATGTTTGGGTCCCACCTTGGACCCTCACCATTATCCCCCGGTCACCATCGGGAGATCGTATGCTGTGGACACCAAAAAATGACAATGATGATCTTGTGGCACCCGCGTCTATGCATTCAAGCGCAAGTCGAAAATGGGAAGTCCGAACAAACCCATACCTCGCCCAATCAGGACGAGAACTTGCCTGGTGGTCCACTATTCGATAAGGAAGCCCCCAGGCAGAAGACATGGCCTCGACTCTGAGAAGAAACCCCAACCGACGCACCTTAAACCGGTGCCCCCCCTTTGCTTGGCATACCCGGCGCGCCCCCCATTCACCTCTACTTTTACTTTAATCCGGCGCGCTACCTTGGTTTCCCAAATACGGCGCACTCCACCTTTGGCCAAGCACCAAAACGACACCATGCTTGCTTTTCAACTAAAATGGCGCGCTTCTCTTTGAAGGACCCATCGTGCCCCTATTTTCAAAAGCTTTTCCTTCTAATGCTAAAACGGCGCCGCCCCATTTGCACACTAAATCGACGCACTCCCTGTTGAAGGGCCCTTGTTCTTTCAAACGTTTAATACGGCGCGGCCCATTTGCAACCTATTCCGATGTGCTCAAAGTGCCTAGCAAGTTATTCTTTGCAATGTTTAACCCAGCAGACTCCTCATTGTGAACAACCTTAATACGGCGCGCCCCCTTTTGAAGGCTAATGTTTTTTTTCCTTAAAATGGTGTGCCAATTGCAAGGGGGTTTAACCCTACCCCATCTGCCGACCGATGCTTGTTTTGGCATAAATGTGATGCACAGAGAACATTCAATGCCTGACTCTCTGCCCCTGCCTTCGTTTGATAGCACAGAAGCGGCAACGACGAAGCAGCCCCCGACAAACCTGTGAACATCTCATCCTCGGACGGACGGTAGCATACGACGTGAACCAGCATCATCCATCACAGTAAGTCAACTCCAAACTTCGTTGCGGACATGGTAGAAGTGGCAGGAATGCTCCTCGGTGCCATTCTATAAAAGGGCAGTGCTATGAAGGAAAATCAGACTGGCTCCCTCTTGACTGGGCAGTGTGCAACGGGAGAAGAAAGGGAAAGAGAAGTGGGATCTTCTGAGAGGAAGAATCCACCGAAGAGTGAAGAAGCTACTTCCTTGCGCCAGAGAGGTGAGATGAAGTGAAGAGAGGGGAGTGAGGGTGAGGGGTTGTTCCGAGGGGGAGAAGCCTGTGCTCTCTCTCCCTCCTCTGTCAAATGTTTCTCTCTCTCTCTATCGAATGTATTCTTCCCCCCTTTTTTCTGTAATACTTTCGTTTCCATCTTCTCTGTATCAAGACTCCTTCCCCGTCGGTGTGGATGAATAAAAGAAAAAAAACCTTTTGCAAGCTTGAAATGTACTCCACTGGACCAGCACAGCCCACTGCATTAATAATATGGGCCATCCACTCTGTGAAAGTGTTGCCTGCAAATGCTCCTTCAGGGACTGGCTATGACAACTGGGACTTAGTCTTCAAACCACAAGAGGCCTTCAAATCCTCCCACCAGGAGTAAGGTGTTGAAGATCCAAAGGCCGCTCTCTGGCGGGCAAACCCAAAAATAAAAGTTGCTACAAGCGCGCTCCTTAAGGACTTCAAAGCCCCAGCATATTGGCTCCTATCAACAGGAATGGGGAGCCCCTCCTCCCTCCAGCGGGCCTCTATCTCACAGATGGCACAGGCAGCCCCAGAAAAATGAGACCTAACGAACTCGGGGTCAAGAAACAGGGGAGGCAGGTCCTCCCTCCTCAGACGCCGCTCCTCAGCAGCTCGGATAGTGTCGGCACGCTGTCTGGATATATTGCTAACCTTGAACCACCAACACGCATAGTGTATGTCAAAGTGACCTTTGCGCGTCGGTTCTGGAATGGGGTAGTCCTCCTTCACATCACGAAAGAGGAAAGCCTGCCAAGCAGCAGACACCAGATGGACGTCCCACTGCCTGTACTGCCGAAGAGCTAGAGGGAAGTCCGCGTTCGGGGGAATGGCCTGATTATACCCGAAATTCCTGGCAAATCAATGCGGATAATACAGCTCAAGGACTGCTGTGCTGGAAAGGCGATAAACCAGAATCCCAGGCCGTATACAAACAACCCACTCGGCCAATGTATGCGGAGAAAGCAAAGCCCGTAAAGACAACCTGCAAACAACTACGTCGCCTTGCCGCTCCAAGTAAGGACAGTATAGGTGGGAGCTGTGGTCAAAGTCCAGACTCTCACCCCTCCCAGTATGGAGGAAAGACAAAGCACGACGGGCACTAGCAAGCTATGAAACTGCATCCTAGTCCGGGTGACCAGCAAAGGCGAAGATAAGCGGCACAGCCAAGTTGTCAACTGGTGTCCTCTGCGAAAGCTCCGGTAATAGCAAACCAGCCCACGCACTCAAATAATGAGTGGACATCAGAATACTCTCGTCTCTGAGTGACAAGTGTGAAGTCAAGGCTCCGAAGGAGTGGTAGATATTCGCCAGTGCGGCCGGAGCAATAGCAACCCTGCGCCCACACGCCATCAAGCAAGTCGGGTATATCACCTCTGTCCATAGAACTCTCTCTTCTCCATGAGGGATCACAAAACTGGCCAGCCAGTAGGCCAAGTAAGCTGCCAGGTATGTCAACGGCGACAGCCCCCTCAAATTCCACTCGTGTCGGGGCAGGTAAGTGACACGGGTGTAAAACAAACCTCAGCTCAACCTCTCTGCACTGCTCCCAGGTCATGCCGAAAGAAGCAAAATCTTCATAGAAGCAATAAGGACCGCTGTAAAAGTGCGTCACCCAGGCATTCAGGGTCACCTTGGGTGTCCGGGCAGCCTTCTCTTTGCCTACGAAGGCTAGGTCCCTCCAGGTCTTCATCAAATATCAGAAGTAATAAGGGAGGAGATACCGACCGGCTCCGTCCGAAGCACTAGTATGCAAATCATCCAAGGACAGCTCCTCATAAGGCTGTCCACAAACTGGAAGGCCCACAGGTCCAGTGAAGTCTCTCCCTCAGTAGTAACAAATGTGTTCCAGCATCGATTGAATCTTTCAGCCAACCCTGTGTGGCAGGGATAGGAGTATAAAGCCGCGGTCACGGCGTGGCGAATCCCCGCCTGGTCAAGTACTGCTCTGTAAACAGTCAGGATGCCCCACAACCATTCCGTCGCATCTCGACGATAGCAATGGTAAGGAATGACGACCCATATCCCATACCAGTTGGGAGCCTTCTATGCTAAGATCCTCTCCAAGAAGCAGTCACGATCATAAACATCATGTGTAAAGGCTGCACCAGCGGGAGTCAAAAACATCCCATCAACTGTAACATCTACGACCTTGTGATGCCCGGACAAATGCCAAATAGCTGGTGAGGATGGCCCCACTATGAATCTGTCAAAATCCCTGAAGAAGCCCAGAGTCTTCTGATCAGGGTACTGCCTCTGTCGTACAAAGCCTCCGAGAAGCTCGGATAAGAAAAGGTGCAAGTGCTCTGCATGTTGTCCCTACCAAGCAATACAGCCCGCTGAAGACGGCGCCTCTCTCCCGGCAAGCGGGGATCACCAACCTCTACGCCAAGAGGCACAAAACTCTGGATAAAGGGGAGAAGATGTCGATCCAGTGGAAAATGGGATGGATATCCTCCCGAGTGGTCATATACATAGACTCCTTGCCTCCTCATAATGCGAGAGACATCAACACCACCCTCAGCGGCAGTAGTCTCCTCAGTCGGGCCCTCAGCGACCCAAGTAAATGCGCGGTCCACCGCGTCAAAACCCTCAGAGGTAATTGTGCGAGGAGGGAATGGTGGCATGGGTCTATCTGTCCTCCACGCATAGTGGTCATCAGAGCCCTCGACTCTGGGCCTCCAGGAGGCCTCTCTGCTTCTGCTTGGGCGGATGATAGGACTTGGCTTACTATTGTTTTGATCGCTGTTTTATCAGATCCTTTCTTATCTAGAGTCTTTTCTTAAGTACATGACATGTATTTTGGTACGGAGTCATTAGTTACACTTTGCACTATTAAGCGCACAATCTTGGACTTGTGATCCTCTCCGTTAGATATTCCTTCTACCGGACTAGGTGATTTTGTTTCAAGGCCTCCGTAAGTCTCCATGAGCCTGGGATTCTCACTAGGACGCCGAGCTGGTTATACCATTAAAACTCAAATTCTCTAGAAAAGTACTTTCGGAGTTTTGCATTCTGTCCGTGTAGCGGCCCGGTACTCGACTGTCAGGCCTATATAATGGTCCAGTATAGGTCCGTTACATAACCTGAGTCCAATTTCGTTTCTTTCTGGATTCAGCCTATTATAACGGCTCATTAATAGACTGTTATGTTCAGGTAACGACCCATTGGGTGACCGTCATAATTATTGAGTATATTAACCTAAGGTTTGACCCAAGGGTTGATATTCCAAAGTTTCTAGATGGACTATCAATGGTCTAGGACTTGTCATATTGTCTAAAATACTTAATTTAAATTGTGAAAGATAATGACATGTACCGTTATGCTGCCAAATTATTTTCATGAGCACAACATTACCTTAAGGCATTCATGGTTTTCTCAAGATCTCAATTGAAGCATTCATCCATTGAATTATTGTTATCGTAAATTTATTAAACTTGCTACATTCTTGGCCATATTTACTTGGTTGAAATGTGGAAGTAGCTTGATTTATACTTGAAGATGTGATTGAGCACTGATTGTGTTCAAGGGCTCTATGCTAGTCCCCTCGACTGATTGTCGGAAACATACTGTAAATCATGGGATATGATGCTACTGGCGTCGCATTACGTTGGGAGTACTTTCTCTATAAATAAGTGAACATTCATGGCATACAATTGGAATCCATGGAACATATGGAATCCACGGCACGACATATACACGTACATGACTTTCTTGCTTGTTACATGATATCCACAGAAATTCACCAAATACTTGCTCTTAAGCAAAAGATGTTTGGGTGATGATTACGTGACTTGCTAGTACATTCTCGTTACATTCTTATTCATGAAAGGTCATATCATATTCTTGTTACAGTCTTGATTGATCATACTTGCTCATTTCTATCTTATATGACTATCTTGTTACTTGGTTATTTACTTTGAGTTATCGCATTCGCATGATTTTACGTTACTTTCTTAGAGCAAAATGTTAATTACTTTAACAGTGCCTTCATGTTGATGTGAAGATACCTACTGGACAAGTGTGCTCATTACCTATTTTTTAATCTTTTCAGGAGATGGAAGTGGTTCTAATTCAGATTCGAGTTATACAAGTAGCGGGTCCGAGAGTAAATGAATGTCGCGTCAAAATGAGAGTGAAGACTTAGGAAGTCAATCTTGTTTAGATCGAGTCTTTGTAATTTTTCATTTTTCTTGAGTCTAGTGAATTAAAGAAGGTTGAAATAGTTGATGTATTTGAATATTTAATTTTTAATGGAATAAAGATGGAGTTTGAGTAAATATTTGTGCAATTACATCTTAATATGTGATTATCCTGCGCTCTGATTATTTCTTGCTTGCAAGAGGCTTACCATGCCGGCTGTTCACATTCTTTTTCGAGCTAGTCTTCCACTGTAAATAAAGGCTCGGGACGTGATAGCATCAAAGTGTGCAAAGCATGTATATCATCAGAGCTTTATCATTACTTCTCTTAAGCCATGTGGAGGACCAACTTGGCTAATCAGTTGAAAGATTTGTAGTTGAATGATCCGAATGCCTAGCTAAGAATTGGCAGGAATGTCTTGTAGAGGAATGATGTGCAGGGTGGCAAGAATAATCAGGAGATTTGACAGTGAATTACTGAGGCAGGAATAATCAGACTCGTCATGAATCTTTGAGAAAGATGGAGAGATGATAATCAAGAATGCCCAGAATGGCTAATCATGAGGATACTGATGTGACGAATATAGGGGAGAATCAAAAGATTTATATAAGTGAGAAGAAGACTCATCCCAAGCTCTTGGTCCTTGCAAAAGAGTGTCCCTGCAAAACAACACAATCAGAAAGTGACAATGCATTCTTTTTAGATTTTTTTGGAGTTTTGGAGAGACTTAGCATGGTACTTGGGTCATGAAACCTTACTCATTCACCATTGTAAATTCATTAATCATTCTTAAATAACTTAACAATTGGTCAACGTGCTTGAAATTCATGCTTTTGCTCAAAATCTCACACGACACATCTTCCTTAGTAGCGAGGACTTTTCCCTCTTGACATACTCTCTTGATTGGAATTGACTTTACTTAGGCTTTTGGCAGATTGTTCCCTTCTTGGCCGTGACTTCCACCTACTAGGGCGGTGGGTAGATTTGATGGTCTAACCAAGGCCTCACTTTTTCCCTCGTGAATCGAAGAGAAGAGAACATATGGTACTTTTCACTCTCGATTTAGCTTTGACTTACCTTGGATTCAGTGCCGTTTGAGCTTAAGAGTAAAGCGTGTTGTGTGGGTGGGTATTGACCCTAGGTTAAATTGCCAAGAGTGAAGAGTGAATTAGAGATTTTGATCTTTCAAGCCTCTCTTGGCCTATGTGCCATGCCAGCCTCAAGTTTTTTGACTTTTTTTTTATTGACATTGACTTTAATTAAAGACCTAGGATAAAGACCTAGACCACCACTCTTGATCGAGTTAAGAAGCACATCATTTTGAAAACCCGTGCGCAGCATGAGGAGATATTGAAATCAAAAAATGCATACTTACGCAAACATGTTACCTTACGACCTTCTGTTGAAGCAACTGCCGGAGGTAATCTTGATCAACATGAGATTTGTCCTCAATTGACAGATAGGAAAGGAAGCAACGGTTGGAAGTGGCTTAACAAGAGGGAGTGGTGCCAAGACTAGACTCATACGAATAAGGAGAAAAGGAAAAGAGGCGAGGGCTAGAACTCCCTCACTAAGGCATAGAGACCTTGATCACATGGAAGGTCTACAGAAAGAAAGGGGAATTAAGAGTAGGAGTGAGGGCTAAAGTCTCGGAAGTGGTGGGAGAATGGGCAGATGCCCAGAGTAGTGGATGTGGAAGAAGTCGAGTCAGACCCGGGATTGGGAGGAATGAAGAAGGAATTGATAGTTGGAAAGTGGTGGATCCGGAGGGTCCGGAGGCAAAGGAAGAGGATCATGATGTGGGTAAGAATCATCCGGAGGTTCTGGAGGAAGAAAATGAGGAGGGACATGATGCCCTGGGAAAAGATGATTTAGAAGGATGAGGAGAACGAAAGACGCGATGTCTCGGAGGAGTAGAAGGGTGAATCGGAAGAAAGAAAGGAAGTCCGAAGGCTCCAGAGAAATAGGAGGAGAAGGGACGTGATGCCCTGGGAGAAGAGATAAGAAATGAGATAGAGAATCTGGAGGTTCCGGAAGAAGACAATACCGGGGGATGCGATGCCCTGGAAAAAGGTCCAAAGGTTCCAGAGGTAGGAAACCCGAAAGGTCTAGAGGTTTCGGAGGGGGAGAGTAGGAGAGGGCGCGATGCCCTGGGAGAAGATAGAAATTTGGAGGTTCCGATGGAAGAAAGAGAGGGCACGATGCCCTTGGAAGAATGAGGAAAAGGTCCGGAGGGTCCGAAGGAATAAAGTAGGAGGGGGCGTGACGCCCAGGGAGAATGGGGGAATGAAAAGAGTTTAGAGGTTCCAGAGGAGGAAGGTATAAAAGGGTGCAATGCCCTGGAAGATGAGAAAAATCTGGAGGATGCAGATATGGAGGTGTGGAGGGGCACCATGCATGAAGAGGGAGGTCTGGAGGAATGAAATTAGAGGGGGCGCGATGCCCCAAGAGAGATAGATAATCCAGAGGTTATGGAGGGAGAAGGCTAAAGAGGGCACGATGCCTTGGAAGGTCCAGAGGTTCTGTAAGAAGAAAGTAGTGAGGGGCACGATGTCCAAGGAGAGAAAAATTTGGAGGATTCAAATACAAGAGATGGGAGGGGGCGTGATGCCCTGAGAGAAAATTGGAGGGGGCGCGATGCCCGGCAAGTGTAAGGGGACCTAGAGATACCGAAGATGGGGATTAATAAGAAGAAGAATGTGGAGGATCCAGAGGTTCCGAAAGGCAGTGAAGATACAAGTTTGGAAACTCGAAGAAGAAGGAATGCATGCGAATGCAATCCAATGGATGCAGGGAATGCACGGGATGCATGGGATGCAAGGAGAGGATCCTCCTTCTCAACCCATAAGTGGCCCATAAGGTGAAATTGGTGATTGACAAAGATGTGGATGAGGTAGGATAGAAAGTGGATAGGGTAGTGGAAGTCCCCTTGGCAAAAGGATAATCGCCCTTCCATAACTGTGAATGCGTATGGTCGAATGGCCCAGTGGATAAAATTAATGCCCATGACAAAGCTTCAATAATGGATGATAACTCCCTCGAAGGGCGAAGAGCAACAATGTAAGGGAGTTGAAAAGTTGGAATGGGAAGTTTCGTGTGGCGCAAGCTTGTAGTGGACGAAGAGTGTTAAATAAAATGGGCATTCGCTCCTTGAATGGAAGAATGGGTTTGAGATTGGAGGCTTGGAACAAGGGGTGCCCTGTCCGGCCCTTGGGCGTGGACTTACATGGCATCAAAGCTTGATATTCTCTTTTAGTGAGCATTGGCAGGGATTCTTGAATAATACCCAACACAAGAACACGGATCGATGTCCGGTAGTTATAATCTTGCATCTTGAATAGCATAGCCGCGGTCAAATCCTTCTTGCCTAGCTCTCGATCATTTTCTTCTGCACAAATATTTGTAATAACACACCCACTCTGAGTGGAGGCGGAAGGCGGAGTGGAAGCGGTAGGCTCAATAGATGGCGAAAATGTAATGGAAGGTGTTAGAGGAAGGGTGAATGGAGGTTCAAACATGTCGAACTTCTCTCTTTGCTCGAAAGCGGACGGGGTTGGCTCGAGTGCAAAAGGGGTGGACCCTGCTCAGGATTAACCGCAGGTTTGTGTAAAGGGGTAGGTGGAGGGATAGGAAAAGTTAGTTTTGGTGTTATGGGTATAGTGGAGGGCTGAGGTGGCGACAATGGGAGGTTAATTGGAGAAGGTTTAGTGGTGGGCTCGGTGGAGGCCGATGTCATGGAGGTTAATAAAGGTATAATGGGGGGTTTAGTGGGAGGTTCGGTAAGGGCAGGTGTTGTGGAGGTTGATGATGTAGGTGTTGGAGGTGTAATAGTAGAAGGTTTAACACGTTGGAAATGTCAGATTTTAGTGGTGCGGGAGGTTTGAAGGGTAGGAGACGGGTCTTGATGCGCCGGTGTGGGTGATTGAAGTATCGACCCATCATCGTAACAACACACCATGCATTAATCCGAAGGAACAGTCGCGTGGCACCGTTAATTCGATCGTCTGGGCATGCACTGTTGCTTTCGCTCCCACCCATCTGCCACTTGCCACTTGACAGTGGCTGCCCCAGGCCACCTGCTGCGCTCGACACCAATCAGGCACCAGCTGGAGGTCACATTGATACACCAACCTGTGATTCCCTCTCTGGTTTTTGCTTCTCACTCTCTCTCTCTCTCTCTCTCTCTCTCTTTCTCTCTCTCTCTCTCTCTCTCTCTCTCCCTCTCTCTCTCCTTTAATTCGCCTGTGTGGAGAAGGAAAACATCACATCTTTAGAGACGTAACCACCCCCAGCTTTTCTTGTAGTAGCACGCACCAGGGGAGTGAGTCGACCACATATATGTATCTTCCTTCCCACAGACGAACCAATCGAAGTCCAGCTCCAATCCCTATCAAGAGCTAGCCCACACCGTTCTCACCCCCCAGATGGCGGTAACTTGGTCGTGCTCGAGAAAAGGGCACCCCCGCCCCCCAACCAACGCAGTCCCTTTCAGTCCCCACCTGCACACCCCGCCTGCGATCTCCTGCGATCTTCTTCTCCCATGCGCCTGCGACCTCACTGCCAGGGTTTTAATTCTTCCGGCTCGCTCGGGGGGACCATGCAAGGTTGAAAGATTCCCAGGACTGCTGCATTTAGCTCTCAAGCTAATTCCGCCAGTTCTTGTCATCAAACCAGCTACCCCTCTTGAATGTTACTAAACCAACAACAGCAGATTAAAAGAGGGGGGAAAACGAAACGGCTCTGTTAAGGGTGTGAAGGAGAAGGATAGAGATCTGATGGTAAAGACAAGGATGCATGGCTGCTCGGTGGGGGTTGGAGGAGGTGTGTGTCTTGACTGGCCCCCTTTGGAACCCCTTAAGGTTAACACGTGAATGAGAGGTCACATATACAGCTAGCAGGGCTAGCTACTTTTCACATATACAGCGGAGCTTTAAACGAATTCCTGGATCAACAGAAAAGTATCTTTCCTGTTAGGAAGAAGGTGGTGAAGCTTCGTTTGCGTTCAGCCATCTTCCCCCGCCCCCGGTAACCCGGCCCACAGCTACAGCTGCCCCTGTAGGGGACCTCCATGGCTCCATACAGAAAGCCAAGAGGCCCATGCACTTGTGCTTGGCCGATGTCATAGCGCCTCCCTAAGCCCCGGGTTTAATGCCCGATGCTGTTCCCTGCATGGAGAATGGCAGGCCGTATTGTCTTGGGCGGCTCACACTGGCCGATTGCCCAACCCCTGCTGCGTGCGCAGACGATCGACAGGCGGGGAAGGGGGGACAGCAGTTCGCCAGCCGGCTCCTTGCCTGTCTAGGTATATATGACACGGGCCAGAGCATTCAGCAATGCCTTTGCTGACATCCTGGGCGTCCATCCCTGATCAGGAGGTGCTCTGCAATACGTGCAGGATTTACCATGATGGCATGCATGTCGTGGGAGGCTGGAAACACGTCGTGAGGCCCTAGATCCTCCTCCCAAGTACGCACGGGGTTGGGCACTTGGCATCTACGTTGAAATGCCAAACACCGCCAAGGTGTGGTTCCACGGTACGGCTGCCTTCCAACAGAGAGCTGCCCTGCGGGGTTGTCGATCGATGTGGCGCTGCTCATGGCTGGTGATGATCATGCCGTAGTTCTTTTCCTTTCTCTTTTTAATGTGCAGGGGCAGACTCGGTCTCGTTTTTGCTTGGCAACAGATACTGCTGGCCAGGCTTTATCCGTCCTGCGGGCGCAAGGACCCTTGACATCCCACACACCATAGGCAGTGGGGAGTACTCTTAATCCGTTTCTTCTCTATTATGTTGGCGTCGTGTGCTGGGTGTGAAGGACCGCACTCCCTCTTCTTTTTTTTAAGGGATGACAGGGTTCGCCGATAAGAGTCGGGAGTACCGGATCGCGCCGTGGGCAAACCGGTCTCTCGGTATGCCGATCCGCCACGATCTGATGTCAGATTGCATGGACCATAAGTGCCGATCTGGATCGCATGATCGGAGCTAGAATAGTCTTGTAATGAAAAAATTTTAAAACATAATTTCTATACTAATAAAACCCTCTTCACTCAACACCTCATTCCTCGTTATAAAGAAGGAGAAGATAAACCTACGACCAATCCCTATCATTCCCGAGTAGGCTGGCTTATACCTATGACTCATCAGAAAAAAATGTTATTTTAAATCTTATGCAATAGGTAATTCATGTGTTATACCTACGGGTACGTAATAGCATAGGAATAGACAAGACTAGAACACCAACATCTTAGGAAAAAGTTTTAAGAATTTTTGACACCGTGTGAAACGTCCCCGAATTCCGGATCGTGTTTTCACAGGTTGCGGATCGAGTCCGTGTGCATTTCAGACTGTAATATTAAATTTTCGGATCCTCGTCTGGTGCTTATATAGATTATTTCATGTCCGTGACGGCGCGTGGAGTGGCTCTGCTTTTTCTTAATTTTTTTCGAAGTCAGAATATATTTTTCGAAAATCTAAAAAAATAGGAAAAAGCTATAAATCCCAGAAATTTTAGAAAAATACTCAAATAAGTCAATTTGAGGGTCAAATTGGGGCGTTATAGAGTAATATGAGATGCACTCATAGTAATGTCAATTTTGGCATGTCTACACAAGGGTGTACAAGCCCTCCCCATTTGTCTCGCCCTTGATCATGTCTGGGAGGCACACTTCTTCGTACGGCTCCCCATCAACAGGCAAGTCGGTCAACTGGTGAAGACTCCAAAGATCAATGGAAGTCTCCCCTTTCGTAGTGTAGAAGGTGTTGAACTCTGGGGTGAAGACTTCCATCAACCCACAGTATAGTCCCATGGAGATGGGATACTCGAATCTCGAGGCATACACGCTATGATTTATCCCGGCCTTGATTAGTAACGGGGCATAATTGTATAGTACGTAATTGGTGAACTCCACTGCCCCTTCTCTGAAACTATGTGCATCTTGGACTTTGAGGTCGGTGAACCAGCCCACAGCCATCTCATGCTTGAAACGGACCGCCAAGTAGTCAAGGATGTACGGCTCATCCCTGTATCCCCATTTCAGCGGGGCCAGGAATAATCCAAATTGAAGTTGCTCCTTGTGTACTCTCCTGACAGCGTTGTCCCAGCATGCCGGTGTGAATTTCGGGGCTTTCAAAAGTTTCCCGTCAGAGGGTGAAACCTCCTCCAAGCCCAACATTGGCTTCCACTCCCTGCGCTCGCCCAGCAGGTACATTGGTATGTTCCTTGAGACGCTACTAGCGAGGCTGTCCCAGGCCCGCAAGACGACGTGCTCCACATCCTGGACAGCGATGATGCCTTGCTTGCCCCGAGAGCTGAAGTGATTCAGGAAGTGCAACAAGTGCTTGTCCTTGGGGTGATCCCACTGATATCCTCCATCCCAATTGAATGTGTAACTGCCGTCAGCAGGGGTAAGCCACCTGGAGTCCATAGTGTCTGTGTCGGACCCTGAAGACTCTACAAGTTTGGCTATCCTATCATATTTCCAATCGAGGCCCTCCACATTCAACTAGTTCACGGCCGGAGGAGCAACGGGAGCAACAGACTCAGTGCTGGCAGCAGCTGAAGGAGAAGAACCGCTTGGAGAAGCCATTTCCTGCAAGAATGTCGACAAACAGATGGTCAGAATAGAAGACTACAGTTCAAATGGAGGACTAGAAGAAGAAAGGGCTATTGTTAAAATTAAACAAATAAAGTGTGAAAATTCTGAAAAAAATTTGACAGAGTCTCCCCTAGGCCGAAGGCAGAAGGAGAGAAGCGGGTGCACGCCCAGAAGGAGTGACGGCCCCAAAAAATCATGGTGCACGCAGAAGCGGCAACACCAAACTGATTTTCACTCTTACGAGCCACCTATTGGCCTTAAGGCCTTAGCCTTTGCCATCTCCCCTGATCCTGTAGCCCTGGCGGGCATTCGATTCGGTGGCGCCTTCAGGCCTTGATCTGGTGGCACACCGAACCCGTCGATCTGGTGGCACCCAACTGCAGTTGATCCAGTGGCATCCTTCAGCCTGTGATCCGGTGCCCCCCCTCTCAGCTTGATGCGGTGACTACCCATGGCGCCCGTGAACTGGTGGCGCCTTGGCCACTCCATCCGGTGGCGCCCTGGCCACTCCATCTGGTGGCACTCGCGAGCGCTCGTGAACCGATGGCTCGCTGAAAACACCTGATAAAGTGTCCTACCACCCTACGCCCTTCATCTGGTGACAACCTCACAGAAGGTGATCTGGCACCCCCCTAGGCACGTGATCCGGTGGCCATCTCATCAAGCTTGTCTGACGGTGCCCCTCGCACCCTAGCTGTTGATCTAGTGGGACCTCACAGGAGGTGAACCGATGGCCCCTCTCGAGCCCCCATCTGGTGGCACCGGTGTCGATGCCCGTCTGCAACCCCCCTCACACGCAAAAGCAAAGAAAAAAAGGAGGGCCAGAGAGGGCCAAAGGGAGGTGACCAGAAGAAGAAGAAGGGGATGGGGGACCCGAAGAGAGAAGAAAGGAGAAGAAGATGAAGGGGGGCTAGGGATTTGTAGGGCTCATCCCACCGTAAGAAAGGAACCACGAAGAGGAGGGAAGAAGAGGAAAAGAGGAAGGGGATGGAGAGGACGTCTAGGCTGCGACCCCTCACCCTCAGAGCAACGACCAATGACGGCGACAGCAGTGATGGTGACCGGCGGCGGGCAAGCATCGACCTTGGCTTTATTAGCTTCAGGATAGGTGGCGGGAGGTGCTGCTCTGCCCACATCTCCTGTGCTTGCGATGTGTGAGACCGTCTTAGGATTGACATATTCCGATGGCAGCGGTGGAAACCAGTCGTCGCTGGAGGTGCCTTTTCACGCACTAACAGGGCCCTTGGCTTTGGAGGTCTTTGGTGATGACTCCGTATACAGAGAAGCATCAAGTAGATGACACTCAAACACTTTGAATGGGTGGCAGTCAGCAAATATCCTCTCCTCATTCCCCTCTTGGTTGTATTTAATGTGTTGATGTAGCGTGGAAGGTACCACCATATTTTCATGTAGTTAGGGATAGCCAAGTAGTGCCTTGTATGAGGTACTAGAATTGATGACGTGAAATTGCACCCTGGTAGTGAAATCTGCCATGGTGAGGGTGAATTTTGCCACTCCCATTGGCACTTCAAATTTCTGATTGAAGTCGGCGATACACATATCTCTGACTTTATCGAGGCACATGTTGAAGTAGTACCTCTGATATATTCTGTAAGGCAGGATATTGATAGCTGCTCTGGGATCCACCAGAATTCTATTCAGCTCCCGACCATTCAGCTGCCCCCTCATGTACAGCGGCCTATTGTGGCTGATAGTGGGGAGTAACATATCCTCCTGAGTAAAGGTCACATTGGCCTCCGGCAATGCTTCAACTAGCCATGTTTCATATTGAGCAGGCATCTGCAAGGTAGTAATGATCGCCTATCGGGTCTCTTCACTCAGGGAGAGGATCTCCCAGATGGTGAACCTCATCGGGAGCTTTTTGAGTAGCTTGATTATTCTGCTTCCAGCTCAGACATTAGACAACTTCATTTCTTCTACTCACTTGGGCTTGAAAGAGCCTTGAACTGTGGCCTCTGATGGTCTTGCTTCCTCAAACTCGGAGTCTGCACCTTTCTGCTTGGTGTCATCCTCTTCCTATCCCTCATTGCCCGCCGTCGAGTGGGCTTCGTCTTTATCTGGGGTACCAGAAGGCAGTTGAGACTGTGGGTGAGTACCCCCAGCTGCATGGTTGGCATCTTGGCATAGCTACTTGCCCTTTGTCATTTTCAAGAATTCCAGGAAGGAAGGGGCGGCAGAGTTGCCCCCACTCTGATTGTATAAACCTGAGGGAGGAGGAATTTGGACTCCCTTGACCTCCGGAGGAGGTATTTTATAGGGCTGCTCTCCCCTAAAGATAATATTATGGTTGGCGGGTGGCTGGCGCCCCCATCTTTGGCCTGACCATGTTGCATGTGTAGCAGTTGCGACTTCGGCCTAGCTCACCCCGGCAATGGGTGTGAAGCATATTTCCTCTTCATCTTCCTCACTGGGTAGATTGAACAGAGCAAAAAGGGTGTTGTAAGAGAGCATTGTCTCCATCTTGACCTCGCCAGCCCTTCTTTTCTTCTTTTATTTTTTCTTCTTGCCTCGGGCTGGCGCTTGCCCCCAGAACAGGCTATCATCCTTCTCGGGCATTTTGTCAGCTTCTCCTTCTTGTTTCAGTGAGAGCTGCTCTAGTTCTTGCCACGAGACATGGTCTCGCATCAGGAAGGGCTTCAATTTGGCCTGTTCATATTCATCTAGCCCATTTATGTAGTCCTGCAGCCGTCGAACTTCTGGACTAATTTCTTTAACAACTAGCAGCGGAGTCTGTCTCTTCCGATTGTGTATAGGTACTCGGATGACTGCAGGCGGGTTGCTCCACACGGGTGTTGTCATCGGAGGAATGGGCCGTAGTGTGACGCCATGAACATGCGCCCCTAACTTCGGGCGAGGTGTGGCTTTCTTCTTAGTCTTTGCAGGGACTCGCTGCCATCCCTGTTGCTCTATTGTTGATGCCAGTAAGTAGGCTTCATAAGTGCTCTGAGTGCTGACTTCTGTGACTTCTTCGAGCAGCGCCTGATATAAAGAGACCATATTGGCAATAGCCCTTCTCAGAGGCGCTTCATGAGGTTGTGGAGGGTCAACCTTGTACTCTCCTAATTCTATTTCTTATTTCTTCACCATGCCTTCAATGATATCCTTGAACACATGGGAATCTTTAATCGGGTGCCCCAGCATCTGGTGATAAGGGCAGAACCTTGGGCTATCTCTTCTTTTCAAGTCTTCCGGCCTTTTTGGCTCAAGCAGGGTGACCTTATCATACTAGGTAACCTAGTCAAACATGACCCTTGTCTTCTCCTTGGGAAAAGAATATGCCTTCTTCATTTTGTCTCAAAGTGAGGGGCCCTCTTTATTATCTCCAGCTCAGCAGGCTAAGGGGCAACTGCCTTCTTGCCTTTATGTTTCTGCTATCAAGAGTGTTTGCTTCTTTGGGCGTTGAGCGCCGCTCTGCTGCCTTTGCCTTCTGTGTAGGGGCATGCCTGGCCAGGAACGCTTCTACCTCGGCCACCACATTATTCAAGCGGTCAAATGACCAAATTTCCATATCGATCATCTTTTCCAGTACCTCTCTCCTGAGGTTCTGTTTACAAATCTATATAGCCACTATCTGTTCGACACCGCCCTCTCTCTAGAGGAAGAGGAGGATACACTACCCTGCGACCCGCCAGAGGCGAATTAGGTCGAAGTATCCACCTCCCGACATGCCACCCGGTCGGGGAAGAAATGGGGGCGCCCCCCTCAGGACGATCACAATGTCATGCTAAGCGGCGAACAGCCCCACCGAGTCCCCGAGCCCGAGGTTCGAGGCGTAGAGATTCCCCCACCGTCGGGTCTTTATCCCGAGAAGTCGAAAAGTCAGGGCGCTCCCTCCTTCGCCGAATTCCTTCGGGCCTGCACACAAAATCAGGAGCGCCCGCAAGAACCCCGGCCAACCAAGAGGGCTAGCAGCCGCCTGGCTCAGCCCGCGGGTAACCCTCCAACCCTACCGGCGGCGGTCCCATCCCAGCTAGCGGAAAAATTTGACGGCATCCCTGACCTTGCCGAATTTATGAAGGAAAAAGAGGAATTTCAGCAGGCCCCGCAGGCTCAGGTAGCTGTGCCAGATCCGACGGAGGAGTCGCCTTCTTACCCGGTGCCCCAGACCCAGCCTGGGGGCAGACGCGGCAAGGCCGAAGAAATGAAACTGCTCAAGGTTCGGGCTGTCGACCGAATAGTCAAGCGCCTTAAGAAGATCCCGACTAGGTTTACCGTCTGGGAGATGCTATCCCTGGATGAAGAGACGCGGCAAGCCATCATTGCCGCACTCCAGACGCCAGCACACCTTGAGGCATGCTTGGCGGAGATGCCCCCAGAGGTGGACGTGGCCTTCACGGAGGACGACATGCTCTTGCCCACCTGCAGTCATAACAGGCCGCTCTACATGAAGGGGCAGCTGAATGGGCAGCCTATCAATATGGTCCTGATCGAGCCAGGAGTAGCAATCAACATACTCCCCTACTGGGTGTACCATAAGCATTACTTCGACGTTCACCTGGTCGAAGTAAAGAATGTCAAGATTGCCGGCTTTAACCAGAAGTGAGAGGTGCCCATGGGGGTTGCAACGTTTGACTTGGCCTCTGGTGACTTCATTACCAAGGTCCAGTTCCATGTCATCAACTCCAACACCTCCTACAAGGCGTTGCTCGGGCGGCCTTGGCTACACCAGAATAGAGTGGTACTGTCTACCCTACACCAATGCATCAAGTACCCCTGCGAGTGGAAAGAAGCCAGGATTTTTGCTGACCTCCACCCATTTGAGGTGTTCGAGTGTCACCTATCAGATGCTAACCTATATCTGGAATAGACAAAGTAGACCTCTAAAGTTCCCCGGGACAAAGGGAAGAAGAAGATAAAGCCAGAAGGCTAGTTTCCTCCGCCACCCCTGGGCTATATGGCTCCCCCGCATGTGCCGTTCATTGCAGAAGAAGAAGGGGTGTTTAGGGCTTTTCCCCTCGCCATCTACCCCATACCGGGGGTGCCTTGCCTTGAGAGCCTGCTAGAGGATGTTAGGGTCGCGCCAGGAATTACTAAGCCAATACCAGAGCTCGACTGCCAAGCAACCGAGCAGTTAAGGACCTTTGAGGTGCCGAATCCTGAAGGCCCGCCTACTATTTTCTACGTGGCCGAGGAACAGCCAATCAGAGGAGAGATGACTACCAACTCCCTGACGACCTTCATGACCCACACGTCCCAATTGCGGGGCTTTCCTATATGACTAACCGTGCGGCTGAGGTGGTCAGAAAGCAAAGGATCCCTCTTTATCCACCCTCCAGCCAGAAGGAGATGTTTGAGAAGATGTGGAACCCGCCAAACCTGGACCAGAGGCTACTGTGGATTACTAAGCATCTAGGTTTGGGCTTCTCACCGAAAGACTACTACGAGGCTGACGTAGTTTCGGTTTCGACCCCACTCGACGATGACCCCGTCAAGGCTGCGGCCCTACAGGAAGCCCACCGTAAAAAACAACCTCTGCCACTGGCTGAAGAGACACAAGATGAAGAAGTGTTCCTCTGGAATCCTCTCCACTACAGGCACGAGGGGGAGGTCTGCCCCTCTTCCGAAGGGTTGGCCTTGAGGGACCGCATCATTAGGGTTCCATCATCCCCCTTTGTTGGCGAGGCAGGAAGTGGAGGTACGGGCTGTGTTTTAGGCCCTCCCCGATATGACCCCGTTATGCTCACCCTATACCATAGGCAGCAATGAGAGATCGAGATGCTAAAGGCACAATTGGCTGAACTAGCTACATTGGTGGCAGACCTGACCCAGGGTCCTCTCCACCCGTGGGGTGAAAACGTGGCTTGGTCCCAAACCACCAGCCCCGATACCTCCGTCCGGTCAGCAAGAAGGGCTAGGAACACGGCGAGCCCTACAATCACACGGCCAGCTGGGCGAGGCCTTACACTACAAGAGAAGCTACGGAAGCCATACTCCTTCCCAAAAGAAAAGACCTGAGGCATCTTTGATTGGGCCTGTCACTACGGCAAGGTTTCTCTCTTGAGGTCCAAGAGGCCTCAAGATGTTCAGAGAAGTGGTGACCCGCTATTCTGCCCCTATCACCGGATACTCGGTCACCCTATCGAAGGGCCCATTACCTTACTCCTGGTCCTAATTCATAATTTCTTGCTCAAGCTGGCCCATATTCCTCTCGATCTCTCCCTACCTAGGAGATAATTGTTCAAACCCAACGCCAGCTTGATGAGCTTCAATGCCAAATCGATCCCAAATCCTCCTTAAGTATTCCATTCGCATTTCAAGGTCTTCAGCTTCCACCGCATTCACAAATTCCTACATATCGTCGCTATGGTGGAGTCGGTGACCCTTATGTGCACTTGAAAGAGTTTATTTGTGAGTCGGCCCAGTTTCGACATGACCAACGCTTGATGGCCTATCTGTTTGGTCTGTCACTAGAAGGCCCGACTCGAGATTGGTTCTTTGTATTACCGCAAGAGCATATTGTAAATTTCAAAGCCGTGCAAGACAAGTTCATTCAACAGTTTCAAGACCAGGTTAGGCCTAGGTATTCTATGGTGGATCTGGCCCATGAGATGATGAAGTCCGAAGAGGATTTCTGCACATTTGCTGACCGCTGGCATCACCTTGCCGCACAAGTCCCCGGCACATTCTGGAATAGGAGCTGATTAAGATGCTTATATCCAATGCAATGCCCGAGTATCGCTTTATCTTAGCCCTCAACGACATCACATCTTAGCAACAACTATACAGCCGAGCCCACTTCATTCGCCAACAAATCCAAGATTCTCTTGACCCTGAGTATCCACCATCCCCATCCACTTACACCTCACCCTCCACAAGCCAACCCTATGCTCCCATGAGTTAGCCATCCATGAGTCAGCCTTACCCCACATCCACCTCCGCATATCGGACTCCCGCATACCAACCCCCCACGAGTCAGCCTTCCGCCTCCGCATACCCACATGTGCCTCCACTGTCGGTCAGGGAAACACCCCACCCTGAGTAGGTAGATGCCGTCCACTACATTCCCACTCCTGTACCATTGCCTAGTCCCTCCACTAGCCACACTCCATTGCCTATGCAACCGCTACAACCTTCTCTATCACCTCTTCATACCCCTCAACATCTCCCTTGCCCGAAGCGAGCTCCTCATTCTCCGTTCCCAGAGTGTTTTTCAGATATTTTTAGGGCTTTGATGGCCACTCACGTGTTGTAGCTCCCTCCAGTTGTGCCCTGTCGACCCGCGGTTGGGAATTTGCTCCAATTTTGTGATTATCACCGCCAGTAGGGGCATTCGGTTGAAGATTGCTCTGAATTCTAGGAGTTTGTTTATGATTTGGAAGATAATGATAGGATCGATTGGGCTGCCATGCATAAAGTTATTTTAGATCTGCACAACAAGCAGCAGCAGCAGGCACCACCCAAGCAGCTATCTCCATCCCTACAAGGCCAGGGGCACCCCTGTGGCTTTTTATCTAGCGATGCACCCACTCCATCGCCTGCTCCGTTATCTACCGCACCTTCACCTATTCCTACTCCATCCCCAACACCTCCGCAGACCCAAGCCTCTGCTCAGGCTAGTGCTACCTCACCTACCTCCATTTCCACCACCGCTTTTACTCCCAACGTCGCTCGACGTGTCGTGTCGATATTTCGAAGGTGGGCGCCACGACCCTCCACTTCCTCCGCCTCACCACCACTTTCTCTATCTCCATCTCCGCTATTGCCATTGCCTGCGTCGCCATCTCCACTACCCCCACTGCCATCACCATCGCCTTCACTGCCTCCTCTCCCAAAGGCCCCTATTCCATCACTACCACCATCTCCACCGCCTTTGCCATCCCTTTTGCCATCGTTGTCTGAGCCTGAGCAGGCTATACCTACACCCACACCTCCACCTTTGCCTTTACCCCCACCTATGTCTCCACCTTTGCCTTTGCCTCCATACAAGCCTATCGTCATCGCTATCCCTCCACCGCTCGAGGCCTCTACACCTACACCTTCACCCACGCCTTTCAAACCTATTACCTCCACTTCTCCATCCACTTCCACCCCACGGAGTGGGTGTGCACTACCTACGGCGCCCCTTGGGTTTGGTCCTCATGGAGATGACAAGCCAAGTCAGGACAGTTTAGTGCCGATCGAGTGTTTCAAGATTCAAGACTTCATTTGCTGCATGCCGGTCTGAGTCCTAGCCCCTTGCTATTTTGGGGATGATGAGCCTACACTTTCAAAGATGGTTGTTAAGAGGAGCTCCTTTGCACTAGTGCCAGTTTCTTCTCGAGTGAGGCCGGCGGCAATCTCTTTGCTCACCAAAGGATTCACTATTGATGTTGTTATCACATCTCGCTCAATTGCTGTTCAGTTCACTGGCCAAGAAGGGCTCCCTACTCAAGTTGTGTTAGCTCATATGGCCATCAAGAGCCTGATGGATTCTCTATTCAAGGGGCAATTGGCCGTATTTTCAAGATTTTCTAAGGATATTCTAGATGTTTTATGCAACATCCCTCGATTTATTAGTGAGTTGGCCACGTCAACGCCACACATTACTCTCCCTCAGTATCGTCCTAGTCTTCTAGTAAGGGAGTTATGCTTTATGCCAGATTGCCGAGTGGAGATGCCGCATAAGATATCGATAGCTATAAGGCACTCGGTATTGCCCTTGTCCGTCGATGTGGCTGCAGTGGAGGTCATCCAGTACCACCTCCTCATACCCCTCACCGCTGATCGGCAATCCAAAAATCTGGAATAGGGACCACAAGTCAAGTCACATCTCTGCCTCTGCTATTGCCACCAATGCTCCAGCAGTCCCTGTAGCAGTCCAGTGTAGCATGGGTACGCGTATAAAGCAGCAGTCACCGTGTACCTGATCCCAGCTTAGTCTAGTAGCACCTGGTAGTGGTGCACAATCCCCATCAGCCACTCGGTGGCCCCCTGACGGTACCGGTGTGATGGGATCGCCGCCCAACAGTCATACCAGTTGATGACAGTCTATCGCATAACCCTGTCCAGAATGCTGTGGTCATCATAACCCTCTCCAGCATACTGCAGACCTGCACGCTCTAGAACCAGCCCAGCTGTCCCCTCTCTCTCGGTACAGTGGTGGCCGTGTAAGTCCCAAGAAGTAGGGCCTAGCGGCCCAACTCTGACTCTAGACTGCTCTGTCCTGCCGAAGAACCCCAGACACTCAGCACTAGGGAACTGACGCTGCCTCCAATAGTCCTTGAAAAAGCTCGGATAGCTGCAAAATGTAACGCCATGCAGGCTGTCCCTGCCTATCAAATAGCCCGCTCAAGACAGCGATGGGCTCCCAGGATCTGTGAATCATCTTCCTCCATGCCAAGAGGGACGTAGCTCCTAATGAACTCGAATAGATGGTGGTCTAGGGGGAACTCCAAGGGGTAGCCTCCACTCCAGTCATAAGTATATAGACCGCCTGCCTCCAGGATTTGGGCCACCTCTACGGTCCCAACTCCAGCTACCCTCTCACCGATAGGGACCTCAACTACTGTCGTATGGCCTCAGTCCAGCTGCTCCACACTAGCCACGGTGACCACCGGTGGACCTAGAGGGGGCATCGATCACTCGGTCCGTCGCACCCAGTGGTCCTCCTCCTGAGCCACACGTCTCGGGAGCCGCTCATCTCTGCCAGATCGTGCCATAGCTGTAAGACAGGGCACACAAAAATGGTCAGAACACCAGAAAGTCAACATATGCAACATAGCAAAATAAAGGCACATGAAGTGTCAAAATACAACTACAACGGCCCGGAACAGGGGACTCACGGGCAGTACGACCTCGTCTCCGCCTCCGACGCATGCCCCGTGGGGGGCATTTGTTGTACCCGGATGATTTCTCAACAAAATACCAAGAAATAAGGGTTCGGGAATTTCCCGAACACCTTTAAGGCATGGGCTACCTAGCCCTTTCTACGACCCTGTGGGTCCCTTCAAGGGCCCTGATCAGCTTGTCGTGACATACGGTTACATAAGTAACCATCCGAGACCAAGTCCGGCTACTTACCTATAGGCTTTCCCCGTATCCCACATGGCCGCCCGGGGCAACCCAGGGGCGCCACGACGCAAAGCCACCCCACGTGGCACCCGGTGAAAAGGCAGGGAGTCAGCCCTGAGATGCCTTCTTTCAACCCTTCAAGGTCAAAGGGAGACCTAATCAACTCAACCACAGGCTTTGGAGGCTCGCAGTACGCGTGTACGGCCCACACATGCGTGTTCGACACTGTTCTGAACACCTTGTGGGCGCACATATTCCAACTCTCCGACGTCAAACCACGGGCCAACCCATGATTCCAGCACGCTAATTGGGTCCTACAATGACCCCCCAGCGAGCCGGGGCCACCCCCGACCCTCAGACATGTGGCGATGAGCCACTCATCTTTAGCTCTCGGGCTAACCCGAGGCTACCTTGCCAACCCACAGTGCAATACGACACGTAACTCGAGGCACGGCCCGTGTGCCTAAAAGTGCCTCTCCTTATCTCCCACGAGCTCTCATCCTCAGCCCAAGGCCCACTTTGGGGCCCCTCGGCCAGCTACCCAAGCCGTTCGGCAACCCGAGGTATGTCGGGTATTTACCCGAATACCTTGCGAGCGGCTACTAAGACTCGAAGAACAACGGCCCTCACGGGCCTGTCTCAGCACTCCGGAGCCTAGTGTCCCCCAAAGGACATTCCCAGACGACAAGGCAAGACCCCCGGGGGCCATCCCTTGGGGTTGCGACCTGCCTGGGGCCCATTCGCCCCAGGGCGTGGTCGCGCACCCCATGGAAGGCGAACTCCCTGGGGGCCGCACCCTCTTCCCAGCCCGGAGGCCCGATGGTCCCCCCCAGTTCCAGTTCATGCAAATTCCCAGTTCCGTGATTCAAGGTTCGTGCAAGGGACCATTCACCGTACCCGTTTGTGGAAGAAGTCGCAAAGAACGTCCACGACGAGGTCCTCGGCAGTCAACACGCTCAAAGTCTCCACGTATCCTCCCAGCAATTATCCTTTTCTTCTTAGTTAATTTAGGAAGAAAAAAGACCAAAATAGGGATTTTATAGGGTGGGGACTATGTAAGGATTGCATGGGAACAGGATAGAAATCATAGATATGATATCACAGTGAAATTTAAAATTTCTTTAGTCAAATAGAACAGAGAACATACCCTCAAGTCGGGGGAAGCCCAACGCAGGTAACGCTGACAACTACAAACCGACACAGCGCCCACGAACCGTGAGGAAGGAGAACGACCACACCTGAAAAGCAGGGGTGAGTCTCGTGTCACTGGCTCGGTAGGGGTCACGCAGATCCCCACTGGAAACAACGTAGTAACACGCAAGACAACAGCTAAGCAGGAAAGTCATAAAGCAGGAAGGAAATCAGTAACAGTAGTACTAAACTACAATAGTAAAGCTGTAAAGGAAAGTTGTAAAAGAAGGAGTAGAGACAACTAAAAGAAAGGGGAATAGTCGTATCGAACAAAGCACGGCTACCGAAGCTACTCCAAGCATCAACAGAAAGGCGAACCCTGATCTCACAAATTTAGGAGTTACCAATCCGTCGACAAAGCACCAGGTCTAAGGCTAAGGCCTACGAAGACAGGCAAAAAGCCCGATAAAAGATCTACACAGTCAAAGGCACGTACATACACGAACTCACCGTCTTTTACGCTACACAAGACTAGACCACGGGTGAAGTCAACGCAGACTACCCGACAAGTCACGTCAATCCTGATGGAAACCAGTCACAAAAACACAAGGAGTTAAGTGTCAGGTGACAGAAGTACCTCCTCACTAGAAGAACAGTCAGATGCATCCACTAACGTCTTACACTGCGCCACAAGTATCTCCCACACACTCCTAGAATGGCGGTAACTGAGATACTCACAGAACAAAGTACAATGAACAACAATAATGAGTGACTAGTCAGGGTCACGTCCGTTGGCACTCATCCAAACGCCCCTAACCATGTGTGCACACACAAGCTCAATGCCTTAAGCCAGGCCTCTAGCTAGTTTTCTCCCCCAACAGGACACTATTGCAAGGCAAGGGATCCCACGAAAACTAGCCAAAAAATCATCTATCGGGAACTCACCCCGCCACCACTCCCAGGCGGGCTGACAAACCAGAAAGTGTTGTCAGACTACGACTAGTGGAGGCTCACAAGACAGAGAGACTCCGAAACACCAATGCTGAAGTACGGACATGCTAAGCATGCACTATCGCACGTACCACAAAGCACCAAGCATAAGACACATGGCAGCATACCAAACTGCTACCAGACTTAGGACGACAACTAGACCTACTGACACAACGATCCTTAAGTCTCACGACTCAGGGTCAAGATCGTCGTACAAAAGCGGTAACATGCCGCCAATCACCCTGATCCCTAAGTCAAAGTCACAATAAAATACCAATAAAGGAAAAACATCCACATAATATGAATCACGTGGACCTAAGGGATCACAAACACCCTCCAAGCACTTGGACACATAAATCGAGGTAAAATATCACCTCAAGATGTCCAAAACCATGCTTCGATCTTATACAAGAACTCCGAAACATTCACGAGATCGCATGTCAACCACTGGTTCTTACCTGGTTGTCCAGAAACCAATAACGATTCCAAAGCAGTACAGAATACTAATCGACATAAACTCACACCTGGCTACCTTATAACATGGTCATAGCCCTCATAGGATATCAAAGACATCCATGGGACAACGGGCAAACGACAAGGTTGAGCCAAGACAATTGGAAGCCAAAACATCGGGAAAATAACACTCAGGGGATAAATGGTCAATCGCTTGACCACTAGGTAAGCCAAGCAGTCAGCCAAAGGGCCGCTAACCAGACATAGAGAACACAGACACTTGGCAGTCATAAAAAGGGCCGCAAGGTGACTGCAGCAGTCATATAAACAACCGCTAGCCCCAGTCAACCCTCGAACCAAATTAACCAGTCAAACCACCAAAAACGGTCTATAATAGGACCGCTTTAGGAGCCTAGTGGTCTATAAATGGGTCACTATGGACACAACTCGAACTGACTCAAAACCATTGACCGAAGTCAAATGGAGCTTAGCGGTGTATGAATGGGCCGTAAAAGACTACAAACAGTCGGAGCTAGGACAACTAGCCCGAACTGACCTAAAACCATTGACTAAAGTCAACGACGCTTAGCAGTCGACTATAGGGCCGCAAAAGAAAGCCATACGGTCTATCGTAAGACCGCTTAGCCAAACCGACGTTCCACATAAGTCTAGCGGACTAACAATGGATCTCTCGACAAAGCTTAACAATCCAATAATGGGCCGCTAGCCAAGTTAAATGGTCTATCGCATGACCGCAAATACCTAAACTGACATAAGATAAACAGTTGCATACTGGACCGCTTAAGGAACACAAACGGTCTCTGGAAGGACCGCTAAGGTGTTACGATGGGAAAAATAGAGGATTGGCCGAAACTCAGCCCTTCTACACCCTGTTCGCCCTAAAACGAAGCAGAAATAACCCTAATGGTGAAATAAGCCTTCCACACTCCGGAAGGGATCAATTAGACGCAAAAATGACAAGAAATGGGCGATTCCACCGAATCGACCCTAATTGAGTCACATGGGTTCCCGGGCTCCTACCGGTCCCAAATGACAACCAATCGTGATGCCCAGAAAGATAGTGTAGTAGAAAGAAGAGCCCAGAGGTTCCGGAGGAATGGAATTAGAAGGGGCGCGATGCCCTGGGAGGAGGGATAAGGAATGAGATAGAGAATCTAGAGGTTCCAGAGGGGGAAGATGGAAAGGGGCGTGATGCCCTGAGAGGAAGTCCGGAGGTTCCGGAGGAGAATCATGGAAAGGGGCACGATGTCCCGGATGATCCAGAGGTTCCAGTGGGAGAAAGTACTGAGGGACGCGATGCCCTGTAAGGTGAGAAAAATCTGGAGGATCCAGATGTGAGGGTGTAGAGGGGCGTAATGCTCGAAGAGAGAGGTCCGAAGGAAGAAGAGAGAAAAGGGCACCATGCCCTAGAAGGTCCGGAGGTTCCAGAAGGATGTGGAGAAGGAGGGCATGATGCCCGACAAGCAGAGAAAAATACGAAGGATCTAGATACAAGAGTTGGGAGTGGGCATGATGACCTGAGAGAAAATTGGTGGGGGTGCGATGCCTGACCAGTGTCAGGGGACCTGGAGATCTCGAAGGTAGAGGTGAATGAGATGGGAGATGTGGAGGATCCGGAGATTCCAGAAGGCAGGGAAGATGTGGGTTCGGAAACCCAGGAATGAAAGAATGCAAATGCATGCGAATGTAATGCAATGGATGCGATGGATGCGATGGATGCATGGAATGCATGAAATGCAATGAATATGAGGGGTGAGAGGATGAGAACTCCCTCCTCACCCAATGGATTGCCCATAAGATGAAATTGGTGATAGACAAGGATGTGGATGAGGTAGGATAGAAGGTGGATATGGTAGCGGAAGGCCCCCTAACAGAAGAATGCCCGCCCCTCCATAGCGATGAAAGTGTACAGCCAAACAGCCCAATGGATAAAGCGATAGCCCATGACAAAGCTTCAACAATAAATGACAACTCCCTTGGAGGGTGAAGAGCAATAATGTAAGGGAGTTGGAAAGTTGGAATGGGAAGTATCGTGCCGCCCAGGGATTGTGGCGTATAAAGATATTGGAAAAAATGGATATTCGCCCCTTGTACAGAAGAATGGATTTGGCATTGGAGAGTTGAGACAAGGGGTTCCCTGCCCGGCCCTTGGGCATGGACTTACACAGCATCAAAGCTTGACTTTCTCTTTTGATGATCAGTGGTGGGGACTTGGCCTCTTCAACCATGCTCGACACAAAAATGTGGATTGGCATCCGGCAAATAAACTCTTGCATCTTGAATAGCATAATCGTGGCCAACTCCTTCTTGTCCGGCTCTCGATCATCTTTGGCACAAATTCTTATAGAAGGACACTGATTCTAAGTGGTAGAGGAAGGTGAAATGGAGGCAGAGGGCTCCATAGATGGTGGAGGTGTAATGGAAGGTGTTGGAGGAGACACGTCGAGCTTCTCCCCTTACTCAAAAGTGGACGGGGTTGGCTCGAGTGCAAAAAGGGGTGGACCCTGCTCAGGATTAGCCAAGGGTAAAGGTGAAGGGTTAAGTAGTGGAGTAGGGGTAGTTGGGTTAGGGGTTAAAAGGGTAATGGAGGGCCGAGGTGGCGGCAATGGGAGTTTGATCAGGGAAGGTTTAATGGTAGGTTCGGCGTGGGCCGATGGTGTGGAAGTCAATAGAGGTGTAATGGGTGGAGGTTTATTGGAAGGTTCGGTGGAGGCCAGTGCTGTGGAGGTTGATGGTTTAGCAATTTTGGGTGTAAGAGGAGAAGGTTTGGTACGTAGGAAACGCCGGATGGGGTGAGAGGTGTTAGGGGTAGAAGAAGACTCATGATGCACCGGCATCGGTGATTGGAGTATTGACCCATTATCATAGCAACAATAAGTCTTAAAAATGGGGGTTGGATCGGGGACGGTGGTGTCGTCTAGAGTAGGAGGTTCATCTGGTGGTAGTGGAGGGAGAGGAAAGTGAATAAAACTCAAAAGGGGTGCCTTTGGGACTTCATCATCACGTGCTAACTTCAATTCATCATGACTAGACTGAAGCAGACGTCGTGGTAGAGGCGTGATAATGGGTAGTGGTGGACTAGTGTGATGCGTATTCAGAGGCAGAGGGCCATATTGATGAACGGAGTGGATAAGTGGAGGGCGTACGGCGTCCACTTGATCGTTGAAATCTGTCGGCTCTTGCTCACTTGAACTGTTGATGCCATAATCATCTCTCCTCTCCTTCCGTTCTTTCTCTATCTTAGTAACATTGTTCAGGGAGGCGTGAAGATGGTGCGGACACCGGAGCACATGAGCGGTCCGGCTCAGGGAGCCGTCGGTACCACACACGGAGCACCACGCGAGCCACGACAGCGTCCATTTCGCTCGGAGATAGTCTGGAGACTCCCCCTTGAGTCTGAGCATTTTTCATATTTATTTGGGCTTTATTTGTGTGCAATGTATGCTTATTTGATTTTATTTGGAGTGTAATTTAGATTATATTAGGGGGTTGTTTGCAAAATAACCATTGGGGGTCCCATGAGCCACCTCACCTCTTCCCCATTGGTCCACCTATGAGATCCCTCAGGTTCGAGGCAAAATGAGCAAGTGAATACAATGATTGGAATGGAACCCCGAGTGCCCAAGAGGATGCAAATGTGCAGCATCGAAGGCTTCCCGGGGTGGTACGGGAAATTAGAAGTGCAGGCCAACGAACCCTGGACAGATATCAACATGTTCACCCAAGAACCTCAATCTCGGAGAATTATCTCACCTCCTAACCAATTTTCAAGTGCTACTCAAAACCCACTGACCTTGATTAACCCTCCTCAAGCACCTTGTCAACAATCCCACATCCCCCCAAAGGCTCAGTCAGGGCAAGAGGTCCCTTTGGTTCTTCTTAACCCTCCCCAGCCAAAATTAGTCCCACCTCCTTCCCCTGTCATCTCTGAAGATAGTTCAGCTTCCCTTTTATATATCTTCGGATCTCCAGCTCCTTTGAAATTGATAAGCCCAAGACCATTGGAGTCGCATGACCTAAAAGAAGCCTCGGTGAATGTCACTCTCCGCAACCGCATCATTCCCCCATCTCAAAGGCAATCCCAGCCCGAAGAAGGGGTCAATTCCAAAAGTCCACCTGCGGAGTATGACATCCTCCAACATCTAGATAGGACACTGGCTAAGGTTTCCATCCTGGAGCTCATTAAGACATCCTGTCACATCAGTCCACTCTGCTTCAATTCCTCTAAAAGATCATGGTCAACGAAGACCTTCCAGCGAGTGGTGTGACTGATGCTATCATAGCCCTCACATGCGGACCATCTATTTTATTCTCTGATAAGGACCTCACTCCACAAGAAAGCAGGTCACTCCCATTGTGTCTTACAGTCTCTCCTAGTGGAGTCAAGGTCGACTCCGCTCTCATTAACACGGGAGCTTTAATCAATGTGTATACCATGAAGACCATTCAAAAGATTGGCCTTCAGGAAGAGAACTTAGAAGAAGTGTGCACCACGATTTCAGCATACTATAATTCAAAGTGGTGTGCAAGAGGTAAGGTGACCCTAAAGCTCGGCTTAGGTCCGGTGGTCATGACATCCAACTTCTTTGTCCTCGATGTCGACCCTACATATAAGGCCATCTTAGGACGGCCATGGATTGAGCAAACCCTGAGAATTCAATAGCCCATCAATGCTCTAAATTTCTTTATAATGGTATGTTGATCAAGATTAAGAGTATCCCACTGGTGGAAACTCTCAACGCCATCACCTCTGAACAGATCCCGTTCATGACCATTCCTGATAAGGGCAAGAAACTCGTTCTCTCCATAGAAGGTGCTGTAGGGCCCTCCACCTTAAACCCACCTAATTCCCCTTCTCTTCCTCGGCCAATCACACATTCCAATATCCCATTTGGTAAAGGATGGGAGGTCATGGCCAGGATGGGCTTTGCCATGGGTAAGGGTTTAGGTTGTTGTGTCCCTGTGTTTTGATGATAGCAAACACCATGAGTCAATATGCGTTTGATATTTGCTGCATGATTCAATATGTGTTTTGTTGCATCCATTTGGTGCATCCCCATAAAGTCAAAGTCAACATTATGAACATAAAGCCAATGCATCTGCATCTGCATAAATCCAGTGTGCATGTCATTTCATCGAATAGGTAGTGCATATTCTTGACCCAAGTCCATGCACATTTCCCTTACGCGTATAGTGAGTCCGTGCATGTAGAAGGTCCGTGCACAGTTTGCATTTCCCACTTAAATCTAGTGCATGTTCCTTTGAGTTTTAGCATATAGCAGGTCCGAGCATGTCTCTAGTCCATGTAGGTTTCTTGCCTTAGGCAAAATCTACTCGATGCATTGTTGACTTGTGGCAAACAATGTCCGTGCTAGTTGCACGCCTGCAAGGGAAGTCCTTGCATGTTCTCATCCTTGCAATTTCATAGTCCGTGCACCTTTTTCCTTGGAACGAACTAAAGTCTGTGCACCTTTTGCCCTTGGAACAAACTAAAGTCCGTGCATCTTTTTCCTTTGGAACAAACCGAAGTCTGTGCACATTCTTTGTTCCATTGTAAATGAAGTCCTTGCACATTTCTTCAATCCAAGTCCGTGCACATTCCTGAAACTAAGTCCGTGCACATTTTCTCAAACTAAGTCCGTGCACATTTTCTCAAACAAGTCTGTGCACATTTCCTCAATCCAACTTCGTGCACATTTTCTCAAACTAAGTCCGTGCACAGTTTCTCAAAAAAGTCCGTGCACATTTCCTTAATCCAACTCTGTGCACATTTCCTCAAACAAAGTCCATGCACACTCTTTGTACTATTGCATATTAAGTCCGTGCACTTTTCCTTTGAACGATAGAGTCTGTGCATATTTCTTATGTGCTATATGATGTCCATGAAGTCTGTGCACGTTTCTCATACATGCAAACAAGTCCGTGCATATTTCAACTCTGCAAATGCAAGGTATATGCATAACTAGAGTTATAGGTATTCACACGAAGTCCGCGCACATAAGGTCCGTGCATTCAAATCCATGCATACATATTCAGACGGTCTTTTGAGTCTGTGCACTTAAGTTCTAATCCTCCTTCCGTGGAACACTTGTCTTCCACGATGCTTTGACCACCTTTATGTTCTTTGCATCATCTTCCGTGCCTAGCTCCCTTTCTTTAATCAAAGGGAGGTTGGAAAGCATAGGAAAAGAATAGCAAGAGAGGCCGATTTGAGAATGGCACCGATGCGCACTATAAAGAAGAAACTCAGTTGCACTGATGAGTTGGAGTTCTATGTCAGGAGCAGATCTCGTGAGAAGCTCATGTGGGGATAAGCATGCTGGTGCATAGGTGAACAAATTCTGTGCCATGGTGCCAAAGTGGGTCCGCCAGTCTCCACGTGTCTTCAATCGAGACACGCGATTAGTTACATTCCCACCGAAGCCCAATACGTCAACCATGTAAGAAAGGGGGCTTTGCTGGAAGATTCTCGAGGGAGTCTGCGCTCCCTCACAATGATCGAATTTGAAATGGAGGTCAACCCAGCAGTTGAGAAGAAATATGCACCCGTAAGGAGGCTGTCCCATACTGGAGGCCGTGAGACTACTGCAGAGATATGCAAGGATGGCAGGCCCCACTCTTTTGCCCTCCCAAAGATCACAAATCACGCCCAATTAATCCTCCTCCACAGTTACATCGACGCCGCTGGATCCCCTGGAAAGTGATCATGATGTCGCTGCAGGAGGGTGGCCTTGGCATTAGGAGCCTTGAGCACGTCCAAGTCTCCTTAGCAGCTAAGTAGATTTGGGTCATTTTTAATGGGGATTCTCTCTGGGCCAATTATGCTCGATCCAGATACAAGGTGGATTCCCTTCCTAAGTGCCCTGCTCCTTTCCCTCGTGGCACTACCAAGGCTATTTTCAATTCTACCTACCAAGTGGTGCATAACAGCTCCAGATGGATTATTGGCAATGGCGAATCAGTGAGCTTCCTTGAAGATGTTTGGATTGGCAATGCCCCTCTCAGAACCCTCCTTTTGAGTCCTTATGACGGCCCACCCGCTACGGTCCGTCAGGTGCTCAGTGACCCCCTCCATCCTATCCGGTCTCACCTCCCGCCCACTACCTTCCTGGAAGACATCGTCCTTATTAATGACTCCTAGGACATCTGCATTTGGACTCCCACCAGCTCTGGGGCCTTCTCCACCAAATCTGCCTACCAGCTGGTGAGGACTACGGGTCTCTGACGGCCAGCCCTTATGAAGCTTTGACACCCATCTTTTCATCACCGTGCTTCCATACTCTGCTGGAGATTGCTTCACAGGGCGATTCTTGTAGACAGTCGCATTGCTGAATGCGGCATACACATAGTGTCTAAATGTTCTTGCTGTTCAGCAGCCAATAATGAGGATCTTAACCACCTTTTTCTTTCTGGTGATCTTGCTACTGAGCTCTGGCACTGGTTTGCTCCTCTCATAGGCCTGGGCTATTCGATGCATGGTCAGGTGACTACCCGCTTATGGTGTTTCTTGGAGAACTATAATGTTGAGTCCCCTTTTAGATTCATTTCCCTCTATACACTATTGCTCATGTTCTGGGAGATTTGGAAAGCTAGGTGCGCAAGGAAATTCCAAGCTACCAATATTACGCCCAGGCACATTATGGCATCTATTAAGTTTAGAGTTGAGTGGGCTCTCAATAAAACAGTCTTCAAAGCCAATTCTTGGGATCTTCATGCTCCCACCTTTGCTCATTACAACTATCACCCCAAGCTTAAGCCCAAAATCATAAAGATGGCCAGATGGATACCACCTCTATTTAGACATTGTCTAAATGTCGACGGTGCTTGTAAAGGTAACCCTGGTTTATGTGGGGGAGGTGTTTGTATTAGAGATCATGCTGGCAAGGTGATTCTGGCTTTTGCTCATTTCTACAGTGCTGGCACCAGTCTTCTTGCTGAGGTCTGAGCACTCTGTGATGGCATGCGTCTGGCATCCGATCATGGCATCTCTTTATCGATTATCCAATCGAATTCGGCAGCTCTTATCCAGTCCATCAGCAGCAATGCTTGCCCAGATTGGAGTACCCTTTGTTGGTGGTGAGAGGCCTTATGCCATCTTAGGAGTCATAATGCCAACGCTGTCCACGTCTATCAGGAAGCCAATCGCATTGCTAACTCCCTCGCCTCCCACGCCTATGAGATTGCTACTGACAGACTCTACCCCTCCACTGATGATCTTCCTAATGTCTGTAAAGGCGCTGCACTCTTGGACAAGCTCTCCTGCAACAGTATCAGATTTGCTTAGCTATCTTCGCGGTTGCTGCTCTCCTTGGAGCCAACTCTGGCCAGCCTTGATGTTGACCCTTTAGTCTTTTTTGCCTTCTGCTTGTATTTTAGGTGCAACTATGTAAGGCTGCTACCATGAGCTGTAGGGGGGTCTACCTTGTTAGATCCCGATTTACATTATTTATAGGGGTATGCCCCGATGTCATTGTAATCTCCTCCTTCATATCAATAATAGCATTGCGGCCATAGGTTAACTGCTTGGGGGAATGAGAACATTCTCCCCTTCTGGGGGAGGATGCACTCGACCAGCTGTGGAACCAGAATGGTCAGAATGCCCAGAGTAGTGGATGAAAAAGAAGTCGGGTCAGACCCGAGATCAAGAGGAATTAAAAGGAGGAATTGATAGATAGAGAGAGAGGAGGATCCAGAGGCAAAGGAGGAGAATCATGATGGGAAGAATCATCTGGAGGTTCCAGAGGGAGAGAGTAATGAGGGATGCGATGCCCTAAGAAAAGGTATGGGAAAAGATGAGCTAGAAGAAGGAAAAGGATGAAGGACGCGATGTCCTAGAGGAGTGAAAGAATGAATTGGAAGAAAGATGGTACGTCCGGAGGTTCCAGAGGAGGAAGATAGAAAGGGGCACGATGCCTTGGGAAAATCAGTGAGAGATCCAGAGATTTTAGAGGAAGAAGATAGAAAAGGGCACAATGCCCTAGAAGGTCTGGAGGTTCTGAAGGAAGAAGATAGAAAAGGGAGTGATGCCCTGGAAGGTCCAGAGGTTCCGGAGGAGAGAAATGGAAAGGGGCGCGATGCCCAGAGAGGAGATTGAAAGGGATGAGAGAAGAATCCAGAGGCTCTGGCAAGATAGAATCAGAAGGGACGCGATGCCCTAAGAGAAGGTCCAGAGGACCCGGATGTGGAGGTATGGAGGGGTGCGATGCCCAAAGAGGGAGGTCCAAAAGTTTCAGAGAAATGGAATCAGAAGGGGTGCGATGTCCTAGGAGAAAATTGAAAGGGGTATGATGCCCGACAAGTAAAAGGGGACCTGAAGATCCCAAGGTTTGAGGTGAATGAGATGGGGAATGTGAATGATCGGAGGTTCTGGAAGGCGGGGAAGATACGGGTTTGGAAACCCAGGAAAGAAGTATTGCAAATGCATACGAATGCAATGTGATGGATGCATGGAATGCAATAAGTGCAAAGAATGCATGGAGTGAGAGGATGAGATCCTCCTCCTCACCCATGGAGTGGCCCATAAGGTGATAGATAAAAATGTGGGTGAAGAAGAAATGAAGGTGGATAGGGTAGCGGAAGTCCCCTAGTATAAGAATGCCCACCCCTCCAAGGCAGTGAAAGTGTACAGCCAATTGGCCTAACGGATAGAGTAAAAGCCCATGACGAAGCTTCAATAATAATGACAACTCCTTTGAAGGGTGAAGAGCGATAATGTAAGGGAGTTGAAAAGTTAGAATGGGAAGCATCATATTGCCCAAGGATAGTGGCGTATAAAGAGTGTTGAACAAAATGAGCATTTGCCCCTTGTACAGAAGAATGGATTCAGGATTAGAGGGTCGAAACAAGGGGTACCCTACTCGGCCCTTGGGCATGGACTTACATTGCATCAAAGCTTGACATTTCTTTCTGGTGAGCAGTAGCAGGGACTTGGCCTCTTCAACCATGCTCGGCATAAAAATAGGGATTGGCATCTAACAAATAAAGTCTTGCATCTTGAATAGCATAGCCGTGGCCAACTCCTTCTTGCCTAGCTCTCGATCATCTTCGGCACAAATACTTACAGAAGGACACCCATTTCGAGTGGTAAAGGAAGGCGAAGCAGAGGCGGAAGGCTCCATAGATGGTGGAGGTGTAATGGAAGGTGTCGGAGAAAGGGCAAGAGGAAGCGGAGGTTCAAACACGTCAAGCTTCTCCCCTTGCTTGAGAGCGGACAGGGTTGGCTTGAGTGCAAAAAGGGGTGAACCCTACTCATGATTATCCATGGGTTTGGGTAAAGGGATAGGTGGAGGAATAGGCAAAGTTGGTTTTGGGGTTAAAGGGATAAAGGAGGGCCGAGGTAGTGGCAATGGGAGGTTGATTGGAGGAGGTTTGGTGGTGGGCTCGGCGGAGGCCAATGGCGTGGAGGTTAATGAAGGTATATTTGGTGGAGGTTTAGTGGGAGGTTCGGTGAGGGATGGTGTTGTGGAGGTTGATGGTGTGGTTCTTAAAGGAGGTATAATGGGAGGTGTAAAAAGGAAAAGGTTTGGTGCATAGGAAACGCAGGATGGGGCGAGAGGTATTAGGGTAGGAGATGGGTTTTGGTGCATCGACGTGGGTGACTGGAGTATCGACCCATCGTCCTAACACCAACAAGTCATAAAAATGGGGGTTGGATTGGGGACGGTGGCATCGTCCTGAGCAGGAGGTTCATCTGGTGGTAGTGGAGGGAGAGAAAAATGAAGGAAACTCGGAATGGGTGCCTCTTTGGGCGCTGGAACACCTCGTGCCGGCTCGATTCCATCTTCAAAAGTTGCACTGAATTCTTCATAATCATCACACTTAAGTGGACACCGTGGTGGAGGCGTATTAATGGGTGGTGGAATGTAATGTGGAGAATTTTATGTATATGGATACGAAGGAGGAGGCGGAGGCGGAGGGCCATATTGATGACTGGTGTGGATAGGTGGAGGGCGAACGGTGTCCACTTGATCGTTGAAACCTGTCGGCTCTTGCTCACTTGCTGTGACGACCCAGAGCTCGAGATACCGATAATACCGACATACCGATACCAGGAACTGGGGAAGCCTCCCAAGGAGCTGATGAGGCTCCCGAAGGGATAGAATTTTTAGCAAGATTGATTGCACTTGTGTTATCACACAGAATCGGGACACATCCAAGATCCACTAGGTAGTCTTGGAGTTGGTGTTTAATCCACAACATTTGGGTGCCACAACTCCCCGCAGCAACATATTCTGCCTCTGCAGTAGAGAGGGCAACCGAGTGTTGTTTCTTGGAAGCCCAAGAAACTAAACACCTGCCTAGAAATTGGCAATACCCACTCGTGCTCTTCCTATCCAGCTTGCATCCAGCATAGTCCGCATCTGAATAAGAAATGAGAGAAAGATTACATGATGATGGATACCACAACCCCAATTCTTGAGTCTCGACAAGATATCTAAGGATATGCTTGACAGCAATCAAGTGAGATTCTCTAGGACTAGCTTGAAATCTAGTACAAAGGCATACACTAAACTGGATGTCCGACCTAGATGTAGTCAAATAAAGTAATGAACCAATCATACCTCTATAAGTCTTTGCATCCATAGATTTACCTTTCTCTTCAGCATCCAGTGATGTGTTGGTCCCCATAGGAGTTGCAATGTGCTTACAATTTTTCATGTCAAACCTTTTCAGCAGCTCCTTGATGTACTTGGCTTGACTTATAAAGCACCCATCTGCACCTTGGTTAACCTGTAAGCCGAGAAAGAATTGAAGTTCACCCATTAAACTCATCTCGAACTCACTAGTCATAAGGTTAGCAAATTCCTAACACATTTTAGATTTCGTAGATCCAAACACAATATCATCAACATAAATTTGAACAATCAAGATGTTCTTACCTTACTTTTTGGTGAAGAGTGTTTGATCTACTTTACCTCTTGTGTATCTATTTTCGGTGAGGAAAGAGCTTAACCTTTCATACCAAGCTCTAGGTGCTTACTTCAAGCCATAAAGAGCCCTGTCCAGCTCGTATACATAATCTTCATGATCAGAACTTTTAAAATCGGGTGGCTGCTCCGCATAGACTTCCTCTTTTATCAACCCATTTAAGAAGGTGCTTTTAACATCCATTTGATGCAATTTTATTTTGTGTGAACATGCAAATTCAAGCAAAATCCTAATGGCTTCTAGTCGGGCTACATGGGCAAAAGATTCTTCAAAATCTACTGCAAATTCTTGGTTATAACCCTGAGCCACCAATCTAGCCTTATTTCTTATTATCTTGCCATCTTCACTAAATTTGTTCCTAAAAACCCATTTGGTGCCTATGACAGATTTTGATGTTGGTCTAGGAACAAGATGCTAAACATTATTTCTTTCAAATTGGTTTAATTCATCTTGCATGAAATTTATCAAGTTTTCATCTTTCAATACTTCTTTGACATTTTTTGGTTCAATTTGTGAGGCAAGAGCAATTTGGACCAATTCTTCAACTATTCTAAGATGTGACTTAGTTCTAGGTGGATCATTCAAACTGTCAATTACATTTTCCAAGGGATCACCTTTAAGAATTCTAACGTCGGTAGTGTCATTACCTTCACCAGTAGCCGAATCACTTGAATTGCTTGATTCTCCCAAGTCATCATTTTCTCTTGTCTCCTCTTGTGGAAGATCATGTTTTTCCTTTGTGTTCAAGAACTCTCCATCGTCATCTTTCCTGCAAGAGTTGTCATTATTAGATTCGTCATTGAACTCACCAAATGTAACGTGAGGTGATTCTTCCACAACTTGAGTTTTAAGATTGTAGATTCTATAAGCCCTAGATCGATCAGAGTAACCAAGAAATATACCTTCATTACTCTTGGGCTCAAACTTATCCAATTCCCTTTTATCATTGTTATGAATGAAACATTTAGATCTGAACACTTTCATGTATGAGAGAGAGGGCTTTTTACCTTTAAGCAACTCATAAGGAGTCTTTTTGGTGAGTGACCTTACCATGGAGCTATTAATGATGTAACATGTTGTATTTATCGCTTCGACCCAAAATCTCCTTGGGAGTTGTCATTTAGCGAGTATTGTTCTAGCCATCTCTATGAATGTTCAGTTTCTCCTCTCAACTATCCCATTTTGTTCAGGGGTCTTTGGTGATGAAAACCTGTGAGATATACCTTCAACCCTGCAGAAATCAAAAAATTCAGCATTGTTGAATTTACCACCATGATCTGATTGAATGTTGAAAATTTTAAACTTACAATCTTGCTTTATCTTCATGTAGAGTGCCTGAAACTCATCAAAACATCATTCTTATGTGTAAGAAAGAATACCCATGTGAACCTAGAGAAATCATCCACTAACACATATCTATATCTCCTATCACTTAGACTAGCAGTTCTTGTTGGCCCAAACAAGTCTATATGAATTAGTTCAAGTGATTTAGATGATAGACTTTCAGATCTAGTTTTGAAAGATTTTCTTGTTTGTTTCCTTAGGGAACATACATCACAAATTTTAGTGTCTTGCTTAAAGGAGAGTTCAGGTAGCTCTTTCACCATTGAATGCTTTAGAAGTTTATGTAAGATATTGTAGCTAGCATGTCCTAGTCTACGATGCCATAACCATGCAAGTTCAGTATGAATAAGCAGGAAATTAAATTAACATTAAGTAAATTACATGGTCCACAATAAAATAACAACAGTTAATACAACAGTAGTCCACAACTAGTACAGTGACAAAAAGGAAGATACAACTACACGGGACATACCCCGGCTCTGCAACTGACAACTAATCCTGGGCATTAAAACCACGATGAGCCTCAGACGCGCTCCTCTGAAGTCTCGCCTCACCTGAAACACGGTGAAAACACGCAGAGAGTGAGCCTCATAACAAAAGGCTCAGTAGGGATTACTTGAACCCCTACCTCGCAAAACGAGAAACTATTACGCAACACCGCGAAGGTGAGTGCAACAGGAATAAATAAACGGCAAAGCCCTGCTACTACCGACACCGGTCTCACGGTGTGAAAATTGAGACACACGCCATGGTAAAATGACCAAGAGTTACAACCTGACGAGACATGAGTACCACCCACTAGAAACAAGACCAGATACGTCCCCTGACGTCTTAGACCGCACCTCAGGTTCCTTGCTGTACGCCCCAGGCAGAGCCAAGGACACCGTACAAGTAACCACAGAATAAGAACTAACTGGGGTCGCGCTCATCAGCGCGTGTCCACTGCCCCCAACCACGTGTGCACACACACAGACCATGCGTCCTAGGTCTGGTCTCTAACTGATTTTTCCCTCAACCGGACTCTGGCTGCAAGACGTGGGGCATTACGGTAACCAGTCTAAAAATCGTCTCTCGGGGTAGCCTCTCCACCACTCCCTGGTGAGACCACACGCGGGAAGGCTACGACTAGTGGACGGTCGCTGAAGGAGTAGACTCTCAAGTCAGCGAAAAATAGTGTCTAAACCAGACAAAGCACGAGGACCGATCCCCATACTGACACCAACTCACGGTGACACAAGTCGAGACACACCTCTCGAGACCTCACAGTACCCGAACACATGGCCCCGACATGATGCCCTGCATCAGTCAAGCCACGGGTCAACACGTGGATCGAGGTCCACTCACCCGGGACTTGAATCGACACGGAAAGAACCACCAGTTAGACAAAACACAGTACACGGTCCACCCTGGGCCGTTCCTGAGTAAACAGACGGTCGATGGACCGCCTCAGAACTCAAACGGTTCTGTACAGACTGTTTGATGATCTGGCACGGTTTCCCTCAAAATCGCCTATCAACACATGAAAACGGTCTCACTAGGCCGTGTACTATATACACGGTCCCTGCTTGGACCGCTCCAGGAATTGAACGGCCACCATGGGACCGTTTAGTCTCTGGACTGGACGAGAAACTGCACGGTCCTCTTCGAACCGTGTTGGACCTGAACGGTTCGACGATAGTCCGCTTGGGAAGCTGAACGGTCCCCCTTGGGGCCGTCCGATCATCCAATGGTACAAACGTCACACGGTCCTCTTGGGACCGTGCAATGTACCAAATGACCAACTTATGACCGTGTGGACCCAACACTATGCAACGGTCAAAAGTAACGGTCAGAAATATCTCGGGAGTCATGCTGGCTCCATAAAGTACACGGTCAAACTAAGGGCCGTCCAGGGGTGACACGGTCGAACGATGGATCGTGTACACCACCGACGCTCTTGGTCTAGTAAGCGGTCAGTCTCTGGGCCGCTCAAGGATGTACACGGCCTCTGTTAGGACCGTGTACGTCCCGTCGACCCAAGAACGGCGAACCTCGCCGAAAAACCCCATTCCGAGCCCCAAACAACCCCATTTGAGGGGGGAACAAGGGGGAAACTTGTCCCCATGATCCTAGGCATCCAATGATGCCCTCCAACCCCCAAACCATGTGGTAAATCTCTAGATCGGCCCACGATCCCTAAAACATGGATTCTTCTTCCCGGCTCGAAATAACCCTCTCTCGATCTCGTCTCGGGCTAAAAATCACGGGGAAGGAACCACAGAGCTAGGGGATCGTCACCCAACCTCGGGGCCGCCTGAGACGCACCGGATCGCCACCGATCCGTGAAGCTTGAAACTCTCGTTCTTCCTACGCTTCCCACGAGCCATGCACGCCGCCGCGATCGCCACGCCGCCACCGTCGTCGCCGCGTCGTCACCTCACCACCGTCTACAGTCAGAGGGGAGGCTGCCGCGATCATCGTCGGGAGAGGAGGAGAGAGGGGCGCCGATTCTCCACGGGAGGGAAAGAAGAGGAAGAAGGAAGAAGAAGAAAGAAGAAGAAAAAAGAAAGTAGGGGGGTATTTATAGAAAATCTAGATTTTTTAAAAAATATGAAAAAAATAGAAAAATACCTTTACGCGATCCTCAGAACACGCCAGTCGCACCGGTACCATCCGACAGTAGGTGAACGACTCGGTTCACCCGCTACGGGGTTCCGTAAGTTTGTCGGAGAAAAATACGCGAAAATCGCGGAACACGTTCCGGGCCTCCGAAACTAATCCGAAACGCACGGATCTACACCCGAAAGATGTTCGAAAAATAATTCCAGACATAATGGAAACAAATTCTCCAAGAAAATAAATTCGGTACCCGCAAAGAGAAAGGAAGAGGGATGCCCGGGTACCAACTTAGAAGAAAATAATAGAATGCCTCCTCTGCCGACTCTTTGGAAGTTGGACCAAAATGAAGCCATCAAGAATTGATGGCACAGGCAAGAAAAAATAGGAAGAAAAAGAGTCGGCATCCTCCAAAGACTGAAAGAAGCCGACAGAAGAATAGAAGAGAGAGAAAGGATAACCACTCCTTAGAAGGGAGTGGGAGAGGGGGAGTGGGGATGAAAGAAAGGAGGATCAACGACTCCTCCCCTCCCCTCTCCCCAGTGGGGCGGCGGCCCGGAGGTCAGAAGGGAACCCGTCGCCATTTGTCGACCCTTCTTCCATGCCATCCGCCCCATCGTCGACCATTCTTCTACGCCGAAGCAGTATGAATGCCCCAGCTACTGCCAAAGTTTTCATCTTCAGATTCATCTTCCATGCTTTGCTTGAGGACGATCAAAGAGAAAGAAGACGGTCACTTTATAGGAATGCAAGGAGGAATCCATAGACTACAAGGGAAGTCTCAAGCGGCGTGAAGAGGGAGAGATGCCCTTTGGGACCTTTTATAGGCCGAAGGGAGAGACATTTGCCTTAATTGAATCTCCCCTCAAAAAGATGAAAGAGGCAAACATATTTCCCCAGAAGCAATTACACTACCTCCTCCATGAACCCCCATGGGAATACGCAAAAATGACAAGTCATTTAAAGCGTAGAAGGATGAAAAGACGTCAGCTCCGCTCTCAATCGACACGTAAGCTTGATTTTCTGGCTACGAATCGCACGGAATCGCCGACTCTCTAGCAACCATGGATACGGTAAATCCTACTCAATCAAAGATGGTAACGTGCAGTCAATCACATTTTGAATACTATTCTCATTATAAGGAAAGAAAATCATTACACCACTAGGTCTAGAGGGACATCATAAAAAGGAAGAGAAAATGAACTAACAAGGTAGGTACAAATTTCCTAATCTACGGAAATAGGAGAACTCAGGGAGGTCCGTGACCCCTACTGAAGCTCAACGGGCGGAGGACCCTCGGTGCTCGGAGATCTACCCCTAGTACCCTCGGTGCTCGGAGATCTACCCCCGGTACCCTCGGTGATGGCTGGCCTAGGCACTGACCCCATTTGTATGGGAACTGCCCTGTCCGCGCACCCTCTTGAGGCACCCGGAGTTGGCGATCTCTCCTCTACCATGGGAGGAGCATCTTCGCTTGGCTCTTCATCACTCAACATTGATGAAGGAGAATCTGAGCCACCCTCATCAGAGTCGTAACGCTACTCCGGAGGGAAGGTGAGCTCGTCGAGGACCTGCTCTTGAGCCAGTAGGACTGCCTGCCTGAATCCTTGGGCAAAGCCATTCCGTAGCCCTTGTCGATAGCCCGGCTCGTAGCACACGAAGGTGGCCTGCTTTAAGGTCTCTTGGTACTTTTTCGAGCTCTCTTATCGCTTGACCGCCTCTGCCCCGGCTCTTGCCATCTTCTCCTCAAGCTCGGCCACCCTCGCACCAGCCACAGCCAGTTTCGCTTTGATCTTGGCCAACCCCGCTCTGGCCTCGGTCAACCTTGCCTTGACTTCAGCTCGTGCCCCCTCGACATCCTCCTTGGCCCGCTCGATCTCTCAGGCTCGGTCCTCAAGCTCCACTCGCTCGACTGCCCACTGATCCGAGCGCTCTGCCTGAGCCCGACGCTCTTCCTCCAAAAGCTTACTCTTAAGCTCGACCATATACCGAGCTTGGGTCAATTGCTCGGCCCGTGACTGAGCTTCCTCCTGATTTGCCTGGTCACGCGCTCGAAGTAAAGTCACCTCCTGTCGAAGCACCCCAAGCTCGGACATCAGCCGACCAATCCTGCGGTCAGACTCAGCACGAACCTGGGACTGATTCCTCCCCTTGTTCACCAGCCGAGCCATGAAATCGGTAATCTCAGCTCCCAGTCGAGCCATGAAGATACCTCCCTCCATGACCCTTTCAGGGAGAATGGGAGGGGAACATCGCCGGAACTCCTCCCGAATCGACAAAGGTGCCAGATCTCGGCACCGATTGTATAGAGAAGCCTGGACGGTGAACCGCCCTTGCCAAAGAGGAGGAGCCTCTTCTGGGAGTACTAGGGTCCTAGCGTCCCCTCCGATCATCCCCACTCTCGGAACGACGACACTCAGCTCAGCTCGAATCTGTAATTCAACATCCTCCTCCCCGCCATGCGTCCTGACAGCCCTGACCAGGATCCCAGAGCCGACCTCCTCCCCCTGCGCTCCCGCTAGTTTGGAGGAAGTCCCCTCAATCGCTGTGGGCACCTCTGGTGTGGCTGAAAATGATGGGGGCATCTCTCGCCCTTCACTTTTTTCCATAGCTCCGATTGCTCGCCAGCATGGTTCCATTATGTCTGTCATATTTTTCTGAGTCGAGTCATGTAATTTTCATATTTTTCTTGAGTTATATCATTGTAATTTTCCTTTTATTTGAGTCCAGTACCTAGGTTAGGTAGTCATTTACCTAAGTTTGAGTGTCATTATATTTACATTTTGATGCATGCCGTAGTTGTAGAAAGTTGTTATTTTAGCTTCTCCTACCCCTTTTCTTTTGTTTCGCGCCAATCTGGCCTAACCAGAGGGGAGTTTGGTTCCGAACTTGTCCCTCTCGTTTCCCAGATGATATAACGCGCCTGTTAGAGGCTGTTATATGCTTAATGGACCCTTGGGGGTGCGTTATGCAATGCATGGCGACCACTCTTGGACCGTTATGTGACCGTGATTTTTGTAGGCCTGTAGGATTGTGGGGCATGACGGACTAGCTCCAGTCCACCATGGCCGATATAATGCCCTGTTCCTAGTGCGTTATATGTAGCTTTAAACTGTGGATTTTTCTGAGTTTTATACGTTCGGGTGACTTTAACGGACCAGTCCTGGTGTGTTATAGTCACATGGCACACCAGTAGTGGCGCGCCATGATCTGTGTGGTTTTGGATGGTTTTATAGTGAGTATAACGCGTGGGTTGAGGCACGTCATACATTGCATAACGCCCCAGAGGTGGCGCGTTATGGTCTGTATGCCTGAGTTTAGTGATTGCACGGGTGAGCATGACGGCCTGGGGGAGGCGCGTTATAGTCGCATAACACCCCGTCCCTGGTCCGTTACACTCTGCTATTTTGGTAATTTAGGGAAAGCATGTTTATTTCTCGCCTATTGCATTCTATGCTACGTCTATGATATATTCGTGCTATTTTACGATTAATGGCTTGCTCCTAGAATCCCAATGGGGTGCTTGGACTTTCCATGTGATGGAACCACTAGACGTAGCCCTGGACTTCACGGATGGTTGACCCACCTGGGAGAGGTGGAGGGGCAGACCCGTCAAATGGTTTAAGCTAGTACCGTGGGCCCTCGGCTTGACCGTAGTGCTCTACGGGGAGGGAAATCTAGCTGGAGGCCTGGCCCTAGGCAGGGGTCGGTGTGTGCACACGTAGTCAGAGGCGAGAGCTGACACTGACGACCTTGACCCTATAACGGGCGAGCACGTCCCATGAGTGCCGTAAGACTCGTCCCGGGACCAGCCGAAGCCGGGGTAATCACCCTCCAATGGGAAACTCCTGCCAATATAGCGGGAAAGTGTTACTCCGCTTCTTACGCCCTTCCCTATCAAGGGATGAGGCTCCTACCTCCAAGATAACCCCCTATAAAAAGGAGATCGATAGAGAAGAGACACATGGTAGTTCATTCTACCAAACTACTATACAAGAGAATAGAGCTACTCTCCTTGCTACATAGAGAGAAGAAGAGAGCAACAGTCCACACTCAGAGAAAGGTCCCTCCCGACGACCTTACCGTCCAGCGAGCACTCACCGAGTAAGCACTGGGACCAGCGAGCACTCATCTGGGGGATCTCTAAGGCTCTTTAGCCTTCTGAAACGATCTCTCTCTCTCACTCACTTGCTCTTCTCTACACTCTATTTTCCCATTGCTGACTTAAGTATCGGAGGGTTGTCCCCTGGGGTAACACCCGGGACTCCTTCTGACGCCTCCTGTTTCCTGGTGTCTGCAGGCCTCCACGGGTGCTAGACGACTTCCCCATTCAATAAAATTGAGAAGGTGGTACATGACGTAGAAACCAGATTTCTGCCTCTGCACTTCTTGAGGCCGTCTGTGGGAATCTCGAGTAGAAAGCTATGATAGTGTGTGGAAGCCTCCGCAACGCTAGTCACCGGGGTGCGGTTCCTACCAGGGACCCAACTCCCGCCGGGGGTCATAGGAAGCTTCTTCCAGCCATCCCTGACAAGAGGTCACCCTATGTGACCTAGGTGAGATCCGTCAACAGATCTGGGCCCTGATAGAACTCTGCTAGGAGCTTCGAAATCGATGAATGGAACCCCGACGCACCCTACCCGAGCGGGGGGAGAACGAGGGGGACCAGACGGGGGAAAACCACCGCTGAGCACGAGAGGGATCCCACGCCTCGGTTGCGAGGACCCGACGATCGCTCAACACGCCCGCACCTAGGGGGCGCAGCCCACTACACTCCAACCTGGAGATGGACCGCCGACTCCAATGCATCGATGAGATAGAGGACAAAGTCTGATATCTTGACGACATCCTCTTGGCCACCAAAAATCGTGGCCTCATCGACGATGACCAAGACTTCCACGCTCCCTTCTCCAGAGAGATCATGGAAGTCTCCATCCCGTCGAAGCTCCAGCCGTCGTCATTCACCTCCCACGATGGCACCACCGACCCGGTCGACCACATGCACAGGTTTGAGTCTAACCTAGTGTTCCATAGAGCCTTAGATACTGTGAAATGCTTGGCATTCGTCACGACTCTCCGAGAGAATGCCCGGGCCTGTTTCGAGTCCCTACCAGCTGGTACTATCTCCTCCTTCCAATAGCTCAAGACGTTGTTTAAGGAGAACTACATTAGCTACTGAAGGGTGGCCAGATCAGCGGTGACCCTGCTCGCCCTCAGACAGGGAAAGGAGGAGACGCCGTGAGATTTTATCTCCCACTTTGGCACGGAGGCACTCCGGATCTCACACCTCAACGTCGGCATCACAACTACGGCACTTACCCAGGGGACGCGGGACTAAATCCTCCGGCGTGACCTCGGAGTCGAAGCCCCGATGAGCCTCCTTGATCTCCTCGCCTTAGCACAGAAACATGCTCGCTGCGAGGAGAACATTATGGCCCTGGGTCGCGCAGTCGAAACCGACTGATCCGACCGGAAGAGATCTGCTGACTCACCATGAGAAGGGCGGAACAAGCGAGAGCGACGTGATAGAGATCGCCACGATAGCCCTAAAAGAGAGAGGGGTAACTACCGCCATTACACGCCCATGACGGCTCCGCCTTATCAGATCCTGATGGAAATCTGCGAGGAGCCATTCCTCAAATGGCCTCCCAGGATGAAGTCAGATCCGAACTCAAGGAGCAAGAAGAAGTACTGCCATTACCACCACGACCACGGCCAAGACACAGCCGACTACATCAACTTGAGGGATGCCATCGAGGATCTCGTCCGCAGAGAACTCCTTGATAAGTTCCTCGCCAAAGTTGTCGAGAAGCGATAGAGGATGCCCCTGCCAATCGACAATTGGCCCAAGGGTAAGGAGATCATGATGATCTCTGGGGGCCCAACCGCGGGAGGAGACCGCTTGAGCAGGCGACAATGGTGCGCGACAGCCGTCTGTGTCTCGGAGTGAGGCAAAGACAACTGACTAGAGGCCACCACCCCAAGTCACCTAGGAGATCCCATTGTCTTCTCCGAGGATGATCTGGATGGTGTGACCACCCCCCACTCTGATGCTCTGGTGGTCTCAGCCACCATTAACCAGTGTACCGTGCATCGCATATTAGTGGATAATGGAAGCGGTCCAGATGTTATTGCATATGACTGTCTTGTAGTTATGGGTGTGGACTTGTCTCGGCTCGCACCTTTGCATACACCGTTATATGTATTCTCTGGCACTACAGTCCGTCCGGAAGGATGCATCACGCTGCCGATCACATTCGAAACTGTGACAAAAGAGGTAACCTTCCTCGCTGACTTTACCGTAGTCCGTGCAATGATTGAGTATAATGCTATCATCGGGCGAGGGATCCTCGACATACTACGTGGCGTCCCCTCCTCCTATCACCAAAAGCTTAAATTCCCCACCCCCCGGGGGCTGGGGGAGGTCCGAGGAGATCAAAGGGAGTCTAGGAGGTGCTACCTCATTTTGACACACGACCGATAGCCTGAGGAGGTACCACCCGAGAAGAAAGCAAGAACCAAGGACCCGGGTCAGAGTGAGAGCACGCCGGTCGAAGACCTATTTCTCATCCAAGCAGGGGACGACCCAAGCAAAACGCTAAGGATCAGCAGTGCCCTGTCCGAGCACGATAAGTAAGCCTACGCGAGCTTCCTCGCGTCCAACCAGGATGTGTTCACGTGGTCTGAAGATGAGCTCCCCAGTATCCCGCCAGAGTTCATCATACACCAACTTAGGTTGGACCCTACCTGTCGCCCGGTACAGCAGTGCCGAAGGCGGTGCAACCTCGAGCGACAGGCTATCATTAGGGAACAAGTGAATGAGAAGCTATGCTCACGGTACTCAAGTCTATCTAGTACTCGGACTGGGTGGCCAATGTGGTCCTAGTCCCCAAGAACAATTGAATGTGGCGAATGTGTGTGGACTACACCGACCTCAATAAAGTCACCCCCAAAGATAGTTTCCCCATGCCACGGATTGACCAACTAGTCGATGCGACGACTAGGCACGAGATGCTTAGCTTCCTAGATGCCTACTCCGGATACCACCAGATCAGCATGGACAAACTCGACAAGGACAAGACAGCGTTCGTCACCGACCTCGGCCTGTATTGCTACACTCGCATGGCATTCAGATTAAAGAACATGAAAGCAACGTACCAGCATCTCATCAACCATATGTTTGACTCGCAGATCGGCCACAACATGGAGGTCTACATAGACGATATGCTCATGAAAAGCCTTCAAGTTGCCGAGCATTTGGGAGACTTGGCAGAGACCTTCACTACACTAAGAAGGTACAACATGAAGCTCAACCCAGCCAAATGTGCGTTCGGAGTTAAATCGGGGAAGCTCCTCGGCTTCCTCGTCACCCATCGAGGAATTGAAGCCAATCCCGACCAAATCTGAGCGGTGCTGGAAATGCGACGACCCAAGCTAGTGAGGGATGTCCAGTGCCTCATCGGATGAGTCACCGCCCTGGCTCACTTCCTATCCTGGGCCGCTGAAAGGTGCCTCCTTTTCTTTCAACTCATCAAGCAAGCCAATAAGGCGTCGGACAAGAAAGGACAGATTAACTGCGATGAGGAGTGTGAGCAGGTGTTTAAAGAATTGAACTACTATTTGACGGCTCCTCCCATCCTCGCCAAACAACAAAAGGGAGAGTAGCTACTCCTATACCTATCCGTGACGCTGAGCACGATGAGCATAGTGCTCTCACGAGAAGAAGCAGGAGTCATGAAGCTCATCTACTACGTCAGCCGGGCGCTACAAGTGTCACGCCCCGACGCGGAATATCGGGACGCGCAGTTTGCGGGCACGCGAGCAAGAACGCTAAATGCTATTCTGAGCAAATTCAATTCATCAAAGTAATGAAAAGTGATTCTATTAAACATGAGATACTCTAATTTATTACAATATCCATTGACACAACATGACACGATTAAACATATCTTCCAAACTGACTCGAATACAAACTAACTCATAAAGCACAACTGCTAAGATAACTCCAAGGATAACTCATCAAGAGATTATGCCATCATGGCACTCCACACTAGATCACTCCAAAAGTCACTCGGATCCCTCCCCATCAGTTTGAATATCGTCAACTGGATTGCCTGGAAAGGGGGGAAACAACATAATGAGCTAACGCCCACACACACCCCTTGGCACTGCCCACACACCATCTCACTCTCCGAAGGAAGAACACCCCTCCCCAAGCACTCTTTCCCCTCCCTAGGCCACCATTAACCCCTCTCGATTAAGGAGATTTCAAACTATCTCCCTCCATCCCCCCCTCTCCAATCTACACCCCTACTCTCTCACCCCTCCACCTCAGGCCGCAGCCCCATCTCCCCCTCCCCTAGCTGCGGTTCCAGTAGCCTCCACACCTCCCTCCATGACCCTTAGACCCCTCCAGCAATGTCCCACAAGCTCCAGCCCCCATTTCTCCTTCCCTTGGTCGTCCATCCTCGCCACCCCTCCCTCATTATCAGCCTGCCAGATCCAGTTCGCAGGCAGCAAGCAAGGGTCCTAGAAGTAGTGTCATCTATGGTCCTTCCCCAAGCTTTCTGGTGGCAAGTCATATACCTCTGGAAAGGTCATCCAAAGAGCTTTCCAGGCAAGGTGGTTTCGCCATCAACCAAGCACCGAGCTGTCTATGAGAGTGATTCTTCCTCAACTGCGCAAGACTACTCCAGTAGAGAACTAAAGCCCTAGCTCAAGTCCGACCACAGCCACTCCCTTGCAGATCTAGGCGTGAAGCTTGGCTGAGGACTTCCTCTACAAGCCCTCTTCCACCTCCAAGAAGCAAGATCCCATTCGGACCCCGGAGCAACAAGTTCTGAATTTCCTCCCTAGGGTGCGCCAGGTTAGTCCCCTGTGGGATTGATATGATACTTAGTCACTGTTTGGGGTCCCAATGTCTGCTTTGACCTCTGCCAGTGCCCCCGTAGATCTCCATTCAAAGAGGACTCGACCACGAACGCAACGATTCCAGCCTCACCTCCATCAGAGCAGGGGAGCAACTATGGTGGCCTCTCCTTCCAGCAATAGCAACCCTTGTACTGACAGATTCAGAGCAATGCCACCCTGATCCCAATCCTTCCCCAGTCGTCACCATCGACAAGAAAATACACAAAAATTCTGACGTCCTCCTAGGCCAACCCCGATGATTTCAGCACCAGTTTCGTCACCAACAGAGTTTGAGAGGGCCCATGGCAGCGCAAACATCAACTGCCTATCAAGCCGTTCCAGTGAGCTAGTAGATACGACAAGCTCTGTCCTATGGGTTTCTAACTTAGCTTCCCACCCTACCTGGTTGGCTTACAGCCCCTCCTTGGGTGGAGGTAGTTTTGAGTGTAATTCAAGTTAACCCCCACCCCGAGATCCCCCTCTTGCGAGAGGTGTAATGATGTACTATTCTAAACTTTTAGGTTAGAGCTACACCGACGTTGCGTACAGGGTACACCCACGCTTCCCCGCTCGCCTCATCTCCAGTTAGGATCGACATCTTCATGCCGACCAAGTGAGATTCAGGCCCCATCCACTGCTGGTTTTATCTTTGCTTAGCTTATTATTATTTTTGGTTGCCCATCGGATGGCGAGTGAGTGCATGTTCCAACTTTCCTTGCATCGAGTGACCACCGCGGAGCGAGGTGAGAGTAACCCCTTACATCCTACGCCCTTGGTGTGCTGACTGCCCATGGAATTGGGCATCCTAGGCCCTTAGGGGTCCATCCTAAGCTAGCTTTATCCCAGAACGGCAAGGTCCCACTTCAGACCCTTCCCACCATTGCCAATTTACCTACGAGAACTAGTGTGCGCTACACGAATGAGTTTGCTAAAGTGAGTCCGCTGCTCAAGTTGCTTGCTTGCGATTGGAGGTCCAACGGCATCGGTCGAGTGGCTGCCACCCCCAAGGTGGTTTCACATCATGGTGAGCACTGGCCCCTCAGTGGCCCTACCGTCTTTTGATGCTAAGTCTAGGCAGGTGACCTCCATGCCCCCACCTACTGTTGAGGACAGGCTGGGTGGACGACCGCAGCTGCTGGCAAAGTTACCTCTCCCGCCTTTGTCGGCCGTGGTATCAGCTTGCACGGTGGGGCTGGTAGAGTCCTCTAGTGTGGGACCATCAGGTATGCAATTGAGTGCCTAGTCATTTTATTGTGGAGTTCTTTGATTCACCCATAAATGCTAAGCTTTCATTGGTGTCGATTGTAGGTACCTCTTCGTCTCTGGAGGAGGGCAAGCTTCCCTGTGACATGGCCGGGGTAGCAGGCAATGAGTCTACTGTTGCAGCTTCCATTGGAGACGATGATGAGCTCGTCTACATTGAGAGGGTTTTCGAAGGGGATGCCCCAACTGGTGAGCTTCTTATCTACCACCCTTGGCTAGGGAGCTGTCTTTACATGAAGCTGGATTTTACAGTAGCCTAACTCGGCTTCTTGGTGTACAAGTGCCTCTGATTTACCTACGCCCGAGGGTTCTTCAGAGGCCTCATCTCACTCTTCAAGCAGTGGCAGCGTGGTGATGGAGACCGACGAGAGTTCAAACTCGAGCTCTTCTTCCTCTGAGGCCTCTTCTACCAGGGATGCCAGAATAGGGAACCTGTACTTCACGATGATTTTGTTGATGGCATGACTATCAATGCACATTCTCCACGTGTCATAGAATCTATAATCTTAAGACCTTGTGTGTGGAAGAGTCACCTCACATCACTCTTGATGAAACTAATCATGACAACTCTTGCAGGGAAGATGATGGTGGGGAATTTCTGACCACAAAAGGAGAGGAAGAGCCTCCACACGAGGAGACACAAGAAAATGAAGACCAAGGTGAATCTAGCAATGCTCCAGTATGGACGCACTTTCGGGACATTGTTCTTTTTATGAGTTTATTCATCTTTTCATTCGTTTATTCGGTTTATTAGTGTGAGCGTGTGCCAGTCACCTAGGTGACGATTTATGCAGACTTAAAGAAGCCCGTGGTGCGCTCGATCTGACGAATTAGACGATTGTGTAGTCCGTGTTGGGACTAAGAACCCGTCGTATCATAAAGGCTACGACGTTAATTACATCCCCTCGGAGAGGGGAAAACCCTTGATTAATCACCGAAAAAGGGGCCCTACGACCTCAGATTCATAATAATGAAAGCGAGAGTAGAAATCTCAGATTGCGTTTAGCAGGCCCCACCTTAGGGCGTAAACGTTCATAGATGTGCTTATGTCGGTCTCTAAAGGACCATTTCCTTTTCGGACAGAAGTTCGTATTTGTAGCGCGAGAGATGGTGATAAAATCGTACAAATGTCTACCGTAGGTACGGCAAGTTTAATGTGATTGTGGGATTAAATCCTGGTGTAAATATCGGTCACTAACAGACCATTTATTGTTTGAACGAGAGTCTGCATTTGAAGCATCGAAGACGATGAGAAAGCCGTGCGAATGTCTGCCGTAGGTACGGCAAGTTTAATGTGGTTGCAGGATTGAATCCTGGTAGAAGCGGGTCAGGTTAATGAACTATTGGCCTGAGATGGTTTAGGACTGTGACCATGACAGAGATTCCGAGGCCCACGTCCAACACCACGGGGCATCCTTGCTTTCTCTTCATTGCACATAGTCTGGAGAAGGTGAATTGTTAAGTGTGTAGCCTGAACTCGCCAACGTGTGCCCTCACACGTGGATTGACTAGCACAAGACAAGGTCTGTGCACACTCGAACCAACACAAGACAAGGTCCGTGCACGCCTGCCATGAGGTCGGTGTAATGTCCTGACTCAGTGCAAGTCTCCCCAGCAAGGTCGGTGCTAGTCTGTGCATAGCTCGATAAGGTCCGTGCTAGCTCATGCGACATGTCGACACCATGCTTGTAAAGTGTCAACACATTCAGGTTCTCCCAGAATGGATCTAGAACCGCAAGCGCCCTCTCTCCTACATCCGTAAACCAATTTGGAGGATCCGTTTGATTTAAAAGAGCCGTCGGAAGGACTCTCCTATCAGGGGATAAATGTTTGGCAGAGACATCCTCTACTGTGCTGAAACCATGGCAGATTTTGCTCCTTACCTACCCACATACCAGCTGGGGCGGTAGGTAGAAGTCAACCTTGACAAGTAGACAAATCAAATAATGTAGACATGACATTCTAGTTCTGGTCTTCACAGTGAACAACGTAAGAGATGCTTCAGCTTACTGTTTATACATTTTATATATATGGGAAGAGCAATAGAACAAGATACGCAAGGATGAGAAGAATCGTCAAGCTTGTTGAGTAAGAAATCTCCTTCCCGGTGCTACTGGAGACTGAGTAAGATCGAAGATCTTCTTCCTCCAGTCGAGAAGCTCGCAAGGGTAAGCGAACATCATTCCTGCATAGCCTCATTCACTGGAGTGTTAGCTGAGGACTACTATTTCCCTTGCAGTCTTGGTGAAGACCCAGGAGAAAGACAAAGAAGACACAGGCTTCGTCTCTTTATGTCCAGACAGAAGCTTTCCTCTTGCATAGAGCTTCCTTGTTATAGTCTGTCTGGGTGTTCATATGTCTGTTTGTTTTTCTTCAAAGCAATCTCTCTTATCATTGTACCCTACCTGTGAGTAGGAAGACAATCGGCGTTGGTCACTGGTCTGTGGTTCTTGGGTTGTGAACCCTCAAGGTGTTTGGCAGTGGTGTTGTGAGAGTTCATCTCTCTGTTGGAAGCTGTAAATTAGTGGTAGTATTTTTGCACTAGTGAAGCCTCACCGTGTTGTGTGAGGGATGGACGTAGGTCTCTAGATAGAGACTGAACCACCTTAAAACTTATGTCTTGTGGCTTGCATCTCTTTGGGTTCTATCTTTAGATACTTGGTAGGATTGTTGCTTATCATCATTTGATTGTTTGGCTGGTATCTTTCATACATATCTCGCTTACCTAGTCTTAGCACTAGATTTACTTTTTATTTCCACAAAGAAGGGCAAAAAGAGGCTGATCTATTCACCCCTCCCCTCTAGATCTGCCTATCACCACTCTACAGACAAGAGTGACAGTACAGTTTTTCCATGAGACATCATGAGTCCGGTCGTATGCGTGCCTAGAGTGGATGAAGGTTCGATGACAGACACAAAGCCCCAGCACAATAGAACGAATCTCTGAATGGGTCATCATGAGAGGAATTCAAGCCCTAAACGCTTCTACCCCTATACTAGGCTTACCCCCGTCAAGCTGCATGCCGAGCAGTTGTCCGACATGGACGGCGCCCCTCGAATTTCATGGCGTAAGTTCACGATGGTCTGGTCGAGCATGGTAATCCGATCCTGGAGGATCCTCACTGGCTTAGCCTCCGACATCTGCATCCCAAATTTCACAAAATCATCAGAAGTTGTGCCTTTCAATAGAAAACATCTTTTTTAGAAAGCCTGAAAGGGACTAACTCACCACTCGAGTGTCAAGGCGGAGTCACCCTGAGTACCGCTCCTGGTAGTCTGCTAGGTTGGCCTCACTACTCCCCACGTGCCGATCCTACTCCAGGGAAGGCCCCCTCTGTAATGCCTCGACCTCCGAATGGTAGAGAGAGGCCCAGTCCTGATCCCGCGTCGAGGTCCGTCGGTGTCCCGGATCGGACGCATGCTCTGCCGGTACCGCCACAGGAGGCTGGTGCCACCCTATGGTTCGCTGCACCAGGCGTAGGTAAAGTGGCTCCCGTAGGTTCATGCAGAACAAAACGGTGTCCCAACGGAACCAAGCGCGCCCCTCTTGCACCCAAAGCTGTGGGGTGAGGTCCTCAATTGCATAGGGCATCCACGTCACCTATTACAACATGAACCACAAGCTTGTCAAATTCGAGTCCACCCGGTAAATGCGTAACATCTTATAAACTTGGCTTGGCAAGACACTTACCTGGTGAGGTGGGAACTCATCCAAAGCTATCCAGAGGGTAGAGAGCTGAGTGGTCACCAGTCGATGATCCCGGACTATCTCCCATCTCGCCATCAGAGGGACTCCCCTGTGCCCGATCTCGCGGAATCACCCCGCGGCCTAAAGGAAAATGCATGTACCCCCAAATCTGCAACACAAAGCACAGCATGAAAGTCAATCATAACCAAGTGACAAATCAAAAGCAACAGGTTTGGTGAGATAGGCTCGTACTTGTAAGAATGGGATAAACCCACCCAAGTTCCCCGAACCTGGCCGAATAGGATCCATGTGAGCAAAGAGGTGCGCCAGCATCACCCTCCCCCACGCAAACTGAGGTTCCCGCTCTAAATCTTCTATCAATGGCAAGTAGTTCAAATTCACATTGTTGGAAGAAGTTGCGAACAATAGCCTGCCAAAGAAATAAAGAAGAAAAAGGCGTATCTCTTGTTGCTCGTTCCTCTCCCTTGCTCGGAGCTTCTGAGCTACTCGCTTCATGTATGTCTCCAGATCCTCCAGTGGTCCTCGCACCACTTGGGCCAACCCCACCGTAGCACTAATCCTCCCGAGAGGGATGGTGGTCACCGGTCTTCGAGATCGGGCTAGCCGAACACCGAGAAATCTATTGATCTCCTGGTGGGTAATCTTTAAGCTCCCTCCCTAGCACCGGTGCCCGGGCTATGGGCAACCTTGTCAGGTAGGCCACCTCCACGAGCGTGGGGATCATGTTTCCGCAAGACATCACAAAGGCCCGACAGTCATCCACCCATCTCTCATGAAGGGCCGCCAAAAAGGTAGCATCAACGGGAAAGGGCTTGATCTTGAAGAAATGACCGAACCCCATCCGGTCTACTCTCCACCACTGGTCATGAGGGAGGGCATGGTACCACGCCCACACTAAGTCCCATGAGACCCGGGCTCTGATCCTCCTTCGGCCCTGCATATGAAGACAAAACCAGCTAATTAGTAACTAAATCATAATACATTCAAGTCATGAAATAGCTCCCACAATACTCAAAGCCTTGGCCACCTGGGTGCCTGGTCGGCCAGATCACTGGCCGCCCTATTCTTTTGGACGGCCAGTAGTCTAGCGGCCCAGAACTGTGGACGGCCACTACTTTGGTGACCCACAATTCTCCCCACACACATAAACGGCACACAGGCATCTATATTAGCTAGAATACATTGGAGGATATGGGACTTACCTGTCTTCGTGGTTCCACCTCTCCCTCTCCCTCATCTTCTTGTTCATCCGACGATGGTTATTCATCCTCCTCTTCGCCTTCCTCGTCCTCGCCTTGGCCGGAAGGACCACCCACCATGGGAGCGGCCACACCATCCCCTCCTTCTTCACCTCCATTGGAAGAGTCCCTGAGGAAGATGAGCTCGACGCGGCCTCGTTCTCCTCGATCTCACTCAAGGAGGAATCCTCCTCCATAATGTCCAAGCGAGCTCGTCGCAGCCCCATTCCTTCCCCACGAGCTTAAGGACCTAGATTCTCCTCCCCCGCAGCAAGAGAAGCACTCAAGGGGCAATTCCCCTAAACCTCAGGCACCTGTGGGAGCAAACAAAGCTACAATCGAGATGGCCTCTTATGAGTAGGCCAACCACCTTTTAACTCCCCTCCAATGAGGAGGTCAGCCAAGGTGTTGTCCACCCATTAGAGTTGGAGGCGGCCAACACCCTAGCCACCCTCCCTCAGTCTAGCCAAAAAAATAACAAAAAAAGATGCATGTGTGATCGATTCGAAACTGTGCTGGCGACCGGCGTTGTTCACCAACAGGTCGATGCCGCCGAATTCAGCGATGGTCCTTGCTAAGGCTAAACTTTTCATCGTGGCTGGTACCGTAAGGGCGAAAGAGGTCTTAGACAGTTAATCTATGGTGTTCAGACTCGGTCCAATATAAATCAACACCGACTCCGGTCAGTGGGGAAAGGTCCCATACACGAACTTTAAATCGTTTGAGCAGTCATGGACGCGAAGAGTATAATATGCATGCTAATTAGCCCAAATACATATGCATATTTATATGTTCTCCGAATTATTTGCGCGTGCGTAAACAGACTGGCATGCTCGGTGGGACTTTTCCTACCTTTCATCTTTCTGCCAAAAGATCTTTATATGCCTTTGCAAAGGTTCTCATTTCCCTTATTTGCCCTTTTGAGAGGGAGCAAGGAGGGTCCTAGTTTTGGAACCAACTTTGAAGGAAGAGTGCTTCGCTGAAAGCTAAATTCTCAAATGGCGTTCGTGACATACGATCCTCTCGTGGTTGCCACCCATGCCAGATGTGGTTATCTGGCTACTCCAATTGTCTTTGGGGATTTCTCGACAATAGTTGGATCCCCCTTCTTTTTGGGGGTTGTTCCTGCCATCCAAGAAGAGTCGGCCACTCCGGCCAAGACTATTGCAGCGGAGGGCGTCGAGCCCTGCCTCCTACAAGGCCGAATTTTCTCGGTCAATACAATTTCTTACAAACCTGCCCTTGCTAAATGGGGGCGACGCCAGGCCCGCCAGAATAGGAAGCCCACAACGGCGATTTCCCAGTCCGGCAAGACAATTCTGGTCAGAAGTATGCTTGTTCGGCTTGACGACAGCGAGCCGATACTTTTGCGGGACAACCATGTCCCAGCCGTCCCAACCTCCAACCATTTCGCGCTCCTTCACAAGGTGCGCGAGGACAAGCCTGACTTCAAAAAAAGTCCAAAGTCAACAACGGCGGCAACATAGCCAAGCAACGCTCCCAGAAGATGAAGCAGATATGGGTCACCAAGTAGGAGGCCCGCGCCCTCAAGCGAGCCCGGGCAGCTGAGCCCGATCAAGCTCCAAAATGGCAGCAAGTCCCTTCTCCATCATTCTAGGATGTTAAGCCTTTGTGCCCTCGGGGACAAAGAGGAAAGGGGTCTATTCACGGATGACAGTTTCGGCCGAAGTCGATACGTTTCTGTCCTGGACAATCCGAAACCAACCGGGCGAAATCGGATGCCAACTCCCTTGCAAAAAAATAGCATTTTATTTGGTTTCGGGCCGAAATCGAAACTGCCATCCTTGGGTCTATCGTAAGCCTAATTTCACTCAAGCCTCAGAGCCACTCCGAGCATAACAAATTACACATGTTGTGGCCTTGACAATACGCATTTTAGTTTTCGACAGGCTGGGGGCACCAATCTCTCCAAGGGTTCAGCCACCTGGAAAGAAGAGGGTGGTCCAAATGTCCGAAGCCGGGGATAGCATGAAGGTTTATACCTACTATGTCTCCAATCGGGAGCCGATAGAGGCTGTCGGCATCCCAGCCAACCCTAATGAACCTGTTGTAAATCTTGCGGTGGATGCTGTGTACCTCAACACTAGGAACGTCGCCCGAAGAAGCCTCCAAACCTAGTTTAGTGGTCAGGTAGGGACTTCCAGTCAGGGTCAACATCATGGTCAAGCTCAGGAGCAAGTGCTGAACCAAGATGAGAATTTGCCCCAAGAAGAAAATGATCCTGATGAAGTTTTAAGCATCCATGGAGAAGGGGGAGCTCGACCCATCGGTGGATATGTTAATCCGGTGTTTAAGCCGCCTACAAGGGCCGTATTCCAAGCAATGTCTGACGATGTGAAGTTTGAAACCATGCAGCGTTGGCACATAGAGATGACTAATCTTATGCTCGAGATGAAGCGGCATATGAGTACAACTGCTCAAAGACCTTCAACACTGGTGCACAACCAAAATCTTTGACGAGAGCAACGGTCGGGTAATCTTGCTGTGATCAATCGATATACGGTTGCACCTTACAATGTAGCTGTTGAAGTAGGGGACCGAGCTACTCCGTGCTCTGCCCACTGTCCAGTCTTCCTGGACTCCGGCGGCTGAAGACGTCATCGCCTAACGACGCGTGATAGAGGAAATAGTTGAAGATAAGTTCGCCCACCGCGGCGAAGGTATCGCCACTGTTGATCTATACACTGTGCCATATCCAGTTCACCATCAATTTAAGAAGCTTCCGTCGGACTGTCCAAAGGCACGAAAGCTGCAGAAGTTCAATGGGCAGGGGCCCCCACATGAACACCTGGCCTATTACATAACATCCATGGGTGACCTGGCGCTCGAAGAGTCATATCTTCTTCGCTATTTCGCAACTTCTCTCACGGGCAGTGCCTTCCAATAGTACTCAAGGCTGAAGCCCAACTCTATGGTCGATTGGGCCGATCTTCAGAAGAAGTTTATTGATCGTTTCCAAGCATCTGAGAGGAAAGTCTCTCTTACAGAGCCGTGCTCACTCAAGCAAAAAAAAGGGAGACTGCCCTAGACTTCATCAAGCGCTGGAGGGACTTCAGCATGAGATGCGATAACCAAATAATGAGGTAGCCAAGTCCTGCATCCCTCTTTGGATCCCTCTTGGAGTGTAAGGTTGTTGGCTTGATTGGAATCCAGAATCACCATAAGAACCTTGAGGATGAGAAGGGATGCTGACCCATAACTGCTATTGGGTGGAACTAGATGAAATTGAAATTCTGGTTGATGACCCCACCCATAAATGTTTGCTTCTTGTTGGCCACCTTCATAACTTGATGGATGCCGATATTGGCTTTGTGAATCATATCCTCCTCACTATAATTGTATCCTCTGCCTGTGTCTGCGTGGAAGGAGGAAGTAGGTGCATATGTGCCACCGCCAGTAGTAGCATCTACAGCTGCACTGGAATCATCATCATCGTCATCATCAGAACCATAAGAAACCAATCGCCTTTTAGCCTTTAGGGATGTTTTTTTCTCTTTTGGTGTGATCATTTCATTCATCTTTGACATGAGTCCTTTTCCCCTTGGTGTGTACCTCACATAAATTTGCTTCAACTGCTCAATTGTCGGTTCCTCTCGAGTAGCAGCACTAGTCTTCTCAGTTAGCTCATACACTGATGTATTTCTTCTTAAGAATGGAGGTGACTTGACCGTTCTAGGAATGACTGGCATGCTATCTGATTCTTAGTGTCTAGCTAACTCAAACAAAGCTGGGTCCCTTCTCTGGTGCGCATGAGTCTCTCTAGCCCTCTTTCTTGGTCTTCTGAATTCTGGATCTCTTGGCTCATCTTCATCTAGTATGTCCTCTGCTGATGTTCTATCATCAACATCAAAAACGGGCTCATCAACCTGCTCTTGTATCTCCAACCAAGACTGCAAGGGATTGTCATCATCAAATAAAGTGTCCACATCAATTTCTAGAGTTGCATCCTCTGCGACGCATTTGTCCCTCAGCTATTGTCTTAACTTCATTGATGCGGGACGGACACGCGCCCTAGGACTCTAGCTCGCGGGCGTCCCTAGCGACGGATGCGTGGGACCGTGCACGGTTGAGAAACCGACAGTGAGTCGGGTAGTCAGCTCTTCCGTGCTCAGATCGAGTCACGGGACGTGTCACTACTCTCGCAGCGGTGATAAAAAAATAAACGAGCTAGATTAACCTATCACATGCAGCGGCATAAGAAAGTATACGTGTAAAGCAAAGTGCCTACGAGGAGGGTGGCAAGTTTACCTCCACGCTCCGGACGTAGGAACGACGATCCCGACCAGTTACGGTAACTCCCGGTACAACGGTAAAAGTTAATTTACAACAGTGAATTTTATTGCCCACTCCACACAGGGAGGTAAAAGGCTACAAGTGGGGCCTAGGAGGACAGACCCTGGGTTGACGGGCTGCAAACTGGATGCGCTCTCTGGCCGAACTCGGCCTGCTGGTCCGACTCGGTCCTGCACTGACTCGGGTCTGACTCGGTGGACAGCAAGGTGCGGCTTCCAAAGGGACGTCACCTTCCTGAGCTCTTCTGGAGGCGTCGCCTAGCTGGATTGTCGGCGGGACGTCCCTGGTCGACTCCTGGGAGGGGCGGTCACTGAAGTTGACCTTTGGTATTTAAATGTGAATTTTTCCCGGACTGTAATTTCAGACCTGCACAGGGAACAGATCTGTGCGCCTCGGCGGCACGAATTAAATCTCACAGATCCAGAATCAGATCGTGGCGAGGCCAGTGGGGTTGGAAAGAAGACTCCCAGATTTACCACATATATGTTTTTCACATCAATCCGGAGCAGGGATTAGAAATGGGAAGCTCTGTAAACAACATATTTTCCTATGGATCTGGTTATAGACACTCAAGATAGAAAGAGATCTGCCTGAAATTGACCTTTAACCGAGGGTGAAATGATTTTTTTTGGGATCTGAAAAAATTATGAATGGAAGGTGGGGATGTGAGGAACACGTGAGATTTTTGGAGATTTTTTTGGAGGTGGCTAAGGGGGTGGGAAAAATGGAGAAGCTAGGGGCTATCACGCAGGTCTGCTGAAAGGCAGATTGCGTAGGGTGTAGAATAAAATGCAGGATAATTAGCAAACGGTGGCCAAATGTGACAAATGATACATGGTTGGAAAGATAACACGAATAGAAATTTCCTCCCTTAAAATTTAAGCTCGGTCTGATTTGAGGAATGGGAGAACCGACTTGATCTTTAGGCCACTATTTGGGGAATTCGTGGTTCAGGACAATAAGGGGGAATGCGGCTTGTGGCGGCTTGTGGCGGCTTGTGGCGGCTTGTTGGTGGCACGAATGGCGGCGGCGGTGGAGATGGATGATCAGCACACTCAGGGGAAGAGATAAAACTTAGAATCTACTAAGTTTTTGTAGGGCATCCACCCTAGAAACCACAACAATCCTGTTGCAAGGGAGAGGGAGAGGAGGCGTGCACCAAGCTCTTGGCAATTCTCATAAAAATCTTCTCATTAATTCTAACCAAATGAGAAATTACAAGCTTATATATGACAATACAAATGACCAACCTTACCCCTTAGATCTAGGGTTACGTGGGGATGAGAGAGAGACACCCAAAGGCTTGGAAATCACCCCCTCTTCTTCATTAGGCCCGAAGCACCGACCTTTGATGGCTCCAAAGTCGCCAGTGACTACCTAAACTGGGAAGCCACCATGGACAAATATTTTGAGTGTTACCCCATGTCTGATGCCATGAAAGTCAATTTTGTCAAGGAGAAGCTTTTGCACGAAGCTGTCGATAAGTGGGGATGCGTTGAACGCATGAGGGATGTTAGGAGGCAAAGACCCATTGAGACATGATGCAAAATGAAGGATGTGCTTAGAAGGATCTACCTTCCCCACCCTGTCACCTCCAACCAAGCCAGTCATAGTCAAAGGCGAAAGGTCCCGCATGTAGATGAGCCTAGGTCTGAGACTAGGCCTAGTGATTGTGGGCGAATCCACCATGAAGCCCTTGTCCCTAGAAACCCCCCATTTGTCGAACTCCTGCAACTTTTTACGGGTCGGATAGATAAGATGTGCTCTCGTATTGGGCCACCAATTCTCCCTAGCCCACCTCCGAGAGAGGACGAAGTCATCCCTAAACCTAAGGAGGTCATGGCTGGCATTTTGAGCCCGGTGCCATCTACGGAGACCCAAGGTCCTCTCCTCATCATAGAGGATGTCCTTTCCCCATCTGAGGGAGATGCTTTGCCACAACCTTCACCCTTCGATCTTCATCCAGAGCCATACTTACTTCCCAAGGGTGAGCTAATCATTAAAGAGCCACTACTTAGCTGGCTAAAGAAGGGCATGGTTCCCAAAGCCTCCTACTATCCATCCGTGGACCCCAAAAAACAAATAGTGCCCGTCAACTCGTTCAACACAACATTCCAATCTTTTGACCTTATTGAAACTTTAGAAGACCTTATTAGGGGGTTAGACTGGGAGTTGAAGTTGACGTGTATGTTGGCCCTAGGCTTTGACTGACCCAGTAGTCGTAGCTTCATGCACCCTGCATTGGGTTCCATTATCTCTGTGTGCATCATGGGCCATGCCACCACTGAGGTTCTTTTGTTCCTCCCCATGCCTGATGAGCTTAACACCATTTCACTTGTCCCGAGGGAGGAAACTTATGAGACTATTGCCCCATCTACCATAATGATTGAAGGTGACCATCAGCATCTTGAAGAATTTCAAACATGGGCCAGTGTAGTGAATGAACCTGTCACGAGGGGTCACACATTCTTTGATCCTTTTTATCTCCTCCCTAGTGATCCTCTTGACCCACAACCTCTGCTCCACCTTGTCAGGGAAGTCCCCTATCACACCCCTCCCACACGGGCCTGTTAACACCCTTCTCTGCACACACCCATACTTAGGAGCTTGGTTAGCAAAGAGCCCATTCATCGGAAAGAGTTGCGTGCATTACCATCATATAGGGGTGATGAAGTAGGTGACTTTGGCTATCTTGGTCCTCCCAAGCCCGTCAACTCCGACAGGAAGCCAATGCATGATAGGTACATATTAGAATGTCTAGGAGTCCCCAATTTTGCCAACATGGGGTTGGATTGTGTATGTGCTAGTTACACATACGGGTGCCCTGGACCACCACTACATTCACCTCTGCATGGGTCTGCATAGTCTGTTAGGATTCTGCATCACCGTCAGGCTAGCAATGCACGATACAAAGAGTTAGCCAACGCTCATAGGCACCACTATGAGTTCCAAGAGGGTGATTATGTCATGATCAGGGTCAGACTTGAATCATTTCCCTCTAGAACCAAGAAGAAATTACAAGCGCATGGTGCTTATCCTTTCCGAGTGTTGAGGTGAGTCGGGTCTAACGTATACATTGTAGAGTTGTCGAAAGATTATGGGATTAGCTCCACTTTTAACATCTTGGATCTAGTCACTTAGAGGGACCCAGTAGTGATTCCCAGCAAGTCATTTGGGCCATCTCTACCACTTGTAAGTGACCCCACCCCTGAGAATCCACTTCCAGTCTCGTTACCTCAGCAGCGTGAGTAGATAGAGCACATACTAGATAAGCAGGTGACGACTACTAAGAGTGGAGCGTACCAGTGCTATGTGGTATGGTGGGGAGGATGGCCCACGTCCAACGACACGTGGATCACCCGGGTGGAGTTAGAGAGGATAGATCCAGATCTATTGGAGTAATACCTGAGCGATAGAGACCATTACTCAATGGGGTCGAGTTCCTCCCACCCGGAGAGAATTGGTGAGGACACCCGAGCTAGAGATCAGCGTGACTCTATAGGACGACACTACAGGATATGCAGTGTGACTCGGGCTATGCAGGCATCACTGTGGCTAGGAGATAGCTTGGAGTCCTAGTCCTGAGGTAAGATTTTATTATTATTTTTATTTAGGAATCTTTATAGGCTGTTCCGAGGCCATTTGAACTTAATTGGGTCATATATGTGCTTAGATGGCTTTAGAGTGGGAAGTGGGCATCATTAGTTGCATAAGGCCCAAGAGGAGAGCTAGGTTTGGGCCACTTTCCTAATTCCCTTTGGGCCTAGTTAGACCCCCCTCCCCATTACTAGGGGATCCCCTCTGTAAGTTTTTATTTATTACTAAATCGATAAGTAAATCGGGATATTACAGTCCGAGCTTGTTTGTATTGACTGATCTTAACTGTTTTGTCCGAGCTTGGGTTCGTCCGAGCTTAGTTTCACTCAAGCTTAGTTGCATCGTTGTTGGCACTCAAAAAAATTGGGCTGAGCCAAATACAAAACAAAAAAAGGGAAGAGAAGGGGCCCAAGTGAATGGGCCAATTTTGATTGGGCCCAAGCCAATACAAGAAGGGGAAGGGCGCAGGGGGATGTATACACAAATGGAGAAGAATTGGGGTCAAAGAGAAAGGAAAGAGGGAATTTAAAAAATGGAAATAGAAGAAAATGGGAGCATTGTTCACCCCAGTCATGCCCTCTCCTCGCGATCCCCTCTCACTATTCACCTCCTTCTCCCGCGCGAGCATTCAATGCTCGAAGCCCTCTCTCATGCCTCCTCGCAATTCTGAACGGCTACTCCCTTACGTGGACTACCGTGAAGTGCCAGCAGTGCCGGCCTGTGAGGGGAGGGGGGTCCGCCAGCCGCGGACCCCTCTCCCTGCACTCCTCCGCCACTCCCTCCTATGGCATCCGTCCCAACAGCAACGTCAGCAATGGCAGAGTAGCGGATATAGCTATGGCAGTGACGTCAGCAGTGGTGAAGTAGCAGCTACGACATCGACAGTAGAACGGTAGCTGCAGCGGTGGCAACGTCAGCAGTAGCGACGTTGGTAGTGGAAAACAAGGAACCTATTGTGTCTCTATGGTTTTGATGATGCCAAACACTATGACACATCTTGAGTCTGCATGATGATGTCATATGTGTTGATGTTACATTAGTGCATTGCTTTTGATGTTAATCAACCTAATGCAATTGCTTGCTGCCATTGCTTCTATTTTGATTGCATTATGTGCAGAAGTCTATGGTTGTTGTGGTTGAATGCTGAAAAGACCAGGTCTGAACGGGCAAATGAACAGTGAAGAATTGATGATGAAAGAAGCTAGGTCGCCGCTGGAAGAAAAGTCAGAGCACCTACTGATTAAAGGATCTCAGGTCAATGTACATTAAGAACTTCTTGGAAGTTTAGTCGAAGCAGCAATTGATAGGTCTATGCATCAGTGTCAGCTCATTTAACGCAGGTTGATCCACTCAGAGTTGGTTAAAGGAGTAAGATCAATGCAGCTGAAGAGGTTATGCCTATAAGGTCAATGCAGCTGGGCAGCTGAACAAGTATACCTTTGGGAAGGTCGATGCAGCTGAAGTGTTTATGCCTATCAGGTCGATGCAGCTAAAGATGTTATGCCTCTAAGGTCGATGCAGCACGAGCATTTTATGCTTATTAGGTCGATGCAACAAAGCTAACTAGGTGACTCAGGTCAAGGCATTAGAGCAGTTCATAGCCAAAAAGGTGAGAGGACTCATTAATCAGGTTGATGCAACAATTCATCCATTGCTTGGATAGGTCGGTGCAGAAGCTCAAATCTTCTGCCTGGACAGAGACAGGTCCATCCATCTTACTTCTACACATGCATAAGGACGATGCAACAGTTCATTATGAAGAGGTAGGTCGATGTACATTACAGTTTCATCTTCATCAGGTCATTCAGCTGAACAAACCTTGGTGACATCAGGTCGATGCACTTAAGCAAGTTAAGCACGAAAAGTCAATGCACTTGATGTTTGGTAAAGCTCAGGTCGATGCACATTGTGTTTTAATAAACTATCAGGTTGATGCAGTAGAACAACATATGACAAATAGCCAAGTGGCATGGAACATGAAGAGCTGTCAACCCTTGGAGTCAACCAGTGCTCAAGCCTTGACAAGCATGAAGAAAGGTTGACTCAAGAGGAGTTGGAGTTGAGTACAGAAGCTGCCATATTAAGAGAAGAAGAAGAAGAACATGTTAAAATTGACAATCAAAAGAGAGGCAACAGTAGAAAAGAAAACCTAAGCAACATTGCTTTGTCCAAGTTAAAGCCATGCTGGCCATGGTGGTCTGAGCTAAAGATAAGTAAACCAGAGCATGATCTAGCTAGCAAAATGAGCAGTTGGCCAAGCAAGGAAAGCCTAAGTCAGAGCACAAGCAAGCAAGAGTGAAAGGTGTTTGAAGAAAGGTTTGTGACAAAAGGACAAAATAGTAAAATCATTTTTTTCATCATATGAACCGGGAGGACTTAAGCAGAAAGCGTGTGTCTATCACACGAAGGGCAGGCGAGTGGCACGTGAACCCAGACAAGCAATGATGGGAACATGATCCGAGGTTTGATGTCAAAAATATTCTTCTCCCTCCTGCCACGTTGAGGAATGGGAAATAAAAGCTATCAAAACCCTTTCCCAAGACTCTTTCGGAGGCTCTATTCTTCATATAAAAGAGACCTTCATCCTTCGGAGATAGATGCAACAACTTAAAAGGAGAGTCTGTTCATCTGAGAAGAAAAAGTAGAGCCAGTGAGTGAGCAGAATAGAAGAAAAGAGAGAGAAAGAGAGTAGAGCTGAGAAGAGGATTGAGAGAAGAGGAAATCGATACCAAAATCAATACGTATCGGATTTTTTTAATTGTTTCAACCGGTTTCGGTCGAAACCGAAACCGATACCAAAATCGATACGTATCGGTTTCGGTACCGGCCGAAATCGGTATCGAAACCGATACTGCCTTCCCTGGCTGGGTGCCTAGCGAGGGTCAGTCGCCCCTTGCGGGGTCAGACTGGCCCAGCGGGATGTGTGACCCCCACCCCACCCCCAGCCCCTGTAGGGTGGGCGAAGCCCGCCGGCCCCCCAAAGGGGTCATGTGACCCCGGCCTCCCTCTTTTGGCCCCTCTCGGTGCTTTTTTGCTCCGTTTTTGTCACCTTGGGTCAAGGAGAAGCCGTTCGTCGGTGGAGAATTGTGCAGAGTCGTAGGACCGTCTGTTTGTTGTTTGTTGTTTGTTTATGCGTCGCTTGCTCGGAGAGGATTTTTGCGTCTGTCCGTGCCTTGTGATACACTTGCTCGGCCATTTTGATAGGTTTGCATGCACGTTTTTCCTCCTAATTTCCATTGTTGCGACACCGTTTGTGGTTGTATGGTCGGGTTGATGAACCCTAAATTGCGGAGGTACTCCGCGATCCGACGATTCCGACGCTACGCCGTATTTTCTGACTGTTGCCATAAGACAATTCTCTCGAAATATATCGAGATAATTACGAGTGCAACAAATGCCCCCCACGGGACATTCGTCACAGCCGGAGGCGGGGGCGGACGGCCCGTGCCCTTTGAAGGGAAATATGATCGTATGTCTTTTGTGTAGACTTCGCAATCCATACTTATATGGCTATCCTCAGTTGTTTGGCTTGGCGTTCCCCTTTCATTCTCATTTCTTTGCGCTTGTAGGCATGGCTCGCAGCGACGGAGATGGGAGTCGGTCGAGGAAGCCTAGGGCTAGGGGCGCCGACGAGTGCCGGATCGAGCGCATTGACCGGCGCATGCCGCCTTTCCCTCCTCGCATCATTGAAGATGACAATTTCAGTCGGCTTGACTTTGGCTATTTATGGTTCGCTGAGGGCCCAACTACGAGTGCTAGGGAGGCTGAAGGCCTCGTGGATGTGTCTCGTATTATGAGACAGGACGGCATCTACACATATGACCGCTCAGGGGGATATCCACGTCACAACCCCCCTGGACCGCAACATCTATCGCTTCCTTCAAAGCTTTGCACCAATTGGCATGGAGGATGACGATCCCTCACTGCCCGAAGAGAGGCGCCACCTTGAGCGGGCCATATTGGCAGGGAGAGACAGCATGTAGGGGTTATGTTCACTGACTTATCTGAGTTATCCAGAGGGCTTCACTCGGTAGAGGCAGTGCCCAGATCGGCAGAGTCTGGGCTCTTTTCAGCGGCACGAGAGCTTCACAGTTTGGACTGCACCACTAGCTCCCGCGGTTTGGCACATGTATGGGCAGCACAAAACCATGGATCAGGTTGTGGATGGTCTTTTCCTGACGCCTACAGGGGCGAGTTTTGCACAAGAGGAGTACACCTATGACTGCATGATTGAGAGGGTTCTGGCATTGAAGACCCCCAGTTGGTACGGAAAATGGTATGTTATCTCGTCTCATAGCTGTCACCGAGGCGCGACAGAGTGGCTCTGGGGCATCTTGATTGTCTACCGGTCGGTACTGGACAGAGTGGGGATCCGTCATGTAGTTACGGTTGCTTTATACTCCTACCCTTGTCATACAGGTTTTGCTACAAGCCTTGACAGAGAGATTCAACTGCTGGTGGAACACCTTCGTCACGGCTGACGGAGAGACTTCCTTGGACCTCTGGACCTTTCAGAGGATTTCTGGTCTTCTGATTTGCGGGAGGCCATACGAGGAGCTATCACTTGATGATTTACATCTTAGCTCCACCGACGGCGCTGGGCGGTACATCCTGCCATACTGTTTCAAATTTTTGATGAAGACCTGGAGGGATTTAGCTCGGGTTGGCACAGACCAGACCCCTCGCACTCCGAGGTTGACTTTGAATGCGTGGGTGAGCCATTTTTACAGTGGCCCTTTCTGCTTCCAGGAGTTTGCTCAGTCCCGCACCACCTGGGAGGAATGCAAGGAAGTCTGAGTAGACGTTCCGCCCCATCCACGCCATTTGCCTGCACCGACACAGGGATGGAATTCAAGAGGACTACCTCCTATCACATACTTGACGGCTTATTTGGCCTACTAGCTGGCCAGCTTTGTGGTTCCCCATGGAGAGGATGGGGTTCTGCGGTCGGAGGTGATATATCCAACCTGCTTACTTGCTTGTGGTCAAAGACTCGCCATTGCACCAGCAACCCTGGCAAATATCTTTCATTCGCTTGGGCCTTTGTCTTCCCACTCGTCACTGCGGGAGAAGAGTATTATGCTGCCCATCCATTATTTGAGTGCCTGGGTAGGACTGCTATTTCCAGAGCTATCCCGGAGGACTCCAGTTGATAACCCAGCGGCGCCATTGATTTTTCTGTTCATAGGATAGTCGTCTCAGGATGCAGTGGTTCAGCTCGTAGGGGCCCGGTTTTTCCATGATATGATTCATGTTCACATGGAAGTTTACTTGGATGGCATCCTAGTCAAATCCAAAATCAGGAGTGGCCATGCAGAGGTCCTCCGAGCGATTCTCCAATATTCTCGGGAGCATCAACTTAAGAGCGGGGTTTCTTCAGGTAAGCTTTTAGGGTTCCTAGTCAGCAAAAGAGGAATTGAGGTTGACCCTAATAAAGTTAAGGCCATTGCCAAAATGCCTCCCCCTAAGAACATCAAGGAAGTCCGTGGCCTAATCGGGCGTTTGCAATTCATTAGGAGTCTCATATCTCACCACTCTCAACGATGCAAGCCCTTTTACGACATGTTGAAGGGAGAGGCTAAGTTTGATTGAAGCGATAAATGTCAAAAGGCCTTCGACGACGTGAAGAGTTATCTCCAAAATCCTCCCATTCTGGTACCCCCGGTCCCAGGTAAGCCCTTGCTGCTCTATGTGTCCACCATGGAGGAATCCGTTGGAGCAGTGTTGGCTCAATACGATGACGTGAAAAGGAAACAGGCACTCTACTACTTGTCTAAATTGTTTAACAAAGCTAAGAAAAAGTACACCGCCATAGAAAAGACCTGCGCGACTGTCATCTGGGTCACCCAAAAGTTGAACCATTATTTTTTGGCACATGAAGTGAAGCTCTTGGCACGTATGGACCCAATTAAATACTTGTTGGAAAAGCCTGCATTGACTGATCGCCTGGTGAGGTGGCAAAGTTTCCTTAACCAATTCGACATCACCTACGTCAGTCAAAGGGCGGTCAAGGGGCACGCCATTGCTGAGCACCTTGCCCATCATCTACTCCCCACTTTTCCCCCTGTTGAGGAGAGCTTTCCAGATGAAGAGTTAGGAGCCATCTTCGATGGTGAACCTTTGTGGATTCTCTACTTCGACAGTACACTCAATTCCAAGGGTTGTGGAATTAGAGTTGTTCTCCAATCCCTGAAGGGTGTTATAATTCCACGTGCTTGTCAATTGACCTTCCCTGCCACAAATAACGTGGCTGAATATGAGGTGCTCCCCATGGGCCTAAAAATGGCACTAGCACTAGGAGTTAAGGAGCTCCGAATCATCGGTGACTCTCAGCTCATACTCTGGTAGTCCCTCAGCAAGTATCAAACTCGGGACCTGAAACTAAAACCCTACCAAGATTTGGTCGACAGGGTAGTCCGACAGTTTAGGAAGCTAACCCTAGTGAACACTCCTATGGCCCAAAACATTCTAGCTGATACTCTGGCTTCTCTAGTATCTTCTCTTCCAATTCCTAACAAAAAGCCATCAGCTACTGTCATGGTGAAAAGGCTGCACATCCCCTCGCACTCAGATCTCTGGTTTCAACAATTTTTAGAATCCTCCATTCAAGTCCAAGCCATTTCTCATGAGCTGAAAATCGACCTCGAGGACGGCAATCCCTGGTTCTTCGACATTGAGAATTATCTCTGGGATGGGTCTTTCCCCAAGTATGCTACTGCCTTCGACTGACTAGCCATTCATCAGGCCGCAGTGTACTTCGCTATCATAGGAGGTCTCCTACATCGAAAATCTCACAGTGGAATGTACCTCCGCTATCTCGATGAGATCGAGTCCCACGCAGTTGTTGAAGCGGCGCATGTGGACAGGTAAAATTTCATCTGTTTGTACATCTCTCCTGACCCCGTGTCGACGTCAGATCTGAAGAAAGAAGACCCGGAGAAACTGGTGGCCCAAGTGCCTCCTCCAGTGGCACACCCAAGTGACTTCTCCAACGGCACGCCCCGTCGGCTTGGCCGAGCACTGTAGCGCAGTCGAGCACTGTAGCATGGCTGAGCACTGTAGCATGGCCGAGCATTGTATCGTGGCCGAGCACTGTAGCGCGACCGAGCATTATATTATGGCCGAGCACTGTAGCATGGCCGAGCATTATATCGTGGCCGAGCACTATAACATGGCCTAGCACTGTAGCGCGACCGAGCACTATATCATGGCCGACCACTATAGCATGGCTGAGCACTGCATCCACAATGGCATGCCTCCATTGGCCTCTTCTTCACCTGGTACACTTGTCAAGCCTCCCAACCGGTGCAGCGCCTTCTCTTCTTCACCCGGTGCACCTGCCAGATGTCCCATCCTCATTATGGCACTCTGTTTCACTGGAACACAGAGCATTGAATGCTCGTGCCTCTGGCTCGTGCTCCGGTCGATAGTGCAATGGCAACAGGTCATCGATGTCAACCTCGGCCAACCTGGTGAAGGCACGCCAGCTACCTCCTGTTGTCCCTACACATAGGCCATTTAATGGCCCTGGACGGGTGAAGAAGATAAAAGAAGAAGAAGAAGGCTTGACCCTCGAATGCTAAAAGGTTCATTATATATAAAAAGGGGGCTCACCCTCGGGTCTCGGTGGACCAGGACGGGCACTCCAGAGAAGACCAAAGAAAAGAAGAGAAGTAGAGAGACGGGCCTACTACTCCATCTGGCACTTGCTGAGTGAAGAGAGAAGAGAAGAAGAGAAGAAGAAGGGATTAACGTCGTAACCTTTATGGTACGATGGGTTTTGGGTCCCAACGCGATCACCCATAATTGTCTGATCAGTCAGATGAGCACATAATAAATTGTCACGACAGTGACTAGCATGCCTAAAACATAAATAAATAAATGTCGAATAAAATAAAGATCGTTCCTCCAGGCTCATCGGGTATGGGGAGGAGCAAAAGAACCTCCGTGGTGATATGACCCATGGTGCACACAGAGATAATAGACCCCAATGCAGGGTGCATAAAGATACTACTATTGGGTTGGTCGAAGTCTGGGGCCAACATGTACGTCCACGTCAACTGCTAGTCTAACCCATTAATAAAGTCTTCCAATGTATCAACAAGGTGAAAAGATCGGAACGTTGTGTGGAGTGAGTTGATGGGCACTATTTGTAGTGCGGGGTCCATGAATGGATAGCAAGGTGTTATGGGGACCAAGCCTTTCTTAAGCCAGTTAAGTAGTGACTCGTCGATGATTAGCTTCCCCGTTAGAAGTACGGGTGGCTCTGACTGAGGTGGCTCTGAATAAAGATTGGAAGGTGAGGTTGGTGGCATAGGAGCTCTCACGGGTGGGGAAGGAATGTCCTCCCTTAGGGGAAGAGGTCCTTGGGGTGGCACCGAGTTGAGACTACCAGCCATTACCTCCTTAGGCTTGGGCTTGGTTTCATCCTATCTCAGAGGTGGGCAAGGGGAAATCAGTGACTCAATATAAGCACACCTCTTATCCAACCGATCCGAAATGATTTGCAAGAGTTCAGCAAAGGTGGGATTTGGGGTGGGGGCTTCATGGTGGATTTACTCATAATCACTCAGCCTAGTCTTGGGTCTAGGCTCATCTACGTACGGAACCCTTGGCCTCCGACTGTGACCTTCCTGATGGGAGGTGACTAGGTGGGGCAGGTATATCCTTCTAAGCTCGTCTCTCATTTGACACCATGACTTGATGGGCCATTGCCTACTAATCTCCCTCAGGCATTCAATACTTCTCCACTTCTCAGCAGCTTTATGAAAAAGCCTCTCCTTCGTGAAACTGACTTCCATGGCACCGGACATAGTGTAACACTCGAAATACTTATCCATGGCGGCTTCCCAATTTTAGTAGTCACTTGGGAGGTTGGAGCTATAAAAGTCCGAGGCTTTGGGCCTACGGAAGTGGAGGGTTTGGTTTCCACGCCCATGGGTGCTATGCCACCATTCATATGACTTGGGCGACTCGAAATCCATGGGAAACGGTGAACTATAGGACGGGCATGTGATGGAGCTAAATACAATTTGAATGAGACACCTAATGTAAACTGAAGAACCTAGACCTAACCAATATCTAGTACGTGGTGGAGGTATTGATTCGAAGACCCAACTCACGCAAGGAGACTACCTTCCAAATAGGCGTAACCTGTCATTCCGACAGCTCCTTTTCATATACCAGATAGAGGCATTAGGTGCAACACCTTGGACAAACGACTCTAGACTCAACCTGGCTATGATGACTACCATATACTCAAACTCGCTCTGATACCAATTTGATGCGGGACAGGATGCGACTCGGTACCGATTAGATGCGAACATGAGACTCTAGGTGACGACGCGACAAAGTGGATGACACAACCAGCGACGACATGAACAACTCAAAACCTAAATAGTTTCAGAAGAGGTGAACATGCCCCCAAGAAGAAGTACGAGCTCACAATCGTCCCTTGAGAGAAAAACGTGCGGATCTACGTAGTTGAGAAACTGGCGAAGAGTCAAGGGTGGTCGGCTCTTTTCATGTGCTCGAATCGAGTCACGGGATGGGCCACGCTCGCTCACTCTCATAGCAGTGACTAAATTTGAATGAGCTAGGAACCTAATATGCTCACAAGCAGCGGATTAAGAACAAATACGGAACAAGCAAGCAAGATGAGTAGGGTGGCGTGTGTACCTCCACGCACGGTGCGTGGGGAAGATGTCCCGGCCAAGATCTGTAACTCCAGGTACAATGGTAACATTTAATTATAGCAATGATTTTACAACCCACTCCACGCATGGAGGTAACAAGCTACACAACGACGCCAGAAGCACAGATCTTGGGTTGACGGTCAGCAAGGCGACGGGGTTCCGAGGCGGTTGCGGGCTGTGGCTCCGGATCTAAAATTTGCTAGCTGGCAGGACAACGAACAAAGGCATCCAAAGGGACGTCGACCTCTGAAAACCTTCTGAAGGCAGCAGTTCATCGAGACGACGGCAGAGGGTCCCTGGTTGACCCCCAGGAGTGGCGGTCGCTGGATCTACACCGACGTATTTTTCGAGGATTTAATTGGTGACCTCCTTCGACTCGCCTATCTCAGGACAAAATTGCACTCCGGTGAAAACAGGCACCACGCCCAGATCTGGTGTCGAATCGGGACGAAACTAGCACCTTTGCAAAGGGCACCCAGAGAGATTCGACATACGTGAATTTTAGATCCGTCCAATAGTCTGGTTCGAAATGAGGAGCTCTGCAACTCTGTAGTTATTTCTGGCTCGGAAGATCATATATTGAATACAGTAGTCCTTGAAACCCTACTATCCTATTTCTAACTTAACACATAAAAATTAAAGGAACACAAATCCATCATACTTATTGCTAACACACTCAACATCTTTCTATGTACCTACCAAGAAAAAAGACAGGCATTCAAAGACAAATGAATAAAAATTATCAACCTGGAAGAGAAATAAAAGTGATGAACTATCAAAGATGACACACTGCAGATAAAGAAAAGACATTATCAGGCATAGCATGTGGTCCCAAGCCAGGGAAAGACTTCAGAAATATTAGAAGCAAAAGCTAATGAACAAAAAAATGACAATTCCCAGCAATGCAACAGTAATAAAATAGAGTAAGAAAAATTAAGAAACATAAACAAGTTACTGTCAATATTCCAGATACATTTCCCTTGTTTGGAAAATTTGCGTTGGCATCACCACTTTGTAACATTGGTACAAAATATGAAGTAAAAAAGGGTACAGCATGAGAAGAAGCCACAGAGGCTGGAATATCACATAACATAAGCCAGAAAAAGAAACACAAACATTAAACTGATATATCAGAATGCCTGCTGAAGTGGACCGCTATCCCCTACATACTTTTTCAACGTTGACAGGAATTTTGATCTTCATCTATAGTTCTTGTAAAACACCCAGTATCAATCAGCCTAATTCACATAATTGAAGTATATAGAGAAATTGATCACGATGCAGTTCCAGGCTTTGGCTATCTTCCTTTCCACAAAGAGCAAAGAAGTGCAACCATGGTTCTTGTAAAAACACTCAACATCAATTCATGGGCAACTCTGTACCTACATTAGTACTAGACCTCTCTATACACTACCTCCAATTTTGGGGTTGGTGTTCTGTTCAGTAAGATCTAGAATCAATAGGGCCAATAAAAGGTTGTCCTCCACGAAATAGAAGCTGGCCTTTTAAATGTGATGACCTTTTAAGAGTAAAAATATAATTAGTCTTCTCCAGGAAAGAATACTGATAGTGCTTTGTTTACTGACATTAATAAAATTTTAAAACATGTACAGACTACTCTCAGGTAGTGACAATAACTAATCAGAACATTCCCCATGAACACACTAAGGGCATAATACACAATCAAATGATTGCATTGGGTAAAAGACCAATGCACATGAAAAAAGCTGAACAAACAGGCCATGGAAAGACGGAAGATTACATATGAAAATGAAGCACAATAAGATCCATGAATGAGAAATACTAAAGAGGCATCGCATGCGTATTTTGGCGCGTCCAACATGTTACAGACCCCGAACCGATGAGAGCCCAAACCTGAGAGAGACTGGAAACTACAGCGAGCAATGCACCCTTTGCCAGAAAGCTCTGCCCACCAAGAAACTTGCAGATCCTGGGGCACAGCTTCTGGAAAGCAGTTGCCGCCGCCGCGGAGGACTGCTGCTCCCCCTCGCCACCCCCGGCGCACTCCACGACCTTAGCCAGGCACGCCGCTGCCCCCGCCTGCAAGCTCTTGTTCTGCTCTCCCATCGCCTCGAAGAAGGGTTTCACGAACAGCGACACCACTGACGCGTAATTCTCGCTAGGGGGATCGCCGCCGGCCCGGAGGTAGAGCGACGACAGCGATCCGGCGGTGTCGCGGCAAGCATCGCGGACGGAGGTGTCGGAGGAGGAATCCTTGACGCGGCGGACGACGTGGGAGATGATCTTGGGGAGGTGGGCGGCTGCGGGCTCTGGGTGGGTGGAGCAGAGCAGCGCCAGCAGGCGGAGGCACTCGCGGCGGGCGGTGGTGGGCGGCTGCCGGGAGGGGTCAATGGACGGGGGGTCGTGTAGGAGGGAGCTGAGAAGCATGGGGACGCCGTCGGAGGGGAGCGCCCGGATGATCTTCTCCAGGTCATCGACGGCGATCTGTTGGGTGTCGCGGTCGGAGAGCTTGGAGAGGGCGGCGAGGATGCGCTGTTTGAGCTCGACCATGGCGAGGTGGGAGGAGACAGAAGAGGAGGACGAGGAGGACGATGTGGGTTTGGGAGCGGAAGTGGGTGGGGGCTGGGAGGGGCTGTGGGCTTGGGATTGCCCCCTCGAGGAGGCCCTCGAGGAGCCCCTGGAGATGGCGGTGGCCATGGCGAGGGAAGGCGTTTAAGCAGCAACCAAGGCACAGAAAGGGGAGATCTTGAGATGAGGGAAAGGAAAGAAATGGAAGGATTTGGGGCACATTACCAGCAAACCAAGGAGGAGCCCACCTCACCTGGAACGGAAACGAGAATGTAGAAGATGGGCAGGTGCAAGAACTGGTTTTGGGGGCCGTGGATGGATGAGAGAGGGCCAGGAATTAGGTGATGGGAGGGTGAGTTCCTCCTCCTCCTCCTCGGCGGTGCAGTGCTAGCAGAAGAATGGAGGGAGAATGAGGGCGGTGGATCAGGTAGAGAATCTACCCGGGTGGTATGGGAGGAGGGGGAGTTTCAAACAGTGAGAAGGAAGGGGGAGAGGAGCAGTTTGAAATCTGCACAGCACAGGATCTGGTTAAATCTTCGAATACCTCGACCTGGAGAAACCTTAAGGTAAACATGATCTCCTACTTGAAACTCCAAGTCGCGTCTTCGATTATCAGCATATGATTTCTACCTGTCTTGTGCCATCTTTAGTCTATCTCAAATAATCTTTATTTTCTCGGTAGTATCCCTGATCATGTCGGGACCGAGAAACTATCTTTCTCCTACTTCATTCCAGCATATTGGTGATCTACAGCTTCTGCCATACAGAGCTTCAAATGGTGCCATATGTATACTAGCTTAGTAGCTATTGTTGTATGCAAATTCTACTAGAGGTAAGTGACCACTTGATTTGTTCTTTCAGTTTGGCCATCAGTTTGTGGATGGAAAGCAGTGCTAAAGTTAAGCCGGGTCCCTAATGAGTATTGTAGTCTCTTCCAGAACTATGAAGTGAATCGAGAATCTCTATCAGATATAATAGTCACAGGGACACCATGCAGTTTAACAATTTCCCTCATGTATAACGCTGCTAGTACATCCACGGACCATCGACTTTTGATTGGTAGAAAATGAGCAGACTTAGTCAACCGGTCAATGATTATCCATATGCCATCATGTCCACCTCTTGTCTTTGGTAAACCCATGATGAAATCTATCCCTATACCTTCTCATTTTCATTCGGGAATGTTCAAGGGGTGTAATTTACCTGTGGGTTTTAAATGTTCTGCCTTTACCTGCTGACAAGTGAGACAACGAGACACAAAATCTGCTACTTCTCTTTTCATGTTGGGCCACCAGAAACTTCTTTTCAAATCTTGATACATCTTGGTAGCACCAGGATGCACAGCATATCTTGACTTCTGTGCTTCTTCCATAATTAACTTCTTAGTATTATCATGTTTTGGCATACAAATTCGATCCTTAAATAGTAATCTTCCATCATTTGAAATAGAAAATTCCAGTCACTGATCAATACTATCCCTAATCTCCATCAATGTAGGGTCATTTTCTTACAATTTGACTATGTCCTCTATCAATGTATGTTGAGACCTTATACTGACAATTATACATCCATCACTTTCCATGTCAATATCAAGATTCAAGTGAGAGAAATCCTCAATAAGACAATTCATACCTTTTCTGAGGCTTGCTACTATTGCTATTAGTTTTCTGCTAAGAGCGTCAACCACAATATTTGCTTTCCCTGGATGATACTATATTGTAAAGTCGAAGTCCTTGAGATACTCCAACCATCTGCGTTGTCGCATATTTAATTCCTTTTAGGTGAAAAGATATTTCAGACTCTTATAATCTGAGAATATAGTTAATTTCTCCCCATAGAGATAATGTCGCCAATTCTTTAAGGTGAAAATAACCACAGCTAGTTCCAGATCATGCACAGGATAGTTTTCTTCATGATGCTTCAACTGTCTTGATGAATAACAGATTACTATTCCATTTTGCATAAGAATGCACCCTAGGCAAATGCTAGATGTATTCGTATAAACTTCAAATCTACCACCCTCAACGGGTAATGATAGTATAGGGACTGTTGTAAGATGGTCCTTGAGAATTGAGAAACTCTCCTCACATTTCTTCGACCAAATAAAAGGATTTTCTTTTCTCGTAAGTCTTGTCAAAGGGACAACAATCTTTGAAAAGTCCTTAATGAATCTCCTGTAGTAACCAGCTAGACCTAGAATGCTTCTTACTTCAGATACGGTGATTGGCCGGCTCCAGTTCTTGACAACGTCTACTTTAGAAGGATCCACAGCGATACCTTCTTTTGAAATAATATGGCTAAGAAATGAAACTTCCTTAAGCCAGAATTCACATTTGCTAAGTTTGGCATAAAGCTTGTGTTCCTTTAATGTTTGCAAGGCTATCCTTAAGTGTTCTTAATGTTCCTCCATTGTCTTGGAGTAAATAAGGATGTCATCGATGAACACAATGATGAACTGATCCAGATAAGGATGGAAAACTTTGTTCATAAGTTGCATAAATGCTGCTAAGGCATTTGTTAACCCGAACGGCATCACAATGAATTCATAATGACCATAACGACTTCAAAAAGTAGTTATGTATATATCTTCATCCTTGATTCTAAGCTGATAGTAACCTGACCTGAGGTCTATCTTGGAGAAATACTCTACTCCCGAAAGCTGATCGAAGAGCTCATCAATACGCGACAATGAATATTTATTTTCAATTGTAAGTTGATTCAATCACCGGTAGTCGATGCATTGCCTGAGGGTACCATCCTTCTTCTTGACAAAGAGAATCGGCACACGCAAAGAGGATGTGCTAGGTCGAATGAAACCCTTGTCTAATAACTCTTGTAGCTGCCTTTTCAATTCCTTTACTTCTGTAGGGGACATCCCGTAGGGAGCTATAGAAACAGGTGTTGCTCCTGGAATAAGTTCAATGGTGAAGTTTACCCCCCTTTTGGGTGGTAAACTAGGTTGTTGGGTTTTGTGCGTCCCCTCATTGTCTTTGACAATAGTTTTGATGATTCTAATATATTGTGTGTTTTATGCTTAATGGCATAGACACATGAGGAGACTCGCGCCGAACGGTGAAGTCTATAATGACACTGCGAATAAAGGGATGAATCTTAATAGCCGGAAATCTCCATTGAGACACATGAGGAGACTCGCATCAAACGGTGAAATCTTGAATTAAGAATAAACAAGGGGGTTGTGCGAAACAGCTAAAAATCGAGCGCCCCGAATGTACGTGCAGGCGATAAAGTAATCCTCTAGTGTTACAAAGAACGTCTGCATGTTCTTATGGCTAGGGTTCACTACCCATATAATTGCACTTTCACACTATAGAGGAATAGTCCTGGGTGTGGATTGTGATTTATGCTATGCATATGTTCTACGCGGTGTCCTCTTTATGTATGCACATCTCTCTTAGTTGTGCTTTGTGAGCTACACTCCATCCGTGAATTATGGTCATTGTCCTTATCCTATCCCTAATACAGGAGAACTATTCTTTATACATCTAGTTTATGCGTGTGATCGATGGATGTCCGCATGCTTTCATAAATAGAGAATAAAAGAATAAAAAGACACATTCTCAAATAGGGCTGCACCCGCAGGTCCCGCTCACTCGTCCCTCATTCGCACAACCTATGGGTGGGGGGCATTCGTTGACACAAAAAAATATGAAATGATGATATTAATAATAATAACACTAACAACAATAACAATGATGAAATAATAATAATAATGCTAAAATATTTCATTACTATTAAAATGCCTTACTTCTGTTATATCTTATTTTCAGGAAATAAAGAAGGAAAGGAGTGGCAGAGGCCAGACAAAGATGAGAAACAAAAGAAGAAAAGTAGAAAAGAAAAGACGTTCGGCTCCAATGGACAGCCACTGAAACGAAACTCAAGAGCTCAGAAAATGCTCGGGACCATCCCCGAACGAACAAGAGAGAAGCTCGGACAGCAAGACAGATCAGCCGATGGGTCAACCCCCACAAAATGAGAAATGAGCACAAATGGGCCTAAACAAATAAACATGGGCCAAAGGATGCTAAGAAATGATACCAGCATGAAGAGAACCAGCATGATGAAACTGGCACGATGAAACCGACACGCAAACAGCTGAGCCAAGAGCACCATGGCGTGCCGAGAGGAACTTGCGCCGGGAATGACTCACGCCAAATGAAATCGGCGCACAAACAACTGCGTCGATAGCATTGGGGCGCGCCGGGAGGGACTTGCACCGGGAAGGACTTGCGCCGATGGTATACCTCTATATAAGTAAGCCCTGTGCTCATAAAAAAGAGAGTGGCCATCTAGGGGAAGCGAACTGGAGGGCTGAAGGGAGAAAAATAAAAAAGGAGATGTGGCCACCCGAGGAGAGATCGGAGAGGAACACTAAGAGAGAAAAGGAAGGGAGAGCCACCGGTCGAAGGAGGTGAGTGGGGAAGAGGAGCAGAAGCCTTCCAAGCTCCACCGTGTAAGGCCCTATGTGGGCTACAGCTCTCCCCTCTCCCCTTTCCCCTTTCTTTATTTTTTTGGTTTCTCCTTCGTCAATGGAGTCTGTAATCTCTCCCCTCCTGTAATTTCTATTGTGATTTGTATATCTCGTATCATCTGTTGAAAGCGAACAAAGGAATCAAGGTTATTTTATTTGTTCAATCGAACATTCAGCCTGTTGCCTTTCTCTGGATTACACTCTTCTTATGTGATTTCTATCGATTCTGAGCACCCCGTCTCTGCTCCATCTCTCTTCTCTATGATTGAATAAGTTGCTCGAAGAAGTGTCAATTTGAATAAATTGCCACCATGGGACTACATCTTCGACTGTTTTGTTTTATTTGGAACATCTTTGTATTCACATTGATATGGTGATTAGATTTTATTTTGGGTGGAATCCCTTCCGAATCAAGCCCCCATTCGATGCCAGGGATCCATCAATGCTTTGATAATGCGTTTTCTGAGTAGTTTAAATAGCGAGAACATTTTCCTTTTCGTTGTTAAAATGGTCTGATTCCGATACTCTACTTTCTGTCTTTTTCCCCCTCACAGAGTCTTCTGCTAGCCCTTCGGCGCCTGATGCATCCAGTCGGCCTTGCTTTTCATATAAAACGCCCCAGATCGGTCGAATCCCCTGTGGTCGGCGCCCTCCCTCAGTCTCGGCTCTGAGAAGCCATCTCAGCGTGCCAAGGCCTTGGCCGTCGACCCTGCTTCCACCTCCTCATCATGTCGATGCCAGTTCCTGGCATGCCGATACTACTAGCGTGCCGAATGCCCCCTTCATCCTCAGCCGTTGGACTCCCTTTGTCACCGAATGAACCATGGCCACCGCGCCATTTTTCCACCCATGCATTTATCTGCCGATAGAATAGTTTCTACAGTGACCATGCCGGATGGCCCATATGGAAATGTCTCACGTGTGCATGCATTAATGAGCTTCCAAACGTTAATTTCGTATGTGAAAGCTTGTGCACGTATGCAGCAAACAAAAAAGTGTATTCTTTTAACCAGTCAATCCATTCTCGCTTTATATGTGTGAATAAATATATGCGATATGTATATATGGATATGCCCCCGCCTAAGAACATCACGGAACTTCAAGGATTGATTGGATGTCTGTAGTTTATTAGAAGATTCATATCCTAGCATTCTCAGAGGTGTCGTCCATTTTATGAAGTGCTAAAGGTGGGGGTCAAATTCGAGTGGAACCAATAATGTCAAAAGGCTTATGAGGATTTGAAGGTTTATTTGTCTAATCTCCCGATTTTGTAGCCTCTTGTCCCTAGGAAACCCCTAATCCTATATATTTCTGTCATTGAGGACTCCCTAGGAGCTGTCCTGGTGCAAGTGGATGATGAAGGCAAAGAGCGGACAGCTTATTACCTCTCTAGGTTGTTTAACCCGGCAGAGGCCAAGTATACTGCCATGGAGAAAACTTGTGCCGCGTCAGTATGGGTAGCTCAGAAGCTAAAATATTACTTCCTAACCCACCAGGTTAGGCTGATATCTAGAATGGACCCGATCCACTATCTCTTAGAAAAGCCTGTCCTTTCTAGTAGGTTAGCTCACTGGCAGAGCTGCCTCTCTTAGTTTGACATCAGCTTCGTTGTTTAGAAGACAATCAAAGGATATGCCATCCCTGAGTACCTTGCCCATCTTCCTATTCCCTGCACTGACTCTTTTTAGGATGAGTTCTTTGATGAGCATCTCTCTGTCCTTACCCATCATCTCTTCTGGTCTCTGCACTTCGATGGTGCACTCAACTCACAAGGTCGAGGGATAGGTGTCGTTCTCCTCACTCCCAAAGGGGTGACGATTCATCTTGCATATCAGCTCTCTTTTCCTGCTACCAATAACATCGTTGAGTACGAAGCTCTCTTGGCCAGATTGAAGCATGCCTATCTCTTGGGCATGTGTTACTTAAACATTATAGGAGATTCTTAGCTTATTTTTTGGCAAGTGCTATCCACATACCACACTCGTGACCGGAAGCTCAAGCCCTATCAAGTTTTGGTCATTCTCTTGGCTAAGCAATTCTGCGAATTGATCTACATTCACACTCCTCAGTCTCAGAATATCCTTGCCGATGCACTAGCATCGCTTGCTTCCTCCTTCTCTTTTCCTCTCAATCGGAGCACTGAGACTATCATCATCTGGAAACTGGACGCTCCTTCTCTTCATGATCCTTGGTACGACAACCTTAGGAAAACTATAGAGGCAAGGGCTGAGAAGAAAGATCTGAAGGAAGTATCTTTGTTAGAATTAGAAGAGATCTTAAAAAAAGAAGAGTTGCCATGGCATCATGAAATCGAGCTGTATTGTAGAGATGGATCATTCCCAGAAGGGGCAAGTGCCGAACAACGTAAGGCTATTAGGAAAGTCACCTCGAAGTACACTATCATTGTTGGAGAATTATACAGGCGCGCTCTTAATGGAATGCTCATGAGGTGCCTAGATGATGATGAATCTTGGAAGGTGGCCGAGGTAGCCCATGCAAGTGAGTGTGGAGGTCATGTCAATGGCCATGCTCTAGCGAAGAAGATCCTTAGGCAGGGCTACTATTGGCCCACTCTAGAGGAAGATTGCTCCCTCTACGTCTAGAGGTGTCTTAAATGCCAACTCCACCTTGATAAAATCTATGCTCCTGCTTTATCTGTTCATCCTCTCTCTGCTCCTTGGCCATTCTCCAGGTGGGCTTTCGACATTGTAGGCCAGCTAGGTGATCCCAACTCTCAGATCAAGCAGAAGTCCTTCATCCTTATCGCCACTGAGTACTTCACTAAGTGGGCCGAAGCGGAAGTGTAAGCGGAGATCAAAGCTACCACGATGTGCCGCTTCATCATGAAGAATATCATATCGTGGTTCGAAGTGCCAAGCAACATCGTCACCGATAATGGGCCCCAGTTCGTCTCTCAAGAGCTCCAGGACCTCTGTAAGAAGTTCAATATTACGTTGCATCATTCATCTCCATATTATCCTCAAGGCAACAGTCAAGCCAAAGCCACCAATAAAACCCTTCTTAAGATTATAAAGAAAACATGCAAATCTCACAATTTTTTTAATTGGCCTAAAAGATTAGTGGAAGCTCTATGGGCTTACCGCACCTCCATCAGTACTCCTACGGGGCAAACCCCCTATGCGCTCACTTACGGGATGGAGGCGGTGCCCCCATATGAGATCTTGATCTCTTCCCTAAGGGTACAGCTCGATAAGGAACTTAATCTCGATGTACATCGAGAGACGTTGCTCGTCTAGCTGGAACTCTTGGATGAGAAGAGGCTAAATGCGACCGATCACGTGTCTATTTATCAAAAGAGAATCTCACGTTATTTCCAAAAGAAGGTAATTGAACGAAAATTTCAAGTAGGTGATATGATTTTGAAACGTAAATTCATCAGGTCTGGAGGTCCTTGGTATAAATTGCAGCTTAACTGGGAAGGGTCATTGGTTGTTAGAGAGGCTTATCCAGGGAATGTGTATCGTCTAGTCAACGTGGAAGGTGAGGAGCTATCTCACGCTTGGAATGGATTGTATCTTAAGCGCTTTTACCCTTAGAGTCAGGCTAATGCCAACCCGGTTATTTAATTGGGCTCATGAGAAATAAATACTTAAAATTCATAATTTATGTTGACCCATGTTGTGTCTCCTCTAGATTTGATGTCTACTTTTGATGCTGGCAACAGCATGAATAACTTTGACTATTGCTGGCAACACCATTTGGATTTATAATATGTGCTAAATGTCATTTCATTAAGTTAGGATATGTTCCTTGCATATAAGGTTGATGCATACTCATGCTATCGCATTATGATTTCGATGCATATTCATGCATTGAGAAAGTCAGGTCGGTGCACATATGCATTCTAGTCTAGAAGGTCGATGCGGATGTAGAAGTCTTGCACTATCAGGTCGCTGCACTTTGTACACAGGTCGATGTTGGTAGGCACTATAGGCTTCATGGTGCATCATCAGGTCGATGCACATATTTGACTACTCGATGCTGGTGAGCCAACGATTGTTGCATAAGGTCGGTGTGATAGAGGTTATCTTTCTTAAAGTCGGTGCACCTTATGCATTTGCATTGAAGTCAGGTCGATGCACCATCAATTCAGATATAGTCTTTCTGACTGAATGAAGGTCTACCTATGTGATATAGAGGTCGGTGCATCCTCATGAGACCCTGTTCTCATCATTCTCTCATTACATATCAGGTCTACCTGTATGTAGTTTACACAGGTCGGTGCAGCTGTAGTTAATCGACTATACTCATGCTGCTGTATTCATTCACAGGTCGATGTACCTTGTTTACACATCGATGCATGTGCATATCCTCGCATACCTATCCATATGATTTTGTCTATTTCCTGAACTATCTGAGCTTGCATTTCTTAAGAACTTACTACTTGTTTAATCAGCCACATGATGACAATACTATTATTGAATTTCTATAATTGATTTGGCAGGAAAAACAAGATAAAGTTCATCAAGTGACAATTCAGACTTATGCTCAAACACCTTAAGTGCACAAAAGAAATTTTGTCTGTCACGTGGGTTTGAAAGTGAAACTGACAGGGGCACGTGACTCGAGGTGAATACCCAGATCCTTGGAGATTCCATTCGAAACAACTTTCCACGTGGTTGCTTCTTAAAGAATCCTCACCTCTCTCACCAGACACGTGGCTAAGCAAACTCTCAAAACTTTGGGCGGGAGCATTTCTTCCACGCGCCCAGACGAAATCAAGTGGGGGCTATGAGACTTTCATTTGCAAGGATAAATAGAGGTCAGAGCTCGAGTGGCGGAAGTAGAAGGTGAATTGAATTGAAGCAGAGTAGCCAGAGGAGAATAGAGAGCAATAGTTGAAGCTTGAGAGTGAGAGCCCCTACGATTGAGAAGTGTCTGAGTGAAAGAGAGCTCATTACAGAAAGAGTGAGAGCCTGAGAAAATAGAGTATCGAAAGACGGTGAGGAAATCTGAGAGAGGAGTGAGATCGAGGAGAAGCAAAGTTGGTCTTGACTTCTGGATCAGATCCAGAGTCAAATTGCTCCATAGAGAGCTGCAGTTTTCCTTCTGTTATTGTCTTTCCTTCATTTTTGTTCAAATTATTTTTGAAATTATCTTTAAGCTGTGTATCAATGGTTCAAGCTGTGAGGCAGTGGCGAGGATCTGATCCTCCGACAGCAAGTTGTGTTGCTCAGCAGAAAGTAAGTTGTGAAGCTCATCAAATTGTAGGTATTTCATCCCCAAAGTTGTTTGTCCCTTAAGTCTTTATTCCTGCGACTAGATGAATGCCTATGAATGTTCACTGCAAACATTGATGCTTTCGATATATTCATTTGTTGTTTGTGCTTGAGTCATCAACCAATAGGTATATTGAAAGGCGTGGCTAGAAAGATAGGTTATGCCTATCTGAAATGCCACCTCTTACGTGAGGAGATCCTAGATTGAACCTCTGTCGAGTACTAAACTTGGTTGATTTATTGTCTTCTAAAATTGTTTGTGCTAATTCATCATCAATTGACATTGTCCTGAATTGTTCTAGAGTTTCTTCATCTTATATATGCACTGTGATTGATAACTCAGTGGTATATAAAAAGGCTTAGTCAGAAGGATAGGTTACGCCTATCTGGAAAACTGACCCTTGCGTGAGGAGATTCTTGAATCAAACCTCCGCCAAGTACCATACTGCATTGGCTGATCAACATCAATTGGAGTTTGATGTGGATGATTGTTATTCTTTATTAGATCTCCTAGCTGTTCATTCAGATTGTATTAGAAGATTAGTTCACAGTAGAATTTTTCATTCCACATTTTAGTTACTACCGTGTGTGTGTAATTTGGGATTGATCTATTCACCTCCCCTCTAGATCAGTAGTTCATCCATACTTATCACGTGGTATCAGAGCCTAACTCTCCTTAAGGGCTTAACATCCTAGAGAGATCTGGTGAAATGGATGCTAGAGGACTTACAACTTAGGGTCATTCCGTAAGTAAGCCTCCATTCCTCAATGGAACTGACTATGCACACTGGAAGAATCGAATGCATGTCTTCTTAAGAGCTAAAGACCATGAGATCTGGAAGGTGGTCAATCGAGGGCCATTCCATCATGGCAGAATGTGACTGAGGTTATAACTAGTGGGTCAAGGATTGCAAGGGAAATTGGGGTTATGGCTGGAATCACAGTGGTTAAATCGAGACATACCAAAAATTAGAAATTCTAGGTTGAAGGAGTGTAAGACACAGGAATGTAAGATGATGAAAGCCTGGGGCTTGGTGGGGATAGTGACTGGGATGTCATATGGACATTAGAACTTGTTAGCTTGCTATGACGAAGAGAAGGCTGAAGGTAGAATCAGCTAAGCAGGGTGACACGGGCCTGATTGGAGAGTGTAGGGATAATGATTTGGCAATGTGGGTTGATCAAAGGCCGATAGTTGGAGAGGCCTCTGACTTGTTGAGGTGTGGGTGGAGGGCCACCTTGACTGGTGGGAAGAGATAGATTTTCTCGTTATTGGCTCTACCACCCTTTCGGGTTTTCACCGAAGCCGACCTCCTCTAACTTTTTCTGACTCTCCCTTGCGGGTTTTCAAGTCGAGGGGTTTCTCAATTTTACCTGAGGTGCCCTTTCAGGTTATCACCTTAGCTGAGTTGTTGGCCTTTTTGCCCCCAGTCGTCTCTGTGTGATGAGGACGACTAGATCTGTCGAGGTACCTTTATTTTTAACCTCATTTTTTCCTTTTCCTTTTTCTTCTTCTTTTTAATAAATTAATTACTTGGTAGCCTGACGACTGGGCTGTTGCTGGTGTCGAGGCGTCCTTGCTCTTACTGTTGCAAGGACGAAGGCGGGAGGCTAACCCCCACAAGTGCCTGACAGTGACTCTGGGACGGCTTGGCTGGCCCTATTGACTGACTAGGGAGAGAGGCTAAGAAACATGACCGATCTCGCCACTCGCCCGGGAAGACCGGTTTCACTGGTGGTGGCTGGGGTGCACGCTTTTAGTCCAGATGGCACGCGAACTCATGCTCTGGCGCATAGTATAGCTTCATATGTTTGTCGTTGAGAGGCGAGAATAGCTTGTGACCCTTGTGGTCGACGACCGTGTATGCCCCACCCTCGTAGACATTGTGGATGATGTATGGACCTCACCAATTCGGCTGTAGTTTTCCGCTGGAGTGCCCTGCCATGACTTTCTTTTTCTTGATCATGACAAGGTCGCCTTGCTTGAAGACTCGTCATTTGACGAGCTTGTTGTAGGCTCGTGCCATGCGGGCCTAGTATACTTATAGGTGCTTGTAGGCTTCTAGCCATTTACCTTCTAGATCGGCGAGCTCTTCTAGCCTTCTCTGATATTCATCTTCATCAGGGCTAGCTAGGCCGGTGTGTACTGTCATGTGGTAAGAGGCTGACTGAATTTCAATGGGGATGACAGCTTCCGCTCCATAAACGAGGGAGAACGGCGAGCATCCTGTAGGGGTTTTGTAGATAGTCAGGTAGGCCCATAGTGCCTCAAAGACCTTTTCACCCCAATCACATCTCTAGTGGCTAACGATTTTAGCCAGTAGCTTGCAAAGAGTCTTGTTGAAGGCTTCAGTCAAGCCGTTGGCCTGGGGGTTGTAGACCGAAGAGATTCTCTAGTCAATGTGAAATTTGGCTGTCAGTTGATATATGGCCCTATTCTTGAATGGTGTTCCGTTGTCAGACACCATGCAGATGGGAGTACCAAATCGGTAGATGATGTTGTGCCGGAGAAGTCAAGCTACCACTTCACCGGTGACCTCCCATAGGGGAAGGGCCTTTGCCCAGCGAGAGAAGTAGTCAGTGGTGGCTAAGATGTATTTATGGCCCTTGGAAGATGGCGGGAAAGTCCCCGTAATGTCCGTGCCCCACTGGACGAATGGCCAGGTGGGGGCCATAGGACTCAATGGGTTAGGAGGTCTTCTGGGTACTGGGCCAAAGGCTTGGCATTGATGACATGTACATGCATATTGGATGCAGTCCACGTACATGGTTGGCCAGTAGAAGCCTTTGAGCTTGATATTGTGCTTCATTTGATCCCTAGCCTGGTGTGCACCGCACAATCCAGAGTGAACTTCCTGCATGATGGCTCGAGCCACGGCTGGGGAGACATATCTCAGGAGAACTAACTTGTCCTTTTCATGGATAAGTCAGTACAGGGAGTCGCTAATCAACTCATACGACGTTGCTCAATGGAGTAGCTAGACTCTTTGAGCTCGGTCAGGAGGGAGCCACCCTCTCTTAAATTTAACGATAGGCTCACGCCAATCTTCATCTTTTGGAGGAGTGTTCTGGTCAGGGTCGTGGACCTCGTAGACGGTGAGACTGGAGTTGCCTTCGAGTGAGCCCAACATCATCCTTCTGTGCTTGATTCTGATGTCGACCTCACCCTTAGGCGGGAGCTTCATGGTTGCGGCCAATGTTGCCAGTGCATCTACCTGGACGTTGTTGCTTCTGGGAACATGATCCATTTTGAAGAAATAAAACTTTTGGATTAGTCTGATGATGGCGGTACGGTACGGAACCAGCTCTGGCTTTCACACGTCGTAGATGCCGAGGACTTGTCAAACTATTAGCTGAGAGTCCCCATAGACTTTGAGGTATTTGATGCCCATGTTGAGAGCCATTCGAAACCCGATAATTAGAGCTTCATACTCAGCTTAATTGTTGGTCAGGGATTTCATGAGGGCGTAGGAGTTATATAAAACTCTGCCCTGAGGAGTCAGGAAGATGATGCCGACACCTGCCATGGCAACGGGGTTTTGATTGATGTGGGTAATCCCCCAGGAAGCACCGTCAAAGTAGAGCTCCCAACAGGGCATGTTGGCTATGTGGGCATCTCGCTGTTGGTAATGCAAGACATCTCTGGTCTGTTCGCCCGGAGCCAGTGACTGGGAAGCAAGGAACCCCTCGTCGGGGAGTTCCGTGTTAAGGGGTGAATCATCTGGTACTGGATAGGCTGCCAAAAACTCAGCCATGCCTTGTCCCTTGATTGCTTTCCTAGAGACATATGTAATATCATACTCCATTAGCAGGAGATCCCATTTTCCCAGTCGACCTGCGAGGACGGTCTGCCTGAGGAGGTACTTCAGGGGGTCATGCCTGGATATGAGCTCGACCCGATGGGACAGGAGATAATGCCATAGCTTCTTGAAGGCAAATACCAATGCCAAGTTGACTTTCTCCATAGGGGAGTAGCGGTACTCAACACCGATTAGTTTTCGGCTGAGGTAGTATAGCAGCTGCCCTTTGCCTTCCTCATTGATTTGTGCCAATAGAGCCCCCAACAAAGCATCCATGGTGGCAGTGTAGAGTATGAGGGGCTTACCCTTGACTGGTGCCCTAGGACCGGGGGAGTGAGGAGGTACTCCTTGCTTTGCTCGAAAGCCGCCTGGCACTCCGAGTCCTATATGAACGAGACATCTTTGTTCATGAGCTTGCTAAAAGGTGCACATCGACCGAAGAGGTTGGAGATAAACCTTCGAATGTAGGTCAGTCTTCCTTGAAATGACCTAAGCTCAGTGAGGTTGCTGGGTGGTGGAAGGTCCCGGATCGCTTTGCTCTTGCTGGGATCCACCTTGATTCCCCGGTACCAAACGATGAAATCAAGAAACTTGCCGCTAGATATGCCAAAAGTGCATTTCATAGGGTTCATCTTGAGCCCATATTGTCAAAGACACTCAAAGACCTGTCATAGATTGCACAAATGGTCCTCCCACCTTTTAGTCTTGACGACGAGATCGTCGATGCAGCATTCGACGATGTTGTGTAGCATCCCATCAAATTTTTGGTCATGGCCCTCTGGTATGTAGCACCGACATTCTTCAAACCGAAGGGCATGCGCTTGTAGTTGAAAATCCCTTTGGGGGATCTGAAGGTAGTGTGACTTTTATCTTTGAGGAACATCCGGATCTAGTTATAACCAGATGACCCATCCGTGAAAGACAAGACTTCATGTCTGCTGGTCATGTCGCCCATCGTTTATGTGATCTAGATTGGGAAGTCATCCTTTGCACATGCCTTGTTGAGATCCCGGAAGTCAACGCAGATGTAGACTTCACCACTTTTCTTCTTGACTGAGACAATATTGGCGAGCCAAATCGGGTAGATGCATGGCTCAATGAAGTCAACCTCCACCATCTTATTGACTTCGGTTGAGACCTGGAGCTCTAGCTCGTGGCGCATACACCGCTATGGCTGTTTGACTGGAATTACTGAGGGAGAGATGGTTAGCTCATGTTCTACTACGATGGGGTCTAGCCCCGGCATCTCCTTGTACGTCCAGGTGAAGCAGTCTTTGTATTCGATTAGGAGTTGCTTATAGTCCTGCCTTTCTGCCTCGGTGAGGAGAGCACTGATGAACATTGGCTAGGGGTTTCGTCTTCACCCAAGTTGATTTCAACAAGTTCGTCAACGGTTGCCTGGCCACCATCCTCCAGTTCGAGAGGAGCGGGTTGGAAGTCGATGAAATCTTCATCATAAGGATGAACTTTGTGTGCTTCTTGGCCTTCAAAACCACCAGTTGAAGTTGATGAAGTTGGTAGATTGATGTTGCTGGGCTCGCACTGGGATTGTTCTAGACTGCTAATGCCTGGCTAACAGTTATCAGCTGGTGCCATTGAAGCTTGGTCGGGGTTGCCTGCTAAAGCTGGCAACGCTTCATGGCCATTGTTCTGGGAAGCCTCCTCATCAGAATGGTTTGCTGAACTGGGCTCTTTGACTAGTTGGGAGACATCGGGGGCTTCCTCAGCCCGAATGTCCTTGCAGGAGGACGGTGAAAACTCGATGAGTGCTTGAATTGGGGTACTGGTCCTGGCGGGGAGTGAGATCAGGATATCCTCTTCCTTGTCCCTGGAACTGTCGAATTTGGTGTCGACATTAGATTGTTCGTCGATTGGCTGCATCGGGCTTATGGCGTTGACCGCGTAATAGACGTAGAAGTCTGGGTCTTGGTCATAGCTGAGTCCCTTGGTATCTTTGTGGGAGAATGGGGGTTGCCCCCGAACCTGGGAAGGAGTCCACAGTCGGTGGAAATATTCACGCCCTGCGGAACCTTGCCATTGGGGAATATGCTGCTTAAGGCACATCTCTCAGATATGTGGCGGCAGGTCATCCAATACTTGGACAGCTTCAGGGGTGTTGTCGACTTGCTTAGACTAGCCAAAGTCATCTTCTGGTGTGGCTTGAGGGACCATGTCTCCCTTGTAGAAGACAATGGGTTTATCTCGATTAGCCTTCTTCTTGTTTCTGAGTTGTCGTTTGTAGGTAATGACAAACGTTGTGAGCTGCTTGACTTTGTGTTCATCTGATGCACACGCGAGCTGGATGCAGTCTAGTGGTAGGCATATGCTTTTGTCGATAGCTCGACTAATAAGATTAGCCTCGAAATCAATTTTGTGCCTCTGGGGTGATCTGTGGTTAACTTGGAGTTGAGGCGTAGCCGGTGAAACTTGGCCAGGGAATTAGATTTGGCAAGATAATAGGAGGAGAGGGAAGTAAGGAGAGAAAATAGGAGAGGGATTATGGAGGGGGATTCTCTTGCTGATGTGGCAAGAGAGAGAGGAAAGGGGAGAGGGGGGTGCACCCAAAGGCTGGGAGAGGCAGAGAGAGAAGGGGCTGCGCCCTTGGGATAGAGAGAGAAAGAGTTAAAGGGAGAGAGTGGTGCAACTAGGAGAGAGAGAGGGAAAGAATCAAGGATTTCCTTGAACACAAGTCTTCATTCAACAATTCACTAACTCCAAATGAAGGCTTTTGGTCCCCTATTTATAGGAGAGGCCAGGGTTTACAAATGACCAAACTTACCCCTAACAAATGAAAAAATGACCCCGCTATCCCAGGGGTAACAATAAGCAACCTATGACCCTTAACTAAACCCACTAGCTAATCTAGCCTTTTGGGCCCAATTAGTTGACCCACTAAGAACTAAATACCAACAAGAGAGAAATTACATCATAATAAAAAAGAGAAAAATGTATGAAGTTGTCGGGCCCGACCCAATGGGCCATGGGATGGGAGTGATCTCTCCACCAAAGGGGTTGGGCCACTAAATCCCCATCTAGATGTCCCCATCAGGAGGATTTCCCTGTAAGCCTGAGTCGAGTGACGTGAGGGTTGAGGCTTGTGGAATCCTATCATGTGGTTTCGCCATGCTCCCCTGAGAGGGCAGAGTTGGCGCGAGGTTTGGATCAGATGCGGTGTCTGAGTGAGATCTGGCTTGAGACGTGGTAATGGTCTATAGAGGGTTAGCAGTTGGCCTGTTACGATTTGGAGTGTGCCTACTGGGCTGGTGAAGGTTTTTCGTTGACGAGTATCTGGTGACCGATAGATGGTCTTTCGCAAACAGAAGATGCTAGTTCTAGGGGCTCGGGAATGGCGAGAGATGTATACCAGCGAGGCCTTGGGTGGCCGATTATGAGATGTGCCTTCCTCCGGATTGGATCTAAGATTTGCTAGAAGTTTGTCTTCTGGAAAAGTTGGTCTGGTGCTATCGTGGGTCTTTGGCTTGCCAAGTGTGAGCTGGTGGAAGCTCAGTGATGGTTGCCCCTAGTGCCGGGTGTGAGATTGGTCAGCTAGTTATGAAGCTGGTGTTTGGTTGGTCTGCCAAGCATGGGCATTGACCGGTGTCTGGTTCTCGTGATGAGGATTAGGTTTCCTCAGTGAGCGAGATGGTGGTAGCGACACTGTGGTTGGTTTTCATGTTGGCTGAGGTGATGCCAGATTTGTACTCCCTTGTGTGTGCCTACTCTAATGATCGATGTGTGTTGGATTGTAAGCGAGGCATTATCCTTGATCATTATCTGGTCGTGTCCCTCGGGATCGTGGTTGTCACGCCTCGAGCCATATGTCCGTGATCATTGTCTGGATGCATCCGACCTTGCTTCTGGTGGACAGGTACTCCCGTTATGTGACGTGAGTTGTCGTGACTCGAGGTTCCGTTTCTCGTCTGCGAGACATGGTTTTGCCTGTAGTTTTCGGGTGTTTTTCCGGAGCCGAGATCTAGGGTTTTTGGTGAGCGTCACCAAGGCTTTTTCCCTAGATGGTGTAGAGTTCACGATGGTGAGGTCGTGACCGTGTTTTCAGACCGCTTGATTTCAGCGGGGGCCTTCGTGTATGAGCACAGGCCTCCACGACAGAGGTGTCGTGGCGTTTTCCTAGTAGTACGACTAGGGTGATTCGTGTTCTGGTAGTCCCCTAGCTGTAGGATCGGGGTGTTGGGTTCCATTCTCATAGGAGTAGTTGTAGAGCCGTGATTTCATTGACTGTCGTGTTTTGGAGATTTGAGTATGGCCGTACTTTTTATCGTTGTTGTTGTAGCCACTCCTACTGTTGTTGTTGTTCTTGCTGTAGTTTCTACTTTTCGCTACTGCCATTATTTTTGGTTGGGGTTCCGCAGGACCCCTACTGAGTCAGTGATGGAAGGCTCACCCCTGATTTTCATACGTTGCAGATCTTTCTCGAGGTTCGAGGGTGCTGCGTGGAGGTTCTTAGCTACCAGCTCGTTGGGCCGAGTGTTCACTCGGCATTGAGTACGCTTTGTTACCTTTGACTGTACTTCTGTTGGACTAGACTCTATTGTAGTTAGATTAATTATTTCTATTAATTGTTGAATTGTCCTACTTTATTTCTTATTTCTATGTACACCACACCTACCCTTTAGCCCTTCTGAGCCCTCCGACTCGTGGGCGGCGGTCTAAGATTCGAATGGTTTCGGGATATTCCTGGTATCCGGATCTTGGGTCGTTATAGAGAGTGATCGCGAGAGGAGGGGGGAACGGCCGATGCTGGGTGCAGAAGGGCAAAGAGAGGCTTGGAGGGTGTGCAGAGGAGAGGAGAGACAACGCCGGACGAGATCCTTGCCCATCATCCTCCTCGGTGCTATTAGAATTTATTTTCTATTTAGAACTGTAATTTTTATTTTCGCACTTCATGTTGTAAAACTTATATTTTTAATTCAGTGAAAATCATGTATTTTTTACCATGATTCACATCGCTACACATTCTATCTCATCTATAGAGTCATTTTCTTTAAGTACGTGGCGTATACTCCAGTATGTGTCCACTAGTTACACTTTTTACACTATAGGAACATATTCTTGAACTTGAGGACCTCTCCATTAGATATTCCTTCTAATAGACTAGAAAATCTTGTTTCAAGGCCTCCGTAAGTCTCTGTGAGTCTGGGATTCCCACTAGGATGTCGAGCTAGTTGTACCGTAAAAACCCATTGGTCTAGAAAGCACTTATGTTATCGACGTATTTTTCCTGCTCCCTGGCTAGTTGTGACCATTAGGCGACCACCACTGTCAAGTAGTAGCCTTTCCGTGACCGCATTCTACCAGATTACTCTACTGCATCGACCCTTTCCTGTTCTGGCATCGACCTGGTAAAGAAATGGTCCTTACTTGACCGCCACTTCAAGATTACGGCCCTAGCCCAACCGCAACCTCTTTAAAATGGTCCAGGAATGACTGCGTTCTTCCTAACTGTGCTTAACCTGAGGTTTGACCCAAGGGTTGATTTTCCTATGTTCCTAGATGGTCTATGGATTATCTAGAACCCAACACTTTGTTCAATAAGCTATTAATGAAATATGAAAGTTAATGAATGTACCGTTATGCTGTCGGATTCCTCTCGTGGCATGACCTTGTCTTTAATTCATCCTTGAACTCCCATGATCATATTTGGTACGTTCTTACCTTGATTTACTTGTCATTAACATCATTGTTTGACTTGTTATTTGCTGGCCATACTTTATTGCTATATTTGTAGAAGTAGCTTGATTTATAACTTGATGATGTAGATCGGGCACTGATTGTGTCCAAAGGCTCGATGCTAACCCCCTCAACTGATTACTGAAAATATACTATAAACCATAGGGTATGATGAACACTAGCGTCGCATTACGTCAGGAGTACTTTTTTTATAAACGGGTGAAATCCACAAATCTCATAATGAAATTTCCATGCTTGCTAGTTACATAACTTTCTCGTGCGTAGCCTACATGGTTATGAAAAGTACATTCCTATTACATGTTAGTACATTCTCATTCATGAAAGGTAAAACTATGTTCATGCTTGATCAATCTTATTCACATAATCTTGAACTATCTTGTTATATCCCTATTACTAGTTGTTACTTCGATTTTATCCGTATGCTTATCGCATTTTCATTACTTTACCTTCTAGGGCTAAAATGTAATTACTTAAATATTACCTTCATGTTGATACAAAGATACCTACTAGGCAAGTGTGCCCATTCCCTGCTTTTCTAATCTTTTCAGGAAACGCTAGCAGGTCGAATTCGGACTATACAAGTGGCAGATCTGAGAGCGAGTAAAGGATGAGAGAAGCTTTAGTTTAGTTTAAATTCATGAGTCCATTGTGTAATTTTTCTCTTTATTGAGTCTAGTTAGTCATTGAAGTCATAGCCATGTGATCATGTAAAATTTTTACTCTTATTTAATAAAATTAAAGTTTGGAGTCAAATTCTCTTGTGTTCACTCTTTATGTGTGGATGTTTAGTGCACTCTGATGTATTGCTAGCTTGAGGCATATTGCTGACTGTCCACTTTCCCGAAGTGCTTTCGTTATACATATATCTCGGGGCATGACAGGGGACACGCCAAAACTTTAGCACTGCATTCTATCTGCAAATCGATGGCTAGACAGAAAGGGCTAATCAAGTGGTAGAAGGCATGCTCAGGACTTGTGCTATTGATTTTGGTGGGAGTTAGCACGACCACTTGCCTCTAGTCGAGTTTGCCTACAACAATAGCTATCAAGCTAGGATACAAATGGCGCCATTTGAGGTATTATATGACAAGACTTGTCGCTCACCTATTTGCTGGAATGAAGTTGGAGAAAAATAACTTTTAGGCCTAGAACTTGTCAGGGATACAACCGAGAAGGTAAAACTTATCCTAGAAAGACTCCAGATGGCTCAAGATAGACAAAGGACATATGTTGATATTAGAAGGCGAGACCTAGAATTCCAAGTAGGAGACCATGTGTTTATCAAGGTTTCCCCAGGTCGTGGAATCCGAAGATTCGGTATCAAAGGCAAGCTCACTCTGAGATTTATTTGCCCTTTTGAAATTCTTGAAAGAGTTGGCGACGTCGCATACCAGATAGCTTTGCCACCTCAATTATTAGGAGTTCATTATGTATTCCATGTCTCAATGCTTAAAAAGTATGTTCATGACCCATTTCATGTCATCAGTCATGACGATCTTGCAATATAGAAGGACTTAACATATGAACAAAGGCCACTCAGAATACTTGATCGAGAGATACGTCAGCTTCGGAACAAAACCATTACCGTGGTAAAATTTTGGTGGAATAAAAGCACAAACCAAGAAGCAACATAGGAAATGGAGGAAGCTATGCACAAGAGATTTCTGGAGCTATTTAACTGTAAGTAAAATGCACCTTCATCCCATGCAATGAATTTGGGGCCAAATTCTCTTTATGTGGAGGAGGGTGTGGCAGAATTTTGCTAAGTCTGTATATGTGAAACTTGTGTTGAAGGATTCTCATTTAGTAATTTCAACCCCTATTGGTTTGGGATTAGTGATTAAACATTTCTATCCCTCTAGTGAGGTTTTAGTTAATGGTCAGAATTTGTTGGCTAATCTAGTGTGTATGATGATGAAGGATTACGATGTAATCTTAGGAGCGGATTGATTAGCCAGACATGGAGCTAGTGTTCATTGCAAATCGGGTTCAATGTCTTTTTTGGGCCATCTCGGGCTTTCCTTTTCTAGCTGTAGGGATTCTAAGTCTGTGCCACTCATTTCAACACTTTGGGCTGATAAGCTACAAAGGAAGGGGTGTCAGGCATTCTTGGCCTTGGTCTCTTTGACCGATAAGAAGAAGTTAGACTTGGAGGACATTCCTATTGTCTGAGACTTTCTTGATGTGTTTCTAAAGGATTTGCCAGGACTTCCTCCTGAGAGGGAGGTGATTTTCTCCAATCGATCTGGTTCCTAGCTCGACACCAGTTTCTAAGGCTCCATACCGTATGTCCCCTGCGGAGTTAAAAGACTTGAAGGAGTAGTTGTTGGAGTTACTGGAAAAAGGATTCATTCATCCAAGTACATCCCGGTGGGGAGCCCCTGTGCTTTTTGTAAGGAATAAAGATGATTCATTGAGATTTTGCATTGATCATCGTCAGTTGAACCAGCTCACCGTTAAGAACAAGTACCCATTACCAAGGATCGATGAGCTGTTCGATCAGATATCAGGAGCACAATATTTCTCCAAGATTGACCTCCAATCGGGGTATCACCAGTTGAGAATCAAGGACAAGGATATCTTTAAGATGGCATTTCGAAGTAGGAATGGGTATTTTGAATTTGTAGTAATGCCTTTTGGTCTAACGAATGCTCCTGTAGCTTTCATGCAGCTGATGAACAGTGTTTTCCGGCCCTACTTAGACCAATGGGTCGTGGTATTCATTGATGACATTCTAATCTATTCTAAAAGTAAGGAAGAGCATGAGGAGCACTTGAGGATGGCATTGTAGATATTAAGAGAGCATCAGCTATATGTCAAATTTAGTAAGCGTGAGTTCTGACTGCAAGAGGTGTCTGTTTTGGGTCATATCATTTCTAAAGATGGTATTGCAGTGGATCCCTCTAAGGTAGAGGCAGTGAGAAATTGGGAAAGGCCTGTGAATGTGACTGAAGTCTGGAGTTTTATAGGCCTTGCAGGTTATTATCAGAGATTTATTAAAGATTTCTCCAAGATTATAGTACCCTTGACTAGGTTGACCCATAAGGAGAATCGATTCGAGTGGTCAGAAGAATGTGAGAAGAGTTTCCAGACTCTGAAGGAATGTTTGACCACTGCCCTTGTGTTGGCCTTACCTTCTGGAGTAGGAGGTTTTGAAGTATATACAGATGCATCGGGAATTAGCTTAGGCTGTGTGATGATACAACGGGGTAGGGTGATAACTTATTCTTTTAGACAGTTGAGGAAGCATGAAGAAAACTACACTGTCCATGACTTGGAGCTCGCTACGGTTGTGTTTGCCTTGAAAATTTAGAGGTACTACTTGTATGGAGAAACCTTTATGGTATATTCTGATCACAAGAATCTGAAGTATTTAGTTTCCCAGAAAGAGCTTAATATGAGGCAGAGAAGGTGGTTCGAGTATCTAAAAGATTTCAATTTCTCCATTGAGTACCATCCCAGGAAGGGCAATGTTGTGGCGGATGCCTTGAGCCATAAGCTAATGGTTGAGTTGTCAAGTCTAATGCTACAAGAGTGGAAGATGCTAGAGCAATTAGCAACTTTAGATCTTAATGTTGGTAAGAAGAAAGATCGGGTTATGATCGCCCATGTCCAGCTTCATCCAGAACTGTTGGCCGAGATCAAGACCTTACAGGATAAAGATTCATTGTTGGTGGAAATCAGAGGGAGCTTGAGTAATCGACCTGACTTCCGGTTGGCCAACGATGATCGATTGTTGTTCTGGGGAAGAACTTGTGTCCCTGATTCAGCTGAAGTGAAGAGTAAGATTCTTGAAGAAGCCCATAGGTCCAAGTATACACTATTCACCTGGGAGCTACTAAGATATACCAGGATTTGAAGAGGACCTTTTGGTGGCCGAATAGGAAGAGAGAAGTGGCTGAATTCGTGAGTAGATGCCTAGTGTGTCAACAAGTCAAGGCCTAACATTTTAAACCTACCGGGAAGTTAAAGTCTCTTGAGATACCACAGAAGAAGTGGGAGAGCATCTGTCACGCCCCGAGCGTGGAAGGAACCTGGAGAGCGCGATGAGTTTATATCATTCATGTCAATCAGAGCGATAAGAATTTCAACCACGACAGAGTGCGCAATAAATAAAGACATCACTAACAATCAACCTGATACCATCAATCACATAACCATGATGTCAACAATATCCTTAACTGATACTAATATCCAACGATCAAACTTTACTAACAGCGGAAGACTTGAAGGAAAAATATCTTGAGGACATAAGCCTCTTACATCTTCAGGTTGAAGCTTCATCGGTGCGGCGTGCGGGCAAGCCCACGCTTCCTCGCTTGCCCTTGTCTCCGGCTGGGATCGGTGTATTCATGTCGATCAGGTGAGCTCCGAGCCACATCCCTTGCTGGTTTACTATTGCTTAGTTAGTATTGCCTTTCAGCTCCGTTCGACGGTGAGTGAGCACCCGATCCAAATTTCCCATCAATTGAGTGGCCACCGCGGAGTGAGGTGAGAGCAACCCCCACAACCCACACCCTCGGCGTGCTGGCCGCCCACGAAGTTGGGTATCCTAGACCCTTAGGGGTTCAATCTTAGGCTAGCCAACCCCAGAACAGCGAGGTTCTGTCCCGGACCCTCACCACCATCACCGGGTTGCCTACAGATGCGAGAGCGCGCTTTGCGGGTGAGTCTGCTTGAGTGAAGTCACCGATCTGCGCATTACTTGCTTACTAGGTCCGAGGGGTCTTCGATCTTGTGGCTACCACCCCCAAGGTGGTGTCACATCACAAAGGAGTTCTTTTGTTCAACGGCTTGGACGGGTGGTCCGAGTCGAAGCAAAGGAGTTCTTTTTGTTCATCGACTTAGATGGAAGGTCCGAGCTGAAGCAAGGGGGTTCTTTTTGTTCATCGGCTTGGACGGAGGGTCCAAGCCAAAGGAAGGGGGTTCTTTTTGTTCACCGACTTGGACGGAAGGTCCGAGCCGAAGCAAAGGGGTTCTTTTTGTTCATCGACTTGGATGGAAGGTCCGAGCCAAAGTAAAGAAGGTTTCTTTTTGTTCATCGACTTGGACAAAAGGTCTGAGCCGAAGCAAAGGAATTCTTTGTTCATCGTCTTGAACGGAAGGTTCGAGCCGAAGGTTAATTCACCGGTGGGACTGGAGATTGCAATGCTAGGGTGATTTATTCATCGGCACGGGGCTTGTGGCAAAGCAAAGCTTTTTGTTCATGGCTTTAGACGGAAGGTCTGGGCCACTGGTTTGTTCATCGGTGCCGACAGGGAGTCGGGGATCGACGTGGTTTGTTCATTGACACGGGGTTAGTGCCAAAGCAAAGGTCTTTTTGTTCATGACTTCAGACGGAAGGTCTAGGCCACTAGTTTGTTCATCGATGCCAAAAGGGAGTCAGGGACTGACATGGATTGTTCATTAACATGGAGTTAGTGCCAAAGTAAGGGTCTTTTTATTTATGGCTTCAGACGGAAGGTCTGGGCCACTGGTTTTATGCATCGGTCGGACGGGATGCGACAGTGTTAATGCTGGAAATAGGTTTTTTTTTTTTGCTACATGGGATGTAGTTATTTGGTTATTCGACTGAGATGCGGCGGTCTGTGCCAGAGGGGGAGCTTCGCACTCCGGTGGGACTTAATGAAACAACATCCCCTATGACTTTAATAATTTTCTTTCTCCCCCTTTTTTTCTCTTCTTTTTTTCCCTTTTTTTTGAATAGGTATTGCATAGTCTCACGGGAGATCTAAGAAACATTCTTATTCTGCCTGGGGTAGAGGCTTCAATTGCTCATCGAGCTGGGGGAGTGGTGCATGGTATAGTTTCAAGTGTCTTCCATTAAGTGGTGGAAATTGGATCTCCCCCTTATGGTTGACGACTACATATGCGCCTCCTTCGTAGACTTTCTGGACAACATACGGCCCGAGCTAATTTTCATTTAGCTTGTCTTTGTGGTTGGCAGCCATGACTTCTCTTCTTTGACCATCACGAGGTCACCTTTCTTAAATTTACGTTCCTTGACAAGCTTGTCGAAGGCGTGGGCTATGCGGGGTTGGTAGACCTGTATATTCTGCTGGGCCTGGAGTCGCTTCCCTTCCAAGCCAGAGAGCTCCTCCAGTCTTCGATCAACATTTGTTCGGTCATCTCCGATGAAGCCATGCTGAATTGCGACTCGTAACGAGCGTACTTCTAATTCAATGGGAACGACTGCTTCGGAGCCGTACACCAAAGAGAAGGGTGAGCAACCCGTTGGGGTCTTATAGACTATACGATACACCCAAAGTGCCTGGTACAACTTGTCTTCCCAGTCCTTTTTGTTGGAGCTGACAGTCTTCGCCAGGAGGGTGCATAAAGTCTTATTGAATACTTCAGCCAACCCGTTCACCTGCGGGTTGTATGGAGTGGATGTCCTCCAATCAATCTTGTACTTTACAGCCAACTTATAGACCTTCTGATTCCGGAAGTGACTTCCGTTGTCTGAGACGATTCGATCAGGAATGCTGAACCGAAATATTACATTTCTCCAGATGAACCGGGCCACCATTTCTCCCGTCACTTCTTTCAGGGCTACAGCCTCCGCCCAACGGTAGAAGTAGTCTATTATTGCTAGGATATATTTGCATCCCGTAGAGGATGGGGGAAAAGGACCCACCACATCTGTTCCCCATTGGGCGAAAGGCCAACTAGGCGCTATTGGGTGTAGCTGTGTTGGCGACCGCCTAGGGACTGTGGCATTCTCTTGGCACTTCTGACATGACTTGGCATATTTGTAGCAATCGTTGAATATTGTCGGCCGTATAGAAAGTATTGTATTCTGGGCAGAAGACTTTGATCATCCCACAGCACAGTCCTCGGGAGATTGGATACCGGTACTGGGAAGCATATACACTATGGTAGACAGCGGCATTCACCAGGATTGGAGCATACTGATGCAGCACATAGTCTGTATATTCAACAGCTCCCGGCCTGAAGGCGTGAGCGTCAGTGGCTTTAAGCTCTCCGAACCACCCCACGGAGATTTGGTGCTTGAAACGGACTGCCAGGCAATCCAAAAGAAAGGGCTCGTCTCGATACCCCCATTTCAGCGAGGCGAGGAATAAACTATATGTGGGCTTCTCTCTGTCAACGTGCCCGACAGTCTTATTCCATCGAGCTGGCATGAATTGCGGCACTCTTGTCAACAGCCCAATGTCTGGAGTCAGCTCCTGCAGGCTGAGGACGACACCCCATTTTCTAAGTTCTCCAGGAAGGTATATGTGCATGCCCTGAATAACTGACTCGTTCAGGCTATCTCTGTCCGCTAGTAAAGCTCCCTCAGCTCGACAGATGAGAATTATATCACGCTTCCCATGAAGGTTGAAACATCTGATGAAGGTCATCAAGTGCTTATCCTTGGGGTGGTCCAGTCTGACGCCATCCCCATGCTTATACTTAAAGTGATCACCATTGAGGATCATCAGTCAGCTAGTGTCAACGGTATCAGTTTCTGAATCTGAGGATTCTGCAACCATGGCTATTCGCCTGAATCCTCGGTCCAGGGAGTGAACAGTCTCCCATGTCATGGTGACGCGGGACGCAGAGGAAGAAGAACCGGATGCCATGTTATCTGCAAAACAGCATCAAGAAAAGAATAAGCAAAGTCAGAAGTCAGTTGATCGAAGCAAGATTTCTGATAAAATTTTGACAGAGTCTCCCCAGCCCGGGGGTTTGCCAAAGGAGAAATGGAAGTCATCCACCAAGAGAGTGGCCCCTAAAAGCAGCCATAGGCATTAAGACAAGGCCGAATGGGACACCCAAGGGATTTAGCTCCGAGGACAAGTCCTACTAGGAGCCTCCCGGGGCTCGAAGATTGGGTTTAAAACCCGAATAAACAAATAACACTCACCCTCTCAACGAAATCCACTCACTCGCTCATTCACTCGGCGCCGTGGTGGACAAGGGAATGAAGAGAGAGAAAGATCTATTGCAAATGAGCAGTGAAGAAGAAAAAAATGAAGGAAAGAGCCTTTGTATAGGGGGGCTTCACCCTTGTTAAAACAGCGCACCCCGAAGCGCACCGTTTTAACCAGTTTGTGCGTCGGTTAACCCGGCACCGTTTAAACCCAATGCAAGAAGGCGCGCTGTTTCATATGGTGTCATTTTAACCTAATGCAAGAAGGCGCACCATTTTAAATAGTGATGTTCAAGTTTCAGGCCGCGCCGGATTAGCATCCAGCGCAGGAATTAAGTGCCATTCCCAGCTCCAGTCATTAGAGGAGATCAATCCAGATGAAGCTCATCCGTCGGTCTTGCTGCACTCGTGCCTCGCTCACAATACCCACATCTAGGGGGCATTTATTGGCACTCAAAATATGATCATTGGCGACCAAGCCGCAAAGATGAATGATACGGCCCACAGAAGCATAGAACCCGATGAAGATCAACCTATTGAAGACTTCTCAAGCTGCCAGAGCCTCGAGTCACCTAGAATGAATGCCGGAGGCTTCACCTCAGGAAAGTCGAGACGAATCCACAACCAACCGGTAGGGCAACCAAGCCTGCCTAATGATCCGGCATCGACTCTGTCATGCCACATACCCAACACCCGTCGCCCGAGCAAGGACGACAGTCTACCCGGTGGCTCGTCACCTGAATGAAGACTCTACTGAGGAGGAAGAATACCATTGGCTCTTCATAACAAGGAACCAGAGGCTCTGTTAGCAGAAGGTCCCGATCACCTGACACGGATTCAGCTTCTCGCTATATTGGGTCCGTCAGCAGCCGAATGATTGTCCAGTTGGGGCGTAATTATTTCAGATGTCATACCATCCCGCAAAGAAACTTTGAGCACGAGGTAGGCCGAGCCGGAAGCACAGATCATAGTGCTGAAGGCTGTGTCAGTGAAAAGTCCGCGTGCTCAAGCCAAACACACACAGAGTTCGGGTTAAGGCTGTACTTCATGCCGAGAGCTTCGTCAATCCCCTATCAAGGTTTTCCAAGAACCGCGGCGAGAGGGATGGCGAACGGTGACCTCCGGAATCATCCCCGGACTCATCGACTAGCCCTTGGCAACCAAACGAGGCTAAAACGGCACCCCATTTCACCGACGCGCCCCTTAAATGGCGTCGTTAATAACGACATGCAAAACACTCAAATCTGGATGCTACTCCCTAGCGCCATCCTCCCGACGCGCCCCTCCGTGGCATTGATGAACTTGGTGTTATATAAACACCTTGTTCGACCAAAAAAAAAGAAAAAAAGAAGATTATCCAGATGGGAATTGGAGGAGAATAGAGAGAGAGTCTGAGAGTTTTCTTGCTGGAAAAGCTTAGTAGGCAGTTAACCATGAAGGTTGTTAAAAAAAATGAACCACTTAAACTCACTTGTATGATATCCCAAGGATACAACAAAATGGGAGAAAACTCTCTTCTTCCAGGTCGTGGGCCACGCGGCTCCCTTCCTCCTAGCTCCAACTCATCCTCTCCCTCTCCTGTACGTCTCTGCCTCTCCTGCACATGTCTAGCTTGAAAAGAGTATACATGTCATGAAACTCTATTCATACCTTATCTGAAACTGACGTCTTGATGACGAGTCCTGATCACAGGTCCCTTGGAGGTACCCATCCTCTTTTCACATTATCGTTAGCACCTTGGCCATTATCCCCCATGGAAGGGGTGGTGGCTTTATTGATGGGCTCTCAGGATGTGGTGAATATTTTCTCTCATGCTGACATCCTCACTCTCATGCATTTTCTCATGCTCATTTTCCTCTGGACCTAGTACAAATTGTCAGCTCTACATCAGATAAAAAGTTCATACTCTCGTTTAAGTTCCACACAAAGCCTCATATTTTAGCCACAGTTGCATTTTTGAATAAGACACTCATTTAAGTTTGATGAAATTTTTTTTTTGGAAGATAACAGTGAAACTGAAATTAACGATGGAAACCAGAGTTTACAACCTGCATTACACACATTGGAATTTCAGGGAAATGCCAAGATCTACTCCTGTGGAACTGGAGGGCCTCTTTGGCCAGAGCATGGGCCATCTTGTTCGCTGATCTGGGAATGTGTTGCACATGAAGAGTGTGAGCTAGAAGACTCCTACAATCTTGAATGATTGGTAAGATCCTCCATGGAGAAGGGGAGGAGCCGTTGATGTAGTTCACCACATTGAGTGCATCGCCTTCGACAACAGTTTGTTGAGACTGGGAAGCCGCTAGCTTCAGAGCTTGGAGGAGTGCCAGGGCCTCGGCCATTTCTGGGGAGGAGACTGCGGGCAGGAACTATTGCAAGCAGTGAATGGGGTTGGCAGCCGGGTCGATGAGGATGATCCTCCCTGTCCTTCCATGAAGGCTGCATCTGTAGTGATTTTGAGGAAATGGCCCTGGGAAGGGAGCCAGGTGGCTGGCTACTGCGGGGAAGATTTGCTGCAATTGACTTTGTTATCAGCCCAGCTGTAGAGGTTCTTCAGGGCTTTGACGATAGTGGAGCTAGGGTGTTCCTCAATGCCATCAAACACCTTCCTGCATCTCGCTGCCTATATCTGCCAAATAATAGCATAACACATGGAGATGAAAGTGATATCCTTTCTATCCCTAGAGAAAGGAGGGCTGGACCATTCCTGGATTCTGTCCTCAAGTTCCCTGGGGTCCTCGGCTGAGTGATAATTGAGTGGGGACATCTTCCAGGTAGCTCTGGCATTGTTGCAGAAGAATAGCATGTGATGGATAGTTTCTGCTGCAGGGCAGCATAGAGGGCAGTTGGGGTCAACACTCTTATTGCTCTTGGCAATTCTGGAGTTGACAGGGACAGCTCCCACAATGCATTTCCATAAGAAGACAGAAACCTTAGGAGGAATACTGTTAAAGGAAGTCAGATTCCATATGATCTGCCAGATGTTGTGGTTAGTGGATGAGGATGGGGGGAGGGATTTCTCGGCTAACATCCTGTATGTTGACTTTATAATGAAGTTGCCATTCTTAGTGAGGCTCCATATGTTGGAGTCTCCCTTCGGACAAATCTACTGAGGCATGTTAATTCTCAGGATGTCCTACACAGTGTCTTCCTGGAAGATTGACTTAATGAGAGGTTGGTTCCATTGCTGATTGGAGATCAGCTAGGAAACCAGGACTAGGGGTGCTGAGTGAGGACCTCGAGGGGTACAGGAGGGCTAAGTCTGTTAGGGATCCATTTGTCTTCCCAAATACTTATGCTTTTGCCATCTTGAACTAGCTTGAGAAGGCCTTCTTTAATCTCTTTTCTGACAGAGTGAATAGCTGTCCAAATGTGGGAGCACCTGGTAGGTTTCTTGGTAGTCCAGAAGTCCTTACCTTTTAGGTATTTTGCCCTCAATATGTTAGCCCAAGGAGACTATTGGTCATTTAGGAATCTCCAGGTAATCTTCATAATGGCCGCCTTGTTATAATGATGGGGGTCCCTGAAGCACAATCCCCCGGCCTTTTTGTGTAGTTTTAACCTCTCCCATTTATAGAAATGGATTCTGTGTTGTTGGGAGTCTGCCCCCCACCAGAATTTGCATTGGAGTTGGTTAAGCATGTGGATAATGCCTTTTGGGAGAAGGGAGGTGGCCATGATGTGGGAGGGGATGGAGGAGAGGGTAGTTTGAATGAGGGTGGCCCTCCCAGCTGGGGATAGAGTTTTGCATTTCCATTTGCTGAGTTTGTTCCTGATACGACTTTCCAAAAATTTAAATTGTTGAATTCTACTTCTCTCAGGCCAAAGGGGCACTCCCAGGTACATCTCTTTTCTTGGGAGACAATTTATGTGAGTTTTCTGGCAGATGTAATTTTGCAAGGAAGGAGAAACATTGGGGCTAAAAATAAATTTGCATCTGACGGCCCCCAATTGGCCTTTTGCTCAATGGGGCACTGATGTTGTGGGCCCACTACCCACGTCTTCATTGGGATGTAAATACATTCTAGCAGTGATAGATTACTTCTCCCGATGGGCGGAAGCGTGGCTCTAAGAGAAGTTATAGGAGAAATCGTAGCCAGATTTATCCGTCGAAATATCATTTTTCGATTCGGCATGCTCGATCGAATTGTTTCAGACAATGGAAGTCACTTTCGAAACCAGAAGGTTTACAAGCTGGCTGATAAATTCAAAATTGATTGGAGGATGTCCACTCTATACAACCCATAAGCAAACGGGTTAGTGGAAGCCTTCAACAAAACACTATGCACACTTCTTGCCAAGACGGTCAGTTCTAGCAAGAAGGATTGGAAAGACAAGATGTGTGAAGCATTGTGGGCATACCGCACTGTGTACAAGACCCCAACAGGCTACTCACCTTTTTCATTGGTGTACGACTTGGAAGCAGTCATCCCGATAGAGCTGGAGATACCTTCATTGTAGGTTGTGATCCAGCATGAATTGGTCAAAGATAATTAAACAAATATAGAAAGAAAACTAGAGGAGCTCTTCAATTTATAAGGTCAGTGGCTTAAAGCCTAGCAAAACATACAGGTCTACCAGGTCTGTATGGCCCGCGCCTTCGATAAACTTGTCAAAGGTCACAAATTCAAGAAAGGAGACCTAGTCATGGTCAAATGAAAAGAAGTCGTGGCAGCTAATCTCTAACATGACACCACCTTCGGGGTGGCAATCACTCTACCGATGCTCCTTGGACCTACAACCGCAAGCACAACCGCAAGAACAAGAAATCACGTCGGCGGATGCTTACCCAGTGTGCACACTAAACCCGGGGGTGACTCGGTGATGCCGAGTCGAGGGTGTGGGATGGGACCCTGGCTGGTGGAGGGCCAGCAAGGCTAAGGTTATCCTCCTGAGGGTATAAATGCCTGAATCAAAGGGTAGGCTGTGTGCCGAGGGGCACGGGGTTCACTCACTTACCCCCACTGTGGTCACTCGAAGACGGGGGTGCTTCGAGATCGGGCACTCTCTTTCGCCAGCAACGGAGCAATTGGTGAATATTGAATAAACAAGCACCAAAGAGAAGCAAGGGTTGAGGGCTTACCCAGCCAGTTTGAAGAAACTGGCCCTACTCGGAGACGGGAGCGAGCGGGGAAGCGTGGGTTCACCTCCCACACGCTGCGCTGGTGTAGCTTCAACCTGTGAATAATTAATTACATCACTACGTCTCTCGTAGGAGGGATGGACAAGGGGTGGGGAATGATGGGTTACACTCAAACACTACCTCCGCGTAGGGAGGGGCTTTTAGCCGGTCAGGCGGGGTGGGGATTAAGCGGAACTTAAATCTGTCTCAAACTCGGTTCTGCAGGGACAACAAGCTGAGTGCAGAGTCGCCACGAACACCTCTGAGTGTTGTAGAAGGCAAGGTCAGCAGCAAATCCTCTGGGGACGTGGTAGAAGCTGGGAGGAGGGATCTGGGGCCATCTGGAGATGGGGAGGGACTGCTGTAAAACTGAACTCCTGAACTACTCCGGTGCTATCTATACTAGGTCGGTTGGATAGGGAGTCGATGTTAGCACAGCCACGGGCTCCTCCGATTGCAGTTGATGGCGGGACTGGTGCCAAACTGCTTTGAACTGGTTCAGTAGTACTCAGTAAACTTTGTGGGCCGATCAGAGATCATGGGAAGTCAGGGCAGCTCTGAGAATCGAGGTGAACAGGTGCGGCCTTGACTGTTCCAGAACTGCATGCTCCAGAAGGTATCCTCGCCCCGGGCACCTACGAACTCCGATGAAGGCATATTTGGTATCAACACGACCGTGGGAGGGTCCTCTTCATTTGGAGACCAACGTGACCCCCAGACGAGGTCAGAGTAGATCTCTGGAGGGGAATAATTGGGAAGGTGTCTGACCTGGTTCTGGCAATTGTAGTAAGTGCGAGTTGGGGAAGACGATCGGGACGGGGTGCTCCGATGTGCAACCAGCCTCCTTCTTCCTGGGATGCAAAGAAGACTTGCCCAAGTCATATCCATATGAAGATGGCACCAAGATCCCTTCTGAACTGGTCGTGGGAGCTTCTGCAAACTGCTTCTGACTGTCTGTCGGAGAGACAGTGCGTAGTCTGGCGAGAGTAGCTCCTTCGGGCAGCTCTAAGATTGGACGATGGCAAGACCACCTCCATTGCGAAGCTGACAGGAAGACAATTCCACCGGTATATGGCGTGCTCCATGGGACCTCGCATAGATGTCATGGCTGCCTCTACAACTGACTAAAGATCTGTAGCCTCTCAACCTGAACAGGGTTTGATGGGGAGTGGCTATGTGAACAAGGAGGGCTGGGCGAAGGGAAACTGGAGATGGGGTAGGATGACTGTGGGAGAGGGTTGGAGGGTAGGAGAGGATGATGGGGAGGCTGGGAGGGAGGTTAGGGCAGAGCTAGGGTGGAGGAGGGGGGTGGGACGAGTGGTTAAAAATTGAGACTTTTGGCTAATTATCTCAATTCAACATAATTTGAAACTCAATTATGTTTCATTGCATTTTTTTTCATTATACTTATTGTAGAGGTAGAAATCTAGTTTCTATACCACATACCACATTCTCTATTTATTTATTGGGGAAGTCATCCTGCACCCGTGGAAGTATGTAAACACCAAGAGCCAAAGAGGCGTCAGAAGGAGCCCTGGGCGTTACCCTAGGGGACAGCCCTCCGATGCTTAAGTCAGCAACGGTTCAAGGAAAGAGCAGAGAAGAGCAGAAGAGAGAGGAGGTTGGAGGTCGCCGTAGTAGATCTGAGAGATACGTATACCCTCCAGATGAGTGCTCGTCGCTCTAAGTGGACGCTCAGTGAGTGCCCGCTGGGTGGTAAGGTTGTGTAAGAGAGGGATTTCTCTCTCAGGGAATGTGGTCGTGTGTGGCCTCTCTGTCGCAGTAGCAGTGCAAGTGGCTCTATTATCTGTGTAGAACTTTTTGGCAGAAGTTCCACCATCCCCACTTTTCTCTGTCGACGTCCCTTTTATAGGGGGTTGTCCTGTAGCTGGAGGCCTATCCCTTAATAGGGAAGGGCGTAAGTAGTGGAGTAACGTCTTCTGCGATTGTGGCGGGGGTTTCCTATTGAGGGGTGAGGACCCCGGAGTCAGCCGATCCCTAGGCGAGTCTTACGGCGCTCGTGGGGCGTGCTTGCTTCTTATGGGGTAGGAGCCAACGTCGTGGGGGGCAACGGTCGGCCGTCAGAGGATCTTCCGACGGTCATTGCGCCTGGGCCGTAGCCTCCTTAGCGCTATCAAATCTGATGTCGAGTCATATTGGGCCATGTTTCATGGGCTGTAGCTATTACGAACTCTTATATGCGTCGGCAGGGCCTGGGCCATCGTGGGCTTGTCATAGATGGGCCCGTTATGGGTCGAGCCGGATTTACCCTCCTCACTAACTCCCCTACTCTCAATTGCCGAGTACTTTGCTGGAAGCTGAGAGTCGAGCACGAGAGGGTCGGTTACTAGGATGGTTTCCTTGCGCCATTGGGACCGATGGTCCTGATTGATGGCTTGGCGCGCAAGGCGCCTCTGGCGGCAAGAAGTGCCATTCTTGTAATCATGATGCGGCTCGTCATCTTGGAGCGTGGGCGTCGAATGGGTGCCTGAGCCTGGCGGCTGTACTGTGATGGCGACAGTCGCCTTTTCACTTGTCCTATGGCTCCGAAGTGGCCATTCTGCCTCGGGAGGCTATAAGAACCGTCACAGGGTCTTTTATAGAACCCCATCTATCTTTCGCTGTTCGCCACGCTCGTTTTAGGCTTCTTTCTCCGTCATATGGTTAGGGTCTCCTTCCTTGCTCCGCGCTTTCCATCTTCCCGTAGCCATGCCGCACCGTAGGAGAACTCTGAGGATTAGCCCTTCTTCTTCTGTTGAGGAAGTAGATTCTGGTCATGGTGGTGCCCCCAGTACTTCGGGTGCGGGCCCCAGTCATCCCTACTCCCCACCATTAGTCGCTTATAGGGTGGTCTATGGGCTTTGAGAGGCCTTCTAGATTCCCCCTGAATTTGACATTATCTTCCCGACTATCGACGATGATTGGTTGAGTCTACCTCCGGGTGACATTATGGTGCCTGTAGCGTCTTTCCAAGCGAGCTTCCGTCTGCCTATACATCCCTTCATCCAGTCCATCCTGCACTATTACGATCGGCGTCCAGGGGAATTATCCCCCAATTCCTACCACATTCTTTGTAGTTTCATTTTTGTGTGTCATAAGGCTTCAGTGGAGCCGAACATGCACCTCTTTCGATAGTTCTACAGCCTCCAGAGCTGTCCTGCTGATACAGCTTATGCCTCTTTTAAGGCGCGTCCCAACCGTAACATCGTCAGAGTTTCCGAAGTGGCATCCAACCTCAAGGGTTGGGCGAAGCGCTATGTGTATATCACTCAGTCGAGTTCTCGCGACCCCTCTGACCGTTGGAGGTTCACAGGCTTCCGTCCTGTCTGGGCGGATAAGAAGCCTCCAGTCACCGTGGAGGAGACCAAGAAGATAAAAGCCATCCTCAAGCACCACCTCTTTGATGCCGACTTTGCGTTGACTCTGGTAGTACTTCGGGAGCTGGGGTTGAGCCCCCCATTACCTCAGGGTGCTAACCTTGATTACCGTCATGTTTGTCAGTGGCGGGCTAGACTGATCTTTCTTTGGTTTCTCTCGCAGGGGCGCCGAAAGTATCGGAGTGGCACTACGAGGTGGTGTGGTTGCCACAATGTACGCCTCGCCTCATGGACCACGTCGAGCCAGGCACTGGCCAGGTGGCCATAGCCGAAACTCCGGTCATCGTCGCCTTTGCCCCAGGGCGCCTTCAGTATCCGCTCCTTGTGGCTGTCCTAGCAGCGAGCTCTTCTACGGCACCCGCGGTCAATGGTGGGTTGAGTGCTTGGAGGGATGCGTCCAAGGAGACCGCTAGCGTTGTTGAGGTAGAGTCCACCATGCCTGGCGGTAGTCAAATTTCACTGGATGTGGATGAGCTGGCGGCGCTCGACAGCCAGCGCCATCCCAAGAAGAGGAGCAGAGCTTCTACTTCGGTCTGTAACCAGACCTTGTTGTCATCATCGTCCAAAGTTCCCCATCCTCCTTCGCCGCCGTCGGTCGTAGAACCTGTGGTTGCCCTCTGGTACTGGCTCCCGAGAGGGAAGCATCAGACAAGGGCAAGGTCCCCGCCCTCGATAATGAATCGCTCAGCTTGGAGGAGAGGAGGGCTCGCCTCCTGCTGTTGGCCGTTCCCTCGGGTCCTCACTTCCTGTCACTGGAGGAGCCCATCTTGAAGTCCCACCTTTGGATGGAGGCGAAGGCCCTCATCAACAAGATGATGCACCCCTGGGACCACACCAATGAATTCGGTCTCGGGGCCTAGGGTGAGTTGATGGACCAGACGGCGAATAACTTCGTCACGTTTGCCAAGGTATTTAGCCTGTGGCAGTGTCACTTCAGTAGTGTTGCACAGGAGTTGGAGGACAGTCGAGCTGCATACACAGCAGTATCGGTCAAGTGTAAGAATGTGGAGGGACGCTTGAAGGTGTCTAAGGCGGAGGCTGCTAGGCTCCGGGGGCAGTTGGAGCAAGTGGGGTTAGCCCTCACAGGGATGGAATGGGACTGTGACTTCTTCCGCGTTTGGGCTGAGACAGCCGAGGCCCATGCGTCCAGGCTGGGGACGTAGGTCAAGGCCATTGAGCTCCAGGCTCAAGAGATGGAGGTGCAACTGGCTGAGCTGCGCTCGTCGATGTCCACCGCCAGCGAGGAGGCGGTGGAGAGCTTCTGCTCATCTCTGGCTTACCAGGATGAGCTGACCTCGATGGCCCTGGAGGTCTTTAGACCAGCGTGTGTTCGCGGCTTCAAGGAGGGTTGGGAGGCCACTGTCTAGGCCATGGCTGAGAGCTCGGGAACCTCGGTGCCACCTCTTCTTCCTCCATCAATGCCTTATGGTGCGGAGACTAGTGGTGGCGAGGAGGAGCTTGGCAGCGAGGAAGCTGGGGCCGAGGAGCAGGCGCCAGAGTCGAGCACCAGCGGGCGAGCAGTCGAGGATGACGTGTTGGCCGAGAAACATCTAGTTGACGTGACTGATGACCCGTCATTTGTGGAAGCTGCTGTCGCACGTGAGCCCGGGGCTGATAGGCCACGTGATAACGCTACCGGGGCGAGTGCCTGAGGGGATATCTACTATTTTTCCTTCTCTTTTGTGTAAATTTTCTTTCTTGCTCTACTGAGGCGGTTGCCTCTTTTTGTAATCATTTTACTTTTTGAATGGAAGACCTTCTTCTTTTTTACAAACTCTAGAATATTTGAGATCTACCACGTATTTTACTATCTCCGCTTGCACTGAGATTTTCTGGGAATACTGAGTGGCGCCTCAGGGGTTACCCTGAGAGGGCGTGACCTTTGAGACCCACTGCTTCGGTTTCTAAGGACGTGAAGAGGCGGTAGGACTCCTCCTCCCTTTGGGGAACTTCATCCCTGCCCTATACATAGTGACCCCTGTTGAACCACCAGGGCGTCTTCGGTTCGCTGGGCCACAAGGAGGGAGTTCCTACAGAATGTCTTTGGAGAAGTCTGGTACTTCGTCTGACGATGGGGCCTTGCAGATCCCACGCCAGCGCTTGCGTCTTCAGAGGGTAGCGTTGCCGGCGCCCTGGCCAGCGTGGCTGGCACCGGGGGAGAACGGTGGTGGGGCCTCCGAACAATACAAGCTTGGGTACCTGGATGGTTGGTGGGAGGCCTTGGAGAAGGTCAATCGCCTGTACTCTAATAGGGGGATCCTAGTCCTTGAACTAGACAAGTTGCGTCCCTAAAGGGACAAGACATTTCTTTGTAATCTCCCATTGCTCACGAATAAAACTTCTTCTCTTCCATCTTCTTTTTGTTCTTGTGGCGTGTAACTGTTTTCCCACCATCTTCCTTGGTTTGCAGGCGTATGACGTGGCGCTCTCCATTACTGGAGGGGGCGTCTCTTATTTGTGGATAGTAGTGATAATGGGTAGGCCTGCTGGTATAATGCGTGGGTCGGCTGTTATAGTGTGTTGGCCTACTTGTGTAATAAGTGGGCCTCGTTGTTCCCCTGCTCCCCTTCTGCATCGACGTGGTGGTACCGGATTTCACCATGGTCGTGACTTCAGGTGAGGAGGACCTGGCCCATTTTCCTGGAGTAGGCCTCTATGCGGGCGACTTCTCCAGCTGGTCCGCTTTCTCGGGATCAGACAGGCCGAGAGGTAGGCTGCGTCTTCAAACGAGGAGGACCCAGCTCTTCTTCCTGGTGCAGGCCTCTAGGTAGGCGTTTCTCCTGTTGGTCTGCTTCCTCAGAAGCAGTGGTGCTAGAAGATGAGTTGCCTACGGGAGTTGTCTCAATGGTCACTGGCAGTTAACCTGACAGAGGCAGTACCAGATGGATGAGGCGTTGAAGACTGGATCGGTTTCCATACCATCGTGGTTTTTGCCTATCTCATTATTTCGTATGTTTGTATGTTGGACGCACGAGAGCGATTTTTTTGGAACACGGCAGCTTGTATTTTGACTAAAGAAATAAAATTCTCTAGTCTAAGTCTATGTTGGTGTGTACCTCTTGATGGGAGACTTCTACGTTGTGAGCTTATGGGAGTGGGTAACCTTGCTATCTTCAATTTTCTTTTTCGTGTGCATACACTTGTCTCCTTCGCCCACCATGAGGTTGCATCTTCCCGTGGGTCTTTTGAATGCTGCCATTATTTTCGAGGGGGGATGAGTGCCCGCCCCTTAGAGACTTTAAGGTCATCATAGTTTTCAAGGGGAGCTATGCTCTCCTCTAGGGAACCTGTAGGCTACCTTCTCATTTTCGAGGGAACAATATCCCCAAAATCGTCTGATAAATCCAAAAGCGCAGAACTAACAAATATATTCATCCATCGAATTGAATGTCCAAAAATTTCGCGTGTAAACAGACTGGTATGCCAGTGGGACTTTTCTCGCCTTTCATCTTTCTGCCAAAGATTTTGTATGCCTTTGCAAGGATCCTAATTCCCCTCGTTTATCCTTGTAGTAGTAGGAGGAGGGGGGATTAGCAAGCTCTCCGTTTCGCCGTCAAAATCTGAAGAATCTTGTCTCATGGGCTGTGGTAACCTACGGACCGCTCGTCATTGCTGCCCATGCCAGATACGGATACCTAGCAACTCCACTTACCTTTGGCAACTTTCTCACAGTCGTGGGCTCCCCCTTTTTTCTGGGGGTTGTCCCCGCGGCGCCAAGCGAGACGCCCTCTCCGGCCGTGATAGTTTCATCCACGAACGCCGAGATCCATGTTCCGCAAGGCCGAGTTTTCTCGGTCAACACAATCTCAAGCAAGACTCCCCCTACTAAATGGGGGCGCCGCCGGGTCCATCAGAACAAGAAGCCCGCAGTGGCTATTTCTCGCTCCGGTAAGATGGTCCTCGTTGGGAGCATGCGACTTCGCCTCGATGGTGGCCAGTCCATAATTCCCCGGGACAATCCTGTCCCAACCATCCCAATCTCTGATCGTTTCGCGCCTCTCCAAAAGGTGCGCGAGGACAAACCCCATTACAAAAAGGGTTCCAAGGTCAACTACGAGGGCAATACAACCAAGTAGTGCCCTCTGAAGATGAAACAAATATGGGTCACCAAACAGGAGGCTCGCGCCCTTAAACGAGCCCGGGTGACTAAGCCCGATCAAGCTCAGGAACGGTAGGGAGACCCTTCTTCATCATCTCGGGACATCAAGCCCTCGTGCCCCCGGGGACAAAAAAGAAAAAGGGCCTACCGTTAGCCCAATTTTACCGACCTCAACGCCAATCCGGGCAAGACAAGTCGCTCGTGCCGAGGTCTCGACAATGCGCGTCTTAGTCTTTGACAGACTGGGGGCACCAGTTTATCCGACGGCCCAACCACCAAGAAAAAAGAGGGTGGTTCAAATGTCTGAAGCTGGGGGAAGCCTGAAGGTGTCTACCTACTGTGTCTCTGGTCGAGAGCCGATGGAGGCTGCTGGCGTCCCAATCAACCCCAATGGCATGGTTGAAAATCTTACAGTAGATGCAGTGTATCTTAACACCCGAAATGCCGCCAGGAGAGGCCTCCAAGGCCAATTTAGTGGCCAGGCGGAGACCTCCAACCAGGGTCAATATCAAGGTCAAATCCAAGAGCAGGTGTTACTCTAAGATGAAAATTTGCCCCAAGAAGAGAATAATCCTGATGAAATTGTCAGCATCCATGGGGAAGCGGGGGCCAACCTATGGGTGGATATTTTAACCTGGTGTTTCAACCACCCATAAGGGCTGCCTTCCAGGCAATGTCTGACGATGCTAAGTTTGAAACTATGTAGTGTTGGCACATAGAAATGACTAATCTTATACTTGAGATGAAGCGGTACATAGATGTGAATGCCCAAAGGTGTCCCACACCGGTGCATAATCAAAATCTCCGACGAGACCAACGGCCAGCCAAACCCTGTTATGGTTAGCCGACAGACAGTTACATCTCATAATGTAGCTGCCGAGGCAGGAGCAGAACCAATCTGTCCCCCACCCAATATCCAGTCCTCTCAGACTCTCACGGTTGAAGATGATGTTGCTCAGCGGCGTTTGATTGAGAAGATTGCGGAGGACAGGTTTGCCCAATGTGGCGAAGGTATCGCCACTATTGATTTATACAGTGTGCCTTACCCCATTCACCATCAATTCAAAAAGCTTCCACTACACTGCCCAAAGACACCAAAGCTATAAAAGTTCAATGGGCAAGGATCCCCGCATGAACATTTGGCCTATTATATAACGGCCATGGGCGAATTGGCACTCGAGGAGTCATATCTCCTCCGTTATTTCGCAACTTCTCTCACTGGCACTGCTTTTCTTTTCAATAGTACTCGAGGTTAAGGCTCAATTCGGTCGCTGATTGGGCCGATCTACAAAAGAAATTTATTGATCGCTTCCAGGCTGTCAAGAGGAAAGTCTCTCTTGCAGAGCTATGCTCACTTAACCAAAAAAGGTGTGAGACTGCACTCGACTTCATCAAACGTTGGAGGGACTTTAGCATGAGATGCGATAACCCTCCTTCTCTGGAGGATGCGATAACGATATGTCGAAGGGGCCTATCGGCAGAAGTCAGCGAGAAGCTCTTGGGGGCAAACATTAAAGGGTTCGACCAACTAAATTCTGTTGTCGCGGAGATAGAGATGTTATTCGCTGACAACCCAACTTTTACCCCATCGAAGGGTAAGCCTACTAATGAGCGTAGCGCCCCGGGCAAAGAAGCGAATGCTATTGATTTCACCCCCACAAATGGGTCTGATGAAGTTGTGACCCCAAAGGAGCCTGGCAAGAAGCCCGAAGGGAAGGCATAGACGAGGTTGTCAGAGACATTTCCTTCTAATATTTGTACACAGGCTCCAAATTATTCAATTTTTTATGCCTAGATCCTACATTCTTAGCTTATTCCTATTGTCCTCTTTTTGGCTGAGCACAGGCTTCAGAAATAGTAAGTTGACTAATGCTCTAAATGTAGTAGTTCAAACATGGTGATCATGTTTTTTCAACTGAGAAAACTATCAAGTAAAGGTTTGATCGCAATACCCTCCAATTAACTCCATAAGCTGTGGATGCAGCTCCTTGTCCCTCAATGTTTCAATCCTTTTTGATGTGGCTTCAACAGAATGAATGGAGACCTTCAACCGAGTATGGAGGTCTCTGATTGCTATCCTTGTCCTATCCACAACAGAAGGGTCCTCCCCATTCACATCCTGATTCCTCAATTGTGTGCACTTCTTTTCATATGCTCTTCGTATGCGTTCTCCAGACTGTCAACAACATGCATTAAAGTGGTTTACTATGCAAATCTCATATTTGCTGTTGCATTTTTTTTACATGTTCGGAGAACTTACCTTCACTTCCTCATATAGCTTCTTCTCCCATGCATACAATCTATCCAAGGTCGACTGATGGCTTCCAGACATCATACAGAATTCCTCGGAAAGATCACTGCTAGTTTCATAGCCATCATCCTTGGGAATGGAAGGGGATTGGGGAAGTCGAGAAGATGTTGAACGAAATGATGCAGAGCGAAATAATGCAACGGGATTCAACATCTTAACAGCTGCAGTAAGGAACTAACGTTTCATCATTTGAGGCAATTTTCACTGTGTTTCCAGACCAAAGGTTTGACTCAGTTAACAATAAACATAAAGTTACAGATGGCTGATACATACCTGTGAGCTCATTTGAAGTCGAAGAGTATTGTGCTCTGTTTGCTTCCAACATCATTGAAACTTCATGAGCAGAATCATATATTCTTATGAATTGGTGCTCAATATCCCTTATGACTTCTGCCATGCTTGCTGGTCTTCGGTTCATATAGACCGTAAAACCAGGGGTTTCCTCTGCTGTTTCTCTATTTCCTGTGAGCTCCTGCCCGTTATTGACCTCAAGCTCTGTCGCCTTCTGCATCTCAGATACATCAATGCTGTCAGCTCCATGGGATTGACATTCCTTCACATCGTGCATTGTATCAGACTTATGGTTGGGTTCATCAGGATGATCTATGGTCGCTTCTTTAACTTCATTTGTATCAACCTTACACCTCTCATCAATATTTTCTGGCTTTGTAACTTCTTCTTCTTCTAGGTCAGGTATTCCTTCTACTTCTCGTATCTGCCTCAGACCTGCCATCTCATCATCAATGGCTGACCTATCAGGACTATACCGAGAGGGGTAGTCATATCCATCCAGTGAGGAGAATGGGTTCCAAAAAAAATCCCACTGTGAATTTTGTGGTGATGGTGGTAGGTAACTTGGTGCATTGTGAGGAGATGAAGAGAAAAATGATGAGTTCATAGGAGATGACTGTATTGTGAAGAATCCATCTATTCCATAATGATCTGGAGGGTAATAAGAATCAATTCTCACAGTTTCTGGCGATTGAGGCCTCTCCTCAACTGAAACTGCTGGATTACCACCTGATCTTAAATAATGTACCATATGATCACCTTTATTAGGTAGATGTAGTGCTGGTGAGAAGGATTTCAAAGGAATTCCAATGATCTCTGGGCTCAATCTTTTCACGGGAGTGAAAGGTGGAGTAGAGCAGGAATCAGAGAAGAAATCATGATGCTCATCTCCATCAACATAATTGTGCAAAGCAACAGAGACTCGCTTTAGGGACTGAATGTATGCAATGTGCCCAGAAGCAAACCGTGCTCTTTGCTGTACTGCTTGTTTGATGAAATTTTTTCTATCCCTGCAAAGCCGAACGGCCTCTTCGTCGTCCAACTTTGATGCAGAACATCCCATCTCTTAGAATTTTCCTATGATTTCTTCAGACTTGAATTAAAGGCAGGATCAACAGTGAAGCACTTTGACAAACTCATAGGGATCTTGTGCACTGTCCAATACATTAGATTAGAGACAACCTTGCAAGAAAAGCACAAGGGATGGAAGAGGGCAGAGAAAGATCATTTAACAACATCATAATCCACTGCAAGGAATTCTTGCTGAATCAACCAAGTGGTTCTTCTCTTCGTTCCCAAGTTTCTTCGAGAAAACTTGCAAGCAGCTGAAACGTACCTGGATAACAAATGGAAGTCTTAGCATCTAATAGAGGATATCCGTAACAAAATATTCCAAAGCTCCATGACAGTTGCAGTCTGCCACCAGAGAGAAACAGTGCAAAAACTGAATAAAAGGGAAATGCAAGAAAATTCAGCCATTTCTTCTGTCTAAAAGGCTTGCAAGAAATGCACCAGAACTAGTTTAGGCAGGTTTCAGACAAATGATTTTTGTGGTTGCTCGTGCCGAGGAAATTAGAAAAATTTGCCATTGTACACATTTCCAAAAATAAAACTAGGTTTGCATGTCATCTGAAAGGAAGATTCTAGCACATAGGGGTTAAAAACCTCCCCCCGGTACGTTCCCCCCAAATCTTTGCACCTATTTTACACATCCGGGATTTGATACTACACTTTGATTTTCTAATGGGTTTCCCTTGTTATTTGACTTTATTTTGCAGGAGAGCAATGATTGAATGTGAGGCTCTCTTCCTCTAGCCGGCTGGAAGGCGAGAAGGTCTGGCCCCACAAGTTCCCCATGTGTCGTTCCTTAAGCGTGATCAAGTCTTCATCCTTTTCCATGGTACACGGCACCGTTGCATCCTCTTCCCACACCCTTTGGCGTTGTCAATCTTTGGTGGCGATCACAGTCAGTTCTTCTATCTCTTGTCATCCTTTCCTTTGTCCATACTCTATGCATATTATTTGTATATAGTTTGGGGGCGGGGTAGATAAAACATCTACAGCCACCTCGACTTTCTCTCACTTCGAGATGGTATACATCCCAAGGGAGGAGAACGTCCGAATAGATGCTCTCTCTCGCCTGGTGTCATCTACCACTGCCTCCAACTCAAGAGCTATCTTGATAGAGGAGCTACTAGCACAAGTATTGAGGAATCAAGTCCTCAAATGAATGCCATCGACTATGAGCCTACATGGATGGATCCAATTTTGGATTTTCTCCTACGGCAATAACTCCCTGATGACCGCGCCGAGGCCCACCACACGCAAGCACGAGCGGCGCACTTTACGATCGTCGATGGTGCCTATTTAGACACTCACTCTCATCCCCACTATTGAAGTGCCTATTCCCCACAAAAGCCAAGCAGGCAATACAAGAGATGCACGAGGGGCTCTGTGGGAGCCACGTGGGTGGGCGAGCACTCTCACGAAACCTCATCCGGCAAGGATACTAGTGGCCAACGCTGCAATAAGACTACCTCGATTATGTCCGAAGGTGCCCCTAGTGCCAGAGATTTTTGAACCTGCATCACCAACCAGCGACGCAATTATATGCACTAATAGAGCCTCGCCCATTTGCTCGGTGGGGGGTAGATATATTGGGCCCCTTCCTGCAGCCTCAGGGGAGGAAGAAATTCCTCATCGTTGCCATCGATTACTTCACCAAATGAGTCAAAGCAGAACCATTGGGGAAAATCAGGAGCGAAGCAACATGGAAGTTCGTCCTGCGAAACATAATCTGTCGGTTTGGGATCCCACACGTTCTCACAATTGACAAGGGTGGGCAATTTGTGAGCACCGCTTTCCAGGAAAAGTGCTCGGAGCTGGAGATTTGGAACCACTACACCTCCATAGGCCACCCCCAAGTGAACGGCCTCGTAGAGAATACCAATAGAATGCTCCTTCATGGCATCAAGACTCTCCTGGAGTAGGCTGGTGAATCTTGGGTGGATTCCATCCCAAGTATTTTATGGGCACACCGGACCACTACTCGGACCGCCGTAGGAGAGACACCGTTTCACCTCGCATATGGAGTGGAAGCAGTTATCCAAGTCGAGATATCCAACCCGTCGCTACATGTCAACCTGTTCGATGAGGCAATGTAATAAAACCTAGACTTTCTTGAAGAGAGCAAGAAGCACACTCAATTGAGACTCGTGGCTTATCAACAAAGAGTAGCTCAGTATTATAATGCTCGCGTCAGAGAATGTCGCTTTCTCCTTGGAGACCTTGTGCTGTGGCGAATCAATGTGGCAGACCCCAAGGCAGCTATGGGGAAGCTAGCCCCAAACTGGGAAGGCCCGTATTGGGTGACAGAAGTGCTCGACAAAAGGGCGTACAAGCTAATGACGTTGGACGGGTGAGAGGTGCTAAGGACTTGGAACTCTGTAAGCCTCAGAACATTTTATCAATAAATGATGATTATCACATCTCCCCACCATTTCAAAATCTTGACTAAGGAATCCCCGTCAGTTTCCCACTGAGCCTAACTTTGGTAGCTTCCGAGCTCCAAAGAGGCGAGTACTCATGCTCCCTCGAAAACTATGGTAGCTTTCGAGCTCCCAAAAGATGAGCGCTCATGCTCTCTCGAAAAATAATGGTAGCTTCTGAGCTCCCAAGAGGCGAGCACACATGCTCCCTCGGAAACTATGGTAGCTTCCGAGCTCCCAAGAGATGGGCACTCATGCTGTCTCGGAAAATAATGGTAGCCTCTGTGTAACGACCCAGAGCTCCGAGTATCGATAACCCGATAATATCAGATTATCGCCACTAAGAACTGGGGACGCCACCCAAGAGGCTGATGAGGCCCCTGAAGAGTTAGTGGAGTTTGTCGAGGGGTTGTATAACGAATTGGGATTACAACGTGCAATATTAGTTAAAGGACAATTAGTAACTAAGTGCGGAAGTAAATTAAACTATTAGAGTGATAAAATATATGCCATAGTCCATATTTACAACAGCCACAAGTCCAAAATTAATAAAAAGCCTAATTGTACAACTACATAGGGCATACCCCAGCCAAAAGTATGAGCAGACCGACTCGACTACTGCTGGCACGTTACACGAAACCTCGCAAAGCTCCAGGAGATGGCAGTAGTGGCTCACATCCTCAGTCGGTCGATCGAACTCTGTAACATTTATAGAGTTCTGATCCCTGGAAAATTGGTTGACCGAACTCTATCCATTGGTTGACCAAACTCTGCAAAACCTGCAAAAATAGATTGTTGGCCGGGTAAATCATATCCAAATGACAGGAGCTTTATGTCCTCATTTATTTCATTCATTTTTAGTTTGATATGACTTTGTTTATGCATTTGGAAACCTTAAACCATTTTAGCATTTGACATTTTACAAAATGGCCTTAAACACATTCAATATTTGCTCTTCATCACTTCGGCATGGCATGGGGTGGAAACTAAGTCCAGAGTTTTGTTATCATCAAAAGCACTCGGAGAGACTCAACACTCCCCTCTCCCTTCCTCCTCTTGTTCGCGTTTGCTTCTCCCAGAGGTGTCACTTGTTGAGCCTACAGTGCATGCATGAGACCTAAAAAATAAGGTGATTGCTAGAGGCTTATACCTGAGCCTCATAGGGGTGATGATTGCATTGGGTGCCTTCAAGTGGGGAGGTTGTGGGAACTCGACTTCTCCATGCTCGGCCGGCTAAGGATGGAGAGCCCTATAGAGTCCAGAGATGCTATAAATCCTAGGGGCGACCAAGCTCTTGGCCTATCATAAATTGAGACAGATGATGTTGGAAGCCAGAGTAATGGAGGTCGATCTCCTTTAGTCCCCCGAGCTATCAGAGCTCTAAGACTCCTGAGAGCTCGAGTGTTAGAAGTGAACTCCAAAATGGTTGCGAACTTCCATGCCTCTCTCCCTCCGAGAATGAACTCCTCTTCGAACTCCCGTCCGAAGCAGCTCTCTTCCCAACTCTCACCCCCCCCGTCCCCTCTGATCTCTTCTCTCAGAGGTTTTGTCATTGGGGACTCCCTCTAGAAGCCTCCAAGATCGTGTAGCTGGATATGGGCGATGAGGCCGGGGCTCATGTGAGGTGTGGCGAAAGAACGTGCCAAGTTCTTTGATCAACAATTGTAGGAGGGCTGCCAAACTGTTGGCCGTTCACAGAGTGAAGGTGGCCAGCCATCTGGCCGTCCACCAGACCTGGGCGGCCATCGGCCTGGCCACTGTTGACACTGAAAATATTTCTAATTTTTCTTGACCTTTGCTTCTACAGGTCATAAACTATGGCCGAGTGCCCCTACACCCCCAATTTGCAGTGTCGAAGGCCAAATCAGTGAAAAACCCACGTGATCCGATCAGCACATGCGGAATGTCGGAATGGTCTGTAGGCGGCCACAAAGACATCCGATCAGGGCAAAAATGCTTCAGGATGGCCCTCCCAATGAAGATGCTCCACGTGTCCACAGAATAAAGTTGGCGGCACAAATCACTGAGCCGAATGCTAAATCAGAAGAAGACCCAAGTTACCCCATTGGGGTATACATTGCACTGGAAAAGCTCTGTAGATGACGGAAAAGCTACCCAATCAGGGCGAAGGCACTTCGAGGGATGGCCCACTCGATGAAGAAGCTCCCTGTGTTTGTAGATATAAAAATGTTGTGCTTCTAATCTATCCTTCCCCGCCCCATATACTAACTATGCACACATAAACATGCGTATAAACATGAAAGCAAAGGGCGATGGAGATATAGAAATGAATCGTGATCGCCACCCAAGGAATAGTAGCAGGAGATAGATGCTATGATGAATAGAAACCTACCGCATACGTTGGGAAAAGAAGAAGAAAATGCGGCTCGAAAGGAAGCCGCTACCACGTGAGATCGTGCTTGAAAGGATGCAGGGAATGGATGTGGGTGCACCTCCTCACCTCCTAGCTGGCTAGAAAGCAAGGGCCTCATGTTCTATCAATAGTCTCCTACAGAAAAAAAGCACAAAAATAAGAGAAAACCCATTAGAATATGGTGGTATAGCACGTGTCCCGAAATGATAAGAATGGGGGAGAACGCATCGGGGGAGAATTTTTAACTGTTATAAATGGGTGCAAAAGAAAGGTGGGAGTGTTGTGCATACATGATATTTGAAATAACAAAATTTGATGAAGAAATGTGAGATAAAAATGCTATACAAAATGGAGAAAATGCAAAAATGTGCTGAAACAGTTTAAAAACTGTGGTCATTTGTCAAAAGTAAGGGAGAATAATAAGAAATAGGAGCGAGTATAGAGAGCCCAGAGAGGTGGCAAACGAAGAAGATACTCTCCACTCTTCAGGATGGGACCAATGGAGAACAAAGAGGATGTTGGATGACTCCGCCCTGAGCCGACGAAGGGCGTCCCGCCGCATAGGTTCAAGAAGGTATGCAGAAAATCCAGAACCTGTGATGATTTGTAAAAAGTAGGGGCAAAGTTAGAAGGGCAAACGACGATCAAATCTAGCAAATGAGGAACCAACTTGAAGCTAACACTTCCCTCAATAGCCTGGGGTCGAAGGGTTGAGTGGACGATCGAGCATGGCTTCACCCCTGGTCGAAGAAGAGCCCCCCCCCCCTTTTCAAAGCCTGGACTAAGGGTCCTATTTATAGAGCCCAGAAGTCTAGCGTCGCTTGGCGACTTCACCATCAAAGTTTAGTTTCACATAATAAACTCTGATTCATCATATAAGGCACTGCTGGGCCGGCCATGGTTGCGTAAAAATCAGGTGGCAGCTTCTACCCTCCACTAATGCATAAAGTACCCCCGAAAAGGGAAAGAAGAAAGTGTGTTCACCAACTTACACCCTTTCGAGGTGTCACTTGTTAGATGCATCTCTATATCTAGAGAAGCCAAAGAAGCCCAGCCCTCCAGCTAAGGACAAGGGGAAGAAGAAAGTAGAAACCAGCGACTGGTTCCCCCTGCCGTCGCCTGGCTACATAGCCCCTTCAAAGGTGTCATTCATATCGGAGGAAGAAGGAGACCTCAGAGTTCTCCAACTGAACATTTACCCTCAACCGGGGACATTAAACCCCGTAAAGCTACTTGGGGACATCAAGATCCTGCCAGGGGTCATTAAACCCGTAGCTAGTACAGACTGCCAGACAGTCGAAGTGTTGAAGATCCTAGAGGTTCCTAATCCTGACGGCCAACCCACTATATTCTATGTGGCCAAGGAGCAACCTGCAATAGAGGACGATGATTGCAGATTCCCCAAAGAGATGCAAGACCCACTTGTCCCAATCACAGGACTCCCTTATGTAACCAGTCGTGCAGTCAAGCTGGCCAAGAAGCAATAAATTCCCTTCTGTCAGCTCGCCGGTCAAAAGAAGATTTTCAAAGAATTATGGGATCCACCGAACATGGACAGAAGACTCCTACAAATCACTCAGCACCTGGGGCTGGGTTTCTCCATTGAAGATTATCAAGAAATTGATATGATCTCTACCTATGCTGTAACAAGTGAAGACCCCCCGGGGGCAATTTATAATGAGTACATAGGGGACTATGAAATGACCAAGCCATCGGCTGAACTGAAGGGCTCGGGCCCATTTCGGCCACCGGCGCACAATGAGCAACGAGCTGTTACTCCGTGCAAATGTTGGGAGTCCATCTCCGTGGACCCAACCACAATCTCCAGCAACAACTCGCAAGAGCCACAAGCTGAAGAAAGTCATCCCGTCCCTGAAGATGCTCCATCCATAAGCCGACATCCAAGCTACACAGGGCATGAGTGGTTAGCACCGGGGCTGCTTATCTAGCCCGACAAACAGCCAACTGGCTCAGAACAAGGTAGAGCCGAAGTCCCGCCGATAGGTGAAATAAGACTGGAATACATCTATGAGACCCTCAAAGTTGAAGAAGATGATGAAGGCTTTGTGGACCTACAGTCGGCTCCCCCGGAAATAGAAGATGGCGGTCAGGCCACTGTTGATGAATTGGTCAAAATAAACCTCAGCACCAAGGATGATCCCAGGCCGACCTTCCTTAGTGCCCTCTTGTCACTTGAAGAGAGGGGGCAGTATGTGAAGTAACTCCAAGAATTTCGAGACTGCTTTACTTGGAATTACAAAGAGATGCCAGGCCTTAGCCCTATAGTTGCCCAGCATATCCTGGCCATTAACCCTAAAGCCGAGCCGGTGAAGCAATCACCAAGGCGAATGAGGCCCGAATTGGCGAGTCAAGTCTGCAAGGAGGTCAACAAGCTGATAGACGTTGACTTTGTGGCTGTAAATCAATGTACCACATGGCTGGCCAACATTGTGCCTGTTAAGAATAAAAATGGCCAGATCCGAATCTGTGTGAATTTTCGAGACCTGAATAAAGCCTGTCCAAAGGATGATTTTTTGGTGCCAATCACCGAAGTGATGATCGACGCCACTACCGGCCATGAGGCCTTTTCATTCAAGGAAGGGTCATCCGGCTACAATTAAATCTCGATAGCGGAGCATGATAGAATCTACACAGCTTTCCGATCACCTAAAGGGATTTTCCATTATAAATGGATGCCCTTCGACCTCAAGAAACCTGGCGCCACCTACCAGAGGGTGATGACAAAAATATTTGATTAGCTGCTCTTTAGCAAAGTCGAATGCTACATTGACGACTTGGTCATCAAGACAAAGAAGAGGGAGGATCATCTGGCTGACCTCAAAATTATATTCGAAAGGATGCACTTGCATGAACTAAAAATGAACCCGATGAAGTGTACTTTTGGCATCTCTAGTGAAATGTTCTTGGGCTTTGTCGTCAGATACCAGGGAATTGAAATAGACCCCACAAAAATCAAGGCTATTCAAGAGCTACCTCCTCCAAGAAATCTGACAGAATTACGATCATTGCAAGGCTAGCTAGCTTACATTCGTAGGTTTATCTCTAACCTGTCAGGGCGGTGCCAGCCGTTCCACAAGTTAATGATGAAGGACACCCCATTCCAGTGGAGCGAAGAATGCTAGAAAGCTTTCGACCAACTGAAAGAATATTTGAAAACTCCGCCAGTCCTGGGGGCACCTGTTAAAGGGCGGCAGCTGGTCTTGTACACAGCTGCCACTGAATGTTCTCTAGGGGCAATGCTGGCCCAAAACAATAAAGAAGGGAAAGAACAAACTTTGTACTACCTCAGTTGAAGATTGGTCGGGGTCGGGGCGTGACATTTCATGTATGAATCGATGCAGTTTCAGCACAATGATCGCCTGATGGCGTATTTTTTTCGCTGATCATTAGATGGAGTTGCAGTGGAGTGGTTTTATGCTTTGCCGCTGGAGGATGCCGAGAGCTTTAAAATTGTCTAGGAAAAGTTTATTCAGAGATTTCAGGACTGAGTCGGCCCGGAGTATTCTTTTACAGATCTGGTTGTCGAGAAAATGAAGCCTGATGAGGACTTCGCAACTTATGCTGATAGATGGAGGCAGATGGCTACCAGCGTGCTTGGTCATATTCTGGAAGAGGAAAAGGTCAAGTTACTTATTTCCAATGCTACCCCTACTTTCCGTAACATATTGGCCATTATTGATATCGCTAATATGCACCAGTTATATAGTCTGGTGAGATTTATCCAGACCCAATTCAAGGATTCCCCCATTCATTCTCTCTTTGTGGCCCGAAAGCCCAAATATAACAGAAAACCTCAGGGGCCCATCACTAAGGGAGTCCAGACCAATGAGCAGGTGCAAGCTATTGCATTCCCCTTCCCCAACCAATCCGCTCCACCCAGCTTTCCACAAAATCCACAATGTAACCCTCAGTTTTCTGCTCCACAAAATGCCCAACCCGTTTTCCCCGCTCCACAAAATGCCTAACCCATTTTTCCCACTCCACAAAATGCCTTCCCCGCTCCCCAACAGCCACAAAAACCCCCACAATACCATAATGTCCCCCCACCTAACGACTATGCACCCAAGCGCCCGGCTCTGAAGAGGGCACAATATCCTCCTTTGCTTGAGTCTCTCCCAGATATCTTCTCAGCTTGTATGTCCATTGGTGCAATCCAACTTCCTCCGGAACGACCTAACTGGAACCCAACCATTGATCAGACCAAGTATTGCCTGTTCCACAGATTGCCCGGGCACACCATTGAGGGTTGTTTTCAGTTTGGAGATCTGGTGTATGATCTTCATGAAGGCTAGCATATTGATTGGGCCGAGATGCATAAGACCATTGTTGAAATTAAAGAGAAAAGACAAGTGATGAGGTAGCAAGTGCAGCAGCAAGCACCGCAACCACAGCCACAGCCACAACAGCAGCAGCCCGTTCAGGATTTGGGGATTCATCAAAACCCCATGCCTAATCATTCACCCACTCCGCAACCTCAGCCACTGACACCAGCTCTGGTCAACCTAGTTCAATGCCCAGCCCCCGATACCGGGTGCTATTTTGATGACGAAGCTTTAGTTAAGCAGCTCATGGCTCTCCACCACACCTACCACAACCCTCCTCCACCTTCTACGCCCGTCATCCTCTCACCAAACCCTCAGTCCCCTCCATCATCCGCACCCATTGTTCCTTTTAAACCCCTCACCCTACCACTTGTTTCCCCCATTGTTTAGCCTGTCCTTGCTTCCCCACAGTCGGCCACCCCGCCTATCATCACCACGCCGCCATCCAACCCTTCGCCAGTTGTCCTCCCCACACGACCCATTGCCGCCTCGACTAGTCCCATCACCCCCATTATTTTTGCCATGCCTGTCCGTACCCCACTCATCGATCTCGTTGGACCCATTAAGTCTCCCACCATGAGCCTATCAGATGTCGTGCCTACCCAGAACCATGCCCTGCGGAGTGGCCATTTGTTCCATCGGAACTACCCTACACCGGTGCTCCAGCACCCAATCCCTAGTCCCCACAACAAGCTCCTGATCAGGAGGAGGCAGATCTATTGTCAGGTACTCAATATGACTTGTTACATCATCTCGACCGAATGACCGCCAAAATTTTAGTTCTGGAATTAATAACACGGTCTAAGCTTCACAAAGATGCGCTGTGGGATTTTTTTACAAAAGGTCATGGTCAGGGAAGACATGGCAGTGGACAGTTTGTCAACTGCCCTGGCTACAATCTCCAAGTGGCCAGCCATCACATTTTTAAAAACTAAGTTAGCAACCCTCGAGGCTAGTCAGATGCCGCTATGCATTTCTATCATCCTGAATAAAGTAAGCATAGACACGGCATTGGTAGACACCGGGGCTTCTATTAACATCTATCCTCTCAGTACTTTAAGGGCCTACAACATTTCAGAAGATGCACTGAAGCCTACCCTGACCACTATTGTAGAATATGATAATTCACGGTGGCCGTGTCATGAGGTAGTCGCTATTCAGGCTGAACTTGGGCCGCTCACCATGCCCATTGAGTTTTATGTACTTGATATTGACCCCATGTACAAGGCCATTCTGGGTCGACCGTTGATTGATAACCTCAATGCTGTACCATTGATGCGGGACGGATGACCGACTCGGGCTAAGACGTACGATCGACTCGAAGACGCACTAGCATACTAAGGCAAGCCGAGCGGCTGACCACCGTGGTATTCCCCTAGAGGAGACGTCTCTCAACAGTAACTCACTCTAGCCCGACGATCGTCCCTTGCGAGGGAAACGTGGGGATCGCGGTGATTAAGAAACCACCGTCGCCTAGGGTACCGATTCGAGCTCGGTGCTCCCCGCCGCGCGAAAAAGTCCAGGGCATAACGGACCCACTCTGGTGCGTTATAGACTATGGCGGACCAACACAGGTGCGCCTTGGTCACATGATGGACCACTTTTGGTGCATCAAATACCCAGCAAAAATCAGACTATAACCCACCTGTCCAGGGGCTTTATAGTACTCAACGGACCGACACAGGTGAGTTATGTATCGAGTCACAAGAGGGAACATAATGCACACCTCTAGGGGCGTTATGTACATAATGAACCAGCCATGGTGCGTTATGTCACGGAGTGAAAACAGACTATAATGCACTCCTCTAGGGGCATTATAGACCTTAACGGATCATCTCTGGTGCATTAAGTGGATGGCAAGGGCGTTAAGCATAACGCACCTTCCCTGGGACATCATATGGTCATAACGGACCTCCCTGGGCACGTTATGTGACCAGGACCCCCAATGGTCAAAAACCAACGGTCGAAAATCTAAAACACACCAACATAGGGGCGTTATTTGAAATATAACGATCAGTCGTGGGGTCCTTAAACCCACGAATGCTAGACTCAAAACTCACAGAGCATAATGCCCCTCCCTGGGCACGTTATGCACATAACGGCCACTGGGATGACCGCTATGTCGTCCCGGTGGCAAAACGGCGAGTTAAGCACAAAAACACTGGCCATGCCCCCATACCTCCACAGGAGAGGGGGAAGTCAAGGGGGAAGCTCCCCAATGGCCCTAGGGATGATTCTACGGCCTCAGATCGGCCAAAAATATAGTGAATCGCTAGATCGGACGATCACTCCCCAAATCATGGTTTTACTCTAACCCACTCAAAAATGCCCCTCTCGATCTCACGACGGGCTAGAAATCACGAAAATGAAATGCTAGAGCGTAAGGATTGTCGCCCTACCTCAATGGAGCAAACGCTCCACCGAATCGATGTCGAAATCACAATGGAAGCTTTTAGAAACGCTCATTCCTCCAGGAAATCCCACGAGTTCCACACCGCCACGACCGCCTCGCCATCGCCATCACCATCGTCGCCATGCCATTGCCCCGCGCCGTCTGCAGCCGGAGGGGACGCGCCATGCGGTCAAACGAGAGAGAGAGAGGGGGGGATGGCACTCACGGGAGGAAGAAGAAGACGGAAAAAAGAAAAGAAATGAGATACTTAAAGAAAATCTAGAAATTTAGAAAAATATCAAAAAATAGAAAATCACGTTTTTGTGATCCTCGGAACGCACCGATCGCAACGGTACCACTCACGCCCGGGTGAACGACCACGTTCACCCGCAATGACGTGTCGAAGGATTTGTCGGAAACCGTGTCAAAAATCAAAAAAATGCGCAGAAAAAGTCGTGGAACACCTCCGGGCCTCCGAAACGACCCAGGATCGCGCCAATCTGAACACGAAAGATGTCTGAAACAAAATTCCAGACATGACAGAGCCGGACGCTCTGAGAAAGTAGGTCCGAGACTCGAAAATAAGGATCCAAAAGGGTCCGGGACATCACAGTACGACGGGTAAGGGTCGGGAGGGGGACAAGAAGCGGCAGTCCGAGCTAGGCTCCAGACAAGGAAGGAGGCATAATCGGGATGGGGACCACAAAGAGCCCTCTCGGAAGTATGAGCGGTACACTCCCTTGACCGCCCCCATCTACGAGATTTACAAAGACATCAAGGGCTCAGGTCTCCTCCGGTAAGCCGAGCCTATGAAGGTGAAACACCGCAATCGCCGCAAGCACTGTCTGTTCCACAGTGACCACGGACACCATACCGGTGATTGTCATTAGCTCCAAGATGAGATTGAGCGTCTCGTCTGCCAGGGGCACTTATCCCGGTACGTGTCCGAGCACAAGAAGGATGTTGCCGCCCCCGAGGAGATCAACAACATTCCTCGAGGAGTCCACATCAACATCATCAGTGGCGACGCGACATCAGGTGGAGACAACAGTCGAGGAAGGAAGTGTCACGCCAAGCGGGTGAGTCGGGCCTCCGAGCCCCCAAAAACCCCACAGGCGAGCGAACAGCAAGCCTTGGTGTTTTCCGACCAAGACCTGGAAGGGTTAACAACCCCACACGATGACGCCCTAGTTGTATCGGCTCCAAAAAATCATTATAACGTAGATAGGATCTTAGTTGACAATGACAGTACCCCTGATGTACTTTCTTATGATTGTTTCCTCAAGATGGGTAAGAACCAGTCTAGACTCTGCCCGATCCGAATCCCTCTTTGTGGGTTCAATGGCTAGGCAACATATCACGAGGGAGCCCTGAGCCTATCGGTCACCATCAGCACCCCGCCCAGAATCATTATGGTTATGGTGGATTTCATCGTGATTAAAGGGATGACGGCTTATAACACCATTTTCAGTTGAGGTCTCCTTAGTCGAACGAAGGCGATGCCCTCTACCTATCACCAAAAAATGAAGTTCCCCACCAAGAAGGGCGTGGGGGAGGTTCGAGGTAACCAGGCAATGGCCAGAAGGTGCTATATAATCTCGATCGAAGCCATAAGGCCAGAAGGGTAAAATAAAGGGATTAAGAGAACCAAGGAAGGACCGACAACATCCGAGCCTAGTGGCGAGTTGTCAACGGTCTTCCTTAGAGGTGACCCAACCCTAGGAGTCAAGATTGGAGCCGACCTCCCATCTGACGTTCAGGAGCAATACAAAAATTTCCTTGCTGAGTATATTCAAGTCTTCGTATGGTCTAATGAACAACTTCCCGGGATTCCCGGGGAGATCGTGATGCACAAGCTCAACCTCGACCGAATGGTGAAGCCCGTCCAACAGTGCAGAAGAAAGCACGCCCTGGAGAAACAGACGATCATCAAGGAACAACTCACCAAGGAGAAAGAGACTGGCCTCTTTAGCCTAGTCCTTTACCCGACATGGCTCGCCAATATCATTCTTGTACCCAAAGCTTCGGGAAAGTGGCGAATGTATGTGGATTTCACCGACCTTAACAAGGCCACTCCGAAAGACTGCTACCTGCTGCCAAGCATTAACCAGCTCATTGATTTGACCTCCGATAATGAGTTACTCAGCTTCCTTGATGCCTACTCGGGCTACCATCAGATCAGAATGGACCTAGAGGATATAGAGAAGATCACTTTCATCACTGACTTCGACGTGCACTGCTACACCCGGATGCTGTTCGGGTTAAAGAATGTCGGGGCAACATATCAAAGGCTGGTCAACCACATCTTCGAAGGACAACTCGGACGGAACGTCGAGGCCTACATCGACGACATGCTCGTCAAAATGTTGAAGGCCAAAGATCACTTCACTGACCTAGCAGAGACCTTCGACACCCTCCTGAGGTACAACATGAAGCTCAATCCTACCAAATGCGCCTTCGGAGTTAGATCTGAGAAATTCCTAGGTTTCTTGGTAACTCAGTGCGGGATCGAGGCCAACCCTGACAAGGTTCAGGCCATCCTGAACATGCGGCCACCCACCTACGTCAAAGACGTGCAGCGACTTATCGGACACGTCACCGCGCTCAACCGTTTCCTATCCCGGGCGGCCGAATGATGCCTACCCTTCTTCAAATTGTTGGGGGGACCCAAAATGGCACCTTCCACGTTCACCTGGGATGAGGAATGCTAGAAGGCCTTTGAAGACCTCAAGGAATTCTTGGCCTCGCCCCTGGTACTATCAAAACCGGTCCCGGGCGATGCATTACACCTATATCTCTCGGTGACTTCCTCCACTGTAAGCTCAGTCTTAGTCCGAAATGATGCGAGAGTCGAGAGGCTAGTCTACTACACTAGCAAGGTGCTCAACGAGGCCGAGAGAAGGTACCCTACAACTGAGAAGCCCGTGCTAGCACTGGTAATCTCGGCCAAGTGCTTTGACGCAATTTTCAAGGGCACTCTATTATCGTGTTGACCGGCAAACCCCTAAAGAAAATCCTCTCTCATCTCGAAGCCTCAGGGCACCTCGTCAAATGGGCCATTATGCTCAAGGCATACGATATCTCCTATCGCCCTTGCGCAGCCATCAAGGGACAGGCCCTCGCAGACTTCATCACGGAGAACACCATCCCAATCGAGGAGGCATCTCCGTCCGTACACGGACCCATCTAGGACTTGTTCGTCGACGAGTCATCCAACTCGGCTGGAAGCAGTGCTGGTGTCCTCCTCAAGTCACCCGAAGGAGTAGAATTGCAATACAGCTTGAAGTTCAACTTTTAGGCGTCCAACAATGTCTCTGAGTATGAAGCCCTCATTTCAGGGGTCAGGATGGCACGAGGACTAGGGGCCGAGTGAGTCAGGATCCACACTAACTCCCAGCTGGTCGCCAGCCAGGTCAACGGTGACTACGAAGCTCCGGAAGTACCAATGATTAAGTACCTTCAAATGGTCCAAGGATTGGCCCAACTATTCAAGAGTTTTGAGGTAGTCCGAATAACTCGGGAGGAGAACTCTCGTGCGGATGCCCTCTCTCATATGGCCTCTTCCCTCGACCCATAGGGCACTCAGTCAGTCTTCCTCGAAGAGTTGGAATGACCGAGCATCGAATCTGAGGTCATGATCGTTGACTTGGCTACCTCGAGTGACTGGCGGATCCCTTACGTGACCTGGCTCCGAGACTCCCAGGAACCCTCTGACTCTTGGGAAGCTCAGAGATTGAAGTACCAAGCCCGACGCTTCATCCTCTTGGACGACGCCTTGTACCGTAGGTCTTTCTCCGATCCCCTCCTTAAGTGTCTCGACGCCAACGAAGCCAGCCAAGCAATTCAAGAAGTTCACGAAGGCATATGCGGAGCACACCAGGGAGGAAGATCACTTGCCAAAATCTTGCTTCGACAAGGTTATTGGTGGCCCACCCTTCAGTGAGACTGCTCGACCTATGTACAAAAATGCGACCGATGTCAATTCTTCGACCTTCTGGTCCACCAGCCTGCCTCGGAGCTCGTCACCCTTACCGAGCCATATCCCTTTGCTCGGTGGGGGATCGACATCCTGGGGCCATTTCCTACGGCTCGGGCCTAGAAGAAGTTTGTCATCGTTGCCATCGACTACTTTACAAAGTTGATTGAAGCTAAAGCCACCGCCAGGATCACCGAGTCAGTCATCTGGAGCTTCATGTGGAAATCGATCATTTGTCATTTTGGTATCTCCCGAGTGATTGTAAGTGATAACAGTCGGCAATTTGATTCTCACTACTTTAGAGACAGATGTGTCGACCTAAATATTTGCAACCACTTCACTTTGGTAGCCCACCCTCAGGCCAACGAACTGGTTGAAAATGCCAACAGGGCTATACTAAAAGGCATAAAAACTAGGCTCGACAAGGACAAGGGAAGCTGGCTGGAGGAATTACCAAGTGTACTATGGTCACACCGAACTACTCCAAGAATGGCCACCAGTGAAACCCCCTTTTGAACTGGCATGCGACATTTTTCTTTTTGGGAAGATGTTTCAACTTAGTATTAAATTTTTTGCAAACCTTGTAAACATGCTACTTCTAGTTCAATATGAATCACTTGTTTAGGACCCACTACCCAGCTTCACCGAGCTCCTCTCGCTATAAATGGATCCTCGGTATTTGATTCATCTCCGTCCGTGCTAGTGGACTCCTTTGGGACCCTGTGGTCGTCAAATTGTTCTGTATTCGATGTCCGTGTGAACTGCCGTAGATGGTTGTTACTACTTGTAAATAAGAGCTTGGAGTTGGGTTTCCCAGTACCAGCTGCAGGTGTATATGGTTGGTCTTTGGTTCATTTGATGCCTTAACGGCCCTTACCCTCTCAGTTTGAGCCGATTGCATTGGAATTCCTCTTGCCGTTGGAGCCTAGTGTATCATGAAACCTCCTTTCATTGGTTGAGAGTGCAACTTACAACACATTCGTATCTCCAATATGACCAAGCGGTGACATCTCTTGAGATGCCACATTTGTGTGCCACATAAGCAGAAGGCTCCGAAGCTTGTGCTACAAACTATGTGTCAACTAATCAGTGATTCAGTGGCCTTTGCGCAAGCTTCCGGCATTTCCACTTCCCGTGCTAATTTTTGTGGGGGACCACTTTTAGCACTAAGTAGGCTGTTGGAGCAACCTTGTTGAAATTCATCCCCCCGCACCAAAAGATAAGGAAGGTTGGCCTTGCAGCTTATTTCGTCTGAGCTATTGTCATTCAGATTGCCTTTGGTTGGGGCTGTAGTTCAGCCTAGCAGGGTAATAACTCGTAGTCACCTCCTTTCCAACTCCAGGAGTGACAGGGATTGATGACCATGCAAACAGTGGATGTGCCCTCGTTCTGTTTCTGGTGACACTTTCATGCTCTCACTTCTAATCCTTCAATTGTTTGATCAACATCTCCATTGGATTGGTCAAAGTGTTTTCTCTCCTGCACCTGACTTGAAACCCATGCACCATCTTGTTCAGATGCATTACTAAGATCTGAGTAAGAAGTTTCTGTCAAGTCTGAATTCAAGCTTCTGTCCTTATTTACTTTACATGAAACAGCCCCAAAACTTGAGTACTTTCCTCTGTGCTTTCCATGATGTTGCCTTCCACTGTGCCGCCAACGTCACCCATTACACTTCATCAGCTGACAAACCCTCAGCATTTGCATCTTCCATCTTGCTTTATACTCTAGCCCATTCATTGGTTCATTACTCCAATTAAACTCTTAGCCCATTTGGCAACCGGATAAATGTTGAAAGGGATGTTGGGCAATTTACAATTCATTCTGTCATGCACCATTTTTCTGTTTGGGAGAAAACAATTGAACTTCAAAAAATAAAAATTTAATGTTCTTTTGCCCTTCCTGTCTCCGGAGTGGTGGGGCTGGGAGGGGCGTGTGGGGAGCTCATCTCGAGGCCACCTTCTCCGACATCATGGGGCCTGCCAGAGCCCAGCTCTGTGGCAGTACAACTGTAGAAAGTGTGCGGCTTGACGAAGAAGCACATGTGTGAGGATGAGACATAGAGGACAAGGCATAGACGCTACCATGGGCGGCGTTAGAAAGCAAAGCATGGGCGATGGCATTGTGAACTCGTCAACCGTGGATGCAGGCATGCTGGAAGATGAAATTCTTGGAGGCGGGTGCGAAGGTGAGGGAGGGTGAGGATCTCCAGGTTATGTTCTCTCTCTCTCTCTCTCTCTCTCTCTCTCTCTCTCTCTCTCTCTCTCTCTCTCTTGTTCGAAGAGTTGTTTGGACAGGCACCATAGATGGAAGGCGGGGCTTTTGCGGTGTCTTCCAACGCTGGAGCCACCTACTGGGGTGTTGGATACTCCATCTGATGGTCCTGCCCATGGGGATTCTGTGGCAGAGGCGGAGGCAACAGTCGGGTTTCTGGAAGATTTAGCAAGGAAGAGGTATTAGCACTGCACGCCTACCCCCTTGGGCCGGGAATGTCGGGAGATCTGCGAGTGGCATTGGAGATAGTTTACAAAGCCTATCAAGGGGAGAGTAATGGGGCTCTTAGTAAGAAGGTTAAAGACATCTTAGCAAAGGTGGAGAACTTCATGGAGACTCGGGTGAGTGAGACTACTAGGCTGATTTTGATTTCTGATGTGGACGTGAACAAAGGTTTGAAGTCTTCTCTTTGCCTGGTCAAGTGCAGATGGGTGGCAGATGCTGCTAGGAAGGTGAAGGCGGAAGTTGCCCTAAAGAAAGAAGAGATGAGGCAGGCGAAGGAGTAGGTGGATGGAGGTTTTTGTTAAGGCAGTTGAGGGTGTTTTTTGGTTTTTGTTGGGGTGCGCCCATGTCTATCTATCTTGTATTTGGCAGCTGTATGGGTGGTGGGTGCTTTTACGTGTAGGGCATGCTGGATTCGGTAATGTTGGGATGGGGTGAGTGAGCAGGGTTCTGTCGGATTTTTTCATTTGCTCCCGAGGCAGAGTGATGTCTGCTGTTTTTTTGTTGTTGGGAGTCTTTTGGGAGCAACCCATTACTAAGATTGTTTGAGGGTCATGCCACTCCAGTGGTAATGACTTACCACTTCACCCTTATTTGTCACATTTTCACACCTTCAATCTTGTGATAGTCGGGACTCTCCGTCGGATATTCCTTCCATCAGACTAGGACGGCTATTATAAGGCCTCTGTATGACTCTGCGAGCCTGGGATTTTCACTAGGATGCTGAGCAGGTTGTACCCTGAAAGCCTGAACCCACCGACTCAATCTAACTTTCAATTTGGGTAGTCTAAGTTTGTGACTGTTCTGCCTAGTCTTAACCAAAATGCGGCCCTCAGAGGACCGCTACCTTGAGGTAGCGGCCATGGAGTGATCGCCTTCTACTTTCTGATATGGCCTGTGTGCTAGTTCTGTCTAGTCGACTGCACCTTGTTCCAAGTCGACTCCACCCTATTTAAGTCGACTCGGGTCACCTCAATTGACTGTGGTTATGTATACTAAACCCTATTTCAGTCCAGCCATGCCCAGGTCAATTGAGAGCCTTGTTTAGTCAACTGAATTTTACCTTCTGCATCACATGACTTGGTAGCGATCTTCCTTCGACCGCCACCATCAAATAGCGGCCCCCTATGGACCGCTTTCTTCTTTCCTACTTTGTTGTATGTCGGTCTGCTGATCTATTGAGTCGACACAGGCCTCATCAATGTCCTACTGATAGCGGTCCCATCTAGACCACTATATCCCAGTAGCGGTCCTATGCTGACCGTAACGTAGTTCTAGATTCCATTTTTTATGATTTTGTGTGATGTATCAGCCATGTCAAAGGTAGCCCTTTTGGCTATTATCTAGTCCTATACATGACCCCTTTTTAGGGAACCTTGGCTTCTAAGTCATATTTTTATGACTTCCATTCGAAATTCCTATCATGGAATGACCCTTGATCTTAGAGCTTGGTTACATGAGCTTAACCTTGGAAATCTTAACCAGAAATAAATGAATGTCTAGATATTACTTGGGATCTTTGATCCACCACTTAATACCAACGCATCATAAAGTGCCCAATCTGGTCCTGGGAGGAGTGCCCGAAAGTACTTGTGCCCATGGGAGTTTGTAATGACAAAGTGTGGCATTACACCGAGTACTTGCTAGCGTGTTGTCTATAACATTCATTCCTACATATTTGTAACTCTACATGACTTGATATACTTGCATGCTTGTTGTGGCCAATTCATGAAATCTTGTTATAAATTGATCTATCTTTTATTATTCCTTGCATTCTTTTCTTCTCTTTTGTGGCTATAGTTAATGCTCTTAGCGTTATTTATTTATTCGATGTTTCATAGAAAGGCATTGTTAATTGGTTAATCACTTACACATTGCCTGGTATAGAACCTATTGAGTGTTCACTCACCCAGTTTTTTCAACCCTTTCAGGTAGCTCTAACGAGGATGCGCAAACTGAGGGGGATAGGCACGAGTGAAAGCTTGGAGCGAGCCTGGCTAGGAGTCATGTTTTGTCTCTATCATAGTGTAGATTGTGTCAGCTGCTTAGAAGTTGTAATTTTGTTTAGATTATTTGATTGGGTCAAAATATGTAAGAGGATGGCTTAAACTTCGATGGAAGTTATGCTTTGTTTATAAATAAAATTGGTTGTTTATTTAGTATAACCATTCCTTGTCTCTTGTTGCACTTATGTTTGTTATCGCTCTGATGGACATGAATGATTATAACTGTTGCGTTCCAATTTTTCACATTGGGGCGTGACATAGTCATAGACACATGATCACTGTTCATTTCTTTTTAGATGGGATGAACAATAGCACTTTTAAACCACAAGGATTTTAGAAAAACTAAAGACATGGTAATTAGGAGAAAAATTCAGGGATCCTAAAAACATGTACATAATAATTTTATTTAACATGGTTCATGAGATATTGAATTTTAAGGCATTAAAGTAATATATATTTATCTAGGAAGTTCGTGTCTTAGCAGTCAACGTGTATTAATACGCATCCATAGGCTCGACACGAATTCAAGAATCTGCGTCTATGTAAAAGGTGCATATTAATACACATCCACTACTCTAGTCACGAATTCTTCTTGAATAGAAAAGTGACAGAACGCAGTAAAACTGTAAAAAACTACGTAAGATCATGAGGAAATAGTATGCTGGGGATCTAGATGAGATGCTCGAAAGCATGCCTTATTAACAAGAGGGTTTTAATTAATTTTCCCTTAGAGAACACCTACCTTTTGGAAGAAAAGAAGGAAGAAGCCTAACGGACAACGCTCTTTGGTACCCAGCAACATTGCATGACCATGCTCGCCTCCTCTCCTAAGCCTCTTAATTCCCAGCGGCTGCAACAAAGGCCACTTCGATCGCAAGGGCTCTATAAATAAGATTTCTACCACCGATGAATCCTGCTAGGGCTCAAAGTCCTATTTCTATTAAAATAGCCACCTACTATCTTCGATCCTTATTTTCCCTTGATTGAAGCCGCCTTTGATCGACTCAACCTAAAGAAACCTAATGCAAAGAAAAGACCATAAAATCTATTACTATACTCTCCCATTTCCATTCTGAAATTTCTAAGGGATGTAGTTTTTAGCAGGCTTTTGGTGTTCTACCTTAATTTATTGACAAGTAAGGTATTGTGACACATAGTCTGTTATTTCTCTCTTCATATTAGGCCACCAATAATTTCTTTTAAGATCTTGAAACATTTTGGTAGTACCAGGGTGAACAGTGTATTTAGATTTATGAGCTTGTTCTAAGATCATCTTCTTAGTATCATCATGATCCGAAATACACACACACCTTCTAAATAGCAACCTTCCATCATTTGTGAGAAAGGAATCCTGTTGTTGCTCCAGATTGTCCTTGATTTCTAACAATACCGAATTAGTATCTTGCAATTTGACTAGATCTTCAATCAATATAGGTTGTGTCCAGATATTGGCTATAAAGTAGTCTTTTTTCTTCATATCAACATCTAAATTCAACTGAGCAAATTTAGAAATAAGATTAGTCATACCTTTCAGAAGACATGATAACTTCCCCACTGGTTTTCTACTGAGTGCATCAGCTACAGCATTTGCCTTGCCTGGATGATATTGAATATCGAAATCAAAGTCTTTAAGATATTCCAGCCATCGCCTTTGCCTCATATTTAACTCTTTATGAAAGAATAAATATTTCAAGCTCTTGTGGTCCGAATAGACCGTGAATTTTTCTCCATAAAGATAATGACGCCAAATCTTCAAAGTAAATATGACAGCTGCTAACTCTAGGTCATGAACAGGATAATTTTCCTCATGCCGCTTTAATTGTCTTCAAGCATAGCAAATCACCTTGCCATCTTGCATGAGTACACACCCTAGGCCAATCCCGGATGCATCTGTATAAACTTCAAATCCGCCACCTTCAACAGGCAATGTCAGTACAGGTGCTGTGCTGAGATGTTCCTTCAGAGTTAAGAAATTTTCTTCGCATTCCTTTATCCACTCGAAAGGATTTTCTTTCCTGCTGAGCCTTGTCAAAGGAGCGGCGATCTTGGAGAAATCCTTGATAAATCGCCTATAGTATCCAGCCAAGCCAATAAAACTCCGAACTTTTGATACGGTGTTCGGTCGGCTCCAATTTTTAACAGCTTCAACTTTAGAAGGATCTACTGCGATGCCTTCCTTAGAGATAACGTGGCCAAGAAAGGAAACTTCTTTAAGCCAAAATTCACATTTGCTCAATTTTGCATAGAGTTGGTGTTCCTGTAAGGTTTGCAGAGCAATCCTTAAATGTTCCTCGTGTTCCTCTTTTGTCTTGGAATAAATGAGAATATCATCAATAAAGACGACCACAAATTGGTCAAGGTAGGGTCGGAATACATTATTCATTAGTTCCATAAATGCAGCAGGTGCATTGGTCAGACCAAACGGCATAACTACAAATTCATAGTGTCTATATCTACTACGGAATGCCATCTTATAAATGTCTTCCTCTTTGATCCTTAGCTGATGATAGCTTGACTTGAGGTCGATCTTGGAGAAATACTCCGTGCTCGAAAGTTGGTCGAATAATTAATCAATGTGTGACAGCCGGTATTTGTTCTTGATGGTACGCTGATTCAACTGCCGGTAGTCAATACATAACTTGAGGGAGCCATCTTTGTTCTTGACAAATAAGATTGGCACACCCCAAGGGGATGTGCTAGGTTGAATGAAACCTTTTCTAGCAGCTCTTGAAGTTACTTCTTTAACTCCTTTAATTCTGTGGGGGACATCCTGTACGGAGCTATTGACACACGTGCTGCTCCATGTGTGAGTTCAATGGTGAAATTAACCTCTCTTTCGGGTGGTACACTGGGTAGTTCAGAAGGAAAAACATCTGAGAATTATCTAACTACTGGGATTTCTTCTCTATTGAATTCCTAGGATTCAGTAACTATCACAGAAGCAAGAAAAGCTTTGCAACCTTGCGAGATAAGTCTACAAGCGTGAAGAGATGAGATGAGGGTAGGGTGCTTCCTGTATTTGATGCCAAGGAAGAAGAATTTTGGAAGACTAGGTTTTCGAAAAGAAATTATCCTACTACGACAATTAATATAGGCATTGTGATCTACAAGCCAATCAACTCCTAATATAGTATCGTAGCCTTCCATATCTAGACATACAAGATTGGCGAGAAGACTATGTCCTTCTATAGTGACTTCACTATTTGGAAGATAAGCTTTCAAATCCGCTCCCAAACCTAAAGGTGTAACTATGGTTAAATCTGATGGTAAGGGAACAGGTGAAATAGGCAATATTGTTGCGAAATAACTAGCAATAAAGGAGTGACTAGCACCAGTATCAAATAGTATGAAAGCAGGATGTGAATGGATGTTGATGGTACCTTCGATAAGCTCTCCTTATTTGTTTGTTTCTTCTTCCAAAACAGCATTTAATCTAGTAGACCTCCTTAGCCCACCATTATTCTTGTTGGGCTTTTGTTGATCTTTCATGAGAGGACAATCAGGAATACGGTGCTCCCGACTTCCACATCGTAAGTAAGCGTCAATACGCTTCAGGTCAGTGCAAGTTTCTGGCGCAGGGTCCAGGTCTGGTCGACCAGCACGCGCCGCATTTTTTCATGAGCCCTGCCGATAAGGTCGGATTTCGCGTCTTGGAATGTCGTAGCCATGCAAAAAATCTCGAAATAAAGAAGGGATAGGGTGTCACTACATAAAACTCAGGGGACCACGGAATACGGTTGCCCGGTGTGCACATTGGCGAAGATCAGGAACCGCAGCACCTTGCTCTTGTCCGCATTGCGGAAAAGGGTATGCGGTACGTTCGGCAAATCCTGCAGCGTGTCGCCCTGGTGATAGAGCTTCGGGGCGTCGCTGCCGTAGGCGGATTCGGCCGTTCCTTCCACAATGTAATTGAGGCCCGCGACAGGATGATGATGCAGCGGTGCGGACACGCCCGGCTGGAAGGTCACCAGAATCAACTCCATGCTTTGATCGGTGCCCGGAATCGGCCGTTGCTCAAGTACCGTGCGCGTGATGGGCTGTACGTCAGCAGCGTCTGCACGCGCCGGAACAACCGCAAAAGTCGTGCTGCACGCCGCAAACCCAACGAAAGCGCGAATGGCGACGATGCGGGCGCTGCCGCTAAACGACTTGCGCCGTCCTAGCCTTGATCCATGCAAGAACATTTCCGATGCCCCAAAAAGTGGTGATGAAAACGCCGCGGCATGTTACGTATGCCGATGTATAGAGAACGCCTAATGCATTGGGCGTTCCTAAGCACAGCCGATGTAAAAGCAGCAGCTCCGGCCTCACGCCTCTGATCGGCGAGCCGGCAACGCATTCCCGATCTGGAAGTCAGGACCAAGCGTCAGCGCCGTCTTGCGAACAGCCAGGGCAATCTCGTCGCTGGTCGCCTGGCTGTGTACGGCACGGGCCAGGGTGACGCCACCGACGAGCAACGCCAGCAAGGCGATGGCCTGCTCATCATGCAGTGCCGCTTTATCGTCCGATTCCCGGGACATGGCCTCGATAATCGCCTGCAGGTTCGCCTCATAGGCCTGCCGGTCATCCTCGTCGGCACGCGCCATATCCGATGACAGGCTTTGCAAAGCGCAGCTTCCGGACAGGTCGCAAGTGCGCCGATCGCCCAGATAGAAATCGATGAAATGGATCCACCATTGGCGTCCATCGCGCTGGCGTATCTGGTCGATATATCGCCGCAGGTCGTCCAGGCCAATCGCCACGGCCGCACGGAAAGCTTCCGTTTTCGACCTGAAATGCGCGTAGAAGGCGCCGGACGTGACGGCCGCTTCCCGCGCGAGTCCGTCGACGGTCGAGCCGCCGAAGCCATGGCTGCGGAATACGCGCCCTGCGCTCTTCAGGATTCTTGCCCTGCCTTCCTCTTTCCGGCCGATTCGATGCGCCATGCCGTGCCCCTGGATAACGATCGGTATTTCTTGCTTGACTGAATAACGATCGTTATGTAAGGATCTTTACGTAACGACCGTTACTTTATATGACGATCGTGACGTGGGCACAAGATGCCAACTCAACTGACCATATGGAACAAGGAGTTATATATGCCTATTTTAGTCGAGGTTACCGAAGGCCTTCTTACCAAGGAAGGCGAGCGTGAAGTGTTCCCGAAGATTGCAGCGGCCTTGCTGGAAGCGCACGGCCTGACTGGCAACAGTTTCATGACCCCTAATGTCATCGGCCACGTGAGCGTGGTTCCGGAATCCCATTCTTATGTGGGTGGCAAGCCGCAGTCGCTCGCGGTGGTCAGCCTGATCGTTCCGGGTATTACGTTCCCGAATCAGCAGGTGTCGCAGAAGTTTATCGGTGACGTCACCGACATCATCGACAAGCACAAGGCCAAGGCGCATCCGCGTGAACGCACCTTCGTCACCATAACGCACGCCGTCAATGCAGCGTGGGGTATCGGCGGCAAGGCCTATTCGTGGGATGAGCTGGGCGCTGCGATTCAGAAGGCGGCAACGCCTGAGAAGGCCATGGCTTAATCAGCAATCTATGCATGCCAGGGATGGATAGCAGCGAGCCAGGCACTTAACGTGCCCGGCTCGTTTATGTGTACGTATTGATATGCGCGCGGCCAACCTGGCCGCGAATTACTTCTTTTTTCTCGGCTTCTTCAGCTCGGCCCCATCGGGCAGAAGCATATGCAGCGCGCCGTCGGCGATCTTCTGCGAGAGCGCCTTGCTGGAAACAGCACGCGCCATCGTGACCGCGCCCGTCAGCAACGCCAGCGCCGCGTAAGCCGACTCGTCATCTGCGGGCGCGGCCGGCGACGGCGGGCCTGCCGCGATCACCTTGGCCACGGCACGAAGTTCCTTTTCAAATTCAGTGCGCAGCGATTCGTCCAGGCGCGCCACTTCCGGCGGCAGGCTCTGCAGGGCGCAACTCTCCGACAGGTTGCAGGTGCGCTTGGTAGTCAGATAGAACACCACGAACTCGGGCCACCAATCGGCACCGTGCTCTTCCTGAAGCTGCAGAACGTAATCGTGCAGCTCCCCCATGCCCTGCAACATGGTTTCGCGAAAGGCGGCTCATCCCATCCGTCGAGTGTCATTTTCAAAGTAGCGGCTGCTGTTCCAGACGCGAATTTTTCTTGGGTGTTTCCAACGCGCATTTTTCATCCAATACTGTGGATGCTAGCACTATTGACTCGCTAGCGAGACATAGTCATTGTTTTTCGATAGATTTCTCTAATATACACCCTAATTCTTGGAAAAAGAAAGACCCTCCGTCGTGAACACCTCTCACCTGATCGGAATCTCTTTCACCAAGGCCTCCGTAAGTCACCGACATCAAAGGATTCCCTCTTCGATCACTGGGCAGGTTGTACCCTAAAAATCCTAAACCTGTTTTCAATCACGTCATTCTGAAGAAACGTGACCACCCAGCCATCATAGAGGTCAAAAAGTGGGTTCTGTGAAAATCAAAACAATTAGTGGCATCCTGGGCAGACGCCACTTAATTAGCGGCTGATCCAGATGACGCCATTTTTATGAACTTGCGTCAACCGGTCTTGACGCGAATTCTTCGTGCTTGTACTGTTCTCAAAACTTGATGACCTGAGCTAAAATGCAAATTCATGATTTGCGCCGCTCTGAGTAGACACCAATTTTACCCAGATTCGCACATCATTATTTCATGTTTTCCATGATTGGATCTTTTCCTGATTTTTTCTTCGTATCTAAAGCCTTGGAATCTCTATTAATCTCATGATTCCTTGTTCTTTAACCTCTCCTACTAAACCATAATCCTTGAACTCTTGGCCATTACGTAAGTGGATCTCAAGATAAATTACTTGGGACTTCGATCCAACGACTTCAATACCTGGCGTTAATGGGACCCACTCTGATCCTGGGAGGAGCACCCGAAAGTACTTGTGTCCATGGGAGCTGTTATTGATCAAGGTGTGGCATTGCACTAAAGTACTTGACTTGCTAGATTGATCTGAGACATTTCACTCTTGATGTTTGATTAGTGACTGGTTGTACCTGACCCGAAAAGGGTAATAGCTTGAAATTCAAAAGCATGGCCAATCTAATATCAACTTCTTGCTCTTTATTATATACTCGCTATTGACCCTATGTGCCAAGTAAGGTGAGGGAGTCACTTCTTGAGCTGTATGGGACATCGCTAGAATCTTCCTACTGTGACTTTTCAAGCCATTCATCATTGACATTATTGATTACTTCTACTCACTATTCTGTGATTGTGCCTTATATCATTGAGGATTTGCTTATACATCGTCACGATTCATGGTACCATTGCATTCATTGCTAACATATTAATCACTTAAAGCAGTCTGATTATAGAGATGTAATTCCTAGTGGACATTAGCTCATCCAGTGCTTTACCATGTTTTTCAGGTAATTCTAATGAAGAAGATCAATCAAACGGGGATGGACAAGAGTGAATGGAGTATGCCTTCTACAACTAGAGTCTAATCCTTGTAGTAAGACGAGAGTCTTGTGAATTTTCCTTTGTTTTGAGTCTTGGTCTTATTATAGTTAGTCGTGGTACGTGAAGATTGGAGTTGGTCAATGATTATATTTGTTGGCCCAGACAGACGCACGGACAAGAAAGGGGGTTGAATTATCCCCCAAACGAAATAACGAATTTAAAAAATAATTTGCAGATTTACAGAGATCGATGAAAACTAAATGATATAAGAATGAAATCGTTCTCTCAATCTCGATTAGCCCACACGATCAAGATAGAAATGGAAGCAAGCAAACACACACCACAATGCACAAGGAATTTTTAGGTGGTTCGGGACCACGATAGGCTCCCTACATCCACCTCTCACCAAACCCAGTGAGGCTTCACTCGCTTTGCAAGAAGCACACGGAGTCGAAACTCCAACACACACAGAGACTTCATCTCCACAACGATCCAACTGTGGGATCAAACCACACACACACACGCCGTGCCAATCACAGTAATATCCACACGACCGTATGCAAATGGTCCACCCACAATGTATTCTCAAGTTCAAAGGAAGCAGAAATATGCTCAATACAGCTCAACCCAAAATGTAAACAATGAAGAGCAACATAGATAGATGATGGAAGGTTGTAGAATGTATCCCCTTGGGCTCCATAAGACGTTTGAAAAAGATTCCTCAAAGTCTAGGTCGGAGGGATGTCGGACGGCGTCGATTTGAGCATCTCCTTGATGCTCTCTTCAAGCCGCTCCACTTTTCCTTCTACCACGACCTTCAAAGATGCATGGATATAGATCAAAACCCTTCCACAAGATCTCCTCCTTCTTTTCTCCCCTTTCTTGGCCAGCAAGATAAGAAAAAATGAGCACATTAGGATTCTCTTCTCAAATTCGGAGCACATGTTCATATAAATAGAGGTGTGACAAAAAGACCCAAATACCCCTTCCAAAATGTGTTTAAAATACCCTTAAATGACTAATAAATATTTGGTGTTATTTTGGTAATATTTAGAAAAGTTTTCAATGGGTTTTAGTGGGTTTCGAAACTCCCGTTTGGAAGGGGTCGACCCATGGGGTCGACCCTCGAGCAACAGAGGGCAGACAAACCAGGCCGGTAAGCACAGTGAGACAGCCCCACAACATCGACCTCACAGGATCAGCCCCGAGTGACGGCGACCTTAGCCGCCGCAGACCACTCGCCGCCGCCCTTCGCCGACCCGTCAGCGTCGTCGTTGTAGCAGAACGCGAACACCTCCACCGTCACCGGCTCAGCGTTGTTCCCCACCCAGAACGTCGACCCGGTCACCTCACGGTTCTTGTTCGCCGGCAGCGGCGTCAGCACCGTCCCGTAGTCGTCACCGAACGACTCGCTCGTGGAGCCGACCCGCAGCGCGAGCTGACCGATCGTGCCCGGGGCACCTGTCACGGTGCGGGCACCGAACAGGTACGCGTCCAGCTTCACGCGGCCGGCCGGGAGTTCGAACTCGCCGACCTTCGTCTTCCGGGTCTTGAACGACCCGCCGCAGTTCTCCACAGCCTTGGGCTCGAAGTTCTTGGCGAGCAGCACCGCACCCTTGGCGTCGGTCGCCGGGTCGCCCGGGTCGCCCTTCGGTCCCTGTGCGCCGGTGTCGCCCTTGGGGCCCTGCTCACCGGTCTCGCCGGCCGGACCCTGCGCGCCCGGCTCACCCTTCGGACCCTGCTCACCGGGGTCTCCCTTGTCGCCCTTGTCTCCCTTCGGGCCCTGCTCAGCCTTCTCGTTCAGCTTCGCCTTCACCGCAGGGTGAAGGTCGTTCTCGATCAGGGACCCGTCCACGACCTGACCGGACGCGACCGAGTTCCGCACCAGCGGGTAGGTGATGCCGTTCGTCACCGCGTAGGCGGCACCCCCGCCCAGGACCGCGACAGCCAAACCGCCGACAACGGCGGCCTTGCCGACACGGGACGCCCAGACGCGGGATGCGCGGGCCTTCAGGTTGACGCTCACTGATTTTCTCCTCTGGTCATTGATGTTCAGGTCACCCCTTGTTTGAGCAACCAGCACACCGGACCCGGAGAGGGGCCGGGTCCGATGCTGACCTGCACAGTAAAGAGGGTGTGTCACGTTCCGTCCAATAGAGCAGCACGGAACGGATCTGATACAGACCGGTTAGCTACTCGCCACGCACAAGCTGGCTGGCGAGGTCGCGTAGCCGCTCTGCTGTCTGCTCGTCGCTCGTGTCGTCCGCGATGTCCTGAAGCGATACCGCGACGGACTCGATGGTTGCGGCCAGGGCGGACAGCCTGGCAGCCTCGGCTTCCTCGCGGATGATCCGAGCGTTCCAGTGCTCACCCGGCAACTCACGGCCTGTCGGCATCGCCTCGCCGCTCATTCCTTACCTCCGGTGAACAGCTTCAGGACCATGTCGGCGCGGAGGTAGTCGTTCGGCTGCGCGCCGCTGCACTCCCTGCTCGCCTGACAGAACGGTCCGTGGATCGCTTCCGCTATCTGCTCTCTTGTGGGTAGGGGACGAACCGCCTGCTCCAACTCAGCGGCAACGTGGCGGCGGTACTCGAACCACGACATCCA